>VBSM01001927.1:13389881-13410642 GCA_008086735.1 Cheirogaleus medius
GCATGAAATTAAGAAACAAATTTTAAAAATGACAGAATACAATGTTCAACATCTGAACTTTTAGATTTAGAAAATGGCTTCTCAGAATAACCACATAATGCAAATATTAACAAGGAAGTAATATGATTATCAAGTTTAACTTGTTCCTAATAAATCTGATTCCCTCCTAATCCCAAATTCATGGTCTTACTTAGTTAAGTAAATGGCATCATTGAACTACCTTGTGGTTCAGACCAAAGCCCCAGGAGTTCTTGATTCCTCTTTTTCCTTCACATTGAAATATAATCCATGAACAGGTTCTATCAGCTCTACTATTTAAATGATCCAATATCTGGCCTCTTTTCTCTACTTTTACCCTGGTCCAAGCCATGCTTATCTCTCGCCTAGACTCCTATAATAGCATCTTATATTGTCTCTTTCTTTCAAAGTTGGGCCAACTAAAGTCTCTTCTGTTATGTGGCAGCCAAGATGATCTTTTGTAACATGAATCAGAGTATAGGCTGCATCTGAGTGTCCTAATAGACAGTCAACACTTACTGAATGAATGAACATCATGCCTATGCTCTAATGCAAGGATGGCACACTTTTTCTGCAAAAACCCAGAGAGTAAATATTTTCATTTTTGCTCGCTATCTGGTCTCTGTTGCAGCTTTTCTACTGTACCATTATGGTGCAAAAGCAGCTGCAGACAATACTTTAAGTGAATGAGCATGGCTGTGTTCCAACAAAACTATTTACAAAAATAGGAAGTGTTGTAGTTTGTTGGCCTCTGCTTTAAAGTTTAAATGCTACAGTGGCTTCCCATCACTCCTAGAGGCTCTGTTAGAATAAAATCTAAACTCCTTGTCCTGGCCTACAGGGTCCTAAAAGACCTGGCCCATATCTGTCTCTCCTTCCTTGTCTCCTACTACTTTCCTGTTCACTTACTTTGTCTTTTGTCATTTGCTTAAATAAACTAAGCTTTTCTGTCCTCAGGCCCTTGGTATCCTCTGCCTGGAATGCTCTTTGTCCAGATCTTTGCATGGCTCACTCCTCAAAGTTTCTCCTCAAAAGCCACCTCTTCGGCAAAGCTCTCCCTGACAGTCTCCCTTATGTCCAGTACCCATGATCCTTGGTCCCCTCCCTAATATTTATCATTATCTGAAAGTATGTCATCTTTTTGTTTACTTATTTTGTCTCTCTACTAATATATATTAATATTTCCATGAGAGAAGGATTTTGCTTATATTGTTACTTTAACTCCAGTGGCTAGAATAAGGCCTAGTAAATAGTAGGTGCTTAATAAATATCTGCTAGATAAACAAAGGAAAATGAAAGTATTTTAGAAATGTAAAGTGCCATTCAAATGATAGTAGTTGTTATCCTTTTGGAGAGAAGGAGATGAGAGGTGGAGGAAGGGAAAGGCCCAAGTAGGGTGTGGAAGGAAAATCACTGGCTTAGAAAGCCTTGGGTTTGAATCCTTGGACAGTGTTTAAGTACCTGAAGGCCTTAGCTTCTCTTATTCTAAAAGAAAGATGTCAAACCTGGAAGGTTGTTCTGAGGATTGATGAGGTAATATAGAAAGAAATCAATTAGAATCAATCAATGCTCGTTCACTGTAAAATTTTCCTTTTCTACCTTAATGATTTGTAGTGCTCAAAATATTTCAATCAGAAGGTTTCAGAAGCTGAATTTAATTCTGAAAAAGTTTTATTTTGAAATAATCTTAGGTGTAAAAAACAGTTGCAAAAACACTTCAAAAAGTTCCTATAAATTCTTCACCCTGGAAGTTAACCTTTTGAATTACAGATTTTGATAGGTTTACATTTAATAAAAGAAAAAAATATATAGATTCAAGATCCTACACAATACTCTAGTGGCTTGATAAAGTAGTACAATTTCCAATATTTATTTTTAGGGAAGTATCTATGAATTAGAAAAATTCAGTTTAACAAGCAAAACAGATAAAAGGACTCTGATTAAGGGAGAATGTAAACTAATGGCCAAATGCATTGAGTCCTTTTTTTCTCATTCCTTAGCAGACACGTAGAATTGTTAACATTGTCACAGTGTATCCATTCTAAACAGAGTCAAACTATTTACAGGTTTTTCTTGGATAGATTAACCTGATCCTTCTATAAACACAAATAGAAGGCTATATATCCAAAACATCCCATGCTTGAAGGGGTACTTGTAACACCAGTTCTATTTGGTTGCAATGATGCATTCAAATACCAACAGATAATGCAACTGCTCAGAAGCGCTGACAACGCATTTGTTACTAAACAAATAGACAATCGGTTGTCCCAGGTTCTTAACTATTCATGCCATCCACACTCTTTGAAAAACCTCACTTTAACCGATGATAAGATCACTCACTCATCAATGGCAGTCTTCAAATGACCTTTTATTAAGGGTGTTATAGAAAGGAACAGAGTGTGACAGAAATGATGTAAATATAAACTGTTTTTTATGAGGCGATGTTTAGGTAGTAGTCAAAGCATATAGTTCAGTGGAATTCTCTTGAAAAATGATATTCTTAATTTGAATAAAACAACTGCTAATAGCCTTAAGCGTTTTCAGTATAAGTTAAGAAAAATATGGCTCTCCACCCAGAATTTAAAATTAATTTTTAAAAATTTAGTCAGAACACTTAGAACATGGAGGAAAAAGAATAAAATATATTCAAGATATCTTTTAACTCACAGAGAAGCAAAAGAACTAACAAAAGAGCAATGTGTTTTATAAACATATAATTACAAGCTATTAATAATAACATATATAACAAAATAAATATAGGGGATAGATACCTTTTCTTCAGGTATACTGTAACGCACATTTTCCAAAAATACTGATGTATTTTCCACATTTGTATATCGTAAAAGAATATGAGCAAAATCTTCTTCACTAATAGTATTCATTCCATTAGAGTAGGAAAGGAATTCTATTTCTAGAACTTCTGTTTGGAGGTTATCCATGAATCTATAACAAAAATATAAAGAATGAACAAGATAAATGAAGAGTAATGGTAACAGAAAGTTATCAAATATTCACTGGCATAGAAAGGTCATATGGAAATAATTACATGATGACACAAAGATTCATAAAATCCCTCTCTGTAAATGGGAAAGAAAAGAGAACAAGATATGAGAGGTGTTACCACTTACTAATTATAGCACATGGGGCGAGTAATTTAGCCTCTCAGGGCTTTGGTTTCCTCATCTATAAAATGGGCATAACGAAAGTACTTTGCAGAGTAGTAATGATACTTAAACTGCTTGTTATTATTATTGTGGCTTATTGAGACTAAGGAATTGGCAACATACTTTCTTCTGAATATACAGGAGACAACAATCAATCCAGATATCCAGACTTTTTTTTTAAACATCCACAGTAACTTCCTATTATAATTCTCAATATAAGCACTGGCATATAGGTACTGACGGAAGCGAGTGATTGTTATACAGAATATCTTCAGTTACAATAGAAGTAGCAAAGGGGAGTGTATCACTGCAAGAGACAATTTCTAAAGACCCTTCTGATTTTAGCATGTTAACAATTTTCAATAAAAATATAAAAATTAAGCTCACTTATAAAAATCTTCAAAGTTGAGCTCAGCTTTTCCTTTCTTTCCAAAAAAGTGTACAAGAAGTGTAGTATCAGTTACTAAACTTGTGATGTCATCAGCACGCTTAAAAAAAAAACCACAATTTAAAAGTTAGCTTCAGTAAACGAAACAGAATAGGCATACCCAATATCCCTCAAAGAGTTTTGTTATCAACATATAAATATCAAGACATAAATACATTAATATTAGAATGAGTTTTATAGGCTATATTATGCAATTACAGTTAAATGCAATTACAGTTAAAATGAAGCTCAAATTTTAATAGAACTTTGAAACTGATCTTCAAAAAATTTTAAAGATATTATATTTTAAGAAGTTTTCAACCTCAAATTACGCATATAGGGTTCTATACTTTAAATTATCTAAAATAGTTGAAATCCTTTAGTAATCATCTATTCTATTTTTATTTAAGTAATTTGGTCTGGATTTTCCTAATTAACCTGAAAAATCAATTTTTATGATGTTCAAAACAGGTAAAATTCTTCAGACATACTGAATATATGGGGCTGACACAATTAACAGCCCCATGCTTCACAAAATAGCTTCCTTTAACCCTGATACTTTCCCACTATATTGCATAATTATGATACTTAAATGGATACTATATTTTGAAAGAGAAAACTGTAGTAATAACATTACCTTGGAACTTATATCATTTATAATTCTTTCAAAGAAAAGTCTTATATAAATTTTTGAATGGATAAGAAATAAATTCCAGAGGACTTTTCCTTCCCCACTCAACTTGACAAACTAAGTTCCAACAAGTGCATTCTTTAAATTGCTTGATTACAGTCCTTATAAAGTATAATGACCTGTAAAATCTTCCACCTTTTCTTTAATATAGCTTTACAGGTCTTCCTTTTCCCTCTATCCCTTTCTCCCTTCCTTCCTCTCTTCCTTCTTCAGTTTGCCATTAACTCATACCTACTTTATAAAGTACTACTTTTGTACTCAGGTACAAAAAATCATAAAATTCAAATGATTGTAACTCTCCTATATATTATCCTAGAAAATGTAAGAAAAATAAGAGTTTAAATAATACTATCATTTTTTATATTTAAGAAAAATACTGATGTCCACTAAAGGCACATAGTTGAAATGTATACTTCTTGGCCAGAATCCTGACAGTATGCCATAGAAAACATAAGACAGAAAACAAATACTTCTCTACAAAGGATCAATCTTCTATGGTCCTTGACCAAAAGTCTCATTCACCCATCTTCTACACACTAAATTTTGATAATCCTTTGATTCCTCATATTCCTCTTCCCAATCTTTCATAGAGATAGCTATTTTATCCTTCATAACATTTGCTGGATCTTTATTTCCTTTCTCCCTGGACCAAATATTATTATTCTCTTCTACGATTAGTATGCAGTAATAGAGACCACATCTTCTGATTTCCCCTACAGATGCCCTCCTTTAATGCATGAAACTGTTTTTCTAAAGTGCGTTCTTTGATAACCCATGTCTCTTAAAAACTCCAGCATGTAGGGTATCTGTCTATACTATCAATTGTCTGAAATTGTTGAAATTGGTTAGTAATCATATAAATATTCTATTAAGTAATTTAGTTTGGGTTTTCCTAATCAGTTCTAGCATATAACCTCCTTCTAATTAGTTTGCAAGATCTCTACTACTACTTCTCACTTTGCTTTGCTAAGTCCTAAGTATTCCATGCCTGAAAAGTTCCCTATAATAACAACCAACTTTTTTGAAGATCTGATAGCAGTTTGATCTGATTGCTAGCGGAAAAATAATAGAGTCAGGTAGCCAAACATCACATACTATCTTTTAAATATTCTTCTTGAACAAGCTTCTTATGCAAGTCAAGGAATAGTAGTTGTGCTAGCCTTTCAGGGTTCTTTCTATATGTGAGAGGAGACTAATGTAATTTGAGTAGCTCTCAAAGGCAAATACTTTCCCCAGCAGCTTTAAATTGAAGAGGCAGATTGCTCTAACAGAGAAGACAGGATTTAAAATCAGAAGACCTGGGTTTATTGACGTTTTTTGACCTTCAGTCTCCTTATCTGTACGTTGTGAATAATCCTAACTATAACAACAATTTTGAGGATAAAGTTAAAGTATGAGTCTCAATAAAGCACACAAATGTTGTTATTGGTAGTCATAATATGCAAATAACTTCTGGGAAAAAAGACATCTGATATTAATTACCGATACTCTTTTGCGATTTAGTATACACTCTAGTTTAATCAGTTTATTATCTTAAACAGCTTAAATTAGTAGGGGGAGGAAATATTTCGAGGTTATTTCATGCCTAAGTGAAACATAAGAATAGGGGCTGTAGCCTATCAGCATGAAAAACTGGGGTATCTGTCTGGACTAGAGGAATGGGGCAGGAGGAAAGTGGATAAGAAGGGGGGCATGATGTTTTTGAAAAAGTTGCTTACTTCACTAATAAGCAGTATTGTGGTGAGCAAATAAAATGATGAGTTCAAGAGTCAGATTGCTGGCTTGGAATCCTCACACTTCTCATTATTTAAGTGACACTGGGGAAGTTAATCTCTCTGAGGGTATTATTATCTTCAAGAATAATATTAATAATAGTACCTATCCCAAAGGGTTGTTTGTAGTAAGATTAGGTAACACATGTAAATCCCTTAGCACTGTGACTAGCATATTGTAAATGCTCGGTAAATGTTACCTATTATTATTTATTTTTGTAAAATTAATATATTTCAGGAAGTTGAAAAAGGACAAGACAAAAAAGATAATAATATTGAAGCTTAATGGAAAAAAAGATTTTTACATGGTACACTCTTACTTCTAGTATGCTATTGAAATTACATGTTATATAGATTTGAAAAAAAGCCTTAAAGTGAGAGGTTATAGGAACACGAAAAGGTAGTGAACTCAGATAACATAATTAAGGAAAGTTTTCCTCTAGTGTTGTGCCGTCCTTTACCTTAATAAGACATAATACACTAAAGTGAGATGGCTTTGTTTTATACAGGTTTAAAATAATGACCTAATTCAGCCAGTTTTTCTCATGCCCACTGAGCAGAACAGATCTTCCCTTATAGTCTTTCAACATCAAAATCTTATTAGTTGTATGCTGTACTTATTCAGATAACCCAGATCCACAGAGGCATAAGTAACAGCTTGAGATTAGAGAATAAAATTAGAAAATGGAAATGGGGAAAACTTTTCTTCTCATTCAATGAAACATAGTACAGCTCAGTCATTGAAAACTACACCAGTGTCTTTGGTATCCTAACAGTGTTATATAACTTAAATCACCCGAGGGTTGAGACAAAAATAGAGACTTTATCCCTTTGATTCTAGTGTTCATTGTTAAAATAAAATGAATTCAGGTGTTTTCATAACAAAGGGAGAAAAAGCCACACAAGAACCCATGGGCCATTTACATGAAAGTGTATTATTTTTGTTTTGATTAAAAATTATTTTAAATCATTTCATCAAAAATAAGTTGATAAATCTTCATGACATACAAATATGCCAAACTATTAAGATAATGAGTTTTAAGATATTCTTTCGACATATTTTTATTGATTACAATGTGATGATAATCTTAAGTTCTAATCAAGGGCTGGAGGAAACCTTCAAACTCTTCATTTTGTTAACAAAGTTTTTGAAAAATCTACTGAAATTTATTATGGATAAGTAGTCTAAAGCAAATAAGAAAAATTTTAAATTTCATCTGTAGAACTCAAAATAGTTTTTATAATTTTAGCACTGACAGATTTATTCAACAGTTGCATGATATGCTTATCATGTTGTACTATGAATTTATTATGTATGATTTTGGTTAGAAAGTGGTGTCAGCTGTGACATATTCAAATTTTCACTATATGGTTTTACTATAATTGAAAAAATCCATAATTAGAAATAGCTCTGGAATAGAATATGAGATGCTAATATCCAGTTTACCTACAATATTTAAAAAGAATGATTTTATCTCAATAGTTACATATTAAATATATAACAAACAAAAATGCAAATACAAATAGATTTCTAAGCCCTCCTTCTGAATCAATTTGAATCTTCAAATACTAATACTATATACAAAGCTATATTATACTGGTATTCATAGTAACCTGTAAGGAATTACAATTAGTTGTAACTGAACTATAGCTAATTCTCATTTATTATTCTAATGTGGGAGGGTAGTAACAGAGATAATCTCCAAGTAATTATTTTACTTTGGAACACAATATGTTTTGTTTTCTTTTCCTCTTTTTCCTTTCTTCTTTATTCTCTCCATCAGATATACTTTCATGATATTTGAGTCAATTCATTCATTAATTTAGGGGCTTATCATAGTGTGGATTGATTGAGGCCAATGAGGCACTGGTAAACTGGTTCTTTAGGAAAAAAAGGGACTGATTTGTAGTGTTTGCCAATTTCTGTCGTATTAATACTCCTATCATGGTCACTTTCAAGATACTGAAGGAATGCCATACAATCCTGAGTTGGAAAGAAATATGTGTACAATTAGCTCTGGAAAGCTGGAAAAGCCACCTAGCTCTAGCACATCTCCAATAGAGCCATAAACATTTTCCAAAGATCTTACACAAATCACATTATCTTCTGAGTAAGTAAGACCTGATTGGTCTTCTGATATTAAACCTCCCAAGATTTAAATTAAATTTAATATGTAATTAGTAGATTTTGTCCAACTGTGAGGATTTCTAGAAGAGGTGGGATTAAAGATAGCTGGTGCTTGGGAGGTGGGCACTGTAGTGTGGGAAACATGAGGCAAAATGCTTTATTTATTTGCTTTGGGACTTTAAAATTGAGCAAAAGTGACAAAATTAACATTTTCAAGTATTTACCATAGTATAGGGATGCCAACTGAGTAATACTGTGTATACGGACAACAGTAGTCACAACTGATTCCAGTTTACTTCTCTAAATACTTTTAGGCGTAACTATTAAAAGTCAAATTTAAAGCTTAGAAAAAGAAATGAGAAGCCCACTTTAAAAAAAAGAGAGATAATGAAAAATAAGTTTCTTAGTATTTATTGAATATTCTCTGGCAAGATGGAAAACTACCTCTAATAAATTTCTTAGTGTTAATTATAAAAATTATTAATAGGAAACACAAAATAGTGCTTAATCTATAAGATAGAGCCCATCTTTCAAAACTAATCCCTGTTGACGGTGGTATAACAAGAATGGGGTGGTGGAAGCAGTGTGCCCCAAGTGCAGCAATAAAGTGCTGGTCTGTATCAAATTCAAAAACAATAATAAAACTGAAATAAGGTCAGTCTGCTTTTTATTTTCACCATGTACTGGCAATCTTAATGTCAGTTAAAATATTCTTCCCTTCCTTGACTGACTGTTCCCACCATACCTTCTTACCCCCTCCCCCTTACACCTGTCCTTGGGAAGCCACTCACTATCAATACTGGAAATTTAATTGTTTAAGGTAACTAAAGAGTGGGCTATATTTTACCAGGTGAAACATGTCAGCATTTCATGTCACACTGTAAACGGTAAGGTTAAAAAACTCAGTGAAACTGTAAAATATTATTTTCAAATTTCTAGAAAGTAATCCTTAAGTGAAAAATAACACCATTTCCTTTTAATTAAGTTGGAAAGTCATGTTTTACACAACAAGCAAGTTCATTTAGCATAGACTATTAAAGGTGACTTTGCAGCCCCACCAGCACAGCCTACATATTCAAATACACAGTTTATATATAGTAATTATTGCTGTACTGAAAAAATAAAAAAGGAAAATATAAACTATATTACTGGTTTCATCATTGTGACTCTAAAATGAAATGAGGACTAGATTAACAAAGTGGCAAGTAGTACAAGGACCTTGTTGAGGTTTAATTATACCTCTGCGAGGTCTGAAAAGAGTGCTTGGCTCGTGTTACGTCTCAATGTATCCCAATAGCTTCTGGAGACAAGTTCCTCAGCATCTGTTTTAAGTACCTGCAGAAGTTTTAAGAAGCACAACTGAAATCTAAAGAATAGTCACTAAGAATGATAATTTAGACACTTTAAATCTCTTCTAAACAAGCTTGAAAAGAAATGAAAACACATTAGCTTACCTTTTTTGTTTTCTGCTGTGCACAACAGTATTATATTACATTGCCAGTAAACCCAATGTACTTTCAAAGGTGTAATGGTATATAACCACTATTTCTAAGTACAATGTATCTTTGTCAAGAAGAATCAAAATTCTCCAATCCCTTCTACTGAAACACACATAACTTCTAAGAAAGCATCAAATAAAATTTTATTCCCACCTGTGTGAAGTAAATTAATTTGGAGTAGATCTTGGTAATTTTGTAGTAACCTATTAAAAATCATGCTTAGTTTAAAAATGAATTATTGCTGGCTATCATACATCTTGATAGTGTATCAAAGAATCAAAATGACCTATTCCATACTTTAGAGAAACAAAATTTAAATTAATCCAAAACTTGTCAAAAAGAAATATACCCATTTAAGTCAAAGCACCCAAAACTACTTGGGATTTGGTAGGTGTGTCAATTGTGAATGAATAAGGTATTTTCTAATCTTTATTACAAGGATAGAATACTAGCTTTTATGTCAGTATTGGCTAGTCTAAAGGAGATAGCAAGATTACGAGGTGTAGTGTAATCTTCCTAGGAAAATGTCGAATTGCACACCTAATTTGGTTCTCTATAAACAAAAATAGTTAAACAGTTTGTCAAGATTTAGCAGGGAAGATCTCATAGGTTCTCAGGCTTGGTGGTCTTTTAGTTACTGTGAGAAGAAAATGCTGCATGATGTACTTAGGAGTGACAGGCTGATAATGAGAGGACTTTTTTTTTGGCCTTAATTTTTGAAAGTCCGGTGCCACTAATAAAATTATAATGCATCTAGGAATTATGTCAAGGATCTAAGTTTTAATTCACTATTATTAAGTAGAAAACATTGCCTACTGCCCATATCTTAATAAAGTATTATTTAGCAGGAACCATTTATAAATAACAGACATAAATATTACCATAATTATAAATATGGCAACATGACAGAGAATCTGCTCAGCACTCCCTTTATAATGAAATAAGCTTTAACTAAGCAGTTATAAACTAAATAGGTAAAATTAGCTAAATATAGAAAACAATTCATTTTCTTTAAAATAGGTATGGAATAACCTCAATGAAAACAAACTAGATTAAATGCTTACTCTGCAAACATTATCTACATGTTTTGAATGTGCATGCATTTTTAAATTGTAACTCAGAAGGTTAATAAATGATAAAGAAAGGGATTGTTAAACCTACTGAACTAGAAAATGAAGCTTACTGTGCACTATTACTAGGAGAGTAATAGGAATGATTCATTTCGTGAAACCATGCCTCTTCCCTACTACCAAACACTGGTCATCATCATGCACATGCATTATAAATATATTTACAACATATTAAAAGATAAAATTAGTTTAACAAACCACATATTTTGTAAACATAGAAAAGAAGTAAATATACTGAGATATACTAATTATCTCTGAATGGTGGGGTTAAGATATTTTTATTTTCTTCTTTTTGCTTTCCCATATTTTAAAATATTTTGAAAATATGTATTTATTTATAAAGATAATATACATTTTAAATTTTAAAAAATTCTTATTTAGAACATAACAGCTTTATAATTCCCCTCCTGCAAATAGCTTTCCCACTCATTATTTAGCTCCAGAGATGAACTTACACTAGACTGTATGACAGAATTTCTATAACTGGATATATTTGTTTTCTTTTTAACTTATACTGTCTTTTAAATTATAAAGCCTTTGAGGGCAGGAACAATATCCTGATAGCAGTTATTACTGCAGGAAAAAATAGCTAATAGATCAGTGATGTGCATGGTACATTCATTGATTGTTATATATGTGTCTGTTCTGGAGCCTGTATTTAATATTTTAATCAATAACTTGAATGATGAAATTAAGAGTAAATTTTCAGAACATGCAAACCGGCAGAAAGTTTTAACACCTGAAAAATATAATAGGCTATTTAAAATAAGCTTAAAGTAGCCATGAAAATCAGACTAGATTTTAATAGCAAGAAATGCAAAGCAAATACAAAACCAGAATATGTGCATATAGGCTAAAGACAGACAGGGGAAAATGCCCAAGTGTAACTGAGCATCAAGGTGCTTTTGATACAGATAATTATGATGCTTTGATATATAAATAGGCAACCTGCAAAGACTTCCTGAAGTCTACTCAGTCAGTTATCTTTGATTACTGTCTGAGCTATAGGCCCCATTACCAGAGTGACACATTAAGTGTAGACTTTCATTAAAAGAGATAAAAGAATGTATCGATAGTTCAGAAGAACTTCATAAATGGATGGCAAAGGCAAAATGATGTCCTGGATGTACTGTGCTCTGTAAGTCTGATACATTTTTTGCCTAAGTTCAGAGTCTGTTATTGATAGAGCTTCATTAAACTTTGCAGTTTTGGTCAAAAATTCCCTATGCTTTTTTGGCTGAGCCAAAGCAGGATCCTAGTCAAGGCATTCCATGATATCTATGATTGAAAAGTGAGGAGGAAGGAAAGAAGGAAGGAACAAAGGAAGGGAAGAAGGAAAGAAGGAAGAAACTTCAGTAGAAGGTAGCTCTGCTTTCTTTAACTAGATGCAGCAACCATTGGAGCAGGGGTCCATAGGCCCCAGTCAAAGCCAACACAAACTGGTTGCTGCTGCAAATTGACTGTTCATAGACCCTTTTCCTCACTTTAATGCTAAAAATTATGCCCAAGGGTAGAGATTCAATATGCTAATGAGACATAGGACCCATGAAGAAGCATATAATAGTACTACGCAGGTGCAAGAAAATCTCCACCTCCACGTGCATATGGTCACCCTTTTCCTGCCTAACCCTCTTTAAAACTCTCCCTGAACTCCCCTCCGGGAGCAGCCTGAGGATTTTTCCTTTGTGCTCTCTCTCTTGTGTTCAAACATGAGCCCCAACAGCCTTGCCTGTGACTCCTGTCCGGCCTCTAGCTAATTTATATTGCATAGAGAGAGCCCTTTTGTTGGGCTGGTAATTAAAAGAAGAAAGGAGGGAAGAAAAAGGAAGTTAGGAAGAAAGAAGACTGATTTAAAGATGGTACTGTATCACTATAGTAAACAGAATAATGGCTTCCTAAAGTTGTCCATGTGCAGTCAGACAAATACCCTACGTAAAGTTAGGGTCTAAGAAAGGTTATATTCAGAGATTAGACAAACTAAGGGGTGTGGAGGAGGGAATAACAGCCCACAGAAATAGATCTCACTGCTGGGTATATATCTAAAGGATGCGAATTCAATATATTGAAAAGATGTCTGCACTCCCATGTTTATTGCAGCATTATTTACAATAGCAAAGATATAGAATCAACATAAGTGTCCATCGACGGATGAATGGATAAAGGAATGGTGGTAAAACTGCTGATGTCTTAGTACAAATGAGGCAGTGTCACCAAAGACCAAAGTCATTACATTCTTCATTAGTTGTTATATTCTTCAATTAAAAAAAAATTTCCACTTAAGAATGTACTTGCTGAAGAAGAATAAAGCTTATAATTTTGTTAAATTAACCTTTGAGCACACATCTTTCTAATATTTGGTATGATAAAACGGGAAGCATACATACAGCACTTCTGCAGCATACTGAAGTACTCTGGTTGTCTTCAGAAAGAACATTTGTGTTGCAAGCTGAACTAGCCAATTTTTCATGAGCCACCTTTTACTTCAAAGAACTAACAGACAACCTATGGTTATTCAAACTTTGGTATTTGGCAGACATTATTTTTGAAAATGAACCAAGTGAACCTGTCATTTCAAAGTAAACAACTGACAGTATTTGTTGCCAAAATAACATATTGCAACAGATTGAATGCAAAAACAGCTATGAGAAACCAGCTGTCTTCTATTAAACCAGACATTAAAGAGATTTGCAAAGAACATAAAACAATACCACTCTTCTCACTACATTTCTGAAAAGTTAGTTGCTCATAAAAATGTTTGTTAACATGGAATGAGTTTTTGATTGTTATTTTAAATGGATTAATATTTTCAAATTCTGTTTTAATTTCTAACTGGTAAATAGATAGATATTGTCCACATAAACAGAAACTCTTTTGAATCCTCAATAACCTTCAACAATGTGAAGGGATCACAAGACCAAAATGTTTGAGAACCACTGCTTACAGCAAAAAAGTGAACAAATTAGGACTACATACAACAATGCAGATGAAATTGATTATCACGATGTTGTGCCAAAAAAGACACAGATAAATTCATGTAATATGATGTCATTTATATGAAGTACAAAAACTGGGTAAATCTAAACCATATCGTTTAGAATGCATAAGTAAATGGTAAAACCACAAAGCAAAGCAAAGAAGTGATTTACATAGAAGTTATGACTACGGTTATCTTTTTGGGAACACACATGAAGGGGCTTCTTGTTGAATGGCAGTGTTTTATTTTTTGATATATATGGTAGTTAAACTTTTGTAACTATTTTATTTTACATTTACACTTTATCTGCAGTAAATTTCTGAACTAAAAATGTATTTTAGAAATCAGGGAAAACATCATTGCTATAGGAAAACATAGAAAATAGAAAAACAAAAAATAGAAAATAACACAAAATGTTAATTAAAATAAAGGTGGTATAATTTATCCTGATAACTAAAATAGATTTTAAGGCAAAAAACATTTTTAGCAACCTAGGGATAGCACATAATAGAAGATTCAATTCACTAAGAAGATATGATCTATATTCTTATACAGGTAATAGCAATGATTCAAAATATCTAAAACAAAAATCAAGAAAATTATAAGTAGAAATTAACAAATCTATCCTTATAATGTGTAATTTAACATGGCAATGGACAATGGACAGATCAAGCAGACAAAAACATTAGTAATGACAGAGAAGATAGATTTAAAACACAAAATTAACATGCTTGGTAATATGTACTTCATATATTTATTATAACTCTGTACCCTGAATTGGAGAATACACTCTTTTCAAATACAGATCATTTATAAAGATTGACATTGTTTTAGTTCATAAAACAAATCTCAATACATGTCAAAGAATTGGTATAAAAATTGGTATATTTTCTGACAGCAATGGAATTAGGGTAATTAAGAATAATCAAGAAAATCCTCTAAGGCATGCCAAAGTCAAATATACTTGACTTTTGTAGTATTTATTTTCTTGACTTTTTTACATTTCCCTTCATCACTCTGCAAAGATGAAATCAAGAACTGACCATATGAGAAATATGAAAAGAATCAGTGTTATCTGGAACAGAAAAGGCTATAAATTAACAACTGTCTCCATGAATACAAAGGAGTGTGCTCAATCTTACACTGTAGCAGGAAATAATGTGATTAAATATAGGCAGAATCTACTGTAAGAGTGATTACATTTTGGAACAGGCTACTACAGAGGTCACAGAATCCCTACCTCTATAGTAAAAGCCAAGAGGGCCTCTGTCTTTCCTGAAGAAACTTCTTCCTTAAGGTAGAAACTGGCTATTATAAAGCTCAGGTTATATTTAGCTCTGTGATCTGTAATCAAATTAGATACTTGATCACTCCAGTTAATCTACAACTGTGAAAACTAGCAGATAATTGCCAGTTAATTCAAAACATTATACCAATAAATCTGTGTAATACTTACATCAATGATATATCATATACATTTTCAGGCTGATTTTTTTTTATAATTTTAAATAAATTTTCCTTGCTTGCTTGCAGTTTTTGAAAATAATCATTCCTGATTTAGCAAAATTTTTTCTACTGTAGGAAATAAAGTTAGTTTATATAACCAACTAAACTTTTAAGGGAGTTGAAAAATCATGTAATCCATTTAGACTGTGGATAAAAGTGACATCAAGTTATATCATTTTAACATACGTATTTTACATTTGAAAGAAGCTATCTTCAGTAAAATAATAAAAGAAAAATATGTATTACCACAATAAAATATAAAATCATAAATTTACTTTCCTATTAAACAAGCATAATATAAATGAAATATGCAATTTAAGTCTGCTTCTCAAAATTATTCTCTTAATGTGAATGACTGCAATTTGTATACGTAGTTTAAACTAGAGCAATGTTACGATCTATTTCATTTTAACAATGTTACTCTGAGATACATTTTTAAAAAAACACATAATCATCCTATATGAAAATTATTTATGAGATTAAAGGAAATAAAAACTGTAACAGTTAGTAAAATGGCTCAAACAACGATGACATATTGCATTAGAAAAATAATCATAAAATCATCAGTATTAACATTTATTAAGTTTCACAGGGCATATGACATTATAACCTGTGAGATTTTCATCTTAAACATTCTTACAAATTTTTGAAATGATTAATAGGAATCCTTTTAAAATGTTAAGAAAATGATAGAATTTATTTAATGGAAAACAGTAGTAAATTTTGTAGAAAAAATTTTAAGTAACTTGTAAGAGATTAAAACAATTAGTCAGCTTTTGAGTTCCACGGACTTGGCTTGTTTCCCAACACATTCTAGGTCCATTCCATATGACTAGGCAAAATATACTGGGTTTACTTTATGCTGAATCAGCCTCCAGTATATGTTTAGATCTAGAACAAGAGTTATTTTTTATAGTTTGGAATTTTGATTAACTAGCCAATACAGTAGGCAACAAACACACCTACTTTTAGAATTGTACACTACGACTAGAATACTGTTACAGCAGGATAATATTAAATCAGTCATCCTGAATTCAAGGGCTGATTCTCAGGTGGAATTTCTATAATTTGAGGGATCCTTCGGGAAATTAAATGAACTACACATGTTTATCTATTCAAATAGGGCAATGGTCTATTCTTAGTTATTTAGTAGCTGAGCAAACTAACAAGCGCTGACTTTTCAAGGGAAAAAGAAAGAAGAAAGTTCAGCATAAGAAGAAATGTACATTTGGAAGTTGATCTCTAGGAATTCTTAAATTTTTTCAGGACAAGAAGAGTCTGAAAATCATAATCTGGAGAAATAACATGATACACTAATATATTAAACACAGCAAGCAGCAGCTTACACCAGATTTTTATATAGACCAGAGGAAGTAGGCAGGCAATAACAAAATTTTCCAACCATTTTTGGAAAAAATTTATGAGAAATACTAAAAATTAAGAAAAGTCTATCCATTAATATACTTCTTTATTAGAACTGAACAAAGACTGTATATCAGATGAATAAATCTAGTTCTTAAAATACCTGTGTTCTGCAGGAGCATAGCCTGAGAATCTGCTCTGTAATTTATATATAACTTCAAATACTGCCAAAAAAGATAAAATTTTGATTATTCTACCAGATTTATTGGTGGTTATTGTTCACTCACCTTTTCTAAAGTAAAAAATATACAATTGCCCCACATATTTTAGCCTTATCATAAAGCTAGAAATAAAATGTAAAATTTTGGCTTGATTACACCTATTGTATTCAATAAATTCCAAAACATTCTAAATAGCAGATATAGCTTTATATAAAGAAATAACATTATCAAGTATAACAGGTGAGGACTATATACATAAAGAACATTTAAAGTATTGTACATACACTATTAGTAGGAGAATGGTATCCATAAAGTTGAAGACGCTGACATAGAGCACAAAGGGCCAAATGAAGTGTCATATTTCAGAATGAACCCAAGTATAGCAAAAGAAAAAAAGAAAAAGATGACAAAATAATCAATTAGGAAGGGCAAATCATTATGCTACATTCTATATAGAGCACACACACAATACAAGTGGGATAAATGTTAAAGATGAGTAGCAAAGTTTTAAAATCTCATACAATTAAACATTAAATGAATTTGTGCTCCTTTTAACCATTTTCACTGTAAACTTTGGATAGAACTATCACTTTGAGCTCCTCTTATGCAGTTTATTTAGACATGCTTCAGCAATTCTGCATGCCATGGGGGAAAGTCTAGATGTAGCAGCATGGCAGTGGAAATGGTATGAGAAACCTGCAGTGGAATCCTGTCTGCTATTATCAGTGCTGTAACATTAAGCAAGTTAATTAACCTCTCTGAAACTGTTTTCTCATCTGCAAAACAGATATAATACTTACCTGGGAGACTGTAATGAAGACTAAATGGGAGTAACATTTATAATGAACATAGCACAGATTAGAACATAGTAAGTGTCCCAAGAAATGTTATGTTCATTTACCCCTTTCTTTCTGAAACACAGTTTTATTTTGGTAAGTATTTTTAAATTTAGTTTTGATTTAATTTGATTTAGGTATGTTAATATTCAGGTTAAAGTAGCTATGTGGTACTACTAATTAAAGGAGAACTTTAAGTTTAACTATTAGCTAACTTTTTTGAATGTTTAGCTAACCTTTTTGGATGTTTATTATATTTTACATACTATTAAGTAACTATGTGTTTTAATCTCCATAACAATCATATGTGGTCATTACTCCTAATACCCCCATAGTACAAATGACAAAACTGAGGCACAGAGAGATTAAGGACATTGTCCAAGGTCACCCAGGTAATGAGTGGCTGGGCTAATATTTAAACCCCCAAAATCTGGCTCCTGAACCTGTGCTATGCTGTCTCTCTTATGTAAATACATATATTTGCACAATAAGCTAAATTTTAATTGCTTTAAAATTCTACCAAAATATCCTAAGAATATGTAGAATCATACTGTCATTTCTATCACCTTGACACCACCAGCTTGCATAGCATATAACTCTATAACTAAAAATCTTGGTTCAGATTTACATTATTTAAAATGTGACTACTACTAATAATTTAATACGAATTATCATTATTGTTAAACACAGTAATGAATATTTGTAGAGAGCTGTATTGTAGAGGGCTCTTAGTTTAGAGGCTGTACAGAAGATTATTTTTGAATTGCTTTAAGGAATAGTTCTGATAGCTAAATTATGTAAATGAGATTTCAGGAGCACTATTTAAATTATATAAGATAAATACCTCTGAGGTACCTGCGGAGATCAATGACTTTCATAAGTATTCCTTTACAAGTTATACTTTACTTTTAAGTTATTTTTACTGTTGTTTAAAACAAGTATCCTTCCCCATATATTTGCTAGTAAATGCTTCATTGACCCATATGCATATAAAACAATACAATTTAGGGTATGTTGTTATCATTTAGATTTCATAATTCAGATAGACTTCCCCTAATAAATCCAAGTTAATGAAGTTTTACTACATCACTATTATGAAATATTTACATTAAATCAATATTAAATTTCCTTTACCTTGGCTGCAATGAAGCTCAGAGCCAAGTTTTGTGCTACCACTGTAGAATTTCCCAATGTGCGTTGTCTGTTATTATTTTTCCCTTTCCTCTCTCCCTTTGTAACTTGCTGGATGTATTTCAGTAAATTTTAATGCTTAGAATAGTGTTATATTTTTTACTGGAAGATCCATAAGTCCTCTCTGGAAGTAGTATAAATAAACAAACGAAACAATTAAATTTCTACGCACTGAAATACTATCTACTTTATCACTAAAGTATATGGATAAATTCACTAACATAATTCAACCTCAACAACTTGCCTATTCAGTCAATTATATTTAGTCAGAGGCAATCTATCAAAATTAAAATAACTGTTTACTCTTTCGGTATATTATCTACAGGACATAAAATTTAAGAAGGCATTCAGTTCTCTAGTCTTCTTTGCTAATAATCTAAACAGTTGCATTTATGGGGCTATTCATATAGCATTTATTAATTACAATTTGAAAACCAGGAGACCTGAATTAAATAGAGAACTACTAATGACCCTTTTAATATTTGGCTAAATTATAATCAGCTCTTTGATTTTTAAGACTATCTTCCATAAGCTTTGTCAACAGTATATTGGGGTAAGTTCAACAACTACTGATAATTTTATATCATACACAAACATTCTGTGAAGCAATATAACCCAAATAATGTGCTTTTATTCAACTAAATATATATATACTTCATAAGTATATTGGGATTAAATATGGTACCTATCAGTTATAGATAATCCATATTAGAATAGACCTCATATATATTCTTATAACAAAGAGAATAAAAAATTTTATAAGTCTCCGAAGTTAATTATTTGAATTCCATGTAGAACAATTAAACTACTGCACAAGGCCACTAATTTGAAAAATGAAACAATTACCATTTACATGGCAACAAAATTTACTATGTTTCTGGTACATAAGTGCCAGCTGAAGAAATGTGGTATAGTAGATAAAAGTGCAGGTCTCAGAGATGGTCAGACATGGGTTCAACTCTTTGGTTTTGCAATTTAATAGGTACGTAAGTCTGAACAAGATACTTAACCTTTCCAATTATCGGTTTTCTCATGTAAAATTGTGGATAAGAGAATTGTTGGGTAGATTAAATGAGAAAGTGCATGCAAACTACCTAGTGTAGTATGTGATAGTAAGGTCTCAGTACCTGTCTGTTATTTTTATTATGTGAACCTGGTCTATGGTCAGGCTGAAATGTTTGGGACAAACAAAAAGAAAACTGGTAGGAAGATGGAACTTCAGAATAAGATGAAAATATTATGCATCCCAGAAGAATCTATAATATTTCGAAGAACGCAGAAAAGAAACCCATATTACTTGCTTGTATTTGCTTCAACAGTCATATTGTTATAATACCACTAAATTCACTCACATTATAATTAAATCTTTGCAATTCACCTTTAAATTTTCACATGCATAATGATCTGTATTAATCTATTACATGATATACCCTTCAAATCTCACAAATAACAATATGGATGAAAATGATTTAATGAATATGATTATGGATACAGATATTTAATATCAATATTTATATCAAATATTGATATCGATGCATATGAATACTAAAGCAATTTTTATACTTAAGAACTTCAGAAAGTTTTCAAGAAAGGGACAGCTCCAAAGTTACAAACTTTAATTACTGATTCTCAACATGAATTAAGATAATTCTCACCTAGAAAACCCACCTGAAACTATTAAGTATTCTTACCAGCAATGCACGCTTTTCTTCATCTCCTTTAGTTTCTCTCTTTTCATTTTTTTTCCTGAATATCTCTTGAAGCTGAGAAAGAAATCAATCAAGAATCAAAGTCACTCTATGAAAAAGACACCTGCACTCAAATGTTTATAGCAGCACAGTT
>VBSM01001927.1:13410742-13450919 GCA_008086735.1 Cheirogaleus medius
AATATTTGTACCCCCATAATATGCTGAAATAAAAAATAAAATTAAAAAAAAAAAGAATCAAATACCCAACAAGAGTTTCTGGGCATGTAAGTACCACCATGTACTAGGTATATTCCACAAAGAAAACAGCTAGCTTTATCCACCAAGAACATTTAAACTACTATAAATATATTTTCTGATTTCAGTTTTTTCCCAAGAAAATACATCCTTTGGTACTGGTAGCCCAAGTGAAGTTAAATGTACTTAATATTACAGGTCTACTTTATCTCTAAGACAAGAAGACATAGAGTCTGAGGCACACACATAATTGCAGTGTAATTCCTTGGGCAAGTTACCCTGATTATCTAAGGCTTGTTTTCCATATCTGGACATGGAGATAACTCCTTACATTATAGGAATGTTGTGTGTTGTAAATATTATGAATAATTATTTAGCACATTGCCTATCACATAAGTTTTCAATAAATGTTATCTATTATTATAAATAGTATTATTTCCTCTTTAAAATCCTATGACTTTAATGCTAATAAGAAAAGCCTAATCCTACCTCTGTATCAGTTTCCTGGAGAGTTCATTGCTTTTGTTTGTATAACTTGGACAGCTATCTCAATTCTTTATTTTATTTTATATAGCAATAGTTTAAAGTCAAATAAAATATATTACCGCCTATGACATATATTATAATAATAATATTTAAAAACATGCCACAAAATACAAATGATTTTATTATCACATAAAATTATTTCCATACTTTTTTTAGTGAAAAGAACTGTTAATAATCACTTTATACATAGGTAAGAGAATCACAGATTTTAGATTTCTACAAAAACTTGGTTAACTCTACCCCTTGCTTTCAGGAACTCTGCGAACAATTAAACAAAAAATATCACATATGAGGCAGCAGTACAACAACTGAAAAGAGCAGACACAGTTTTAAAGCAAGGGCACCTTATGCAAGAGTAAGCAGTAGAAATAAACTGGAGTTCTATTTGAATGTTTTTACCTCCCAATTCCACAAAGAGACAATATTCCAAAAGACATTCACATAGGCAACTTCCAATGGACCGAGTTCAAAAAGTTAATCTTTAAGTCAGTGGCGTGGAACTTGGCAGTGTTGTCATAAGTAGAATATTATTTAGAAAAATAGGCCCATTCTGAAAATTTCCTAAAATATAGTTGTACACTATTATGTACAACTACATTAAACTAAACTTGCTCACTGTAGGATGGTAGAAGCATATCTTTATCTATTGTAACCAAACTGAAAATTTGTAACCAAACGAAAATTCTGACCTCCCCACCATTCTGCAAAGCACCAGAACGAAGGTTCCAGCTCCAGTGGCTTGGGGCTCAGGGGCTGCACCTGGGCAAGGATTCCGTGGGTGAGAGTTTAAGCTTTTTGATAAGTCCCAGTCATTAGTCTGCTTGCTTCCCTCTGACTGGATACTAATTAGCTTTTGATGAGGATTTTTATCTCTTTCCTATTATGGAAAAGAATAATGTTATAGATTTCTTCTGTGTTTCAACTTCTGAAGTACATATGAAACTCTTTAAGAGGTTTTCTGAGGGACTTTTATAGCTATGTTATGAAACAAAAGTAGAAAATGAAATGGCTATTTATGTGCCATCTTTCCTCTTTCTTTTTACTAGCAGAGTATAGGTAAAGACAGAGTGGAACATAAATGCTGAGGATACACCTTGTTACTCTATGGAATAAATTAACATTAATTTCTATTTCAGAGAAAAAACAGAATAGGCATATTGCCACAGATACAGATGCAGGATACATGATTAAAACAAAAGAGAAAAATTCTGGAAGTGGGGGCGGGGGAAGGTGTGAGATGAGTGAGCAGCTGAAGACTTTGTCACAACAGCAGCAACCTTGAACCAGTCAGGTGAGAAAAATCAAAGGATAAATACCTAAGAATTACCATCCTTTGGCCAAAGAAAGGAGAAAGGAACAAGGAAATGGGGACAAGACTGGAACACAAGGCAGTAGCAAGTGAAAGAAAAAAGGAAAAATAACAATCATGAATCCTACATTGAGAAGGAAGAGAGGTTCCTATGGAAGGAGTTGTGCCTGGGTGGCTGTTATGATGGGGACTGAATATTAACTGGGCATATGTAGTCTCAGAACTGCCTCTTATCCACCCAATAGAAAATATTTGATACATTTCAAACTTCTAGGTAATGTACAAGCAACTATAAGAATCCTTATGCACTATATCATAATCCTTATGCATTATATTTTATAATGTAAATATTGTTCAAAGTACATGAATATATGCTTCTTGATTAAAGACAAAAGCATAAATTTTTCACTCTTTCCTCTACAGTAGTATTCCCAATAAAGCAAAAAATATAAGTAAGCAATATTTAATTATTGATAAAATACAGCACATAATATACATACCACCAAAAACTCTTTTTTGTCCACCATCTCATTGCCATCAGTGTCAAACATGTTGAAAGCTATTCTAAAACCTGCATGTGGCTCTGTCAGAAAAAAACAGAAAGAGTATTCATAAAATAGAAAAATGCATTTTAAAGCACATTAAAGTAACTGTAAACAGTTACTCATATTCTGTACAGAAAAACTTTCTTTAACCAAGAAATTAAAAGCAACATATTAATATTTAAATATAATAAAAGCTATATAAAAGTATACATACTTCTGCTTCATATATTAGCACACTTAATAATAAAAGGATTGATAATATGCTTTAAAAGTATTTCTGTGATACTTGTTGCACAGCACTGAAAGAAAAATTTGACTACTTTCCTTCCATAAATAAGCATTTTCTTATCCAAAGTCTGTCAGTTTGTTTAAAAGAAAAATATCAGCTATCATCTGAAATATTTTCAGAAAAGAAAAATATCAACTCACATCTGAAATATTTTCAGTATGTTCAATTACTTAGAGTAACAGGGAAAACAGTTAAAATATGACACAAGTCCCAATTCTTGGGAAAATTATAACTGAAATGACCTATGAAAACAAATGTCAAGCATAAGAGATTACATATTAGGGTTTAAACTTCTAGAGGCTTCAAAAACAGAAATATAAAATAAAAGAGGCTTGAATATGTAATTTCCAATTTCCCCAAAATACAAAGAACAATTGCTTTTCTGAGAAAGACAGACTTTCACATACTATGAACTGTTTTAATTGTATGAACCTTATGATGAGGTTCAATCTCTTTCCTCTTTTCACTTTTAGAGCATAAAAGAGAAAACTTCAACAGAAGAAAACTTGAAAGTGTCCTTCAAAAAGGAACTCAGTGTACATGTCTTTCTCAAAACATTGTACCTTTTGAGAGGACTCACAAAATGTTTAAAAAGGGACCCCTTTATAGGTACACTTGCTACCACCTGTTGTGAAATTTTGAACCTGGAAAGAAAGGAAGCTAGCCCTACTTTCTTAATCGGTAATAGCTGTCTCTGAAAAGAAAAGAAATGGAAAAAAGCTCATTTCTTGCATGTATTAATATTTTAGGACTCTAAACTTACTTTCATTACCATTTATTTCTTTGAGAAAGAAATACAAATTTATGCCATCTCTGATAACCAAGTTTTAAGCTTTAAAAAGATCTTGAAAATAATAATTGTTTGAAAGGAAAATACATTTAAAATAATACAAGGTAAAGAGGAGACATTTATAGACAGGTGACATAGATTATGTAGCCCACTTCCTGCCAGCCCTCTTTTCTCACGTTTTTCTTAGTTCGAATCTAAATAACATCCCATAATTTTTCAATTCAAACTCCTTAGAAGCTTCTATAGATGAGTACTGAACTCCAAAGGAAGTTTCATAGCACCTAAAGATCCTAACCTTTCTGTAGTAAGCAAAAACTACCACATATGTTTTTTCCTACATCCGAAACCATACCCTGTCCCATTTCAACAGGTGGCTTTCCTAGCCAGCATTATTCTGATTCTTGTCCATCACTCTGCTGGTTTAGGTACTTACAACTTCCAATTTTGCATCCATCATTGTTCTGGCTAACAAGATAACTTTTCAGCAAGTTTTTGAGATGTTCCTTGATGGACTCTGGTTCTCATTGCAGCAATTCATCACTGACTAGATTTGCATCATTACTATGGCTTTCCAGCCTGGATCAACTGCAGGTAGCCCTATTACTAACCATATAATACCTGCTGTTCTTTAGCACAAACGTTTTAAGTCCATTTTAAGTCCAACAGCAAATACTACAGGTAAAAACAAGATAATTTTTGAAATACATATGCACTTTCATGCATACATTACCTCCCCCTCCCAATTTACTTTAACACAATTCAATGTAACATGATTCACACTAAGTTAAGAATAACACAGTGGTGTGAATTTTCCAATCATAGAAGTACAAGGTATTTTAAGTCTTATTTGTAATGACAGAGTTTTATTGATATTCTTGTTTCCATACATCACGAATCCCCACAACTGGATGCTCCATTGGCAATATTCTTTCGTTCATTCCTTTCTTCATTCATTCATCAACTATTTTTTAAGAAGGTAGCATGTACAAGACACTGTTCTTGATACAAAGATGAACAAAAAAGATCAAATCTTTGCCATTATGAACCTTGTATTCTAGTGTGGGGAGACAGACAAGAGCATGTATACAAATAATACTTTCAAATGGTTTAAATGCTATAAAGAAAATAATATATGGCAAAGAAATAAAAAAAGAATAAATGGGAGAAGGGGCTATTTGATGATATTTTAGAGAGGATGGTCAAGTAAGGATTCTTTAAGTCTTTACATTTGAAAGGAAACCTGAATGATGTTTATTATCATGAAGATCTCGAGGAAAAGTTCTGATGGCAAAAGGAAAAGAAAGTACAAATCCCTGAGGTGGAAATTCAAGGAACAAAAGAAAAGTTAGATGGCTGCAGCACAGTAAACTATAGCACAGAATTTCCTCCAACAAATGCAGAGAAATTTAACTGAAAACCATAGTACACTCTGCATATACTTCATAAGAACTGCTGCATGTTGAGAAGAAGAGAATAAGTTTTAGGATGTGGATGATGGGTATCCTGACAGACTCGCTAGTTCTGAGACTCATTCTCTCATATCAGTGTTGCAGAAAGTGTGATTCGAATGAATGTAGTAGGAAATTTACAAATTATGACGTGTCCTGACCTTTGGAGTCTCATGTAAACTAAACCACAAGGATTGATACATGATATTAAATTTATAATTTATCTGAATTTTATTACTGTACCACAAACCATAATATCTATGCTTTTGACTCTTCCTAGTGCTATACTTAGCATTTTTCTGTGGCATTCAAACATGAATTTTGCCAAACAGCATGGATATACCTAAAGTGATTTTTAATAGTGAGAGAATCTAAGAAAGATCTGTTTATAAGGTTCTGATTAAAAAAATAAACTGTATCCAGAAAAAGATTTAATGAGTATACTTACTTGTTAAAATACATAAAAGAAAAAGATATTCTGTGTAAGAAATCACACCTAGAAGGAAAATAATATCAGTTATATTATAAAATATTACTTTATCTTCATATTTATCAAAGTAAAATATTCTAATAGCAATAAACACTATGAATAAAGAGGTGCAGTTTTAAAGCAGATGCTAAATACTGTTTTAAATGAGACTAATGATTACTAAAATCTCATAGCAAAAGAAGCAGTAAAATTTAATTTTACTTTAATTATTCTACATGCCTCTGTAGAAACCCATACAAAATTTTCATTAACGCTCTCAAATACATTGGCAAAAAAAGCTAAATTATGTTTACTTATAGTTTTAACTTTTAATTTGTTGCTAGTTTTTAATGTAATGTTTTAATGTAATTTAATGTTTTAACATAAATAAAAAGGTCAGAAATGGTTAACACTGTGAAGTGCTTAATTTTACTTTTTAGTAACACTTGAATAAAACATTTGGACATTCTTGCTTATTAGTTTGGTTTTTGTATTGTATTTTAAAAATAAAACTCTATAGTTATTACTCTTCTGCTTTCAAATTATCATTATTATTCTTGACAATGCTTCTATTAAATATACTCTAAGAAGTCTTTAATTAAATGGCTTATACTTTCTATATATTGCATCCTGAGTTCTCTGTAACCCCATAATTACAAAATATAAAAGAAGCTTATCTGGAGTAAATAAAAATACACATTTTGTTACTTGAATTCTTGCTTTTGGAATATAATACCCCAAACTAGAATTAATGGTTTAACTGACCTTCCTAGTAGATACTAAAAAAATTTAAATTAGGAATAGGTATCTATAATACTTATCTAGGTATCAGATAGTTCTGATGTTTGCAAAAGGGTATAAGAAATCCTTAAATAACCAGAGCATGAACTTTAAAACTCCATTTTATCTGATGTTCTTTGAGGCTACCCTCTTTGTTACAAAACAAAGAGAAGAGGAGTCACTATCTGGCAGTTTGTCAGAGACATGAAGGGAACTACCCAGGAGGCCCTGAAAGCATTCATTCCCTTTCTTTGTTTATACTAGAATATTGTGACCTATAGACAGATAGTTCTGGTTGATTGCCATGAATGTTATGGGAGAAAGATTCTGGAATGGTCGATGTATATAAAGATACAATACTTAGATTCCATAGGGATCCCCCCACCAAAAAAAAAAGGGCATAAATGCAGGAGGGAAAAAGAAATGGGATCAGGAAATGGACTTGCTCTCTCTACAATCCTATCTCACTGACTGTCATTCTAATCATCCTGGTCGTATACACAAGGGATAGTGGTTGCTATAAAGAATTTTAATAACTGCTATGCATCTTTTATTTGATAGTTAACTCAAGATTTCCCTCAAGTGAAGGATTACTCTACAGTGGGAGTCCTAATCATGATTATCATAGTAGACACTTTTCTGAAGGACTACATGGTTATTGAGGTGGCTTAATATACAGGGAAGGAAAACAAAAGTGGAACTTATAATTTAATAAAAATGGTAAGGGAAAAGAAAAAATACTGCTGAAGATGAACTGTAGATTCCTAATGCTTTCCAATTACAAAAATGGAAAACTATAAGACTTTTTAATTTATGGTTACTCAGGATAAAAAAATAAAATTAAAATAAGTGCTAAGCATACAGGAATGGTGTGATTTTTAGAAGCAGAGGATAAGAAAGATGCCAACTAGGTTTCTTTTGAAAATTAAAAAAAAAAAATTTAAGAGAAGTTCATTAAAAGTATTAGTGTTTAATTCCTATATCATGATACATTATAGTTAACTGAAAACTAAGTCTATGTAACATGTGTTTTCATAAATGTTGCACATCAATTTTTTAAAAAACTGCATAACATTTTCTTGCTGGGTAACATTTTAAGCAGATAAGCATCTTCATTTTAAAATTAATCTTCAATAGCTCTAAAGATTTAGTTTTAAAACTTCTCTGCTACTTAATCTCTATAAAAAAAAAAGCAAGGCTCTTTGTACTTCTCTATGTCACCTAAACTAATGTTTCTAAAACTGAGATCATGGATTACCTTGATAATCTAATCAGAATGATAATAGATATCCACTGTCTGAATGGTAGCCATTGGCCACATATAACATAGCTATTTAAATTTAAAATAATTAAAATTAAATAAAAATAAAAATTCAGTTCCTCGGTTACATTAGCCACATTTCAAGTACCTAACAGCGCATTTGGCTAATGGCTACTATATGAGACAGCACCGAAATAGAACATTTCTATCATTGCAGATAGTTCTGTTGGCACTGAATAGATTCTCTCCTGTGGAAAAAAAATGCAAATATGCATATAACATGGGAAGGATTGGGACATGCCTAAACCCAGGACTTCCAGATTAAAACCTCCCCTTAACTAAAAAGAATTTTCTTCTTCCATGCATTTATTTTTCTCAGGCTATATTTGATCCAATTTGCATTTTCCCATGAGATTGAAATTCACTATACTTACCTGATCCTTCTAAGCTTTGAATTTTCCTGATCCTATCATCCCAGCCTAAGATCTGAATGGCAATCTTTAAGACAACTTCCAGGAAAAAAGTTGCTAAGAGCTTTTAAAGACAGCTTGGCACAGTTTTCTCAAAGATTTTAAAACCCTACTTATGAAAAGACTAAAATAAAAGATAAGTGTCTCTTCCTTTCAGATTCTATGTAAACCATGTGGGAACAATTTGAATTTCTAATTCTACTTAACTAAAATATATGAATTATAACTACTCCTTTAAAGTATTTGTCTTCATACTAAAATAAGTACATTTTCAAACCAATATTGGTGAAAATTGATGAAAAAAGAAAAATATAACTACTTATATGATTTCTTTAATATTTTATTTTATATATTCCTGTATTTGAGAATACTAAAATATGTATTCATAAGAAACCATCCTTTTTAAGATTAAAGAGATTTTATTAATTTTTTTCTATAAATAAGTATTAATACAAAAAGTACATTGGGAAAGAAAACTGCAATGAAAGCTATAATATATAATTTGGTTGCTAGAAAATGTATGGATGAATTAACTTAGATATATGGATATTGATAATAGAGTAGTTTGAAACAGATGGATTTTGCAATGAGTATGGTCTTTAAAAGAAATATGTTCAGATTTAGCTGCCAAAGAACAATCCAATTAAGTTTTTCGTATTGATTATGTTCAGGAATATCTATAATTCCCCGGAAACAAAATGGAAGGAAGAGAAATAGACATTTGGAGATCTAGTATTTTTGCAAAATGCTTTCTGTGGGTAAATATATACTTTTCAATGTGGTTAAAAAGCAATTTTTTTAAACTGTTAAAGTTCATTTTGTAAAAAATTTGGAAGATACAAATTATATAAAAAGTAACATTAAAAACCACACTTAATCACCCTACCCAGGAATAACAATACCTAGAAACATTAATATTTTGGTGTTTTTCTTTTCAATTTTTTCTCTATGCATACACACATATGTAATTGTAAATTTATCTTAGATATGGTAAAATACGTATATATAAGTAGTATAAATAATATAGTGTCAGTATTAAAATGCATAAGTACTAAGGTTAACTTACCCCTTTCTTTAAGGTTTCGAAATAGCTTTGATGATCCTTTCCAAACTGGTGGTGTTTCTGAGAGCATCTGATTCAATTCCTATGACAGAAGGTATTACACTACTGATTCATGGATAAATCACTTACTTATAAAATAAACCAAAAAAGATTTAAATGTCCATGCAAAAAAATTCTCCACCTAAAAGACCCGAAAAATGTGGCATTATTTATTCTTATTCTATGTCTGTGGTTCATTCAACCACAAAACCCAGTTTAAACATAAAACAAATGATTAACATGCCATATTAAATTCAATTAGAGCTACTCAAAATTTCAGATAAATTCAATAACTGGAGGTGAAAACCAAATTAAGATAAAACAGTGAGTTTAATTTCTGGAGCCAGTTATAAAGGGACAGTTTTATGAAAGCCATATAAAAAGGTAGATTTCCTTATCAAGGTCAGAGAAGATCACCTAGCTTCACATAATGTCTCTTTAGCACTTCTGGACTTAGGAAGCATTGTACAGAGGAAGAAATGAACAAAAGATTATGTCAGAAAGGAATGAAGAATATTTTAATGGTGACAAGGAATGATGACATTGGATGAAGTGCAAAGTAGGTATTGAGTTACTGTGGCCACTGTTTCAATTTTTTTTCTGATTTTAACTTCAGTGTTCAGTAAAGAACATAGACTTCAACTATTGCTTAGCTTTTTTTTCTTTTTTTAAAATCAAATTATTACTGCGGTGGAAAATTACTGGAGAATTTAAAGATTTAAATCATTGCTCATATATTAAATCAATTTTGAATTTACTGTATGTATTCTATAAAAAAAACTAAGTGAAAATCATAATTTGGCTAATTGTGAAGAAAAGTGATTAATTGTGAAGAAAAGGGATTTGGTGAGATAACCAGAAATATTTGAAATAAAAAAATTAGTCTGCTCAGTAACACATTAACACAGAAACCACTTCTATTTTCAGATCTGATCCCTGCTATTCGTGTGGGTTCCCAACAAGCTGAGAATCATCTGAGTTTGTGAGAGATACAGAATCTCAGTTCCCATCCCACACCTACCCAAACCACATCTGCATGTTTAACAAGATCTCCAGGTGATTTTTATGCACATTCAAGTTTGGGGAGCATTTCACACAAACCCTTCCTAGTGCACTTGTACCTAAAATGCTCTATGACATTTACAAAAATCTTTTTTTTTTAATTGCAAAGCTGAGTAGCAGGAAAATAAAGAAATCTTTGGGATGCCAAAGGCAGCAGCAGCATTTTCAGGGGATTTATGGGCTCCCTGAAGCCCACCTGTGGATTCTTCATTTCATTCATGGTGTTCCATCTGCACTGCAAGTACCAGATGCCACCAGGTGACCAGTGGTATCTGATTAGGGCAGCAAGGGCCCAGAGGTAAGAATTCAAGTATGAACAGCAATGAGAAGCTGGGATATTTACTATTTAGACAACAGTAAACTCAAATATTTTTGTTACGGTAATAGAATTAATAAAACATTTTGAATACATTTTATATAGCTTAATTTATACTATCTCTGTTGTATTATAACTGTATAAATATTAACTTAATCTTTCCCCATTTTAACTGTTTTCATGTCTTCTAATCTCATCTGTTCTCGCTTAAACTCAGCGAGAGCTTGAGACTGTAAAATCATAGCTACATTTTATTGAGTGCCCTCTATGTGCTTGACAATGGGTTCATACAATATCTCATATATTTCTGAAAACAATCCTCATTATGCATATTTTACTGAGACTTAAAGTGGATAAGTAACTCACCAAGGCCACACAGCTAGTAAATAGCAGAGCCAGATCCTTACTGACTCCAAACAGTTCGTTTTAGTGATAGCCTAATTTCACCTGGTCTAGGTCATTCAATCAACACATGGATCATCTTTGTCTTCTCTGTTAACTTTAAGGACTTAAAAAAATGTATTAAAATCTTTATATTCCCATTCCTGTTGGGAATCTCTCCCCACTCCCAGTGCCTTGCTTGGTCTCTTATATGAATATAATAGTGCTGTATAATAAAGAATTTGACTGACTGGCCTTTGTCTCTGTTTCCTGTGAAGCAAACGCTAAATCCTTGGATCATACCTGAGTTTATGCTAAGGAAATGACTTAGGATGGGGGCTAGTTATGATTAGAGGATTGGGGCTTTGAGCCAGCCTGACCTCTGGGGAGAGAACAGGGGATAGAGAATGAGCTCAGTCACATGGCCAATAATTTAATGTGCTCAATCACATGGCCAATAATTTAATCAATAATGCCTATATAATGAAACCCCAGTAAAAATTAGGGACACCAAGCTCAGTGGAGCTTTCAGATTGGTGAACACGTTGATGTACTAGGAGGGTGACACTGATTCCACATGGAGAAGGCACAGAAGCTCTGTGTTCAGGACCCTCCTAGACCTTGCCCTCTGTCTCTTCATTTGGCAAGTCTTAATTTGTATCCTTCACAATAAAACCATAATCATAACTTTGATATTTTCTTGAGTTCTGAGTCATTCTAGCAAATTATTAAACCTGAGGGGAGTTGTGGAAACCTTCCAGATTTGTAGACAGCAAGGTTAGAGTGTGGGTGGCCTGGAGCTCTCCCAAACTTGCGGCAAGCATGTGAGACGAGGGCAGTCTTGTCGGGCACTATGCCCTAACGCCTCTGGAATCTGACACTAACACTAGGTGGTTAGTGTCAGAATTTTATTGCAATATTGCAAGTAGATACAAAATAAATATTTATTGGATTAAATTCGGTTTCCTAGAATTACAGTGGCCTTTTAAAGGATTTATACAATTTTCTTAAATGAGTATAATTTAAAAAAATTATACAGCTAATACATATATATTATAGGAGAATTAGTAAGTACAGGAAATAACAACTAATTGTAATCCAGGGATTACAAACTTAAGTTTTAAACCAAATTTAAGTTTTACTTAACATCCTTTTAATTCAATTTTCTAGCTAGTCATATTTATATAGTATTTTTATTGTTTTTACAAATATTAAATCATTTTCTACACATTAATTTGTAACTTACTCTTTGCACTTAATATATCATAGGCATATTTTCCTATCAAATATTCTTCAGTTTCATTTTAAGGGCTACACAGCAGTTATCTATAACAGCAGTTTGGAAATGCAACTCTATGCTCTTAAAAATATGGACACAAAAGAGATACTGTTTATATGGGTTACATCTATCAGTATTTAGTTTACTTGAAAATAAAAACAAGAATTTTTTAAAATATAAAAATACAGGGCCGGGCGTGGTGGCTCATGCCTGTAATCCTAGCACTCTGGGAGGCCGAGGTGGGCGGATCATTTGAGCTCAAGAGTTCGAAACCAGCCTGAGCAAGAGCGAGACCCCATCTCTACTAAAAAATAGAAAGAAATTAATTGGCCAACTAAAATATAGAGAAAAAATTAGCCGGGCATGGTGGCGCATGCCTGTAGTCCCAGCTACTTGGGAGGCTGAGGCAGAAGGATCGCCTGAGCCCAGGAGTTTGAGGTTGCTGTGAGCGAGGCTGATGCCACGGCACTCTAGCCCGGGCAACAAGAGTGAGACTCTGTCTCAAAAAAAAAATAAATAAATAAAAATAAAAATACATATTCTAAGAACACATATTCCATTAGCTTTAGAGCAATGGCATCATTAGTTATCATACAGCCTCTAGAATACTCTACTGTATACTCTGCTCTTTTACCCAACCTTATGTTTTCAAGGTCTATTCATGTTGATATACATAGCTGTAATGTATTCATTTTAACTCTGTATTTCTCCATTTATTCTTTGTGTGTCTATTTCACAATTCTTTTATCCATTTCCCTAATGATTGACATTTATTGTTTCTAAATTTTTTTCTCTTACAATTGATACTTCAGGAAACATGTATAGGGTTCCTGGTACAAACATGAAAATATTTCTTCAGTATATATACCCAGAAGTGGGATTTCTCATATGAATTTTCAACTTTATTAGGCATTGCCAAATTTCTCTCAAAAGTAAGTATACCCATTTCTGTTCTCACCTGGCTTTTTCTTGTTGTCCTTGCCAAATATTTGCATTGTGAGATTTCTGGAAGCTCACAGTGTGGTAGGTGTGAAATAGTATCACATCATTGATTTAATTTGCATATCCCTGGTTACTAGTGAAGTTGAGCTCCTTTATATATATTTATTGGCCATCCTAGCTATGTTTGTCCATTATTTTCGTATTGAGCTGATTTTTTATACTGATTAATAGAAGTTCTATATGGCTAAAAGACTTTTTTTCTGTTAATATATTGAGAGCATATTCTCCTATCCAGCATACACCTTAACCACCTTCAACATTGTTGACACTGTCTTTTGATGCCAAAGTTTTTAATATTTAGTTTTGTAAAATTTGCCATAATTTCCCTTGAGTTTTGCTTTATGTGTCTCATCTAAAAACAACAACAACAACAATCTCTCATGTCCCTCATTTTTGCTTTTAATCATTTAGAATTTTTGTCACAAATAAGAACCTAATCCATCTGCTAAAATCAGCTTTTACATATGGTGGTAAGTTTGAGACCTAATTGTATTTGCCCTAAAATGGTAAGTTTATTATTCCAAAACCTATGATTGAGAGGTCAAACTTTTCTCCAGTGATTATAGCTCTTTCCATATATGCCTGGTCCTGTTTCTGGGTTTTATAGCCTATTATTTTGAGCTAGTTTTTTAAAAAATCTATTCAATGATATAATACTATTTTAATTATTATAGTTCTATTATTAATCTTAATATGTGACTGATCCAATTATTCTCATCTCAGTGGAGGTTTTTCCCCTTTTTCCTTTCAAAATTGTTCTAAATATTCTGGGGCCCTTACTTATCCAAGTTAATTTAAAAAGTTAATTCCAAATCAATTCAGTTGGAATTTGTATTAGTTACACTGAATTTATAGATTTGGAGGAAATCAATATCATTGTAAAATAGCTTATTACCAGCCATGAACATGATATAGTTCTCCATTTACTCATCTTTTTAAAGATATAACTTAATAATGCCCTGTACATCTTCTGTTAGGTATACTTTTAAGTAGCTAAATAGTTCTTATTCCTATTGTGAAATATCTTATTTTATATTAGTTTCTAATTGCTGTTGTTGGGGTAGAGCATATTATTAACTTTGGTTTATTGACCTTCTATCCAGTAGCAACCTTGCTAAACTTTCATGAAATTTAAACTTGAAATCTATGTACTTTTACATTTTTCTCTCAATCATGTTGTTTGCCACTATTCCAATCCTTAGATGCTCTTTTATTTTCTTGTCTTTTATTTTTAGGTTTTTCTACCTGTTATGGCCTGAACTGTGTCCCCCAACCCCAAATTCATATATTGAAGTCCTAACCCCCAGTACCTCAGAATTTCACTGTTTTGGAGAGAGGACCTTTAAAGAGGCAATTGGGTTATCATATGTGGTCATCGGGATGGGCCCTAATCCAATGTGACTATTGTCCTTATAAGATACTACATTAGCTTAGACTTCTGGTAAGATGCTGTAGAACAGTTGTGATAGCAGACACATTTGCATTACACAGTAGTCCCCCCTTATCTGCAATTTTACTTTTTACAGTTTCAGTTATGCATGGTCAACTGCAGCCCAAAAATATTAAATGGAAAATTCCAAAAATAAACAATTCATGAGTTTTAAATTGCATGCTGTGCTGAGTAGCAAGATGAAATCTCACACTGTCCAGCTCCATCCCACTCGGGATGTGAATCATCCCCTTATCCAGTATTCCCACATTGTACATGCTACCCACCTGTTAGTTACTTAGTAGCCCTCTTATGAGATAGAAAAAATATGGTATAATATATATTGGGTTCAGTATTATCCAAGGTTTCAGGCACCCACTGGGGGTCTTGGAACATATTCTCCACTAGTAAGGGAGGAATACTGTACCTAACTTTAAAGAGAATGTCTCGAAAGTTTCACACATAAACATGATGTTTGCTGTAGGCTTTTGGAGGATTCCCTTTAACTAGTTAAGGAAGTTCCCTAGATTCCTAATATTCTTCTTTTTTTAATAGTGAAGTTAATCATACATATGAAAGTATAAAATAAATATATATACAATTTAAAGTTAGGAATAGTTAAGTTAAAAAAGAGAAAATTATCAGTACTTTAGAAGACTCTTTGAGCCTAGTACTGATGATATTCCCCTCCATCTCCAAGGTGGATATTGTCTTGAATTTTATGTTAATCTTTTCTTACTCTCTCCACCTATGAATATATCTGTAAATAATGTGGCTTTGTTAGGTAGACAGTGAGGGACCTCTGGCCCTCTTGGAGACAAAGTCTGCCAAGCAATTGTTACACCTGGGGAAGGAGGGAACACCCTACCAATCTGTCAATCAGAACTTAGCACGCCAACTACAAAAGAATGCAGAGGAGTCCCTAGCCCACTGGCCAAGCAGCACAGGTATATAGGGTCTGGAAGGTGACCTAGAACAACCTGAAGTTAATTATCATGTCATTAGCTTAAATCTATGTTGCGGTTCACACCCCTCAAGTGGGCTTTCAGAGAGGCTCAGGTGCAGTAAGACTCAGGTTATATAACTCTCAACTGTCCATCAAAGTGGTTCAATAGTGACATTTAAACCACGAGGAGGGCCCAGCCTAGACAATATAAAACAGAACCCCAGCCCATAATTGGGGACCTCCTGTGACAACAGGGGGTCTGTTTGTCATCTGTGGTAAATGTATCTTGCTCTTGCTCTATAAACCTATCTTGTCCTTCCTCAATAAACCTCATTTCAGGTTTGACTTGCTTTGGGTGTGTCTGGTCATTCTTCGGCCAAGAGCACACCAAAAACCGAGAACAGACAACTAGAGTTTCATTTTCTCAATTTTTGGACTTTATATAAATGTAATTATACTTTATATTTTTTTGAATTATGTATTTTGTTTACATTAAGTTTCTGAGATTCAATCTAGTTAAAGCACTGCTATAATGCATTTGTTTTCACTACTATATAGTATTTAATATACAAATATATCAAAATTTATTTATTCTCTACTATTAGTGTATTAAGGGTTTTTTGGCCATTATGTACAATGTATAACACATTCTTGTGAATCTCATGTAAGCAAGAGTTTCTCTAGGTATACACACTGGTATGAAATTTCTGGACTTAGAGTATATTCAAGTTTAACTTTAGCAGGTACATGTGCATGCACTGTTTTAGAATTTAAATCCAGGCATGGAATTGCTAGGTATAGGGTATGTGTATCTTCAATTTTAGTAGATAACCAAATTGTTTTCCAAAGTGGGTATATCAATTTACATTTATTTGCATATGAGATTAACCATAGATCTACATCCTCACCAACCCTTAGAATTGTCTACCTTTTTAGTTCTGACAATCTGGAGGATAAAAAAATGTCACCTTGATGTGATTTAATTTGCAAAAAAATTTAGAAAACATGTATAAGATATATATTAAAAATTTATGTATATATCCATGCGTATATGTATAAAATTTGTGTATATGCATGCATATATATGCCAAAAGCTTTAACTTACCTGTTTGGAAAGTGACTTCCATGTTTTAACAACTAAAATAAACAAACATAAAATAATTAGATAATAAATACTTCATGTAATATATATCCACATTCACTAATCCATCTAGAACTATAACTCATAACCAAACTTTTATGTCCAAAAGGCAAAGTTTTTTTTAACCTCAAAATTTGGATCTAAGATATGATCTTACTTATGTTATCTATTTGTTTTATATACTATATACTACTGATAATAAATAACAGTGAAATAGGAAATAGTTTTCTACAACCATATTATCTTAATTAGGGGCTTTCTGGATTTATAAAGCAAATTAACTTACTCCATGTTAAACATCCCAGGGGCTTAAAAGCACAAATAGTGATGTTTATAAATATTCATACTAGAATATAAAATAATATTAACACACAGAAATTATTTTAAGTTGTTACTCATGATCTTTGTTATTATAGCAGAAACTCCTGCCCTGTTTTTCATTCTTCTTCCCTATAACTAAACAGTTGGGAAGAACATCTCCAGAACAAGAGTCTTATAGTTGACGAAATATCTGGAATCACTTTCTTTTTCTGATTCTTCCTCACACCCTGGAAGATCTCAAACACTTTAAGTCTTACAATGTTGGGACAAATGTGCAGTCATTATTGCTGTTTCCTTGTCTCAGATTTGAACACTGTAAATATCTAATGCCTGCCTAAAAATTATCTCCACGTTTATATGTGATTAAGTCCTATAACACAACTGCATTAGGAAACTGGCAAATATGATTTCAGCTAACTACAATAATGACAACCAATTTTTTTCCTGCATGGCAATGGGACTATTTCTGTGTAATTAATAGTATATTATATCAAATTCAAAATTACAAAAAAGCCATTTTTTTGCTATGTAATTTTCTCTTTTTTAAGCCTTATAACTCATTTTAATATCAAAAGAGAAGAAATAAGGACAGACTTCTTCTCTATGTAGGAACAACATCCTTCCTCTACCCAAGATAATTTATACAAACATGTAATCAAGTGATTAGAATCACATGTTTATAAATTAGAATTTAACATGTAACCTTAACTATGATACTGTATACATTCATTTTGTAAAGACTTTCCTTTTAACAATGAACAGAACAATTTTAGATTTATTATTCTGTTGCTCCTGAAATATAATAGTAAGAAGAAAAATAAATGGTACAAAAGTACATGCACATACTCTTATGCAATGTTCAGAGCTATTTATCAAAAGAGGAAGTTAGACATACTCTTGAGTTTTGTAGGGTTTATGAGATTTCCATGGTAAATTATTCACAAAAGACATATTCATTCTCCCGGAAATATCACCATGTTCAATACTATTAGCTGTTTTAATAAAGACTAAGAGCCATCAAGATTGTTCTTCAAAGGATTTTCTAACTTTCTAAATTCCTTATTTCATATGAAGTTACTACATATATAAATATAACTTGGGTGGAGAAGGACTTCAATTCTATTGGAAATATTTTATTTCTTAACCTGTAGGTTGATGTGCATTATTTTAAATATATTCTTGTATTTTGAAATATTTAACAATATATTTTTAAAAATCTAAATTAAAATAATTTTTGATGTTACCTGAAAATAATCAATTACTGATTTTAGTTCTAGAAGGGGAGAGTCAACTTTTAGGTTCTATTTAAGTAGGTAAAATAAGAAATTTTCCAGTTTTCAAAAACTGGATAGATTTCATAACTTTTTAATCAAATAAAAAGTAGCATTCCATACAACTGACCATTCTAGCCATTTTCCTTAACTTGTATGACTCCTTACTCTTAAGATTTTCTTCCTATGTCTCTGGACACTTCTATGTCCCTTTCTGAGGCTCATCCTTTTTAAGCCTTTTGTACGTCTATCTTTTAAAGTGCAGGAGTTCTTCAAAGATTGGACTGGTCCTTGGTCATCTCTATTCTTTTCTTTTTTTTTTTTTTTGAGACGGGGTCTCACTCAATCATACATCCTGGAGTACAGTGGTGTGATCATAGCTTACTGCAGCCTCAAACTTCTGGGCTCAACTGATCTTCCTGCCTCAGTCTCCTGAGTAGCTGGTAGTACAGGCATATGCCACCATGCCTGGCTAATTTTTCTTATTTTTTATAGAGGCAGAGTCTCACTATGTTGTCCAGGCTGGTCCTGAACTCCTGGTCTCAAGCGATCATCCTGCCTTGGCCTCTCAAAGTGCTGGGATTACAAGTGTCATCTATATTCTTATACTATACTGTTACCCTAGGCAATTTCATTCATACACATGCATTAATTACCAATGATGCACAGATGAATCCCAAATATATACATCTCTCTCTCCCCTGATCTCCAATGGAAATAATCCAAAGCATCAAAAATTAATTCATTAAAAGCTAGTTTACAAAATAGCCAATTTGCCAAATTATTGAGGATTTAAGGTTCATTTCTGCCACATCTCTGCCTCTGGGAAAAAAGTGACTATAATCATTCTGGTCTAACATAATGTATTTATTTGTGTGAAGTTTGAAGCAGATATCAAACAACTGATTATTTGGTACAATGATTTTTAGTGAGTTATCTTTTGGTGAACTGAAATGATGATTAAGAAACAAATCCAACTCTTCCTTTTTCTTACTACTTGTAACTGTGAGGTAGATTTTCTTCATATACTTCACGGAAAACAACAGATTGTAATAGATTAAATACAAAAGCACAAGAGAATACAGCTGTCTTCTATTAAGTCAGATGTTAAGAGATTTGTAAGAATGTACATAATGCTAAAAAGTTTGAGAACCACTGCTCTAAAGCATGGAAAGGTAAGAAACAAACTATATTTATACACTGCAGAAGCTATGACAAATGCAGAAAAGATATAGGTAGAATTCTTGCCCAGGGCTAAGCAGTCTTCTGAATTACTGTGTTCAGGCTGAATATAAAAATAAATAGGTAGATCATGAATCTTTTATAAAGATATCAAAAGTAAGGTGGTGTTTAAGTTTGACATACTGAAAAAGAGCAACAGAAAGTTACTGAAAAGAGAAGAGATACAAGTAAGAGTTTATAAGAAATACTAGTCTGATAAGATTGTATAGCATAATATCTTTTGAAATACCACATTACTCAGTTGTTCTAAAAAACTTATACTGTTCCATATTTTTACAAATTAAAGATACAAAAATCTTATAAAATTATTAAGATAATTTTTTAAATATACTTACATTTGGGCTCATCTGTTGTAACAGCCAAAATAAAATCATATGGAGTCATGAATAACTGCCCTTCACATTCTATAGAAGCAAATAAACGAAATCGCCTTTCCCGAGATGTAGCATAGAGGTCTAAGTCTTCAATGTCTGTTCTGCCAACAGTAACCTAAAGTTAAGAGAGCAAATAAATTTGGACTGTGTGAAATATCACCTCCTTTTAGAAGGTAAAATGCTTTTAATTATTTTGAAAGTGAATTAACAGTAAATGAAGTGTGAAAATATTCTGTCTTCTCAAGAACCTTAATCATTTTATAAATAAATTATTCACATAAAATGAATTAATGCTCAAAAAGATCCTACAATGAGTATCATTAAGGGCTTGAAGGTTTTAAACTGACACTTTGAAGAATTTGTGATTTTTTTAGTTTATCTCTTAAGTTCAGTCTTAGAGAACATTAAATTATAGAGCCAGTGGTATCTTTAGAAAGAATACCAACACTTGCTGAATGCCTACTATATACCCCCTACAACCTTATTTTTTTGATTAGAAGTCTGTTTGCTAAATTCCATAAATTTTCTAAAAGAAGAAAATAGAACCCTGATAGGCTGCTGATGATTACCACTAAGGAAACCATTTAGCGGTAATGCTTAGATTAGAACTGAAATTGCTCATTCTAGATCACTGTGGTATAGATACCATCAATGGTCATTCTAAATTTTGCCTAGAGTTAGAGTTTGCCTAAAATTAATAGAATTAGAAGGTGTGTATGTGTATGGGAGGAAGTCTCTTTTCCTTCATTTCAAAACCTTTCCTTGTAGATAATTTTCCACTGTTATTTTCACTCTTTAACTATAGAAAATTTATTTTTTAATAAAAGGATTTTTTTCCTGACCACAAAAATAATACATAGCTATTGTGTACCATTTAGAATACAGAAGTTTTCTAAATTTATAACTGTAATTTGTTTTTGGCAAAAAATGGGATTATATACCACACATCCTGTTCAATAACCTGATCTTCTTTACTTATCAATATATTAGGGCCATTTTTCTATGTCACTATATATTCTAGAAGTTATGGAATACAATTGGAAGATAGAATTTTAAAAATTACGGCTACAATTGTTTGGCTTTCTTTGTGGCGAAAATGGGATTATACTATATATATTATTCAGTACTCTGATCTTTTTTACTTAATTCTTCAAGGTCACTTTCCTATGTCACTATTCTAGTAGAAGACCATTTTTTTAGTAACTGTATAATATTCCATAGTAAATGTTTGTAGCATAACAGAAACAATTCCACAAGGTTCAATATTCAGGTGATTTCTAATCTTTTACTATTACAAAACAATGGTATTATGATCAGCCTTGAAAATATTTGGTAATATCCACAAATAATTCCTGGGGATAAATTCTTAGGAGTAAAATTGATTGGTCAAATAAAACCTTTTTGTATATACCAACAAATTGCCTGTGGGGAGTTTATAGCAATTTACAAGACTATCAACAATACATAAATTACATTTGTCACATATCTCATAAAAAATTATTTTTATTAGAAAAAATTCACATTTAAGGCAACAAGCTCATTATCTTTATTGTTTGCACTTTGTCTATTAACTTAGAATGCAGATTGTATACAAACTATTAAAATTATTTATACATCTAATAACTTGAGAAGTCATAACAAAACAATCCATAAGAACTTTCAGCAAGGAGACTACATTTTTTATTTCTAAATTATACTTTCTTAAATGAAAAGCCAGGTGAATGATTACTCTTTTCCACCATTCTGAAGACTACGACTTTTCAAAACATTACACAGGAGTCAAATAAAAACTAAAAGAAAATTTCACTTCCCATTTTTTAATGGCATGTCTAAGAAAAAATATATGGTCTCTGCCTTTAAGAAATATATAGTTAAAAAAAAAAAAGAAATATATAATCTATACAGAAGGGCAAATACTAGTTGGAGAGACAAAACGTACAAACACAGAGAAAGGGAATGAGTCCAGTGCACGTAAATAGAAGAAAAGCACTATAGGTTGAGGTTAATAAGAAAGTTTCAAGAAGAAGAAATATAAATTTTAATGTCAGGAAAAGATAGGAACATTCTAGGTTTATATAGCATATTTGCCAAGATGGTAATGGTCTTCCTGGAGCAGAGGATTTGCATTCAGTTTTAGGAGATTCAAAGGTGGAGCACAGACAAAAAGAAAATGATGGTTTAGAAAGAAAAGCAACCGGGTACCAGAGACAAGCTGGCTCAGCAGCATATTAACAACAATTGCTTCGGTAATCCATAGGTATTGGGAAGTTGTTTTGTCTGTCATGGATGAGACATGGAACACTGAATAACTCGATGGTAAAAATGGGCAATAATCTCCCTGAATCTTAGTTTCCTTGTATACATAGGGTTTCTTCTTCCTCTCAGGGCAGGGAAACCAATTTTGTCTGTGCCTTTTTCTTGCTAGGCCATTTTCCTGGGCCTAGGTGACTCCAATCAACCGTGATATATTTCTAGTGAATTTAATGGAGGACCACTCAGGCCACAGCTCCCACTGTTTTAACATCACAGTCTGAAGCTATGCCTCATCTGACGTTCTGAACCACAATTTTTGGCCTATAACATCTGTATCTGCTATAACTTACTATGGACTTGATCTGTGTCCTCTGCCTCTACCTCGTGCTGCCATTACAGCTCCTGAGGTGCCTGTGTTTTCTCATCAAACTTTCCTTCCTTAAGCAGAGTCTATCAGTGGCCCCAGCATGCCAAACCTGCCAGACGACTGTAGCTGGGAATTCAATCCACCTTCAGTGAGCTCATGCTGACAACTCCTCCTTCTCCTTTACCTCTCCTAACAATCAATTAACAAAGCCTCTGAGTTCCCCTCTAATTTCTCACATCCACCCACTGTCACCACCTTTGTTCAAACACTCATTACTACTTCCCTATAGTTTTACAGTAATGGCCTACCTCATTTCTGCCTCTAATCCATTCTATACCGAAGTGAGAAAACAAGCAGAACTGTAGAAAAGTGTTCATTCTTTAACCACCTAAGTAAGGGTATGAGAAGAAATCTCACCATGTAGAGTTAAAGGTTTTCATTACAACTCCACTGTATGAATTCCACCCCTTGTTGCCTCTGCAATAGTCCCCACCATTTCTGATATTAGGTGGTGAGCACAGGTCTATCTGGCACTACCTTAAAAGAAGGTCTGGGGAGATATTTAGGAATGAATGGTTTGTGCCCCTTATATCCTAAAAGGGAAGAATATGATTTATGTATAAAAGAGATAACCAGAGTCTGGTGCTTTAAAAGGCTTCCCAGTACTGCGGACTTGTTGCTTCCTCCATTGTCTCTGCTCGATTTGGTATAATAAATCACACAGTCTAATAAAACACACTGGTACTGCTCAAATGAAACAAGAGCTGGTAAAAGGTGAAGAACGATTCCCCCATGACATCCCAGTAAACTGGCCTGATCCCAGAACAGTCTACTCGTCATCAACAAGGAGGACTGGGCTCATACGGTTGGAGAATGGGATGGAAGGGAGAGCAGAACAGGAAATCAATACTTGGGTTGATTTTAAAATTCTCTGTTCTCTTCTACTGACTTATTTGTCTCTTTCTACTCAAATGCCACAGTGTTCTAATTACTATGTATTTTGAGTATGTTTTGACATTAGGTAAAGCAATACTCTGTCTTATTGTCAATCTTTTAAAAATATTTGTGATGATTAATATGTAATTTTCTCTTCTAGGTAAACTTTGAAATCAATGTGACAAGTTTGATTTTAAAAATCCTACTGGTATTTTGTTTGGAAGGACATTGAATTTTGGTTTAACTTTACAGTCTCACAATATTGATTTTTCCAACATGGGAACACAGATGTCTATTTATTCAAGTCTCCAACTACGTCTTTTGGTAAAGTTTTGCAGTTTTATTAATATAAGTTTCAAACAAACATTTTATAGTTTCTGTGAAATTTGATTTGGGAATACAATCTTTCATTTCTATTACATTTTCAATTGGTTATTTCTGATGTATGGGAAATCTAGTAACTTTAGTATATTTGGCTTATATCCAGTCAACCTTATTACATTTCTTCATTAATTTTAGTAACTTTTTTCTCAAACTTTCTATGTGGATAATCAAAAATTCTTTCAAAATAAGGACAGTTTTAGCTTTTCCTTTTCAGTACATACCACATTTTCATTGCTTAATTATTAGAGGTCGAAGTCTATAAAAATGTTGAATATTATCGGTAATATTAAGCATTCTTGACTTATTCTCTGTTTTGAAGAGGATACTTTAATGAATTGCCAGTAGAAGCAATGCTTGCTGTTAGTTTTGATAATTATCCTCTACCTCTTATTAGGAACAGGTATTTACCTTGTCTTCATTGTTCACTGAAAAGGAGTTTAGAGTTAGAATGGTCCTTAGAGATCATTTAGTCCTCTTGTTTCTTCACCTTTTTACCAAAATAGAAAAATAAATATCAGTCCCCAAACAAAAATTTAAAATGTGTTGGGCAAGTAGAATCATAAATAGAAATCCCCAAACAAAAAAACTCAAATTATATTGGGCAAAAATGCTATTATTTATATACTCATTTAACCATGTATAGTTTCCAAGATGAATATCTAACATCAACTAATGAGCCAAAGTAAACTTCTTCATTTAACAGATATTTTGTGTATGCCTGTTATGTATTAATACAAATGAATTAACTATAAAATATTAATAATTAGTCAATTGGAAAATTACTTACGTTATCTAAAACTGTTTTAGAGACAAATACAAATAAATAAGCTTGGTTTAATCATGTTCTGCCTACATATGCCTAACTATTGATGTTTTCAAACCTTTGAAGAGTCCGTATGCTCATTTCTCTGTAGTTTTATCAACAGATTGTTTTCTTAGTGAATGATCTGATAGCACAGGATAAAGAATTCAATGATTTTTTACTATGATATGGTTCTAAACAAGTTAAACTCCACAGGTAGAGAAGGCTGATTTGGATCAGTCCCTGAAGCTCTGCCCAGCATACCTGATCTACTGGAACCTCTGAGCAAAGGGGCAGCTGCAGCCAGCAGACTACCAAAGTGCCAGAAGGAATCGAAACTTCTAGGAGATTTAGTTTTGTTTGTGAACTTTCCAAAGTTTAAAAAATCTAAACCCTCTGGAGTTTTAACATCACGATTATGAACACTCAGAAACAACCGCCAATAAAAAAAAAAGGTGGAAAATGATATCAAACCACTTTACTAATCCTCTCCTCAGTCTTGCTAGCCTACAAATGACAATAATCTTGTATCATGTTAATGTTCTGGGCCTTTTAAAAAACAAGTACAGCCATTTTTCTGGAGCACACCAAATCTGTGATTCTGTGATTACGGATATAATCCTTATATTATAACAAGCACACCTGTATTTACTGATTGATCTACTTTATTTTAAATACATTTTCTGCTTACCTAAATCTAATATGTCTTTTAAAAGTTAATTTCTAAGCCTAAATTCAACCTAAAAATCTTTCATTAATATGTATTATTTTAGTAAATGATACTTTTTGCATCTCAAATTGCCAATACAGTAGAAACTCATCAATAAGTATAACATACCAAAGGCCAATGGGGAAAGCTAACCTGAAAGCCAAAGAAACAATTATATTCATTTAGTTGTTAAAACATTAATTGCTAAAATGAAAATAATTATTATCAATTCCATATTATGGGCTTTAAAAAAGCCTTTTAAAAGTGAGGAGACAATTTATGAACTGCAGAGAAGAGACTAAGAGGAGTTATAAAAGTCACAGTCATTTAAGAACAATTCTTATTTCTATAGATGACAGTCAAACTAAAAAACACATATTTGGGAAGTAACTGTTAGGAAATATTAATGGGAAAGAGAAAGCCCTTAAGCTTACAATGGCTACAAAAAGAAACACATCCTCTCTGAGAAGCTGGAGGACAGGAGCAGCACAGATGGAGCTGCAGACTGAGCTAGCTTAGCTTCTAAGAAATCATCTCTCCAAAGTAAACACAACACAAAGTTTCCATGCTCCATCTTTCCAGAGATGCCTCTTTAAAATGACTATTATAAGGTGAAATCCTTCCTCTGCATGTACTCCTGACTTTGAATGTTTTTTGGTGTTATCAGCAAACCTACTGAGGAAGCTTTTAAATGTAGGAAGACTGAAATATAAATTTTTATTAGGTTGTTAAGTAGTACATCAAATCATGGAGGTTATCTATGCTTATTAATAATAAATTTTTAAAATTTGCTCTAATTATTATAAAAATTCTTAGAGATTGAATATAATTAATATTGCTTGTACCTTGAATTCTTGTTTTCTATCAGTCTCTGGAACCAATCCTGTTCCAAGTGGGAGGTAACCAAATACTTTCGCCAGAGATTTGGGTGTTACCCATCCTGTTCTGGGAAAAGAAACTGAGCTCCTGATTTGCTCTCTAACTTTAGAACCAACTCATTCCTTTCTTCCAGTTTTAGTTACCTGGGTTCCCACCTGTTAACCTGTGCATGAGACCTCTTCCTGATACTTCAGAGGTTCCCCCTGCAACTGCAGTGCATGCTTACCCACCCACCCCAGTGCTTGGTGTTAAGCTGCTACTTATCAGGTCTCCTTACTGGATCTTTTTAGACCCTTGATATAGAGCTGTGCTAGTTACCCATACATTCAATAGTTATTTATTGCTAGAACTTCATGACGTCAACTAAGTTAATACCAAGCAAAGTCTAGGCCTAACCTGTTGATAGAAACAAGAATAAGTCTAATTTCCATCTGTGCTTGGGATGAGCTCTGGAAACTATAATGGTCTCTGAGCTACAGCCAGCTCCAGGAATATTTTAGATCTACTTCAGTTCCCTGCTTAGCTTTGCAATTTCTCTGGAGGTGAGCCCCAATACCTATCCAGTTATTGCCAAGGAGATAAATCCTTGCTCCATGTAAAATGGAATATGTGATTCTTTTGCTCAGACTCTCAGGAAGGCCACCTGCCAAAAGACTTCTGCTGCCACGCCTTCTCTACTATATAAACTATTGCTCCAAATCAATCCTAATTAAATCACATCCCTTGTAATAACATCTTAGATTTTGACAACACAGCTTCCCTGAGAGCCAACACTGTACCTTGGATTAATCCTAGTTATTTCCTTCCTATATCCCTGTATCATTTGTACTCTTTTTCCCCATTCACACTGGGTTGCAATTATCTGTTTACATATCTCTGCCATTCAGTCATGAATTCCTTAAGAAGAACGGTAAGTTCTTACTTTTATAGTCCCAGTGATTAATATACTGCCCCATATATAAGAGGCTTAGTAAATGTTTACTTCATGAATAAATGAATGCTTGTAGATGAAAAGATAATTGGCAAATGGATAATAAGCAACCAAAGGTATACTGCATCTTGGTCAGATGACAGTTAAGGACAACTGGAAGGTTTTTGATTCCAAACTAGGTATTTAGTCTGAGAAAATAAAAGAGAGTCTAAAGCTTTAGTGAGAAAGGCACCACATTATAACTTATGGTATTGATCTTTTAAAAGTTGTTCAAACATGTCATCTTTAAAACTAATGTTGATTACTGTTTAAGTTTAGCTGCTGCACTAAAAAGGCTTATGAAATTTATTTTTTATTTTGTGTATTATTTTAATAGAGTAAAATTCTGGTTAAAATGATTCTCATAAGCAGACAAAAACAACTGTGGCTTGAAGTTTGGAACACTCAATTCTCAGGCACTCCTCCCAAGTAACTGCAACATATAAAAACTGCATAATATTTCAGTTGGCTTCTTTTAGTTATAAACTATCAATTCTTTCCTATAGCAAAGAATAATTTTTGCTTCCATAATATCGTTCCGAAAAGGATTAATGGAATTCACAAATTCTTCTAAGTTTTGATGACACAGATAACAAGGTCAAATGGTCAGTATATGGTCAGTAAGAATTTAATCAGTATACGCATTAAGAAAGGCCAGAAAGAGGAGAATACAGCTTTTCAAATCTGAATAAATACTTGGAGTTCTAACATAAGAGAAGGTAGGTTGTTGCTGGAGAAAGAGACAAACATAAATATGACTTGGAAGAGGCTCAAATTTGGTAGGACTACAGGAGGGGGCAGCAGTGGAGAGCCTGAGAAGCCAGAACAGGATTGTGCCTTTCGGTATGGGAGACGTAGCATATGATTCACTTGGCACAATTCTGAACCAAGTATACGACCCAGACTGTGGCTCTCAGCCAGGAATAACGGTGATACACAGAGGTTCAGGCAAATTGGCTGAAGTCCACTATTCAAAGAAGAGATAAGTAGGTCAAGAGGAGCCTGGGTTCAGGAAGAAGAAATTTAGTCCCTAGGGAATTGGCATAAGGTTACTAGGGTCTTTTAAGTGACCTTATAAGGTAGGAATCTAACCACAGAGGATTGGGATATAAGACTGGGGCTAATTCACAGGGATCAGTTACACTAACAATGTCCAAGTGCCCAATTAGCCATTAATCTGAAGCTCCTGTGGGTCTTAGTGTCTGTGGTGAGGCTGAATCTACAGTGGGTAATTAGGTGAACTTTCATACCACGAAAATATAAGAGACCAGTGAAGCTGACAAAGTTAATTCACCTTCATCAAAAAACAATCATCTCCCTTCGAAATGATCAAAGCCTTCACCAATTAATTCCTTCCCTAGATAAAGTGGGCTAAATTCCTCAAATGTAATGGCTCAAACACAACGGAAGTGTGTAAAATATACTAGGATCGAGGTTGGGGTGGGATCAAGGAGCTCTGCTTCATGCAGTCCTTCAGAGACCAGCATGATAAGGACTCTGTCTTTACCAAGCAAGGGAAGCGAAGCAGGGAAAGGCAGTGAAGAAGTTCATATAAGAAGCTTTTTATAGGCCAGGCTTAGAAGTGGTATAAATCACTTCTGTCCACATTTAAATAAGGAGAACTTAGTTCACATGGGCTCACTTAAGTGCGAGGAACCGCTGGAAAATGAAGAAGGGCTGGGCATACACACCCTGTTAGGAAGAAAGAAAAGAAATTAAGGCCAACAGCTTGCAGTCTCTGTCACTCCCAACTTTGAGTAACAACATCAAGCACTCATGGAATTCTAACGACTAAGGAGAAAAACGTAAGAATTATATGTTTAAGAAAGACCTGGAGAGTCTCACTTCCAAAATAAACCACATCTGTAGGTTAAAAGCCTCACGGGAGGTAACACTTTTTAACCACCTTCACTAATTTTTCAGGAAACACTAAACGCTGAGATTCACTGAGGTTGACAGTTCCACACATTTTTATCCTGTGCAGACTCTCTCTCTTTCCAAATGCTTAGATACAGCCATCACTGGCTTGAAATTTAATTTTACTTGCACTTGCACTCTTCCTGGCCTTGTTTTTCCAAATTTGGCAAAATGCTTCTGTAACTCTGATCTTTTCTCAAAACATTGCAGTAAGATTAAGGAAACATTTTTGGTGTGGTTCTCGCCCTTGAATGTTGAGAGATGCTGAGTGTAAACAGATGTTTTCTACGTCACCTCCACAGACCTAGGAGATTGAACAGTAATTACTATTACTGTCCTATAGTTTAATTTACAAAAACAGAATTCAGCTATCTATAGGGAACAAGACTGTGGTCTTCAAATTTCTCTGTAATTATAAAACTGAGTTATTACTAAACTAAATTTGATGACAGATTGCTATACTCAAAATATCCAACAAAAATAACTAAAAACTCTAAATCTAAAATCTAAGTAACAGAAACAAATATAAAATTCCCTATAAATACATATATGTATACAGACAAGTTTTAAATTCTAAAAACTTCACTTCTTTCATAAATATAGTGAAATTCACTCTGAAAATAAAATATCATCAAACTTCAAAATAATGAAACTACCGCATGTATGGTTTTGATAAATGTTACCTATTAAGTATAATACAATTACAATTTCTTGGCTTCATATGGGGATATTATAACTAAATATGTTAAAATTTTTACAGCGCTATTTTTTACAGAATAAGAAAATAGACACTGTAAGTTTAAGGTAAGGTATCACTGCAGTATTTTTAGATATGGCAAATTTTGTTGAAGAAATGGAATTTTCCATATCAAAAAGATCTTGCAAAGCTCCTGTTAAAAACTGCCCAAGCACAGACCTCAGAATTGGCACATATGACACAGTAGAAAGATGATATCATAGAAATCTGTAGGTAGAAGAGAATTTAAATTTGTCTTTTCTTATTACTCCTTCTAGGAAATTATACCTTACACTTTCTAGGAAATTATTTTATGGGAATTACTTCATACTCTTTTCACATTTGCTAAAAATGTTTAGGGAATTTTCTTTCTAGCTCTAGAAAGCTCTATTTCTTCTGTTTTATAGAGAATTTGTGAGCTACAAGTTAGGTCTTTAATCTCAGTTTTCCTGCTTATAAAAATGGAGAATTTATGTGGAAATAAAATAACATATATAATTTATTCAGAATAATAACTCATGATCATTTTTAGGTAACTGTGAAGATCCTGTAAGTCATGCTGACAGAAATAGGATGAGAAGCTTAAGAAGTGGTAGAAATGATAAAAATTGCATTTTTTAATTACTTCATCTTTCCAAAAGAAATAAAAATATTGTGTCAATGCAATTATCTTCCTTGGAATTTCCAAACTCAGACCTTTGCAGCTAGTACTTAGATGTTACTTCTTAAGGTAGTGAAACTAAGGGCCTTCAGGCAACAGAGTACATCATTATCCTTCCTATGAATAACAGAAAGCAAAGGTTCACTGCCAAGGCACAGTCTCATGTTACTTCAGGTCAGCAATTCGAAAATTTACTCTGTGGTAAGGTCTGGTTTTCCCAGGGAGGCAAGATTAAATGCCAGATAAAGGATTCACTACTTGACAATTAGAGAAACTGATGCCTACAAGCTGATAATACCCTGCAGAGGTAACTTGAAACAATTATATCAATTATCTAAACACTGCATAATGCATTACCTTTTAGCAAGATGGAGAAATAGAGAAATGAGAATGAAGAATGAAAGAAGAAAAAATAAAAACTATTTGTATTAACCCAAATTACTTATATTACTTATCCTTATTAGTTTCTTTTATATTAAATAAAATCAACACTAAATTTTTAAAATAAAAATTGATTAAAAATGTGTTTGATTTCATGTAGGAAAATTGAGCACTTGGTATTAGAACCTACCTGATATTGGCAACAGCAGCAACATCTTTATAAAACATTAAAGAGTAAATAATCTTTTAAACTTACATTTTTATTTTATATTATCTGTGCATGAATCTTACGGGACTTGCATGAGATTCTATTCAAGTAGCTAAAAAAGATGTTCATGGAAGTGCTACATTTGACTTTCTCATATGGCTTCAGGCTTATTTAAAGCCATGTAAGAAGATAAAAGAGGTAACATTTTCTTTGCTTACTGGGTGGTCGAAAGGTTAAACATCAAATTCCCAGTGTGGGAAAATCCCAAAGTACTCTAGGTGAAATGTTTTGATGGTTAGTAAATGTGTCTATGTGGAAATACACACAGCTGAAGATAAGCCAATAGTATTTCCCTGGCTGTGATCAAATTTTTAAAAAAGTTGCTAGATGAAGCAAACTGATCATTTATAATTTTAAAGAATGACAGTTACTCTACTTCCAGAATGGTAGTTACCAGAGGCTGGGAAGGGTGGGTGAGGGGGTGGGGGAATGAAGAGAGGTTGGTTAACAGGTACAAACATACAGTTAGATACAAGGAATAAGTTATAGTGTTTGATAGCACAGTAGGGTCACTATAGTTAACAATATATTGTATATTTCAAAATAGCTAGATGAGAAGATTTGAAATGCTCCCAACACAAACAAATGGTAAATGTTTGAGCTGATGGAGATGCTAAATACCCTGATTTGATTATTATACTTGTATGCATGTATCAAAATGCCACATGTAGCCCACAAATACATACAAATATATCTCAATAAAGTTTCTACTGTTATAGTTTACATTATAGGGTTTTTTATAAGTTTATAAAGTACTTCCACATATATCACCTCATTAATTGACAGGAGGATGACATAAGTTAAAGTATTTTTCTAAGAAGGCAGTTTAGTGTAGTGGTTAAGTGTGTAGATCTCATCTTTTCTTGCCTATTCAAGGTCTTGGCTCCAGCAATACCTCTCTTGCCCTGCCAACCTCATTATTTTTTCCTCCTCTATTGAATACTTCCCTTCAGCATGCATACATACATGTTGCTATTCCTCCCATCTTAGAAAGCTCCCTGTCTCACTTCTCCCTTTAGCTACCTTTGCCCTCCTCCCTGCCATTTCTCTCCTACCCTTTACTACAAGGCTACTGGAGAGAGCTAGGTACATTTCCTCTCACTCTCCTGAACTTACTCCAGCAGGCTCTGCCCCCGCCATACCTACCAAGCCAGTAAAACTGCTTGTGAGGGTCATCAGTGACCTCCTCGTCGCTAAATCCAAAGGTCAACTCTCAGTTTTCATCTTAAAGTATTTGACACAATTGATAACTTTTTTTTTTGAATAATTTATTTTCTCAGTTTCTAAGACCCCTCCTTCCTGATTTTCCTCCTACCTCTCTGGCAGTTCCTTTTATTGTATTTTTACTGGTACTTCTATCTACATAGTGCCGTAGGGCCAGTCCTTGGACCTTTCTTTTTTTCAATCTATAATTACTCCCTTGATGATCTCATCTAGCCTTTAAATATTATAAATATACTGACAAATCCAAAATTTATGTCTCCAGCATTCCACAATAATATAAATTCCATGAAGTCAGGAATTTTTGTTTACTTGGTAAACTTTAGTTTCTCCAGTACCTAGAATACTTTCTGGCCTGTACTGAGCTCTAAATATTTGCTGAATAAATGAAAGAGTGAATTTGGTTATAAAGCTTATTATGACTGTTAAATAAGATTCCTTTAAAAATTAAAGCATAATATTGAAAAAACCAGTAACTATCTGATACACTGTAGTTGATTTCAGAAAAATGTAGGGTGGGGAAGGCAATATAGTAAAACATATTCAATGAATTTGCCTTTTTGGGAATGGGAAATTTTCTAATACTGATTTATCCTCAAGTTTCAGATGTATATATATTACAAACTGCTTAAATTTATGTGTAACCAACTCAAGACTAGAAATAGGATGCATAACTTTCAAACCACTAGAGGGAGAGAAATGATAAGAAAACAGGACCAATCAATGTCAGGTAATAAAGAAATTACATGTGCTCATTTATTTTTGTAAAAAATAAATGCAAATATATTTTCAATCACAGTAAGTATGATAGGGTTAAAATCCCACAGCGAAAAAGAGCAACTCTTGCACTGTGTTTTTTAAAAAGCCATATAAATGTCCCTTATTACAGTCACAGTTAAACATTACTCATAATGTTTGAAAATACATGGAACTGAGGGTCAAAAGCATTAAATAGGACAAAGAAAAAAGATACTATACACATGAACTAAACAGCTTAAAATTATATGATGGAAAAGCTATTAAAGAAATGCAATGGAAATTTAATTAATTCACAATTATGGCTGAGATTTCAATAGATCTCTATCAGAAATGGATAGATCACACAGAGAAACCAAGTAAGGAAAATGATCTGAGTAACAGAATAAATAAGGTTCTTATAAACTTTGTTTTTAATCAATAGGGTCTATGTAAACTGATTTATCAGGCCTCACAAAAATACTAATAAAATAAAAATTGAAATTATATCAGTTTAATGAAATATTCTTACAGAATATTACACAGTAGTAAAATTAACTAGAAGTATATGTATGAATATGGGTAAATTTCCCAAATATAATATTAAATATAATACATAAAGTATAAAAGGATAGGTATTATTTACATAAAATTTTAAAATTTACAAAAATAAGTGTGTACATTCGGGGATACATCATTTGTAATAAAATTGCTCATTACTTACTGCATATAGAAGTATATCTTGGTGGAATTATTTTGAAAAAGAATTTGAAGTTTCTATTAAAATGTAAAAGCTATGAACCCAACAATTTAACATTTGCATCTACTAAGATCCCTGTATATTCACTGTAGCATGTTTCTAATAGTGAAAAGTAGAAACAATCACAATTTCCATCAGTAGGACAATGGTTAAATAAATTATGGCATACCCATGGAATAGTTTGTTAGACCATAAAGACCATTCAAGAGGATATGGTAGCTCTAGAGGCGGTACCATACTACTAAGATTCACAAACTACATCAGTTAGGTGAAAAAAAGCAAGCTATAGAAAAATGGGTTAAAAAAAAAAGTTCACATTTTATAGGAATGCATATATGTAAAGATACAGAAAAATTCTAAAATGGCATATTATTTTTTAAAAAGCCAGCAGAATATATGCTACTAGCTCAACTGTACAAAAGTTAACAAGCCGACAGAGGTCTTCATCAGGATTGGACAAACAGCAAATGAGTCTGTGACCAGAACTTGGGTGTTATGACACCCAATCCAGTGTTCTTTCATATTACACAACTTGGAATAAAAGTACATGTTTTGCAATCCTTTGGGCCCATGTTTAAAAGCCAGCTTCACTGCTTTCTAGTTAGGTAACCTTGGGCAAAATACTTAATCTCCATGAAAATGCTAAAGTATTTTCAACTGTGAAATGGACAACACTAACCCCCAAAGTCATAAAGATTAAATGGAAATTAAATGAGAACACTTCCTCTCCCTTGGCCCATAGAATCAAGAGAATCCACTCTAATAATCAGCTGGGTCCAGAAATAGTCTTTGGCTGCTCAGCTCCATGCTCCAAGTTTATGAAGTATCAAGTACCTCTGTGGCACAATAAGTTGGATGTTCTCTAAATATGTTCATAGTGATAAAACTACTCCCACTTTCTGGCATTTCCTTGTGGCTCCCAACTCTCTCACGCTCCACTGCCTTTCTCTCAGTCTTCCTGGCTTAGTCCCAAACACCATACGATGTGGTATTCTGTTTATTTCTTGAGAGTGATGAGCTGACCCTTAATGACAAGATCTCTAGCTATGCATGGAGCCACTGTCTTCTAGGCCTGACTATACAATGACTCTAAGATAGTTTTTCTAATGGCAACTGAAAGAAAGGAACACAACACACTTTAATAGTTTGGATTATTTTTCTCTAACTAAATAACTTTGAACTTACCCAACAGTATTAGCCAGCTTGGGTTACCATAACAAAACACCACAGACTGGATGACTTAAACAACAGAAATTTACTTTCTCACAGTTAGGAAGGCTAGCAGTCTAAGATCAAAAGTGCTAGCATGGTTGGTTCTGGTAAGGGCTCTCTTCCTAGCTTGTAAATGGCTACCTTCTTGCTATGTCTTCCATGGCCTTTCCTTGGTGCACTCAGTGATGGAGGGAAGGAGGAAGGGAAAGAGAAAGCGAGGAAGCTCTCTGGAGTCCATCCTATGACCTCATTTAATCTTAATTACTTCCTTTGAGGCCCAATCTCCAAATACAGCTACACTGAGGGTTACGGCTTCAACATCAATTTGGGGAAGACACAATCATTCAGTTCATAACACCAACCATAGAGCAAATGCCCTTTTTCTCTACTCACTCATATAGTCCTCAAATGTTCTGGCAGGTCATTCTCATCAAGTTGGCATTTTACTCTTTGGAATAACTGATTATTTGAAAATTTCACTGTGGATCCTCTCTTTCAGGTCATTTATAAATGAACAAAGAAAAACAGCAATTAAGATCAGCCCTAGAATCCTTGGCCCTCCTGTACCCCAGTATGTGTGTGTTATGGGTGGGGGGAGTTCCTACTTGTTAATCCCAGCTAGAGGTTCCCTGCCCATCAGCCAGCCTTGGTCTGCCTGCCTCCCAGTAGGGGGTCTCCTGCATGCCAGTTCTAGCCCATGATTCCCTGCCTGCCAGCCCTGACCTGATGGCACCCCAGCAGGAGGCTTCTACGTTGCCAGTCCCAGCCTGTGTTTCACTGTCTGCTGCTCTCAGCCCAGCAACTGTGGAAAATCTCTAGCTGCAAACATACCTTTTCCAACAAGACCCAAATCCCAACCTAGGGAGGGGGCTCCCCTTCCAAGTTTGTTCCTTCTCAGGTACTCTTCCTGAGCCCTAGGGCATTCTTTTGAATTTTGGTCGCTTCTTAGCAGCAAATCCCCTGTAAATAAGTTAATAATTCTGTATAATAATATAATAGTGGATACATGTCATTTATACATTTGTCAAAACCCACAGAATGTGCAACACCAAGAGTGAATCCTAATATATATCCATTCTAGGTAGTGATGATGTATCAATGTAGGTCCATCAGTGGTAACAAATGTACCATTTTAGTGCAGAATACTGACAGCTGGGGAGAAAGCCTGTGTGGGGATAGGGGTATACCGGCACTCTGTACTTTCTGCTCAATTTTGCTGTGAACCTAAAAATACTTTAAAAAAATTAAAATCTATTAAAAAAAAAAGTAAAGGGACACTCTATTAAAAGTCTATGTTCTTTAATACTGCTATTAAAAAATACAGTACACTTAGGTATATAAGTTTGTATCTCTGAAAAAGCCTGGAAACAAATATGTCAAAATGTTAATAATTGTGTATTCTGAATGGTGGAATATATAAGTTTTTATATCTTTTAAGTGTGGCAAAAATAACTGACACAAGAGAGTACAACAAAAATGTGAGAATGATTAAAAGCTCTAAAATTAAAAAAAATAATGTTCAATTTTTCATCTGCAGAAATCATCATTGAACAAAAAGAATGAACAAGTTTTAAAAATCATACATCACTTAGCTTTGGCAGTTTATTCCTATCACATTAGCATTTTCTGGAAGAACTGAAGTGTCATTTGAATTTAACAGGACTGAAAGCCAAAAAGGCATTATGTATGACAAAGGTTATAAAACTAGTATAAATCTAAGTTTAGAGAGGATTAAAGGATGGGAACAACTTTAAAGCAAATATTAATAATAATAACCAAATATCAGAAACACTAGAGTGACTTTAAGATTAAAGAACTGTATAGCTGAAATGGACCTTACAGATTCAAATCCAATCATCCCTACCTATGACATTTCACAAAGAAATGATGTCTCTGAAAGGTTAAGTGACTTAGTCATTGTCACAGAGATAGATAGTGGCAGAGCATTAAGACTGAATCTCTTTATACATTGTATCTCATTTGAGAAATAAACATTTTTAAAGGCATAATGAACATGCAGTCTTTAAGTTAGGTTTTATACTTGAAGAGTAATGAAACTAAAGAGATTTAGTTTCATCATCTAAAAGAAAGTCTGAAATATTTCTCATTTGAAATATTCACAGTTAACTATGAAAGAAGATAAAAAGGCTGATAGTCAAAGAAATGGAATAAGTTCTTCTCTATCCCCCAAATACAGAAATATGCGATGTTTCTTTGCATGGAAACACAGAGGCTGATAAATTTCCAGCAAATTACAGATTATGCACCTGGAAAATGGCTGCAAACCAAGCTCAAAGAGGTGGCAGTTGTGGAAATGAGTAAAGCCAGTGAATGTGATGGCAAAGTTGCTATCTGTCTAGGTCCCTGAATAACCACAGGAAGGGGAGTCACATGGAGTCTTCCTCAACCCACACACACATCTAGAATAGTTACATAAATAAAGGTTTCATGGGTTAATCTACTAAAATGTGAAGATCTATTTGTTATTACCACCTTAATATAATTATAATTGATTATGATTCTGTATATTAAGTTGGGGAACCACGTAAGTCTTGGAGATGATGTATCTTGACAAGAATCAAGCAGAAAATGAAAGCATAGAATCAGATAACTTAATGTGGTATTTCTTTCTGGAGAAGAGTACATCCTAGGGAAAAGAAAATGCTCCTAGAATGTGATATATTGGGAAAATCGAGAAGCTATTCAAGTATTTCATGTGGCCAAGAGTAGAATGTTTCCTTTTCCAACAATGTTCTTTCACCTTTAGAACTTCACCCTAAATATACTCCCAAAAGTTCAACCTACTTATGGAACTGAACAAACCTGGTCTCCTGTCTTTCACCAACCAATATTTTTGGTCACTGATGAGGATGAAGGCAATCTGCTCTTTTCTGCCACCAACTTCACCTGGACATTTATATTTGACAAATAAATTTTGAGCCATTGATGCTAATGAAGGCAGATATGCTCTGGTTATATCACTTACCACCTTGCCAGTGGCAAATTGTAGACATTCCCACTCACTTTTTAAAGAGAACTTTGATACATGACTCATAATTTTCCTCACCATCCCAAATCATGTCAGATAGACCTTTAAAATTCAAGGAGATGGCCCATCTAATAAAAGCCTCAAAGTTCTCTGACTTCCTAACTTCGAAATGCAAAAACAAAATTCTATAATCACCCCATACCTCCCTACACCTAGAATAACTCCATCTCCTTGAGCACTGCTAGAGGAAAATCATAGCCAATGCCGACTTATGAATCCTAAAACTCTTCTCTGGAATCTCACAGGAAGAGGCATTCTTTCCTATGGGACTAGGGGAAAGGAGATAAGGGGTGAGACAAAGGCAAATTTAGTCGTGAGAAAGTAGTAAATTGAACAAATTGATCATTTCCTCCATAAAGAATGAAGAGAGGTCATTTGTTTGAGACAGGGTAAGGTGAGGTGTGCTGCAGGTAGAGTAGAACACAATGTTTTGGAGCAGCTACATAGGATGAGAAATGGAGGTAACAGGGCCATGTGAAAACATTGTTAAAAACATGTCTCCTTGTACACGTTTCAATTTTTCAAGAGTGTATATCTAGATAGAATTTGAGTTAGTAGGCATGTGAGCCTTCCAATCTATTTTCTACATAATGTGTATGCCTATAAGCAGAATGAGAATTTTTGTTGCTCCACATCACTGCCAACAGTTATTGTCAGTATTTTTGATTTTACACCAATCTAATTGGTAAGAAATGGTGCCTCATTGTCATTACAGCTTGCATTTCTCTCTTATTAGTGATGTTAAGCATCTTTTCATGTGTTTATCAGTCTTTTGCATATTTTCAGTCTTTTGATGTGCCTGTTCAGACCCTGTGCTCATTTTTCTATTATGCTGTCTTTTAGTGATGGATAGATAATGCCACAAATAGAGCTTGTTTGATTTTTTTAAAACATATTTTCTCTATCACAAGAATGATTACACCACATACAATAAGTTACTCAAATTCTCAGTGTTTGGCACAACAATTACAAGACGTTGGTGCAATTAATATTCTCCAGTTTAAATTTGTCTATCAAGTTTAAACAAAAAGAATAAAATCTGTATTGTAAGTTTGGTACATTTGCTATGTAAGTTAAATATTATGTCATGGGTTTAAAAAAGTACTAATTCATTCAGATTACTAAGGTTTATACATATTTTTTAAAAAGGGATAACATGAAAAACATAAATTAGAACAGCAAAAGTTGTGACTCTGTAAAAAAACTGCATTTAAAAATTCATTTTATCATTAAACACCTCACATTTAATCTTGCAAATATAAAACATGAGCAAATTACTATAAAAGATTTCATGGTTTTCTAGTTTTTTACAATGGCTATTTTAATCCTCCACTCTCCCTTAAATCTCTATCATAGTTACTTCAGACATTTCTGTATCTTGCTCTCAGAAGATGACATCACCTCCATTTAATATTTTTGTATTTAAATATTTAATATATTAAATTTTCCATTTAATATTTTCAGACAAAGGTTGATCGCTGGTAACTGAAACCATGGAAAGAGAAAACACGGATAAGGTGAGACTACCATACATAATTTTATACCTACAACCATCTCGAAATAAGAAAAACATTAAAGCATTTGACCAGCCACTAATACTAAAAGACTAAGGATGCCTCCAAAGAAAGTGAATCTTTTGTTTTCTCACAGACTTAGGGGGAAGAAAACAAAAGTGTATGATCTCTGCATCTGCTATTTCATAAAATTGTAATTAGTTACTAAATTCACAACTACTAATGCTATTATGACTCAGTGTCCAATCAGTCCTCACAGATAACACAAGGTAATACACATCCATTATTTCACCTTCTTCTAAGGCAGTGGTCCCCAACCTTTTTGGCACGAGGGACTGGTTTTATGGAAGTAAAGTTTTCCACAGACTGGGGGTGGGTGTATGTTTTTGAGATGATTCAAGTGCATTACATTTGTTGTGCAGTCAAACCTCTCTGTTAATGATAATCTGTATTTGCAGCCGCTCCCCTGTGCCAGCATCACCACCTCAGTTCCACCTCAGATCATCAGGCACTAGAGTCCCATAAGGAGCACATAACCCAGATCCCTCGCATGTGCAGTTTACAGTAGGGTTCACACTCCTATGAGAATCTAA
>VBSM01001927.1:13474552-13485075 GCA_008086735.1 Cheirogaleus medius
AAAAAAAAAAAAGCCTACCTGGCTACTGAGCAGGCTCAGATCCTCTTTAGAAATTGTGAAACCTGAAAGCGAGGATCTTGGTATTGACCTTAGGTAAGAGGAAATGAGAAAGCGAAAGAAGATATGGGTGGGAACACAGAGGGACATGTTTCAAAATACCTCCAGCAGTGCCTCGGAGGAGAAGGGGTTAAAAGAAAGAAACAAGCACATGATTGTTAAGACAGTGCTTGTTATAGGCACTAGATTTGGAAGGTCTCTACTATTAAGTACTCCTTAACTAGCTGTGTAACTAGCAAGCGCTCTTGTTAGTCTGGGGCTTAATTTTTCTTGTCTGTACAACGATGAGGTTAAATGAAGTCGTCGCTCTAAGGTCCTTTCTGGTTCCAGCAGTCCAAGATCTTTCCCCCACAGCTGAAGTCTTCATTATATTACAGTTAACCTGCTAGCAATCTCAAAGGGTTTTGATCATCAAACTTTTGACATCATTGGAGAGATTCGTTATATTTTTAAAAAAAAATACCAGTTATTTGTGAGCCACAGTGAAAAAAGGCGACACAGTGTTAGATTTGCTTTTCCTTCCTTAGCACTGTGGAATTCTTCGAGAACCCCATCTCTGAATAGCCCTCTCTTATCTTGTCCTTGTCCCCTTGTTCTCCTTACACTCTTATTCCTTTTTTGACTTGTGCGGCTCATTAAAACTTTGGAGAAGTGTAAATCTCATTTCGATGGGGCATTTGTAACTCTAGATGTAGAAATAAGCATGTGGTGGTCATTTGGTAGCACTTAAAGGCTTAGAAAATTAACTTTTTAAAGCCCATGTGTTTGCAGCTTCTACTGATCTCTTCCAAATTCCCATTTACTATCAGTCAAGAGTGTCATGACCTAGTGGCCAACCTGGGGTCACTTTTGGAAAGTGGTTTTTAAGTTGAGGAGGCTTGAGATTCTTATTCTAAAGGACTTTGCTGACACCAGGTGGCTCAGTTCTCTTGCTGTCAAGGATGACTGCACTCTAATCATTACAGAAAAATAGTCTGACTACCAGAAGGATTTAGAAATGGACACAAATGTGATAGTGATTATAGGTAGAGCAGGTAAAAGTTAAGCTTAGGTCCCCTGTAATACACAGTGTAGTCCTGGAAATTCTGCTTTTAAGACACTTTTAATTCAACGGTAATCTCCCAAAGACCAAAAAAAAAAAAAAAAGACCCCCCCCCCGAAAAAATTGCCTCTTCTTCTTTGTGTCTGTTTATAGGACTGACCCCAAGGGAAGAGATTAGTAAATATTTGTTAACTTGATAACATTCATTAATGGTATTTAAATCCATTTCCTTAAGAATGGATGTTGCATATTAGAATTGCCATCTTGCTAGCATGTTTTTTTTTTTTGCTAAATTTTTCAATAATTACTTAGTAATTGCAAAAATATGACTTAGACTGATTCTGTGCTGGTGTAAGTCACTTTATGGTGGGAGGCTATATTTGAGAACAAAATATTCACTGTCACACAAAAAGAAGATAACCCAGATTAGTCTGGTAGAGTGAACAGCCACCTTGCAATACATTATAGTGCATCCTAGTGGCCTTCAATAGCGTAGACATCATAACTTACTACAAGTGAGTGTGGTAGGTGCAAAGTAAGTTTATATTTAACCTATATAACATTAATACTTCTCTCTATGTTTGCCTTCTTTTGCTAGTGCTTCTTTTACTAGTTATTAAATTATTTTGTTATTTTTCTTTTAATCTCTTATCTGTGTCATCAAAGTAAGAATTTTGAAAAAACTCAGGAATGGCTATTTAAGATGTTAAAGTAAATGACATTTTTGATAATTTTATACTAATTTGGCCATGATCAAATAAACACTCAGAATACTGTATTTTTAAATTTCAAAACCACATCAATAGAATATAAATAGAAAGGTCCCTGTGAGGTCAAAATAATTTCCTATCTGAGTTATCTCTGTATTTATAATCGAGTTTTTCTGCACAGTAGTACAGAAGGAAGACCTTACCTAATACGTAAACATGGAATCATTACTTTAAAAAAAAATTTAGCCTGAGATCAAACGTATTTCTTTAAAGGCTTTTCCTTTATTCTCCCCTATTCTCCATAGATTTGTCTGATGTGGTTGCATTGTGGGTTGACTCACCTGTTTATTATGATTTTCAAAAAGGCTGGCTTTGAAAATGATACCAGAAAGACAAAGTACCTCCAAGTCTTTTTATGGGACACTGGGCATTAGAAAATCTATCTAAAATCCGTGATTACCTCTTAAGGAAAGTTTTTCATGTCTGCCCTTTGTAAGGGAATTAGCTTAGTTGCCACCTCATATTATAAATAAGAAAGACTTGTCAAATCTCATTTAAGAATCAAATGATTACAAATTACTATGTGGTATACTATTTCCTGCAGGAGAAAAAGGATCAGAATTAAAAAGTGTGACTAAAATCTTTAAGAGGAACACAAAAAACACATCACCCTTTTCCCATCAGACCTGTGAGCCATTGCAAAATGATTTATGCCTGGTTATGTATTAGGTTTTGGATGTTTAATAAAGTTGAAACTATTGAAGATAATTATTCTAAGAACATATGCAATCTTTTTTTTTCTTCCTACTAGTACATTTTTTTTTTGGCAAGATGACAGCATTATCTTAAGATCATAAATAAAGTATGGGTGGTTTACCATTTAGTTTTTTCAGGAAAAATGAATACTTTATGAGATTTGTTATGTAATTAGCTTATATGGAAATTAAAGCTATATTGTATGATACTTGAAAACGTGTTTTATTTTACATTCTAATCGTTTAATCAGTTCCTGTTCTTTGAAAGACAAGAGCATCTTAATGTAAATCAGATACTTACAGGGAATTAAGTTGCATGTCAGCCATAGTGCACTTTTTAGTTTGAATGCAACATTTAATGCAATGTAAAGTAATTACACGTTTGTAATTATATCCTGGATGAAATTACATGAACATATTTTTTTCTACCAACTATATTTTGGGCCTATATTTTTGTTTCTAACAGGAGTCCTTCACTAATAAGTGTGGCAATGAGTTTGATTGACTTTTACCCTCCCCCTCTGTATTTGTTATTATGGAGGCTATCCTGTGGAGTCTGGGTCTTCTTGCTATATCTTATCTTCTCTCTGCTTTAGGCTCTCAGTTAGGGACACTGGCTCTTTCAAGCCACTTAGAGACTATTTAGTCGTGTATTGTTGCTGTAAGATTCTTGATAGCTCTAGTGTTCTACATGATCTCCTAATAGTTTGAAAGAGCTCATTTGTCTTGCTAAGAATCTATGTTTCTGCCAAACAGTGAATTAGGCTTGGGATAGAATAGAGCCCTCCGTATCAGCAAATAGTCAGATTCTGTACTTTCCCTTGGCCTTGGAGAGTATCACGTGTCCAAACAGGAACTTGTATAATAAATCAAGAAATGACTTAAGAGCAAGAGTCAGGCTAAATGGTACATATTTGTACTGTTTGTAGAGCTTAAGATGGGGTGAAGGGGTGAAGGCAGAAAACTATCGAGGGAGGCAGTTCCAAGCATAGAAAGTGTAGCTATACTTTTTCAGTAGAGTCTAAGGGGAAGAACTAACAAAGGCATTAGTCCAAAGTTTAGTGTGTGCAGAAAAAAAGGGTAATGCAGTGGGAGGTGTTAAGTTTTTTTATTTTTGTTTGTTAAACTATGGTGTATCAATGTATTAAGTGGAAAGGTTTTGATACTGGTTTACCTATTGATAAATGAAAATAATTCTAGAAAGTTATTGATAGCAAAATCTACTTGTATGTACAACTCATGGTATTTGGCTATCATATTTAATGAGTTATAAAGTCCTTTTACTTCTCTGAACTATACAATTTATTTTTAAAAATCACATACCAGGAAACATAGCATATTGTTTAATCTTTAGAATCTTGAAAATACTGTATTGTCCTCAGAAACTGTTGTGAAGTGGAAGCATTGGAATAGGGCTCTGAATGCGAGTTCAAGTATCAGTTCTATCAGTTACAAACGTAATGTCAATTATAAATCAATTACAAATGTCATGTCCTTAGGCAAATCAATAAGCCTTTCTGAGCCTCAGTTTCTTTTTATGTAAAATGGGAATAATAATATCTTTCCTACCTATCTTAAGGGGTTGTCTTTTAGGACCAGATGAGAAAACATATGTGGAAGCCCTTTATAAACTATAAAACACTTTTATACCCATGTAAGGTTTGCTGCTACTGCTAGGAAAAGATTGAATCTGATTTATTGTAAACAAAAACAAAACAATTAATAGAAAATGGTTATAATCTAAAGGAATCAGGGAGAACTAAGAACACCTCTATTATATACTAATTTATGATAATTGCTTCCATTTGTTGAATGCCTCAATGTGTCAATCTTCACCCCTCTCCTGTAGGCAGGCATCTCACCCATTTTTTGTATGAGGAAATTGAAATTCAAAGAGGACAAATAACTTGCCTACACAGCTAGTCAGTAAGTTACTAAATGAGAATTGAAACCCAGGTCAGTCTGGTTTTAGGTTTCACACCTGTAACGTTATACCACGATGAACAATTTTTTCCTTTGTAGTCTTTTTTTCATCTGTAAAATGGGAAGATCATAATAATAAAACAGTTGCACAGCACTTTTCAGTTTACAGAGGGCTTCCATGTACATCATTATGTTTAGCAATGTTGGTCTAGTGCTGCCAGTATTTAGATTTTCATGAGTCATATGTTCATTAATAAATGTAAATCATTTGTTTTTATAACCTTATGTATAAATTTAGGTATCCTGGAATTCATCAGCGTGGCGGTGGGACTGGTCAGTATTAGAGGTGTGGACAGTGGTCTTTACCTTGGAATGAATGACAAAGGAGAACTCTATGGATCGGTACGTATTATTATTTTTTAATTATTATTGTGATGCTTGAAATAATGACTATCCATTTTGTAATTAAAATGTCTACCAATAATGTCTATAAGAAGTATATAAAATATATTTATGTAGAAATTAGAACTCTATATCCTGCTAAATTTCCATGTGTTGGGGCAATAGTCTAGTAACTGAGTTTTATTGCTTATAGCCCAGTCATTATTGCCTTCAGCTCTTCCTACCCATTATCCTGAATCTTTCTAGTTTCCTCCATATTTTGATCGTTGCTATCAGAGACGGAGAAAATGGGAGCATTTTTTTCTTTGCCATGTTAGATCCTTTCACCTTTATATTTAGTTAATGCCAATTTTCTCTACCCATTACCATCTTCCATAGGTAAATGTGTATCACTTACTTGCTGGCCTTTCTTGTAGGACATGAGTGAGTGAAGTCTTAGATTCCGCAAGCAACAACAGAACACAGCAACCACGCTAGTTCCACTATGCCTACGGCCTTGATAATTACAGCGGCCAAAGGGATCACTTGAAGTTGTGTTGGGCAATTTTTTAACTTGCCACTGAGGAGTACATGTCTATGAATCTACTATAAATGTTAAAGTACAGAGTGTAAAGTATACTTTTCAGATTAATATTTCATCAGTTTAATTTTTTTTTTGAGCAAAGCAGCAACAGTAATACGAAAGTTAGAGTAACAGGACAGTATCAAACTCTGCAGCACAACATAGATTTTTCCTCTTTCACTGTTAACATTTTTTATTTGTTCACAGTGCTTACATACTTTTAAAAAAAATTGGTAAGGTGTAAATGCGTGCCAGTCTTCCACTCATGTTCTCAGATGAAATTCTTTCTTAAAGTCGAAATCTCTATAATTATTTCTGTAGAGAATTTACTTTTTATGATAGCAGATGGCACTATCTGGTACCTTTTTCTTTTTCTTAAAATCTCAATTGAGAGGACACTATTTAACTAGAATCTTAAACACTGAGAAAAATTGGTTATGATATTTCATAAGTAGACTAATATCTGTCTTTTGTAAGGGTAAAACTTGTTCTTTCAAGACTTTCTGTATGCTCAGAACAAAGAGAAATAATGTTGTATAATCATAATATTGGAATTACAATAGAATTAATAGAATTATAATGGAAAAAACTTGCACATAATCTTCATGTTATATGTTGGATTAAAAGAGCAACTGGGGTCTATTCCTTAGGACAACATATAGTCCATTTTGAGAAGGCAAGAAATCATTGGGCTTTTATTACATTTGCTTTAATAGTAAGAGATCCAGATAAAAGTTAATCATGGGGAATATATATCATCAAATAATTAATACATTCATAAAGGGAAGATATATGATTTGTAGTGATAATCTTGAATTTGGATCTTAACAAGATCTTGAAATGTTCTAAGGTGTTAATACAGGCTTAATATGTAGAGCTTTGGCATCTAATGATAGAACAAATTAAACTATAGGCCTAGTGGTGGCGATTGTGGTAGGGTGATAATATGGAGCATGGGAAAATTCAGAATATTTATTAAGTATTTGAAAATAAAATTGGGAATTGACATTTGACTTAAAATTATTTGAGCTATGCTACCGGATGAAGTCACCTGCAAGGAAGAATTACAGATAACTTATGAACTGAAATAAAATAAAGAAAAACCAGTTTAACCTTTTTCTTTCTTTGACAAGGAAATAGTTATAGGCAAAGAATAAAAATATAGAGTTGAGACTTTTGTAAGGAAATGATCTCCAAGGTATTTTTTAAAATGGTAGTTATCTTCTCTCTTTTAGGAGAAACTGACTTCTGAATGCATCTTTAGGGAGCAATTTGAAGAGAACTGGTATAACACCTACTCATCCAACATATATAAACACGGAGACACTGGCCGCAGGTATTTTGTGGCACTTAACAAAGATGGAACTCCTAGAGACGGTGCCAGGTCCAAAAGACATCAGAAATTTACACATTTCTTACCTAGACCAGTGGATCCAGAAAGAGTTCCAGAATTGTACAAGGACCTACTAATGTACACTTGAAGCGTGATAGCATCTTTGTGGAAGAACCAAACCACAACCATCCTTCCTTATCATAGTTCCCATCACAAAATAATAACCTAGGAAGACATTCAGAATATTACAGAATCTATTTTCTACTGGGAGACTGAATTTTGAAAGACTACTGAGAAGAAAACAAACAAACAAAAAATACTGACTTGAAGTAGATCAAGATCACTCTTGATAAGTGGATTAAATTCCTTTATCTACATTGGCTAAGTCCTTACCAGTAGACTGAAGCTGAAAATCTGTTAGACTGTGGATAATGGGAACCCTACCAAGTTTGCTGCTGGTGCCTCACCTGTTTGGATTATGTTTACTTTAAAAGTTGCATTAAAAATAGATACTTCATGTTGAAGAAACGGATTGACATTGTTGGCCAAGATTGTTACCACATAAATTCTGAGGACCTTGTAGAATTTTGCAAGTTATGGCGTTATACGTAAAACAACAACAAAAACTTAGGTGACGTGTGGACTATGAAATATGCCACACCAAGACAGAACATTTTTTAAAAGAATGGACCTATTTATACATTTTCAATTTGAATATATTTATTATATATTTATTTATTAAAGAGTTTATTTTTTACTGGTATATGAAGATAACACAAAGAGTAAAAATAAACAACAAAAGTTTCTTTATTGTGCCACTACTTTATTGTGGTGTCTTGGGCTGTAAAGAAGACATCATTATCACACCACGTTAACCATAGAATAAGATCTTGCATTTCTTTTTAAAAATATAGTGTAGATTCTATTTTTATGCAGTCATTTGCCTTCTAAATGTAACATTGGTTCCTTGTGGCCTAGAAAAATGATTTATTGATTTGTATTGAATTCAACACACATTCAAAAGGGAATTAAACATTTTTATTTTGTGCTTTGATTTCGTTGCTTTTCTGGTGAAAGTTCTTCTGCTTATATATTTTAGAAATGAAAAAATTCTAAGCGCCCTAGAGAAAGACTTTGGTATTTAGAGAACTTCTAATGTTGAAAGTTACCAAACATGATAACAAACAACTTATGTTTACTTATTTTCTTGATTCACTGTGACAAAGACCATTACTTTCATCCAGTATGATCATCACGGAAAGAATTAGTCTTTGTGGCACTTCTGTTAACAAGGGTAAGGCTCTGTCTACCTGAGTCTGGGATTCTTTCCATTACATCTCCCATTTAGTCATTTATTCAACAAATATTCATTAAAGGCTACTATACACCAGACACTGTGTTGGGCACAAAGGGAAATGTGGTGGTCAAGACAGAGGTGGGCCCTGAATCTTGGAGCTTAATGTTTGGTAGGAGAGACAGATAGTAAAAAAGTAAACCAACAGAAACCATCATTGTGAATTGTGATGTGTTCTATGAGGCAAACAAGGCTCAGACACAAGAAAAAAGAATAAACTTAGATAGGATGGGTCAGAGAAAGCTCCAAGGAGGTGACATGATCGGCCATGAAGGATGAGAAGGAGCTAGCCAGGTCAGGAGCAGGATAATAAGAGCATTCTAGTGAGAAGAAACCACTAGTCTGGGCTCTCTAAGGCAGGAAATAGATTTGTGGCTGGAGCTTAGTGGGCAATTGGGGGAATGGCACAGACGACTTTAGAAAACTAAGCAGATGCAAATTCTGTAGATTGGTAAACATTCTTCCAAGGTTTTATTTGTGGTTACCCGGCAGTTGTCAATGCTACCACACTGAGAAGTAGCAATCATTGTTGGGGATGTGGTAATGACCATGGGAGCAGCTTCCACCCTCTGCCAACCTGGAAGGCTGGATAAAACAGATTGCTGGGCTCTACCCCCAGAATTTCTGATGTGGGGTCTGGGATGGAGTCTGAAAATTTGCATTTCTAATAGGTACCCAGGTGATGCTAATCACACCGCTAGTCTAGAGCAGTGTTTCTCAAACTTTAATATACACAGAAATCACTTGGCAGATCTTATTAGAGGATGAATCTGTTACAAACTATAGGTCTGGAATTTTGCATTTCTGCAACGTCCCAGATGATGCTTGATGCTGCTACACCTTGGAGCACACTCTGAATGGCAAGACTATTGCTTTAATGCTATTTTAAGTCATTCCTATTAGTTCATCCTCTCATTACTTACATAAATTAATGTTGATGTGTAGGGTGGGAGAAGAGAGTTCAACATATGACTTTAATAAAGCTACATGTGGATGTGTGGATGTGTGAAGAGTTGCATGTGCACTCACATGTGTATATAGAAGAAAGTAAAAAAGATGATTTAGCTCTTGGTTTTATGAATATAAAAAATAGCAAAAAATGGTTTAGTGGTAGTACTTTAATAATCTTCAGAATAAAATGACTCCTATTTTTACTTTTATTTGTAAACTAAAAAACAAAAAAACTACTTTTGGTTTGATGCCTGACATATGTATTTAAAGTATATGTCGTAAACCAAGCATTAAGCAAGCATTTAAATTCTTTTGCACAAATGATGCTGGTGTCTAAACTTAACAACTATGGAAGAAGTCATATAAATCTAAACAGACAGTACATTGATCAGAGATGGCCCCAAATAAATATTGTTACCCAATCAAAATTTCTTTTATTTTTAGATGTAATAGGAATATATATCTAACATTGTTTATTGTGATAGATACTTGTAGTGCTTGAGATATGAAATGTTATTGAAGCATTGGTTTTAAAAACTTTCAGAAACATGGAAAATCACTGTCTTTAAATCTTACTATATTTATCTTCGGCATCCATTCCTGTGTCAGAAAAACAATTTGCATTTGCTGAAATTGCACCATTTGAAAAAATGACCTATTAGGTATCTGAAGAGATTTTACTTGATACTTCTAAATGGAAGTGGTATGTGAGCATATGAATTAATTCATACATGTATGGAAAAAAGATAAGAATAATTTCGTTTAGTATCTAATCAATATTTTGAAAACAATATATCTTCAGGATGCTAGGGAGAAACTTCACCCATTAGTTATTCCTTTTGCTTCTTTATTTTTATTTTCTTTCATTTTAAAATGTTCTATAGTGATTATTAACTCACATTTTTCATTTTACCTTGCTTGGCATATTAGCTAATAGGGGCTAAACGTCTCTACATTTTCTGCAATGATAAGAGAAATCTAAGCACATGGAGGTGAGGGGAACTCCTGGTCTGTCCAAATTCCAAAGGGTTTGGTTTTCAGGCAAATGCAATATCACAACAATTAAGGAATCTAAAGCTATTAACCATTTGTGAGATCATAAATATATCATAAACTTAACATATAAAAGAAAGTCATTCAGGCTATTCCAGACATTACATTTGTAATGCAGTTATGGCAATTTCCAGTTTTGTGAATTAACTAATTATCAGAAACATCTCATCTATACCAAAACTCTGACTTTAATAGATAAGTTGCCATGTTTACAAATACAGTAAGTCCTCACTTAAACGTTGTCAGTAGGTTCTTGGAAACTGTGACTTCAAGTGAAACAATGTATAATGAAACCAATTTTACCATAGACTAGTTAATATAAACAAGAGTTATGTTCCGGCCGGGCGCGGTGGCTCACGCCTGTAATCCTAGCTCTCTGGG
>VBSM01001927.1:13491288-13514566 GCA_008086735.1 Cheirogaleus medius
AACTGTAATATTTGTACCCCCATAATATGTTGAAATAAAAAAAAGAAAAAAAAAAGAAAAAAAAACATACACCTGTGTAACCACATTCACTGTGTAGAATATTTCCTGAGCTATTAACGTACTCTGGGCCTCCCATGGTTCACTCTCTGAGTCTTGTTTAGAAAAAATAACCCAAGTCAGATTCTTTTAGACTCTGAGCAGGAGTTTAAAGAGTGGGATGCTTATTGGGCAGTGCCTTTGGGATCAACAACTGTGGAAGAAAAGCCAAGGCAATAAGATGGGGTAGGGGACATTGAGTTGTGATGCAGATTCAGGTTCAAGCTTGGTCATCCTGACAGTGAGCTCTCTAACTCCCAGGGGCTGAATTGACTGAAAGTGTCAAGTACAGCCTTAACTTATAGCTTAATGGTACTTTTGCTGTGTCCCCTTGGTATCCATTAGTCCCCTTTGTGGACCACGGCCTCTAACACTGCAGTGTCAAGAGTTTCAGGGGTGGGATGTACAAATTCCCCAAGTGAGATTTACAGTGATGGTGAGCAGGGCAACTTCTCCCTATGTTTCTCAGTTCTTTCTTACTAGAGACACAGCACAATATAGATAGCTTTGAATCGTCGTGTATGCTACATTCTCAAGGAAATAGCCCCATCCTTGCGAGCTGGTGCTTCAGCCATGCCTTCACCATGTTACTCCAACACGCTCTCAGGGTGGCAGCTTCTGGATGGTGCAGAACATGTTATGACCGGTGCGTTTCTTTGTCATGGACCTTCTCCTATACCTACTCCACTGTATGTGGGACCCTATGCAGCTAGAGTAAACTCTTGAATAGTGATGCTGGCTAAGACCTGTTAGGCACAAAAGACAAATCCATGCTCAGAAGACACATTCCTACCAATCAATCACAGACCTTTTCAGGGTAGACGGGGTTCAGTGTAGACAACTTGCCAGATGGTCTCTTTGAGGAGGGTTGACATATGGACACAGCACTGGTTTTTGTTGCAGGCGGATTGGACATTCAGGGAAAACAGTAGATAGATTCATCATGAAAAGCAGTAGATCATGCTGCCAGGCTGATGCCTAACCTCTGTCTCTGTCACCACGACCACTTTTGTGTGTGTCCGTTGTTCCAGCGCTGGAATAACCAAAGACAGAAGCTGGCTGACAGAACTGGGTGAATCATTTTATCTACTTGGTGGTTAATTGCCTATTCCATGGTGGGAGATTTTTGGACTGGTGTTACCTTTTCAGTACGAAGATTTTCCTACACTAAGTCCACTTCCATTTGTCCATATATGGTCATCCCTTGGTATCCATGGGAGACTTGTTCCAGGACCTTGTTCCAGGATACCAAAATCTGTGGATGCTAAAGTCCCTTATATATAATGGAGTAGTATTTGCCTATAACCTATATATATCCTCTTGTATACTTTAAATCATCTCTAAATTACTTATAATGCCTACATGCTTCATTCACATGGGTTCACCATAGTGCTTGCATGCATGTCAAATTCAAGTTTCGATTTTTTTGGAACTCTGTGGAATCTCTTTTTCTGGATATACCTTATCCACAGTTGATGGAATCCATGGATGTAGAGCCCATGGATACAGAGGGCCAACTGTATCCCTATATGATTTTTGTGATTTTTTTCCCCCAATTTCTTTTATTCTAGGACTTTGATCAGCTAGCCAGACTGTTTGCCACCACACATGAATCTTTATATATTCTAATCTCAGACCATTTCTCCTATTACACGAAGTGGATTACCACATATACTGTCCAAAACTCTTTCAGTGGAAAGAATTTTCTGTCTTGGGCTATAGTGGTTTGCATCCACACACTGAGCCCAACTGTAAACCAGTCTTGGGCACATTCATCCCCTGTCAGCTGGTGCTCAGGGATCCCTCTTCTGAGCCATGAGAATGAGCTGAGGAAGAGGTGTTGGTGCAACCGTGGTGGATGACGTGGGGTCCAAGTTACCTGGACTGTTGGCTATGACAGGATTCAGCTCAAGATGGGAGATTCTAGCCACATGGTCACTTGGTTTACCATAGTAAGCTATCCATTTGTATGATGGTTCAATAACATGCCAAGAATTCCATTTCAAAAGGCATGTATTCTCCATTAAAAGTTATATGACTTTGCGGCCGGGCACGGTGGCTCACGCCTATAATCCTAGCATTCTGGGAGGCCGAGGCGGGCAGATCGCTCAAGGTCAGGAGTTCGAGACCAGCCTGAGCAAGAGCGAGACCCCGTCTCTACTAAAAATAGAAAGAAATTAATTGGCCAACTAAAAACATATATAGAAAAAATTAGCCGGGCATGGTGGCTCATGCCTGTAGTCTCAGCTACTCGGGAGGCTGAGGCAGAAGGATTGCTTGAGCCCAGGAGTTTGAGGTTGCTGTGAGCTAGGCTGACACCATGGCACTCTAGCCCGGGCAACAGAGTGAGACTCTGTCTCAAAAAAAAAAAAAATAAAATAAGTTATATGACTTTGCTATAGTACCCCAGGAACCTGTGTTGTGATTTCCCTTCCCCCACCCCCACCCTGGGACTTCCTATAAATTCCACATGGCATCTCTTTCTACCACTGATACCTCCAATAGAAGAGTGTCTGATGGCTGAAGACCCAGGGTACAGCTTGGACCTATCTATAGATAGTGCTGGCATCTCTTTCTTGCTTGGCAGCATCTTTGGTTTGATTTTTATTGTAACTGTTACTTTTTAGCACCATTTCCAAGGGATATGAATAAGGATCTCAGCAAAGTGACTTAACAGGGCAGGAGCTCTAGTCAGGTGAGACACCTGACGTGGATTCTGGGAAGGGTTGTTTTCTGGAGGATGCTGTCTATTGTACTTAATAGACTAGAAATGGTTATATTCTTAATGGACATCCTGGTGGTGGTAGGGTGTATGTGTATGTTTAAGAGAATAGTAGTGGAGAGCGAAATAACAGAAAGGGAGATTGGAGGGGTGGAAGAAAGTCCTTTAAACTGGCTGCTAAGGAGTAATGAGCTACTCTTGTATTGCCACTTCTCAGAGGCAAGAATGAACCCACATCTCCTGGTATCCCAGTTTAATACACTATACATTTTTAAATATAAAACAAAATATGGTAAAAGTGTGAATAATGTATAGTGTTCTCCTTGTGAAAAGAAGAAAATATACACTCTTTTCTAAAAGCAATAATATTAAAAGTTTTGGAGCTTGAAGATATCTTAGTTGTCTCGTTCAATCTCAGTTTACAAATGAGGGAAATCTTTTATCTTAACTCTTCAATAAAACTATGGAACATTTTGTTTATAAGTTAGCAAATGGATCCATATGCTTTTATAGGTTCTTTTATGATTTTGGCTAGCAATGATGAAATTAGCATGTTTTGATCTTTGTGAGAGTTGTTCAGAAAGAACTTAAAAGAAGTATTTAGGAAAATCCAAGTGCTGAAACATTTAAGATATGCTTTGTGGTCTCAATTTTGTGTGATTGTCAGCCAGGAAGTTTTCTGATTAAGATGGCTTGCCAATTCCTTGCCAAATACATTATTTATCACACTAATGGGGATTTCCTTTGAGATGTTAAAGACAAAAATGTTACTGATACCATTTCCCTTAAAATCATATAGGTCAACTGATACATTCTAATACATTAAAATCAAGGATAAGATAGAGGTCCATAAAGACATAGGTATTTTATTGGTATATACTTATTGAAATATATGTACTAGACTAGAGATTTTGCATTCATTGACAATGAAACTTGAAGCTGAATGTAATTAGTTTCCTTTTCTTGGATCTAATTTTCATAAATCTTAGCAAGGACTGAATTTTGTTGGATTAAAATATCAGCTAGAATCTCATTGTTACGTATACAGACTTTACAAGAACCTCACTAGTTCCTCAAAGTTATAGAGAAACTTCTGCATTCTTGTGTCTATGTGTATTTTTTTATGGTAGTACCTCCAAAGGGAGATGGGTTTTAAGCACCTATTAAAGAATATATACATGGAATATACATACATACAAAGAATATATACATACAAAGAATGTATATATACATACAAAGAATATATACATGGTAACTAAGCTGACATGCTCTAAATTATACCTAGTTTTAACTAGACAGCAGAAGCATGAAACAAATTTTAACAACAATTGTAATTTATTTCTAAAGTTAAAATAAACTTTAAAATTACAGATTATTATAAGTGCTATGCAGGAAAAGAGCAAGGTGTTATAAGAAAGGCCACAGAGAGACAAGTCCTTTAGTTGAAACAATTAGAAAAGGCCTTTCCAAAGGATGAATAAGAGTTCAGAAAGTCGGTGCAGTTCGCCTGTGGGAGGCAGGATGTGTATGGACAGCTATCTAGGCAACAGCATGAAACAGGCCTTGCAGTTGGAATAGCGTGACATGTTCAAGAAACTTAAGGCCAGGATGGCTAGAGTGTAGTTGGGCGAGCACAGCATGAGGTAAGGTTGAAGAGGTTGGCATGGATGGGCCACTTCCTGCAAGCCCTTATGGGCCATGCTGAGTTATTTGAGTTTTGTGTATTTTCTTTTTTTTGTGCATGTGTATGTGCAGTGGAAGCTCATAGAAAGATTTTAAGTAGAAGAGTGACACCATTTCATCTGTATCTTTGAAAAACAACATTGGATGCAAGCGGACATTGGATTGGTGTAAGAGTGGAAGAAAACATTGCTTGAAGACAAATGCATTATTGGTCTAGGTGTAAGAGTTAGGACAGCTTGCACTGGCGTGTTAGTCATGAAAAGGAAGGGTAAGGGATGGACTTAGGGTTTTCTGAATACAAAAATCAGTGTATCATGATAACATTAAATATATTAAATGTGGGGATAAGAGATGTATCAAGATGTTCCCAGGTTTTTGGCTTGAGCAGATCGATGTATGTGTGGGGTGATATCATTTATTGAAATAATGTGAGACTGGAAGAAAAAAATTGGGAGAAAATCAAAAGTTCAGTTTTGGAAATGTTAATTTTGTGATGCCAGTGAGATGATCAAGTGAGGCATTGAACACATACATCTGGAAATGTGGGCTAGAGATAAATTAGCAATTTTAGAGTTACTGATATATAGGTAGTAGAGAGAAAAGAATAAAAGTTGTAAGTCACATTAGGTCAGATGGAAGAGAGTGAGTCTTCTAAAGAGGAAGGGAAATGCTAGGTAAAGAGAAAATCAGTAAAGTTGTACCTCAAAGGCCAAGGAAAGAGTATTTCTAGAAGGAGTAAGAAGTCAACGGCACTGTGTTACTACGAGGTCAAAGAAGATGAGGGCTAAAAAATGTTGATAAAATTTGGTAATATTGGGGTCAATGGTGACCTCAGAAGGTGACCTGAAGAACAAGATGGGACAGATGTCAGATTGGAGTGGGCTGAACAGTGACAGGGAGAACAGAAATTGAAAAGATGTCGCGGCAACTGTGGTGCGGGGACAACTGGTGAACACCGTTGGTTGACTATTTAATAGCTATTTTCCCGGTGTTATTTCAATAGAACCCTCCTCTCTCCATGGTATCTGAGTCATCAAGTCCCTTAAGGAAGGTTGTGCTTCTCTCAAATTGTAGGTAGTAAGTTGACATTGTTCAAACATCATGGTTTAATTTATCTTCCCATGTGATTGGTTTATCCATGAACATTTTACACAATCTAGCCAATACCTTCCAGTCCTAACCTAGGACAGCACTAACATTTTCATAAAATATTATCACAGTTAACAAAATAGCTTCAATTTGTGGGTATTATTTCAGCACTTCAGTACTTATCATGAGCAATTACTCTATTTTTCCTGAAAACCCTTTTGCTATCTAACATAACTATTAACACAATTATTATAATTATAAAGTACTGCTTTCTTTCTCTACGCCAAACATTGTGCAATGTGCTCTATGTATAATATCTCAGCTAAGCCCGCAACAAACTTGTGAGGCATAATCTTATTTTTCAAATAAATCAATCAAGACTTAAATAAAATGCCTAAGGCCATAATCAAGTAAATGGGAAAAGCAATCAGTGACTTATTCAACCCATCGGTATTATTCATTCCCTACAAAATAGAACACACTTTCTATTGCACCTATCGAAGGGGTATTTTACTGCTGTGTTAGTTTATACTTGCCTGTTTTCTTCCTTGCTAAGACTTGCCCTTTTGATTCCATTGGCTTTCAGCCAACTATTACACGTGCAGATTAAATATGTTGATTTTTACCAGGCAGAGCCTACTAGAACGATAAGCTTTCTCTGAAAGTGTTGGGGGAGGGGGCCGGGCTACCTAAACGTTGATCATAAGAACCATTAACTAACAATTTTATTCCATACAACTTGACATGAGACTAAAGGAAAGAAACTTACTGTATATTTATAAAATAGAATAAAAAACATAGAATTATATAACACTGACAGCATGACTTTGATAGAATATTTAAATTTTCTCTTGAAAAATATGTACATACAATGTTTTGAAAATGAAGAATAGCTAATTAAAGCAAAGTGTACTCCCCTAGGTAATCAGAAAATCCTTTTTTCTTTCTCTTTTTTTTGACTCTGGTGCTCTGAGACCTGAGCAGGGCTAAACTTCTTTAGAGTCCATTTTCTCAACTGTAAAATGGCCATAAAGTGACCTTGTTGAGACTGAAATTCAAATGACACAATGTAAAACCAAATTTTCTGGACATCATAAGGCATTGATACAATAGGCAGTCATTTAGTGTCTATTGTGTTTTAGGGACTGTGGTAACCTATAGATTACTACAGATGGCATAACAAATGTGCAAGTATATAAGTGTCACGTAAATAAGTGTTACAATAAAAAATGTGTGAAGTCCTACAGGAATACAGGATGATTGATGTGATAAGAATGAGCCTGGAATAGTAAATTGGGCAGAGAGTATAAAGGGCATTAATGATTTGGGCTGTTATTCACAGCAATGTGCTTATTGACAGTTACTAAGTATAGGAACAACGTGTTTATATGTGACTGTAATAAAGATGGTGGTTTTTGGATAAGTTGGAATGGGAAATGTGGGAGTTACAGAGACGAGTTATCTTGCAACTTTGACAATCAGCAAGAGACTTAGTGTGAGCCTTGGGTAGGGCTATCAACACCGGAAAAAGGGCTGGAGTTTCTTTTAACCATTGTTGCTTAGCAAACCACTGCAAACTGAGTGCTACAGCAAAAAATGATTTTTTTCATCAAGCTATGAGAGGAAGTTGGCTGGGTGGTTCTACTGCTGGTCTTGCTTGGGCTCATTCCTATGGTTGCAATCACATTATGGCTAGAAAGCTTACATGGTTCAAGATGGATTCACTCATGTCTGGCTTTTGGTACTGACTGGGACTAAGGCATTTCTTTTCTCCTCCAAGTGGCCTTTCATCCTTGAGGGTAGACTAACTTCTTACATCATGGTAGTCTCATGGCAGCATTCCAAGAGTATGCACCCCAAGGCACATGTGCTTATCAGACCTTTATCATGCCACATTACTGATGTCCCATTGGCCAAACCAAGTCACATGACCAAATCCAGCCAAAGTAGGAGAGTTAAACTGCACCTTCTAATGGGGAGAGTGGCAAATTTGTGTCTAATTCAAAGACGGTTTGAGAAGTTTTAGAGGCAAAATTGGTATGGGGGGAAGTGAGATGTGGAGAATAGGGAACATTAAGAATGACTCAAGTGAGAAGTAGATAATGGTACGTTAATAGAAGCAAATAATACAATAGGAAGATCTGTTGGGGGGTGGACAGGGGATTGAATCTGAATAAGATGTTAAAATTTATGAAATATGAAAATGAGACAGACTGTAAAACTAGAGATTGGGATGTAGGACAGCTTTTTAAAAACAGATAGAGATTTGGAGTTCACTGGCTTTTGTAGGTCTGTAACACCATAACGGAGCATTAGATTTCCTAGGGATGCAGGGAAAAGCAAAAAGAAAAGTGAACCAGGGATAGAATTCAGAGAAGTATTAAGAACGCAGTAAGTGGCAGAAACAGCTAGCAAAGGAAACTGAGGAACTGTGGTCAGAGAATAAGAAAGATAAACAGTGAGAATCATGACTAAGGGAAACATATGAAAATGTAAATTATTTTCTAAAAAACCCCAACAACCTATGCCACATAGTGTATGATAGTTACTTTTCAAGAGATTTAGAGTTCCCACTACATCTGTCCTCGATTTCCTTTGCATAAAGGATTTGTATTATCCTGATTTTTCTCTTTTTTTATTTTATTTCATTTTTTTATTATTTCTTTATTTCTTTAATTTCAGCATATTATGGGGGTACAAATATTACAGTTACGTATATTGCCCATGTCCCCCCTCCCCCCTCGAGGCAGAGCCTCAAGCATGACCATCCCCCGAACGTTGCACATCTCACCTGATTTTTTTCTAATTCAAATAAAATGTAAAGTGATAAATTCAGATATTCATAACTGAGCGTTTCATACTGAAATGGAAAGTTGAAAGTAGTTGACACCAGGAAAGATCATTTGGAAACTAACAGTGACCAGCCTGAGAAGATTCAGCACATGAATTACAATCACTCTCCGAACTGCATGAAGCTACAGTGTAAAATTGCTCCTGAATCTGATTGAACGACATTAATAGATAATTCAAAGGACTAATGAATGTCACTAAATAGCTATTGGGCTGGGGGCAAAAAGCTACTTAAACTTTTAAAAACTGAGTTTCTCAATGCCTATTACTTAAATCTTTAAAACCTGCCCTGTAAAAATGTATAAATGGTAATAACAATGAGATGATGCAACTCACCATACAATACTCAAGGATACACTATGGACTTAAACATAGGCACAACCGCATAACCTTGGCACAAAAGCTCAGAAGCTGATTCAGACCTGACTTCAGGCAATTAGTTTCCTGACTCATGATGTTGGCTACATGAGAGAGAAATTGTGGGACCTGGGGGGCTTGATTTAAGTCTCCAACTATTGCTCTCTTCAATTCTGTCAGTTTTTGTTTCATGTGTTTTGATACTGTTGTTAGGTGCATATATGCTCATAACTATTATGTCTTCCTTATGAATTCATCTTTTTATCATAAAATGTCCTTTTATGTTTCTAATAATTGTCTCAGAATCTATTTTATCTGATATTAGTATAACCATAGCAGCTCTCTTCTAGGTACTATTAATATTTGCACGGTATGTCTATTTTCCATTCTCTTACTTTCAACCCATTTATGTCGTGAAATCTAAAGTGTCTCTTGTAGACACATGCAGTTAGATGATTTTTAAAAACCCATTCTGCCAATATATGCCTTTTGGTTGGAGTGTTTTATCCATTTAAATTTAATGTAATCACTGATAAAGTTACATATCTGACATTTTGCTGTTTCCTACATCTTTCATCTTTTTTGTTCCTCCATACCTCCATTATTGCTTTCTGTTCTAAGTAGATATCTTCTAGTTCACCATGTTAATTCCCTTGTGGCTTTTTACTATATTTTTTGAGTTGTTGTACTTTAAACCAACATTTAAGAAGTATTACCCTTCATGAGAATCACCTAAATTAGTATAAATGAGCTTCTTGGCCTTCTGCTAGATTTCTGCATCAAAATTTGTCATTTTTACAAATTCTACATGATGATTCTCTTTAATTTGGGATTAAATGTGTATAGAAAATTTTCATCTCTGGTCTCAAATACTAGAAGAGAAAGAAGAAACTAAGGTTAAAGTTCAGTACCCTAGTCTCAGTGACAGACATTTAAAATACATTATTTATTCATCACCACAACCCTATGGTACCCATATTGTCTTCATCTCTGGTTAATAACTTTCCCAAGAACATATAGATAATAAGCAGAGAGCCAAAAGTTAAATTCAAGGTTTTCTAGTGAACAAACAAGAAAAGAGAATCCCAGAAAAAGTAGAACTTACAGAAAAAAATACTCAAAATTAAAGGAAAGGGAATACATGTGTTTTGTTTTCTCTTCCTGACTCTGATGATTGTTTTACGCAAAAGGATTTAGACATGAAGTTTGAATCCACATGAGAAAAATCAGAGACCTAAGATTTAAAATTGTTTAAGATATACAAGATTTAAAATACTTGCAGTTTTATGCACACTTCTCTAAAGTTGTTAAGAAGTGATTTCTCATAGACTTTTTTACTGCAAATTTAATTAACAAACATTTGAGTACCTACTGTAGTAACGTGGTAATACACATAGTAGTAACATGTGAGTGCTGACTACGTGCCAAGCATTATGTCAACTGTATGTACTTTTGTGATATTTAATGATAATGCTGTAAAAAGATATTCTGTTTTACAGAGGAGAAAACTGAGCTCCAAGGATTTTAAGGAAAGAACCAAGGCTGGATCAGATCCTATATTCTTAGCTACTAAACTGTCTGTGGCTTGTTTCTACTGAGGTAGTGCTACTGTTAAGCAGCCTTCGAATTACAAAAAAATAGCCTTTGAAAAACTTTGCATATGACTTTCCCTTTCTTTAAGTTGAAACTCAACTCAAAACAAGGTCTAGAATCTAGACCTGTCTTCCCAAACTCTCAGAAGCCTAGTTATAAATGTGATTAGGATTTCTATGAGTTTTAGAGGCTATTTTCCTTAAAACTAGTAACACATATATAATATACTTTCTGAACCAAAAAGGATCAGCATTGGATGGAGTGTCCCATAATCTATGTGCACCTATAGATTATAAGACTCAGGGTATAAAGAAGACTTGGGAGTGACAAAATGAATGTGACTTCTGATTTTTGCCACTTATTAGGTGTATTATCTTGGGCAAATAGCCTTAGTTGTTATAGAAAGGGGGATAGTAATTATCTTATAGAATCAATATGAGGATCGAATGTGATAATATACATATGTGAAATTCTGCATCCGTAATTGGGTGGCATCTATCGCTTCATAGGAATGTGAGCTTTATGCTTTAGAATCATATTTGAAATATAGAACTTTCTAAATAGTAGAAAAATTAAAATTACACTCAAATCTGTATACCTTCACAAATCTACAAATATTTTCATCTTGTTTTGACAATACCTGCTTCTAATAGCGGTGATTAATGATCTCAACTTTACAAATGCTACTCCTTATAGTGCCATGTGAAGACACAGTGTCATGTAAATGGCAGAAGCAGGGAATGGAGTGATTGAAGTTAAGGAACATCAGGGGTCGAGGGCTACCAGCATTGGCTAGGAAGAGGCACAAGGAGGGAGGGATTGTTTCCTACAGATATCAGAGGAAATATGGTTCTGCTGACACGTTGATTTTGGACTTTCAGCTTCCAGATCTGTGATACGATAAACTTCTGCTTTAAACTGCATACTTCATAGTAATTTGTTACAGCATTGCTAGGAATAGTACAGGTCCTCATGGGTTGTTTTGGAGATTAAATGATTGTCTGTAAATCTTCCAGCCTAGAGTCTTGTGCATGGTAAGTATTTAATATAGCAGTTTTATTTTCATCATACTGAATTAGGGTTGTCTTTTTACTACTTAACTGTGAAAGAAACTCCATGTTGTCTACCAGAGTTCATTCTGTCCTTTCTTACTAATACGATCCCAAATTTTAGCCAGGCGTATTACTTCTCTTCCAAAAGACTAGATTTTGCAGTCTACTTTGCAGTCAGGTATGGATGTGTGACAGCAATTTGGCCAATAGGAGCAGAAGTGTGAAGTCAGTTTCCTTAAGGAGATGGGTCTTTTCCTTATTCGCCCCTTCTTCCATCCTCCCTGGGGTTCAGGTTGTCAGGTAGAGCTTTGCAGCCCTCTTGGATCATGTGGCTGAGTGCCTGCCTCGCTTCGGTGGTGCTGGGCAGTGGACTATGGAGTATCAGCCCTTTACAACTTTGCAGAGCTCCATGCCAGCCTGCAGCTGCCTAACTCTGGACTTCTTTTTATGTTTAAGGGAGAAATATAATTATACCTTGTTGAAACCCTTTTTTGGGGTGTTGTGTTATTTGCAGATAAACCTCATCTTAATGGACATCCCTATTCTACACTGTAAATCTTTGATGGTGTAGACCTCCTTGCTTTTGTACTATGTATGACTCCGAGTGTGGTGCTTGGCACATACGGAAGGTACACAACACACCAGCACTAAATAGAACTGAGGAAATACATATTGGGACAGTGTTCAACTGAGAGAACAAGAGGGCTGGCCTGTATTATGAGGCATCTACGTTAACTTTTTCATAGCAAAGTGAAATAGGCACTTTCAAACTTCACTGGTAATGATACAAATCGAAAGAACTCTGAAATTGAGATATATATATATATAAACTTTTGAGAAGTTCTTAAACCCTTCTCCAAGTAGTTCCTCCTCTGTTCTTGTTCTTAAGGAAATGATCAGAAATGTGCATGTATGTATATTTACATAAGCACAAAAAGAGGATCGTGAAATTTATAATGGAAAAAATACTTGTCCATAATGTAAATGTCCAAATAATGGTTATATGAACCAATATATATACTGCGTGGACTTTTAAACCACTAAAATCATGTTTAAAATTATGCAAGAATATAATATCATGCATTATAAAATGAAAGAAACTAGATATACATAAAACAAACTAATGCAAAAATAATAAACACATAGCAGAGTTTAGAAGTGACCTAACACATTTAAAGAGGTAATATTTGTGAGTTTGAACTAATCAATGATATATTCCTTTTACCTTTCATTTTATTTTACTCTGTAATCTACATTTTCTTTAAGGAATATGATGATCATAACTGCTTTTATGTTAAATCACAAAAGAAGTTGAAACTTCGGCAATAACATAGATCTTAGAAGAGCTGGTAGACTGCCAGTTGTGTTTTTAGGCATATATTTAAATTGCTATTCCTATTACATGTAGTCCTCCATTCTCACATATCAGTGATGTTGTTCATACATTCGGATTCTCAAGTCTCTAAGTTGGGCTGACACAAAATTTTCAGTGTTCTTTGAATCACAAATTTTTGATGTCTTTTTTTTTTTTTAAGATTCCTACTTCTTCCTCTATTTTTAATCAGAAAATCATGAAACACAGAAATTGATTTTGACAAATCTTGTAACTCAAAACACTTTATGTGCATGCTGTCAGACCCCACCCCCAAGCTATTTTATTTATTTTAGATTCCTAATTGAAAAGAAAATTCACCTGAATACTGTTTTCAAGGAATGTTTTTTTTGGGTAACGATAAAATCAGGTGATTACAGGTTGAATTATTGCTTGGTAAATCAGGAAACCATCAAAGCACAAGACTGTATTGACTAGTTTCTTCCATCACAACATTCTAATGAACTCTAAGTCAGAGACTAACAAATAGTTGGGTCAGTCACCTTCACTTTGTGCAAACACATACCTCTTACAGAGAACTGCTTGCAGGGAGGCTGAAAGAGCACAGAGAGAAAACAAAACTGAAAGATGAGAAATTGAAAATAGGGTTGGAGAAGGTAATAAAAAGGGAAGGAGTGTTAACCTTCTAAAGAAACTCTATTGTTCTAACCCCACAAAATCATAAATTTAGAGACTCAGCCTATCATAGGCCCACAGGGTCAAGGGAATCCAAGTTGTCTTTGGGACACAAGATCCTGTGGGGCAAACTAAAATGACCAAGTAACACTTGAGTAACTGAAAATTGGACTGGCCATCCTTCAACATTGATAGGTTACTTAACGGCTCCTGTTGCAACAGTGCAATTCAAAATGATGGCTCACTCCCTGGAAGTAACATGAAGATGGGGAGGAGGGGAGGAGCCAGTGGGTACCAACAGCTTCATTCCGATTAAAGGCAAATCCTCATTCTCATGTACGTTCCAGATAATTCATGGCATGATCCATCTTACACTACAATGTGAATGAAACTGTTTAACCAATAACTCACATTCATGGGGTTATCTACTCTCAAAAGTCTTGGAAATTTTAAAATATGCCCCCAGGATTTCTGTGGGTGTGTGGAAGATATGGGTGGCTTTAGTTCCAGCTTGCTGGACTGGAAGGTGTACTTGGGGATCGCCATATATCCTGGGGAAGGTCCTCCCCACCCTTACCGAAGAGCCACATAACTGGGATGCTGTGTTCTCCCACTGACGCGAGGCAAAAGGGACCCCATTTTGGTTTTATGCAGTAGTCCATCTTTTCCCCTGGGGGTGGAGCCATTAAGGTAGAAATAGAAGTGAGTGCCCTAGCCGAACATACTGCTCAGGCAGTAGATGAAACCAGGCAGACCTTGACCTTCCTGGTGGATGAGGTCACCCGGATGAAAGGTGGTTTTGCAAAACTGCATGGCCTTTGATCCCCTTACTGCTGCTCAAGGGGGCACATGCACAGTTATGCATACTGAATGCTGTATATATACACCTGATCACCGGGGAGAAATCTCCCCTGCCTTGAAGGACATTGGTAGTGAGGTACGTGCCACTCAACCAATGACTGGAGCCCCATTACAACAATGGTCGGGATGCCTCTTGTCCTCCTAGCGTTGGACCCTCCTAGTTTTAGGAGCTGTGTGTTGTGGTCTGGTAGTATTAGGCTGTTCCCTGTATTGCTGTGGTCTTTGCATCCAAGGGGTCTATGGGCCCATGGGTCAGCCGTGAGACCTGTTGCCTAGGGTGTGGAATGTAAGGGCAAATCCATTTGTATAGGCAATAGATTTTCTAGGCCAAACCAAGACGACTGCCCACGTGTTTTCTAATGGCCTTCTGGTAAGGCATGAGTCGGCATGCTTATTTATGTAACCATGATGTCGCCTCCTACATAAAACTCATGTGATCACGCCTTCACTTGGCATGTTGCCGCTATTGTTCCAGCCACATATATGTACTCGTCATATTCTTGCTGCGGTGGCATCACCCTGACAATAAAGAGTACGTCTCATCTACCCGCTGCCTCTCGTCTCTTCTTCCAATTCCCGGAACCTGTCTGGTACCCTCGCTGGCCATGAACCTCCCTCCCAACAATGTGACACCCATTCGTATCAGAATACAAGTTGGTGAGAAGCAATGACAGCCTGTCACCTAATTCTGTGTGTATACCACAAATGAGAAATGATGACAAGATGACAAACTAGTGATCTAAGAAAGGTTAGAAGGAATCAGGTAATACAGGTAAAATCAAACAGCTGAAATTAACTCTCTTGTCATAGTTAACTTAGTAATAAGAATAAACCTACTGAGATGAGATTGAAAAAGGCTTTTATGAAGGATGAATAAAATACTAAAGTTGACTCCAGTTGTTATTGTCTGGTCTAGAGGAGTTTCAAGTAAAGTGCTTCCAGAATGATGAAGACCAGACAGCAACACATACGATTATCAAACCCTGCCTCAGTCACTCATTCCTTCAGCAACATGTTACAATAACCGTAACCTCTTTATAACTTCAGTTCCAGGCATCCCATGTGGTGACCACCATTCTGTCCCTTTCCAGTCCACTCTGTCAGTGTCCTGTCTACAACGATCTTCCAGTCCCACTGATACCTGTAGTCGTTCATCTTACCATCCTTTAAATGTCCTTAGCATTCTTCATCTCTTCACTCCTTTTCCTACTTAAAGTTCATAGCCGATCATTATGATGACTTCATTGCCCTCTCTCGCTCTATTTTACTTGTATTCCTTTGTTAAAATGACAATCTTGGCTGAATTCAACTCTGCCTACTCTATGTACCTGTGAAGCTGAATGAGGCTGGAGAAAGACATTGAACTACGTTGACTGTCTTTCAGAATCAAGACCACAAATCACAAATGATCTCTTAATGCCAGGCAACCACACTGTACTTCTCTAGTGCATTCACTCCCCTTGCTTCTTAAACACTTCTTTCACCCATTATCATCTTGACCCAGATATTCTCTCTTGACCTTTGAACTTTTTGCATTGTTATCTAAGGCCAATCCCTTCGCTCCTGCACTAGATCACATTTTCTCCCAACTGCTCAAGGACATTGCTTTAGCAATTCTCCACTCTGTCTCGTATCACTGTTTTTCTCTCAACTGGATCATGCCAACTGGCACACAAGCAGGCTGTTATTTCCCCATCTTAATAACAAACAATGAACTTTATCTTGATCATGTCTCCCACCAGTTACCAGCACATTCTTTCTCATGTTGACATCAGACATCGATGTCTGTTTGGATTTCTCCAGCCCTATTTATCCTTCCTTCTCAGTCATCTTTGCTGGTACCTCCTCCTGAACTTTCTAGAGTGCTCCAGCATTCAGACCTTGACTTTTTTTTTTCTTTCTCTATATATTTCCACCCTTGATGACCTCATCTAGTCTTGTGGCTTTGAATATCACATAAGCTGGTGACTCCCAATAACAGACGTTCCACCTGGATCTTCCCTCTGAACTCTAGACTAATATATCCAATGGCTGTATTGACATCTTTTCGATGCCTAATCTTAAAATTGATATGTTCAGAACCATTCTTCCCCTCCCCCCAAACTTACTTTACCCACAACCTTTGCCGTCTTATTTAATGATGGTTCCATCCTTCCAGTTGCTCAGGCTAAAAACCTTGGATTCATTTATCACTCCCCTCACTTTCTCACATCTTCCATGCAATCTGTCTAGAATCCTGTTGGGTCTGTCTTGAAGTTATATGTAGAGTCTGACCTTCTCTTACCACCTATAATGCTGTAGTCCTGGTCTGAGCCACTGTCATTTTTTGCATGGATGGTTTCGTAGCCTCCTAACTGGTGTCCCTGCTTCTACCCTTCATCCCACGTTCTGGCTGCTCTGTTCTCAACACAGCAGCCAGGGTGATGCTCTTAAGACCTATGTCAGATTGGATCACTTTGTTCAAAACTTTGCAGCATGTTCCCATTTAACTCAGTGAAAACCAAGGTTCTTAAAATAGTTCTCAAGGCCCTGTGTTATCTGCTCTCTTCCCACATGTCCCCCTCTTTGGTCTCAATTCTTATTCACTTACCCATTTTTCCCCCTGTATTTTGACACTATCCTAGCCTTTTGTATCAGCTGTTTCCTATGCCTGGAGCAACTTTCCTCCAGTTATCCACCTGACAAATTTCCTTACCTCCTTCCAGTCTTTGTTCAATGTCATTTTCTCAACAAGACTTACACTGATTTCACTACCTTTGACTGACTTAATGCTACCTTTGACTTCATATCCCAGCACTTCTGATTCCCTCTTTACCCTATTCTATATTATTTGCTCTATAAGCATTCAACACTTTCTAAACTACTAGATAATTTACTAAAATCCATTGTTTTTAAGATCTCTTCTTCTTCTGGAATGTAAGCTCCAGACAGGTGGAGATCTTTGTTTTCTTCATATATGTAACAGAAGCACCTGCCACTTAGTAGGTGCTCAATACATGTTTTTGAATGAATATAATTATGCATAATGTTAAACTGCTATCAAAAATTATATCAGAGTTTAGAAGGATATATTAAAATGCAATAGAGAAATTTCATATAAGTACTTATTTTTAGCACATTTAAACTTTCTTTTACAACTTCTGAGAGATACCATGTTTCCCACCAAAAATGTTCGACTTTGGTTTTGGATGCTGTACTGCCATCTAATGAGGTAACTATAAATTACATATATTTCTTTTTTTTCTGCTGTTGCTGTGGACTTGAGGGGAATGTTAACTAGCAAATTTCGATCCGGACCTTTGAATGCGTGCAAGTAGGAGCGTGCAAACAGCTCCCTTGAAGTGTGAAAGCACCCAATGTATAAAGCCAATGCACAGTAAAAGATGATATCAATTACAGATGTATTATCTCTACTTCAAATAAATTTGCACAGGAAAATGAAATCATTTTATGGGTCACACTTATTTACAAAATAAATCTCTGGTTTGACCTTGGACTGACCTGCAACATAGGGAATTTCTTTACCAGAAAATGTAACCCAAAGGGAAAATCTGCAAGAGACTTAGGAGAAGAGAGGGAAGGATGGATTGAATTTTTGTTCTGTATACCTGGAAATCAAAAACAGCTCACCTGGGGCTGGAATTGTAGAAGTAAATCATAACAGATTTTATTCAGAAGCCAACATTGCATGAAATATTTTATAGGATCATAAACATGGAAAAGCTATAAGAACCTTGTATAATAAGAAAAATATTGAGGGGCAGAGTCTATTAATGACCTTGATTTATGTAGCAACATTCAGAACAACTAAATGAAGACCTACTAATAACTTATAAAATTTATTGCTGTGAATTCAATATGTGTCATTTTATGTATTCTGGACATATATAAGAGTATCTCATGGGCTAGACAATTATCCACAGTATGTTGAATATTTCACAGTCTGCCTTCAGTTCATATATTTTTCCTCTTCCAGGTAACTGTTTCTCTGTCTTTTTTATGATTGGTAAAAAGAATTTAGGTATGTTCTAACATACCTAATTTTGAACTTCCCCCTACTTAAGAATTGATCTTAAAGTCACCCTTATAGACCAAAAAACCATGTTATTTAAATTATTTTAACCTAAAGTAAAGTGGAGGCTCTTGGATTGATTAACTACTGTAATAGAAAAATCTCCCACCTTTAGTGACGAAAAGGCATCTGATACAAAGTGGGAAGTCAGCATCCCAACTGAAAAATTCTGTGCAAAACTTGAATGGCTACTAAATTGCATTTTAATACATGAATTTTCTCTATTTTATCAAGTCTCTACATAGTAATTTACTAGGAAAAAACCTGCATATAATTCCATATCCTTGGAGGTTTTAATTGGTAACTCACAGTATGACAAATCCTTAAAGAGCCTCTGGGTCAGTATTTCAATTGGCCTACATTTTTGTTCTCTTGTTCCTTCTTTCTTTATAATTCATTTTGCCTACTTCAGTGGTTGAAGCTCAGTTCTCTTCTCCCTTTCGTCACTCTTCTGTCTCATTCCTGAAGTGGAAACGCTGCTCTACGTAATTCAAAAGGTTGGACTCTGCTTGTAGAAAATGAGTTGAGTCTTGTAGTGTTGTTAGTCCTGACTTTGTTTCTGGAATGATGTACTAATTTACTTAAACCATTTTATATTTTAGAAAAACACCCCAAACCATTTTATTATCTTCGCAGAAGTAACAGCAATCTATTGATAGCTTTTTGGAGGCTCTTCGGTTGCTCCTTTGTGTTTGTAAAATTGTGAATCATGTACTGTTCCCTTGATGGAATTATCTTGCAAGTCAAAGTGAAAACTGTTATAAATGATCACTACCCTTCATGACCTTTTGCTTTTAGAAACTTTTGTCTTTCTCAAATCGTGTGAAATTCACATTCAGATAGTCTTTCCCTTTTTTCTTTCAGTACCAGCATATATTCTAGAGCATAGGATGGCTCTAAACAAGTAGAAACCAACTATAGATGTGGTCAGGTATCCCCTTGTCTGTTCAAATCCTCCATTCATTGCTCCCCAGTTGGTTCTTTTGGTCAAAAGTGTTCAACTTTCTTAGATAAATGAGAACAATTTCCTGTTAAAGGTATGAGTGAGGGTGAGCCTTTGTCACACACATGAAAACAAGGGCTACAGGAAGACAATTGATCTTTTTTTCCCATTCCCACAAATAATTAAGAAGGTTAAGCATATGTGAACCATTTATGAACCAGAGCATGGAACAAGAAGAGTTCTTTTTTTTGTTGAGACAAAGTCTCTGTTGCTCAGGTTAGAGTGCCATGGCGTCAGCCTAGTTCACAGCAACCTCAAATTCCTGGGCTCAAGTGATCCTCCTGCCTCAGCCTCTTGAGTAGCTGAGACTACAGGTATGTACCACCATTCCTGGCTAATTTTTTCTATTTTTAGTAGAGACAGGGTTTCACTGTTGTTCAGGCTGGTCTCAAACTCCTGAGTTCAAGCAATCCTGCCGCCTTGCCCTCTAAGAGTGCTAGGATTACAGGTGTGAGCCACCGTGCCCAGCCTAAGAAGAGTTGTGATACCGAACAATTTGCTCATCCTTGTGGATCTCAGGGTTGATCTAATCCTCATCCATGAGATGTGGTTAATGGGCTAGACTTCATAGAGGCAGTCTAAAGTGAATGACCAACCCACATGTTTCATAAGGAAGTAGAGTACTGATTAATTTGTCATCAACAAATAGAATTAGCTTCGGGCAGCGCATAATCACCAATATAGAATAACGGCATTGGCCAGTTACCAAGGGGTAGGGAAAGATTTAGACCAAACAAAAAGACCTCATCCTTAGCACCCTTCTATAAATAGAAATGCTCATGCCTTATAGCAAAATGCCTATTCCTCTTTAGTGCCTTGATTTAAAATGTAACCTGCTTCCCAAACCTAATTTCCAACTCTGGGCATTTCTTTCACAGTACTTAGCAAAATACAGATTTTTTTTTTGGCATGTTCTTATTTGTATGTCTTCTCCATTAGACACTAAACTCTATGGGGCTGGAACACAGTCTCTTTTGCTCATCATTGCATCCTCATTACTTATCACGGTGTCTAGTACATACCATATTCAGTAAATATTGCTGAATAAATGAAATTGACAATTTACATTTTTTCATTTGTGCCAGAAAATGCTTTAGTGTAACTAGACATGTCTGAATTCTAGTGATGAGCACAGCTTATGTTCAAATACGATCCCTCCCACTCCATATACTCATGTCGGAAAATCAGACACATGTAAAGTAACAAAGGATGAACACACTAAAGGTGAACTAATGGGAAGGTTCTTTTATTATAACAATTTAGCACAGAGATCATCTTTACCATAAGAATATTGCTAATCTTACAGGGACAGCAGAACTAGCAAGGTATCATGAAAAGCATGATCAGTGGCTAAGACTAAAGTTCCATCTATTCCGTTTAGTGAATATAAAGACCTTGGCCAAGTAACCTACCTTCTGTGCGTTCTACTTCCTTCATTTGACAGATGATGATGATGTCTAAGTTAATTTCTCTGTATCGATTTTTGCTGTGCCATGTGCCTTTCAATAACCATGGATACAGAAATTTGACATTTCTTTTCCAAGAATGGAAGAAAACTAGAGATGACAACTAGCCTGAAGAAGCCGACAGCCAATAAAACAACTAAAATTAGAAAACATGAGAACTTAAGAAATTCATGAAAACATGGAAAGAATGAATAATCTAGAATCCCATTGCCACAGTTGAGCCAGTGGGATAATTTCCTTAGGATACGTCAGCTAGCAATGCGGCCAGTGCACTGCAGGACTCTATTCTGAGCATGGGAAGTGGAGTATAATCTTAGACTAGCTCTGCTTTTTCATTTGTGTTTTGCTATCACTCCATAAAGATGCAAAGTTTCAAGGGTAACGAATCGGCCAGGCTCAGGTCCCTTGCTCATGGCCTGGCTACCTGGAATGTCTGTCTCTCTTTCCTCTTTCCATAGAGCGAGCCAAGGCCTTGCTTCCTTCCTAGTTTAGCTGATCAGTTTCTGGAGAGAGAAAAAGGACAAACCTTAACTACATCCAATTTGTGACAAAATAGCAATCTAATGAACCACTTTAATGTTGCAATTCTGAGGCTGGTTGATAGAGCTTGATGGCAGGATCCAGACTTCGAAAATACCTCTTGGGCAGAACCGGGGGAATTGTTTACGTGCCAACCTGTCCCTGTGTGTCACAGCACTCCCACTGTTCCCAAAGCTGCTGCTACAGGTTTTCCAGAGAAAGGATGTGATTTTTTTTTGGCACTGCCAGCCACAGTCCAGAGACCATATTCATTGGGAAGAAACATTTGTGTTCTATTCTTGTACATATTCCAGTGTCGTAATGCCCTGCAGCTCTGAAATCTTACTGTTGCTATGATGTTAAAATGCCCTCCAATGAAATGTGTGCCCAGGATGACTCTTGTATCATCTGGTAGTCTCAAGGAATTCTTGGGTAGTAAGGAGTATATGTAAAAGTTTCAAATTGACTTGGTCTTGCTGAAAGAAATAACCTCTATCCTTTTGTATGTGACTAACCCCACTTTAATCTGTTAACCTCCTTCGTCCTGATTCCCAAAGCTTTAGCGATATCTTCCAGTGTCTTATTTAAACTTTATAATTAGGTGTATGTCTATATAAAATTACTATAAATTCTTTATGAGCAACATCTATAAAATTTACTCATTCAACAAATAGTGAAGTACATGCGGTGTTCCAGGCTCTGAGTATACAATTGAACAAAACTCAGTTCCTATTCTCAAATGGCATACAACCTTGTGAAGAAAATATATGTAAGAAAAAAAATATATGTATATATATAATACCTTATTATGAGGCATGGTACATGCAACTACACTGTGCCCTAGCTGTTCTGGGGGTAGAGTGGGTGGGCACTCAACTATTCAGTGGGCAAGAGAAGAAAGTGTTGTCATAAATTTTTTTCAGAGAAGCCGACATTTGATCTGAAATCAAGAGGAAGGGAAATAATTTTAACAGGAGAAGCATGAAAATGGTTGGTGTTTTAGGATGCAGAAACAATGTTCAAAAAGGATAGAAACACACGCAAGCGTGGCATATTTGGTGAGTGGAAGGTAGTTTGGTCATGATGGGTGTATATTTAGACTTTATCATTGGTGATGTAGAATTTTGAGTATGAAACTGATGTGGTTAGGTTTGTGCTTTAGGCAGATCACTTTGGTGGCAATCACTGTGGACGATGATGAGAAAGGGGTGGTACTCATGCATTCTATACACACAGGAGTGTATGCTTGTCTGTGTGTCTCGGAGGGACAGGGAAGACCATGATAATGGGAAAGTGGCAGAGTACTTTCCCCTTTTTAGCTTTAAACTGCAGTGCAGAGAAGGTGTGTGTGTATGTGTATAACCAGAAATGCCTTGTAAAAAAGCTATACCCAGAAGGCAAGCTAAGTAAGACTGGTGAAATGTAAAAAGAGAATAAATCTATAAATGGGCAGTGTTCGTGAGTACTATACTAATTTTGGATTAAATAAAAGGCTTGTGTGTTGAGATAAATTCATAAGGCATGTACATTTCCTCAGTTAGGGCTCTGTTTGCAAGCTTGAAGCATCTAGCATTGATAATATGTGAACACATATGCCACTGGGTAGAACATTTGTTGGTTTACACACATAAATACAGTGTGGATCTCAGAGCCATCTGTCATATGCTTGGCTAGATGGTGTTAGAAAATTAGCAGAGCTTGGAGGTGGCTGAAGAGTGAGGTGCTAAAATAATACAGAGGAATATTTCCAAGATGGGGAAGGACTTAGAACTATTTGATTCTTCTGGTAATGACCATTGTTTGTTTTTAAGCATTGCTCGTTGCTGAATATGTGATCAAAGACCCAATGTAAGAAAAACGAGTAAATACTACTTCTGACTTCCTTTCTTCTGCCTCCTTTTTTTTTT
>VBSM01001927.1:13514666-13579769 GCA_008086735.1 Cheirogaleus medius
CGCCTGCCTCGGCCTCCCAGAGAGCTAGGATTACAGGCGTGAGCCACCACGCCCCGCCTTCCACCTCCCTTTTTGTTGTGTGTCTGCCATCTTCCAGGCTCTGAGCTACAAGCTTGGAGTGTATCAGAAAGATAAGACACAGATCCGACCTCAAGGAACTTAATTTCGCTAAGAGGAAGCAGACAGGACAAAAACGAATTACAACACAATTTAATAAGTACTAAGATAATAGTATGAGCCAATGTTTCAGAGAATAGAGGGAAAAAAATAGTTAGTTATTGCTGCCAAGCAGGATTGTAGGAGTCCTCACAGAGGAGGTGACACCTGACCTGGGTGTTGAAGCATGGACAAGATTTTGCCTTGTTAGGAGGTATGTCAACAGGGAATTGCAGACTTCAGACAGACCCCAATTTCCTTGAACATATCCTGCATCTGTTCAATAATTTAAGAACATGAGGACATATGTTAACGCGGAAGCAGGAGACTAATTCTAAAACAGGTTAAAATGTGGACCTACATCTCGGTATGATGCTGATGTGGGGAAGGAAAAGAGAAATAGTACTTTTTGATGGTTATTTGCTGAGTGCTTAATATAACTGATCTTAAATTATCAGTGAAGTAGGTATTAGTACCAATTCATTTCTAAAGATAAGAATTGTTCATGGTAACTCAGTAGTAACAGCCAATATTTGGGCTTGTATCTTTCTGAAATGGAATTTTCACTGCAGATTGTTGCCTCTATGTGACTGTCTAGAGTATACACTATACATATATACACAAATTCATGTATTAAAACATACATACAAATACACACAAATATACACATATCTTAAGTATTCTTACCATGATATGCATCTATGTTGCAGAAATATTTTTTGTTCACCGATATAAGTGATTTAAAAGTCAAATATACTTTTGCTGCTTTAGAAAAAAATCAAATTATGCTTTACAAGATAAATGATTATTAGGGAATGACTTTTGAAGTTTATATAAGGAATATCAGGCCTAATCCTATCTTGAGCTGTGCTCTTCTGTTTTATTTTGGTACAAAATATTAGCAGGACAGCTCGTACCTGTGGCAAGACTCTGCCCATCCCTACATTGTTTTTACTGAGAGCCTTTCAACACGTAGCTCACTCACTGTTTATTAACACTTACAAGTGTTAAAATCTTTCATGTCAACAGGTTGAGGATCTGGCTGTTGAGTCAATGGGGGCATTTTGTTGACTTCATAGGGTTTTTACGAAGGAGATCAAAGGGATGCATTATGTTTCAATACATAACTTTATAGGACAGATGGAATCCACCTTGAAAGACCCATGACACTTAAAGCCAGATTATCAGAAGTTTCAGACACTAAAACCTATTAGCTTGCTCAAACCTTATCCTCACATCATCAGCCCTTTGTAGCTTCATTTATAGGTAGTGGACAATCCAATTTGAATTTTAACTACTGCCAAAGTTCAATCATGGGTTAGAAAGGGTTTCCACTAAAATAGGGATTTGTGCAATGATGCTCCTGTTTGGTATGTGGACTTGCTCTCTTAAATGATGATATCACACAAATGACTAAATCACTGTATTTGAATGCAAAAATTACCCACTCACAACTTTTGGGAAGAATTCCAGTGCCTAGAATGGTATATGGCTAGGTGGTAGCCTCAGAAATCTGTTCTATTTCAGAGAAAAGAGCATGAAAGAAAGTTGTTTATTCTTTCATCTTGCAGAAACTCCAAAGGGATTCTGTTCCTACCCACATCTAATACTTGAAATACATACAACCTTTGAGTTTCTCCCCACCTCAAGTCTCTTAAACAAATTGCAGAGTTACAAATGAGGACGATGTAGTTGAGTATCTATTTTTATCAGTGAATAAAATGATTTCTGTGCATACAAATCAGTAACTATTAAAGCTTGGCAAAAATCTTATTTTGTAAGAACAATTTATAGCATATATACGGTAACTGAAAATATTTTTATAAGATGCTTAAAAGACATCTTGTTTGACAGGAGTTGAATCCAGTGTTTGAAAACATTTTTGAATGTAATTAAGTCCCAATTGTGTTAACATACACAAAATCTCAGTACAATATTACCTTTTATATATACATACTGCTTTTAAATGGTGCTGAAAAGTGAAAAATCTTGGTTTTTCTATAATATGATATTTCAAGTTGCATAGTTATTTGATTTTTCTCATACTTTAAGTAGTTGGGCTTATTAAATATCTTCCCAAATAGATACTATATTCATTTCACAATGACTCATTTATTTATCAATTCAGGGGTTAAAGAAAGTAGATTAAAACAATTGTATATTTTTAAAATAGTCTGAATACATAAGGCACTAAATTGATTATGCAAATATATAAGCTCTATAAATTACATGTCTTTCAAAATTTTTTCAGAGATATACATATGCTGTGTTTATACTTGATAAATGTAGTGATAAAACTTTGGCTACTATATGTATTAATACTATGAAATGTCATAAGTTTAGTTTGCTTCAAATAATAATTTGTTTTCTTTTGGTGTTCTTAGAAACCTGCCTTTTTTTCTCCCCATTTTGGTTAGGAGCAATTGTGAATCCTTTTTTTTTCTATTAGTATAAAGTGTCCTTCTCAGCTTTTTGCTAGACATATTCTATAATTAAGCATTTAAACCTTATATTATAGAACAGTTTTGTTTGTCTCTTAGCGCCACTCTTTGAAGAATACTCTTTCCCATTTGTACCTTGTGGGGACCCATCAGAAGATGAGGTTAAAGGCGTCCACCCATCCAACAGGTGTGTAGGGAGAAGTTTCTATCTTCCTTTGTTGGCAGCTCTGAAGGTGCAGGTGTTGAACATGAGCACCATCATTCTGTTTGATAGTTAGGCTTTGTGTGTGTCAGGTGTGGACGCTCACACTAAATCTGAAGGGGAAAAAAAAAAGCATCATAACTTTGGGCTGAGAAGCATAAAACAGATTTCTTTTTGACTGGTCTTAAAGCTGAAAAGATTGGTGTGGCTTTACCTGTCAAGCTCATAGTTCAGAGTCTTGTTTTAACTTGACCATAAAAACAGATACAGTTTATTCTTGATTAAAAAAATAAACAGTAAGTGGTTCTGAATAGGACACTAGATATCTTCTGCATTTAGTCAAGAGTTCTTGGGCAGAGTGGATGCCTTGCTCTGGCTGGAAAATATACCACATTTGAGACACTTGTATTTGTTCAGATCCTTTGGATTTAAACAATAATTATAGTTTGTATTTTACCATACTGCCTGTCACCTTAAATTAAGATGTATGTAGCACCAGGTCAGAGGCACTGGGAAAAGAACCTCTTTTTAAAACACAGAAATGATCTTTGGTATCTCTTGGCTGCCCTGGCTTGAATCCAGCTGTCACTTCTGTTCCCTGATTCATTCTGATAATGTTAACCAGCTGTCGATCTAAGAATCTATTGTCGCTGGAGCTCACCGCAGGCTTTCTGGTTCTTTCTGAAATGGCCAAAATAATAAAATGATTTTGTATTGTTCACACCCCAAAATGTTGTCATTCTACAATCCAGGTAAAAAGTATTGATATATCTATCATACTTTGAATTATCTTCCTGTCTGAGCATGACTCAAAATGAAAAATGAGTTTTTTAATTTGCACCTCATGGAAAAGTGGCAGGAAAGTTTCTAAGGCTCCATGGTGTCAACAAAGCACCAGATGTTCCCAAATACTTTTGGTATCGCGTGTTCCTTTTTTTCTAGTCAGTTAACATTTCTATCTATGTTACCCGAGAGGCCACGTGGCTCAACAAATGCCAATAAGTTGGCAAATTATAAAGCAGTTATTTCTCCAATTTCCTCCATCTCTTAAGTCACAGAAATGGGTAGTAAGGTGAGGAAAGTCTAGGAAAGGATTTTAAAATAACGCTTTAGGTATTTTAATGTTAAGTCTTATGATACAAATGAAATATTGAATACTGTAATAAGAATGTCCATGTGAAGACTGGATAACACACATAATAAAAGGTGCTATTCCGTCTGAGGGATGGTCATGCTTGAAGCTCAGAATCGTGGGGGGAGGGGGGGCAAGGGCATTATTTGAAACCCAAAAATTTGTACCCCTATAAATTGCTGAAATAAAAAAATAAAAAAATAAAAAAATAAAAGGTGCTATTAACTTTGGGCCTACTCTGTGTCAAGCAGCTTCTTTCATCTTTATGCTAAGGAGTATGCAAAATATGAGAAATATGAATAGCAACGTTTAATCTGCAGTCACTCAGCTAATGACTGACAGCTGAAACTCAAACCCAAACTCATTGGTCCTCAAAAAGCTCCTTTTTCCACCATTGCACATGCTTTTCAGTAAAGAAGAAAAACTCTGTTAAAAAGAATTGTGTAATACGGTGTTAGAATTAATTGCATTCTCAGGTTAGAATATATTCATTAACAAAATCTGTATTGGGTTGTCTTTATTACCAAAAGATATCTAACACACATGATTGCTCTAAGAGTTAAAATAGGAAAACTAAATTAATTACATTATAATGCACTCCTATGTGGTTGACAGGAATTGCTTGATTTAATTATAACCCTATGGAGTAGACACATATTTTATACAGGTGAATACATTGAAACCTAATCAATTACCAAGCAGAAAAGGCAGGATTTGCACACAGGCCTCTCTTACTCCAGCACCTAGTGAATATTGCATACTAGCTGCATTTTGCAGATCAATTTTTACTGCACAAATTTAAATGTACAGAATTCACAGGGTTTGATGTTAAATTCATACGGAACCCAGGATAGATCTTAAAAGTTGTATGCATATGTTTACTTAAAGTAATATTTTTGTGACTTGCCACTGTCTTCCAAAATTGTAAGGGGAAAAAAAAAACCCAAAGGATTGTAGTCTCTTCATTGAGGTTTTACTGTATCTTGAATCGTACCACTGAAAAATATCAGTAAAAGAAAAGAGGTAGTAAGGATCGCCCCTTCCCGCTCTAAGTGTCGCCTGTGCCACCTGAACTGTCTCTTGCCCAGAGTCAGTCAGCTCCCGCGAGAGCTATGTGTGTGAGTGTGGTGAGAAACTGGCCTGAGTGCCTTGTGTCCTCTGTGACTTAGGCAACTTACTTAGAAGATTCGTATAACCTCTAAGCCCTGCTTTTCCACATCTGGAAAACTGGAATAACAAGAAGGACCATGAAAATTAAGAGTAAAGGTCTTTATTAAGCATTTCATAAACTTAGGATTATAAATAATAAAAATGATCATTATAAAAATGTTTCAAAATGGCTTTTTTACAAAGGTCCTTTTTGGATGGGACAGAGTAGTTTATAAATCCATTTTTTCTAGTTAAGTTCACGACTTTTCTGTAGGTTGCCTGGACCTTTCTCTTCTAAATTTGTTCCTCCCTAGCTAGTTTTATTTATTGTCTATGAAAGAATTTGGCTACTTTATCTTAATAGAAGTCTACTATGTATACTTATGCTGTTTTTTTCCCCAAATGACTAAATTTTCTTTTTGTGTGGGTGGGTTTTTTTAAAATACATTCATTAAGTGTTCCATATGCTGTTCTTCCTCAGGGACTTTGCACGTGCTATTCTCTAAGTTGGGCAGCTTTCAACTCCTTGCCAACATTCCACCTTAGTTACCTTTGCTCATCCTTCATAGCTCAGTGACATGCTTACTTATCCAAGGAAAATTGTACTTGGCCAGGTGTCTCTGTCTTGTGTGTTTTTGGGACCCTCTACCTCTTTTTTATGGACCATTCACAGTGTATAATTGCTATATGTCTTAATGACTATCAGGATTAATACGTGTCTCTTCCCACTCTTAGTAATGTTACTATGTGACAAGCTTTGTGATGAACTTTGTGGTTATTTTGTTTTCCACCCTGGGATTATTATCCATAGTTTTTAGTGTATCAGAAAGTTAAGGAGAAAATAAACTTAATCCATAGGTGGATTGAGGAGCTCAAATGAGTTAAGGTGACAAACTCTGTCTTCTTTACAAAGACTCAATAAATGTTTTGTCTCTACTTCTAATTAAATATGGCATTTCCTTTTATTTGGAGCCTACTTTATATCCTGGCTAGTTTTTCCACTTTTGTTTGCATATCCTTCATAGTATGGCATCAATTCTATTATAATAGGCCAATCAATTAACATAAAGGTTACAAAAACATTAACTTCAACAAGCTACAAGATGATATCTAACTTCCAAAATCATGTGCCTTTGTAAAATACTTCTTTCTAACCTTAAAAGTTGTCTTTTGCTGACAGTGTATTATAGCTATTTAGCCAGATTTAAGTCTCTATAATAGAATTCATACTCAAATTCCTATTAATGAGTGTAATGTCATTAAAAAATACATTGCTAAGCCTCTAATACATTCTGCTACTGTAATTAGTAAGTTCAATGTGAGTGTTCATAGACACCCATGTACCACTTGAATCTGTAATATTTCTATATGATTAAGAAGCTATGTTTTCTATACTCAGGTAAGCCTTAAAATTATGTGCTCACAAGTTTTTGGAAGTTGGTTTAATTTTGAGTTTGAGATTTTTATTTCGGACTATTTAATACTTCATTTGGAAATATTATTTTCTGAGTTCCAAGATACTTATGGCAACATGTCAATCCAAAATTTATTTATTTGTTTCAAATTTATTTCTAATAAATTATTATTTAAGCTTACGTATTTAACATAAATGTTTTCAGGAACCATGTCATTGGTCTTACAAAGTAGGCCCAATGTTCCAAACAGGTCATAGTAACTGAGCATATTGAAATATGTAGCCATCTTCCTTCCACCAAGAAATAATGTCTCTAGTTTTTTTCTTGTAACTGCTGTTTTCATCAACCTGTCATCTTACCACCTTGGAAAGAGAGATTTGGATATTAGAGAAATTATAATGGCGTGTTCTTCTAAATCTATAACATGAAGAAAAACAGCACCAGTACAATAAGTAGCTGGCACAGTTCCACAGTGGAGAGTGATAAGAGCTGTGTCACACTAGACTACATGACACGGCTAAATGGGACATCGGATATGCAACTTCAGCTGACCGTTACTGTCTGAGCATATTTCTGATTCTTTTAGGAAAAGCTAGAAATTCACATTTTTATGACATCTTGTAATACTTAAAGACAGTCAATGAATTAAATTTAAAAAACACCACACTTGCTAGAATGAAGCAAATAAAGCAAACTTTCCCCATAGGCCTCTAGTTTGCAGCAATTTGGCCTATTTTTCTTTTTATGTGATTCACTCAGAGAAATTGAGATTGCCAATCAACCCAAGATATATTTTCTTCCTCTCAAATGTTTCCCTTTCTCCATTAGCATTATTAATGACATGTTTGTTTTATTTCCTAGAAATACTAGTATTCAAGAATCTAGGTTATCTATTTTAACGCTCTTTGAGTCAAATATCTTAGAACTAATTTAGTCTACTTTCTTTTATAAATGAAAAAAATAGCACATGTTCTTTTATGCTCCCTTATTTTATGATTTGGGCAGTGATATTCCTTCCAGAGGATTTTTTATAAATTTCACCTTAGTCACCAGACTTGCATTGCAGTATTTTCATTTCTTTTAAAAAAAAAATCTATTTGGTGAGTGTTGCTGTTGTAGATATTGTCCACTTATCACTTAGTATCTTGTTTATGAGAAACCTCCCTGGAGAAACTTTTGTTCCATCTCTATGTGAGGCTATAAACATGCAAAGCTTCTATTCATGTCTTTTGCCTAATTTTTAATGTTTTTTTTTTTTCCTTGCTGATTTGCTTGAATTCCTTGTAGATTCTGGTTATTAGTCCTTTATCTGATGTGTAGCTTGTGAATATTTTCTCCCATTCTGTTGGTTGTCTATTTGCTCTGTTGGTTATTTCCTTTGCTGTGCAGAAGCTTTTTAATTTACTCAAATCCTATTATTTTTGTTGTTGCTGTAACTGCCCTTGGGGTCTTCTTCGCAAGTCCTTTGCTGAGGCTGATATCTAGAATGGTTTTTCTTACATTTTCCTCTCAAATTCTTATGGTTTCATGCCTTACATTTAAGTCTGTTATCCATCTTGAATTAATTTTTGTGAGTGGTGAGAGAGACGGACCCTGTTTCAATATTCTGCATGTGGTTATCCAATTTTCCCAGCACCGTTTATTGAATAGGGCTTCTTTTCCTCAGTGTATATTGTTCTCTGCTTTGTCAAAGATCAGTTTGGCTACATGTGGATGGTTTTATATCTGGGTTCTCTGTTGTGATCCATTGGTCTATGTCTATATTTTTGTGCCAGTACCATGCTGTTTCAGTTACCTCAGCCTTGTAGTATGGTTTGGAGTCTGGTAACGTGATGCCACCAGATAAGTTCTTTTTGCTTAAAATTGCTTTGGCTGTTGGGGCTCTCTTCTGGTTCCAAACAAAACATAGAATTCTTTTTTCTAAATCTGAAGTATGATGTTGATATTTTGGGGATTGTATTAAATCTATAAATCACTTTGGGTAGTATGGACATTTTAACAAAGTTGATTCTATCTATTCACAAGCATGATATGTTTTCCTATTTGTTTGTGCTGTCTATGGTTTCTTAGCATTTCATAGTTCTTTGTAGAGACTTTTCACCTCCTTGATTAAGTATATTCCAAGATATTTTATTTTCTTTGTAGCTGTTGTGAATGGTATTGAGTCTTTGATTTGATATCGGCTTGACTGTTGGTGTATAGGAATGCTACTGATTTGTGTACATTGATTTTGTAACCTGAGACTTTGCTGAATTTATTTATCAATTTCAGGAGTCTCTTGGTGGAGTCCTTGGGGTTTTCTAAATAAAAAATCTCATCATCAGCAAAATGTGATAGTTCAATCTCCTCTTTCCCGATTTAGATACCCTTTATTTCTTCTCTTGCCTGATCGGTCTGGCTAGTACTTCCTGTACTATGTTGACTAGAACAGGTGACAGTGGGCACCCTTGTCTTGTTCCAGTTCTGAGTGGGAATGTTTTCAACTTTCCCCCATTCAGTATGATGTTGGCCATAGGTTTGTCATATATAGCTTTTATTTTGAGATATGTTTTTTCTACGCCAAGTTGGGGGTTTGATCATGAAAGAGTGCTGAATTTTGCAGAATGCTTTTTTCTACATCTATTGAGATGATCATATCCTCTTTGTTTCTGCTTCTGTTTATGTTGTGAGTCACATTTATTGATTTATGTATGTTGAACCATCTTTACATCAGTGGGATAAAGCCCACTTGGTCATGGTAGATTATTTTTTTGATGTGCTGTTGAATTTGGTTTGCTAGTATTTTACTGAGGATTTTTACATCCTATATTCATAAGGGATATTGGTCTGTAGTTTGTTGTTGTTTATGTCCTTTCCTGGCTTGGGTATCAGGTGACACTGGCTGTGTAGAATGAGTTGGGGATGATTCCCTCCTTCTCCATGTTATAGAATAATTTCAGCAGTATGCATACTAGCTCTTCCTTGTAGGTTTAGTAATATTTGGCTGTGAGTCTATTTGGTTCAGGGTTTTTCTTGATTTGAAGCTTCTTTATTGGTGCTTCAATCTTGTTGCTCATTATTGATCTGTTCAAGAGTTCTATTTCTTCCTGATTGAGTCTTGGGAGGTTGTGTGTTGGGCCCATTTGCTCTAGAGTCCTGTTTAAGTCCAGTGTTTTCTTACTTTCTGCTTGGGTGACCTGTCCAGCTCTGTCAGTGGGATGCTGAAGTCCCCAGCAATAATGACATTGATGATTGTCTCTTGGCTTAGATCTAGTAGAGTTTGCTTTATGAATCTGTGCATTCCTGTGTTAGGTGCATAAATATTTAGGATTGTTATGCTGTCTTGTTGAATTGTTCCTTTACCATTAGATAATGGCCATCTTTGTCTCTCTTTACCATGGTTGATTTAAAGTCAATTTTACCCAATGTGAGAATGGCTACCTCTGCTTTCTTTTGATTTCCATTTCATGTAATATTTTTCCACTCCTTACTCCTCTACAGGTTGTTAACAGGAAAGGTTTGCACCCTACTCTCTGTTGAAGTCCTGACGGGGGAAGCAGAAGCTCCTGAGAGCCTTGGCTCAAGCGTCTACATGCAGGGGAGGGGTTGGAGAGGAAAAGAGTCTGAATGGGGGAAAGCTAGCACTCTGGGATCTCTGTCCCTCTCTCTGGAAGGCAGCCTGCCTGGAATATCCATGCTCTGGGGTCACGCAGATCCCCCGGGAACCACTGGCTTCCTGTGGCTCCCAGAATCTAGGCCAGAGTTGGGAAATGTTTGTGTGGGAGCGAGCAAGATGAACTGAGGGGCTGAAGCCCTGTGCGGAGGACAAAGGTGCATGGTAGGTAGAGAAGCAATATGGCGCCTGCCGTGAGGGGAAGCAACCCCAAGGGGGCTGGCAGCCTGGTACTTTGTCCTCAAGAAGTTCCCAGTTTATTGACTACAGCAGCTTTTGGGCTTGTGAGGGGTAGAAAGACTCTTAAGCAACTCAGGAGGCTGCTGACTGCCAGAGATGTGAGTGAGGGAGAAACAAACCACTCCACTGACCCTTTTCACCAGACTGCAAGCCTCTTGGGGGTTGACCTCTGCTGATACTTTGCTCCTCCTTTTTCTGCTCGGCAACTTCTTCCTGTGGAATCTCTTGTAGGTTCTGGCACTTTTCCTTTAGAATTACACCTGATTTATGATTTTTTTTTTCTTTTCCAACCAGAATGTTTTTCTTTCTTTCTAAGACAATTTGACAGCTGATGTCTCTGGTTAGTTTATTTCTTAATTGAATGTATTCCTGTAACCTGTACATTGCACAAAGGGTGAATGATTGGCCAGGCAAGTTCTACTTAGGCCAGGATACTATTTTTTTGGGGTAGCACATAAAAGCTCCTGTGGAATGGATATCCACTTTGTTTTTATTTTATTTATTTATTTATTTTTATTTCAGCATATTACGGGGGTAAAATGTTTATGTTATGTATTCATTTGTTTTCTATTTTGGATCAAGGGGTTCCTAAGCAAGGCATAATCCTGCTTTAATATACTTTATACGTTGTTTAACATTGTTTCTCACATAGACACTTAATAAAAGCATTCAGTGTTAGGAGTTGGATTATTTCATTTTACTGGGAGAGTGTTGTTTCATTTCACTAGGAATGAAAGTAAATCAAAACACTGTTGAGAATCTAGTGTTCTAGATATTCTGTCCATTCATCATCTTTACCAGTCTTTCAACATTCTTACAGAATAGGTTAGTAGCCTCATTCTAATTGATTAGAAAACTAAGACTCTGAGACCCCGTCTCTAAAAAAAAAAAAAAAAAAGAAAACTAAGACTCTGACTTGCCCGAGGTCACAAAACCAGTGATTCCTCCAGCTGGAGATCAAATTCCCTCCATATGTGTACCCCCACCCCCCCACACACACTTTGTATGGGACTGCTTTTCAGAAAGACTAACTTTGGGGTTTATCTGAATGCATTTTATGCTCATCTCCCCTGAACCTACCTTGGCAACATAGTCTTTTAACGAAAGAAGAGACCTGGTAGGTTTCTAGGAATCTATGTATATTAAACACGCTTGTTTCAACTGAATCCATAAAAAATTATTTAATTTAGAATAATCAGAGTAATTTAAGATGCCATCTTCCTTATAAAAGTGTTTAATTCAACAAAGTATCCCTGGTTTGCATAAAAATTTTAAGTATAAGTATAAGTATAAAAATTTTAAGTATAAAAAACTTAAATTTCTTATTAAATATAAAAGAGGAATTGTCTTTGCCTTAACTGTAGCCCTTAAGCTATATCCCTGCCCTTTCCCCTAGGACATGTGACTTATTGATAGTGTTTAGTATTTAATACCAACTCTTTATTTGGATCTATAAGACTGCATCTCTTTATGTATTTAGGACAGATGATTATATTTAAACAACTATTTTTGGCTTATTGATAAACATCCACTGTTACCTAACTAGCTTAACAATTTAAATAATGCTACTATAATTTTAGGACATCTAGATTGTTTTATAATATATTACTGAGTGACAAGTGGCAGACCTAATGTCACAGGCAGATGTAGCTTTGCATCTAAATTCCTAAATGATATGAACTTTGGCTACTCAATTTTTCCATTGTGTCCAGTGCTATAGTAAATTAAGTTTCAACTAAATAATTTAACTAAAAAGATTACTAAAGGAAAAACTAATTTCAATTGACATTTACTTTCCTTTTCTGCATTGTGAAACTTTTTACTATAAGCATGTATTACTTATATAATCAAACAAATAATGGTGCTATTAGCATTGTAAACTAAAAACCAGTGGATCTGTAAGCCACTTCTTTTGTGGCTTAAGTTGTAGATAATTGCTGGGAAGAAAGGTTTTTGGATTTCTTTTTTGTATATAAGTTTTTTGGGATGCATTTACAAAAAAAAGTAGCACGAACACTGAATAAACAACATGTGGTACTAAGAAGGGCTGAGCTTACACAAGAATTCATTCAGGTTTTCATATTTTGCTTTTATAGGGGAATTAAAGACCCAAATTCAGTTGGCAATATTATTTTTGCTGTGTAGAGTGAAAATATCTTGTGACTTTTGATGATGATTGCCATTTGAGATTTTTATAAACTTAGTTGAGAAAGAAAGTTCAACAGTACCTTAGAAGGTAGTAGAGTAAGATCTGACCCTAACCCTCACAGGTGTGTTTTTAACCTAGGGACTCAATATGCAGTGATTATATCAGATTGGAATTAGAAAAATTCAGGTTCATAACCATTAGGGTTTATCTGGAAAAAAACCCCCAGTATTTATTATCAATAGGTTTTAAAAATATATTTAAATACTTATCAGTTCACCTTCAAAACAGATACAAATGAATCCAAGCAAGAGAAACCCCGTTTAAAACAAGCAGGGGCACACAGGGATTTAAGATGATATCCCTAATGAAATACAGAGCTTCAGCACTGTGAGAAAACTAAGACTTGGGCCAAGAATCAAAGAGGAGCTCAATAGCCTTCAGAAGGCGTTTTTATAGTCTGGGATCAAGGAGGTTTCATCTGCTGAAGTGTCGAGGACTAGTAATGGTCTGGTAATCTATGAGGTGCTTTTATATTGTTTTCTTTGCAATTTCTGAGACTGTTAAAGCTTAAAAGTAAGAGGTTGCAGGCTGGAAATCAGATGTACTCTAGATGCAAGGTGTTCCACCTTATGTCAGTGTCATATGATGTTCTGGAGGGCGTGGGATGCTTTTAGGGATCCCTTAAAGGTTAAAGATGTTAAACATTCTCAGCCACTTCAATCACATTGTATAGACAAAATAGAGAATGGAAGAAGATCTAAAGGCATAGTCAGCTTTCAGTGTTTTTTTTTTAATTGAGAGTAACAGTTTACATATCAGTTCTTAGACACGTGGCTTTGGATTCTTCCATACAAAGTGTGACCTGGTGGCCAGTATAAATTGAGTACATATTTGCATATTATTTAAATTAAATGTTTGTTGGAGGAAACCTATGTACTTCAGAATAATTACTGATATTTTAAAAGTAGAATTTGATTTTCTTAATTGAAAAAGATGAATTAAAAAATGCTAGCTTCTGTCTTGAATACAGTGGTGCCACATTTTACCAGGGGCTAATTTCTTAAGTTAGAGCATGTAAATATCATATGGAGTCAGAATTATGCTTGAAAATTCCTTAGATCTCCCACAAAGTAGAACATAATATTATATAAACATCCTTGTCCAATAATGATGTATATATTCAAAGATAGCATGTAATAGGTATACAAAGCATAATTTCATAGTATATAAAATTTTTCCAATTTCATCTCTATTTTATTTTTGCCAAGCACACACTTGTGTAAGTTAAATATGCGCTGATGGAATTGTACTCTGAAGAAAAACCAATGAAATGTGAAAGTGAAAGGAAAATCTCTTTGGTTTTCAAATGTCAGTGTAGCAGGGGTACCCAGACAATAGATGTTGCCTTGGCATAATTCACATTAAAATTCTGCTGATTGATTAAATCATCACTATTGGTCTCAGCAGGGAAATCCTCAGAGAAGTGCTGAGTGCTCTAAACCAGCAGTCCCCAACCTTTTGGACATCAGAGACCAGTTTCAAGGAAGACAATTTTTCCATGGACCTGGGGGGATGGGGGATGGTTTCGGGGTGATTCAAGCACATTACATCTATTGTGCAGTCAAACCTTTCTGGTAATGATGATCTATATTTGCAGCCGCTCCCCAATGCTAGCATCAGCACCTCACCTCCACCTCTGATCATCAGGCATTAGATTCTCATAAGGAGCATGCAACTTAGATCCCTTGCATGCGCAATTTACAGCAGGGTTCGCACTCCCATGAGAATCTAATGCCCGCTCCTCCCTTTTTGTTTGGTTTTGTTTCAGCCTTTATTTAGTCCAACCGAGATTTAAAAGACTTACAGAAAACAGCCTCGTGGGGTTGGGGGAACAGAAGATAGGAGGACAGGGGGAGTAGTAAACACATCCAGTAGAATTCAGGGGTAAAAAATGCCCACACAAGTTGACAGGGTATATAGGAACAAGAAGGAATACTTCCTGCACCATATACAGATCAGGGGATAGGGTGAGTGGGGCACAGTGGATTAGCCACTAAATGTCTTCTGTGATAATTCCAAAACCTATTCCAGTTTAATTTTGGAATAAATTCTTCTTCTAGACAGTTCAAAGATTTTGCTTTAAAAATGTCACTAGAAGGTGACAGCTTTTAAGATATTCTTTTGGCTTGGGGTATGGGAATTGGGAAGATGTTGGTCAAAGGACACAAAATTTCAGTTAGGAAGAATAAATTCAAGAGCTCTATTGTATATCATGGTGGCTACAGTTAATGACAATACACTATATACTTAAATTACTAAGAGTATATTAAGTGTTCTCACCACAAAAAATAGTTACATTAGGTAATATGTATATCAAAACTTGATTTAGTCGTTCTGTAACACATATCAACATGTACACCACAAACATGCAATTTTTATTTGTCAATTAAAAAGTTATTTTGTGAAAACATAGATAGGTCTTGGAAAACAACTTAGCACTGTGACGTCAACAGCCTGAATGCCAGTGGCTTTGGCAACAATGGGATGGAAACTCTACCACCTACTCATAATGGCACCCAGTTCCCCGCCATTGGGCACATTCTCTCTGGCATGGGCTACATAGTTTAGGCAGCAGATTCCTCACAAGAATCTAGTGTAACGGAGGAGGGATAGCAGATAGTACATGGAAGTGGAGAGACTTTTATGAACACATAGGAGACATTCCAAAGAACTTGAAGAAATTGCTATAGAAGGAATTTTAGTGAGGACTAGAATTCGGTAAGGAAAGAGCCAATAAAATATCAACAGATGGTTTAACACAAGTTTACACACAGCTGACTAGAGGATAAGTGAAATGGAAAGTAGTTTAGTAAAAAGCAGATTTAAGCATATTTATTACAAGAATTGAATCTATAATGAAACATCTTCTCACAAAGAACTCCAGGCCCAGATGACTTTAGATAATTCTTCCAAACATTTAATAAAATAATAAACTATAGCCCTAAAACTTAACTTTTTTTTCCCCAGAGAATAAACAAATATTTCCCAGTATGCTTTCTGTGGCCAGCATAATATTGATACCAATACCCGATAAGGACATTATAGGAAAGTGTTAGGAAAGAAAATATAAGCTGGGTGCGGTGGCTTACGCCTATAATCCTAGCACTCTAAGAGGCTAAGGTGGGAGGATTGCTTGAGCTCAGGAGTTCGAGACCAGCCTGAGCAAGAGTGATACCCAGTCTCTACTAAAAATAGAAAAATTAGCCAGATGTCATGGCACATGCCTGTAGTCCCAGCTACTCGGGAGGCTGGGGCAGGAGGATCGCTTGAACCCAGAAGTTTGAGGTTGCAGTGAGCTATCATGGTGCCATTGCACTCTACTGGGGGCAACAGAGTGAGACTCTGTCTCAAAAAAAAAAAAAAAAAAAAAAAAAAAAAAAAAAAAAAAAAAAAAAAAAAAAGAAACCCAACTTCCCTCCTCACTCCCACACCATTCAAAATAACAAAACAAAAAAATTGTAATAGATCTGAGATTTTACTTTACATACACTGACGGAAAAATACGAGACCAAAAGTTCAAAGACATAAACAATTATTACAGCAGAACAGTAGCCAGATCAGAGCAGTATCTTATATTGATTAACCATGTCTCAATTCTCACAGGAAAAGCCCTACTAGGCTAGATGTTACTGGTCCCACAATTAGGGGACTCTGAGATTTTTATGAAGCACATCTGCCTGTTCTCTCTTCTGGCAAGAGAGATTGGTTACATTCCAGGCTAATAAATTTCTTCTGAAGAGAGGAAAATAGAACGTTATCTTTACTGCCCTGGAACATCTCCAAGGAGATTCATCTGTAAATCTTCTCAGAGGGATACACTATCTCTAGTTTCCAAGGCTGTTTGCAATGCAAATATATCCTTTGTTCAGAAGGCCAGGACTGTGTAGAAACTCAAGATATCCATTGAGAATTGTCTCCGAACAGAAAAATTACAGGACAAATATGAAACTGTTGCAAGTGGCATAAACAAAAAGGAAACCATAACATGCATTGTTCTTAAACTTCTGAAAACTATCAACATCCCATGAGGAATTATTTTTAGTAATTGAGAAGCTAACTCTAAAATTTATACAGCAATTCCAAGGACCTAGAATAACCAAATTTTGAAAAAGAACAAATTCGAAGCACATATGCTATCTGTTTTTAAGATATACTATTAAGAAACTATGGTAATCATAAATGTATGTAGTATTGACCTAAAATGAACATAGTGATTAATGGAACAGAATAGAAAGTCCAGAAATAGACCCACACATATAGTCCATTGATATTTTTTTGGACAAAAGTGCCAGAGTAATTCAACAAGGAAGACATACTCTTATCAATAAATGATGTTGGAATAACTGTGTGTCCATCAAGAAAAACAACATGAACCTGACCCTTATATCAGACACAAAATTTGACTGTACATAGATAATAGACCTAAGTATAAAAGCTAAACCTATAAAACAGAAAATCATGGGAGGACATCTTCATGAACTTGGAGTAGGGCGAAGATTTCTTAGATCACAAAATACACAGACTAAAAAAAAAATCCTCAAAATTAAAAGCTACTGCTTTTGTAAATTGACCATTAAGAATATGAAAAAGCAAAACATATAACTGGAAAATATATTTGCAGAACTAATTAGATAAGACTTGTACATAAATACAAAGAACTCTTACAACTTAAGAACACAACTCAATGAAAATAGGCAAAAATTTAAACATTTACCATACGATAATCTTTGAATAGTCAATAAGCAAGTGAAGAAAAGATGGTCTTCCTTATAATCACCAGGAAAATGCAAATAAAAGCCACGTTGACGTACTAAAACACATCTTTTAGAATGGCTACAAATAAGCAGATGGCAGATAATAACTATTGATAAAGATGTCAAACAACCGAATTCTTATACATTGCTAGTGGGGATATAAAATGTAACAGCTATGGAAAACTTTGCATCTAGTTAAACATACACTTACCATATAAGTCAGCAATTTTACTCCCAGGTATTTACTGAAGAGTATAAAACATATTTCTACACAAAGACTTGTACATAATTACTTGTAGCATCTTTATTCATAATAACTCTGAACTGGAAATAACTTACATGTCTAGCAGAAGATATTTGTAATATATATAATGAATAAAGGACTTGTATCCAAAATATATAACAAATTACTACAAATTAGGAAAAAGCCTATTGGGTTTAATAAAGATAATGGGCAAAGGACATGAAGTGACAATACCATCTAGATGAGGTTGGTTGTGGTGGCTTATGCCTATAATCCCAGCACTTTGGGAAGCTGAGGGGGGCGGATTGCTTAAGACCAGAAGTTTGAGACCAGCCTGGGCAATGTAGTAAGACTCCATCTCTACAAAAATTTTTAAAAATCAGCCGGACATGGTGGTGCATGCCTGTAGTCTCAGCTACTTTGGAGGCTGAGGTGGGTGGATTGCTTGAGCCTAGGAGTTGGCTGCAGTGAGCTATGATCACGTCATTGTACTCCTGCCTGGGTGACCAGCAAGACCCTGTCTCTTGAAAAAAAATCCAAATGGCCAATAAACAGATAAAAAGTAGTTAATGACAATAATTATCAGGGAAATGCAAATTAAAATCACAATGAGATATACTTACTACCTATCAGAATGGGCAACATTAAATATATCTGACAAGAGTTGGTGAGAATATAGAACAACAGGAGCTCTGATATGTTGATGAAAAGGTAAATGAGCACATGTTTTGGAAAGCTGGTAATCTCTACTAAAGCTGAACCCATGCACATTTTGATGCCCTAGCAGTTCCACTCCAGACAGAAATGCAAACATATGTATGCTGGAAGACATGCAAAACAATATTCCTAGAAGCATTATTTATAATGACAAAAAGTGGAAAAAATGCAAATATCTATCAGCTGTAGAAAGGATAAATAAGTTGTATATATGTAATACATTCAGTCATAAAAATGAATTAATGATCATTGAACACTATAGAATGGATAAATCTCACAAACCAGGTTGAGAGAAAGAAACCATACAGGACATAGTACATACTATATAATTTCAGCTACATAAAATAGACAAAAATAATTGAGCTTTAGAATTGAGGGTAGGGATAACATTTGAGGAGGAGGATTGTATAATCATTCGAAGTTCATTCTCTACACACAGTGGTTTTCAGTCTTTCAGAAAATACAGGCTAACTCTCATGTGAACCCCAAACCAAACTCCACACATCAAGCAGTTAAAAGAAGAGCCCTCTGGTGCACATGGACTTGGGAGGTCTGAGCCTGGTCTACTCTGCCTCCCTGTCCTTTCTTGACCTTCAGCTGAGACCCATTTGACAGTTAGTAGAACTCTTTGGTGTAGGGCTCGTTGAAAGAGAATTGAAAACTACTAAAACCCAAATTTGCTCATGCCATTCCTTCGTTTAAAAGTCTTTGATGTCTCTCTTTGCCGATAATTATATATCCAACTTCTTAAATTGTGTTCAAGGTCCTCTGAGTTCTGCCCCCCACCCGATCTAAATTTATGACTGAACCCTGGGTTGCTACCTTCCTGTGCTGACTTTCTAAATCCTCAAACCATACGAAGTAACCTTCCTAGATCAGAAAGTACCATTCATGTTCCATTCTCTGAGCCTTTACACATCCTTATGTCTTTCTTTGTTTGGGATCCTCTTTGCCTGCTTGCCGATGTCTAATTCCTGGTAATCGTTTCTTTAAGGTTCTCCACACCTCTCTGTAAAGCTTTCTTTGACACTATCTGGGACAATGAGATCTGTCCTGCTTCTTTGTACTTTAATAGTCTATGAAATCCTCAAGGACAAAGAATACATCTTGGCATCATTGTATCCTCACTCTTTACTACCAACCACAACCATTATAGTGACTGATACATAGAAGTAATCCGTTAAATACTTGCTGAATGAATAATAATCAGATATTCTCACATCCTAGGAAAAATAGATAAATACACTTGCTTACATAAAATGAATTTGGTTTCAGATCTCTATGTGGCTCAAATTGGTGCAAAAATATCTTGAGGAAAGAGACTTGAGTGCATGTTAACATATTGTTTCTGTTATTGGACCCTTGTGAATTTTGTTCAATGTTCTGTTTTTTGATATGGTATTTATTTACCATGAGAAATTTCCTTTTTGGTTAGCCAAAGCAAGGCACTTTCCTATTCCTAATGTATACCTAAGGTAAGAGAATAATTCTAGCCCAGCAAAATATCTGCTCACTAAGAGATGTTGCTGCATGTTCACTTCAAAAAGAAATAGTGCCTCTTTAAGAGAGCTCCAATTCTGAACCTCTGCCCAGTCCTTAAAACTCAAAGAAAATTTCCCCTTAATCTTAGATTTTAGTCCTACTTTTTTTTGAGCTTTAAAATCCACTGTAATCTCTTGTCTGGAGTATTAATCTTTACCACTTGAAGGGATATTTTGCATTATTATTATTTGACTGTAGAGGTTAATCCTTAACTGTAGGTTTGTGGTTGGGGGCCTTCTTAGAAAAGCTGCATTTTGGCAGGGACTTTAACCACAAATATTTAGGGGTTTTCTTTTTAGTTCGATGACCTTATAGGACCCAAGCACTGTAGACAATATCAAGTATTTCATTCTTTAGAAGGCAAACTCTTTCACTGGGGGAAGTCAGTATTATTTTTTATTAAATGCTCACTCACAGCTCATGATCATGATCTAAAAAAATGTATTTTTTCTCCAGACTACAGAAGTAATGAGAATTTATTCACGTGGGATGACTCAGAGTTTTGACATCAAAGGGCAATCCTGTCTGATTGATAATACCACTCAAATGGCAATATTCTTTAAATAAACATGGAGAGATGGCAATTTAAAGGCTGTAAACTCTTAGAAGGCAGGGTCCTGGCTTCTTCAAGGTATTCTGAAATATGCTATGATCATGAATGGATTGTGATGAAAATTTAAAATTTTATGTTTCAAGAAACTTCATATTATACAAAACTGGTACCACCTGAAATGGCTTTTATCTCTTAGCCTGTAAGTAAAAAACATGCCAACCAGTGATTAACACTCCATTTATTCTATCAATACAGTATATAGCTATGTGCTACAGGAGCTTAATCAACACTTGATGGTTGAGTAGCTCAACCTACTGAGATAAATGATAGAGATATGGAATATGATAAGATCCTGGTAATAGAAAATAAGATACTGAATAGTCTTTAGTAAATTATTAATAAACACCGACTCACTACGAATATGAGTTTTAAACAAATTGTTGTGGTAAAACATACATAAAATTTTACCACTGTAGCCATTTTTAAGTTCATTAGTGTTAAATGGATCCACATTTTTGCGTGATCAATTTCCAGAGCTTGTTCAACTTATAAAATGGAAACTCTACTCCCCTTAAACAACAACTTCCCATTCCCCACTCCTCCCAGTCCCTGGAACCATTATTCTACTTTGTATGAGTTTGACTACTCTAGATCCCTCATATAATCGTATTTGTTTTTTGTGACTGGCATATTTCACTTAGCATATTTTTCTCAAAGTTCATCCATATTGTAGCATGTGTCAGGACTTTTTTTTCTTTTTTCAATACTGAACAATATTCATACATATGTATATATACATTTTGTTCATCTCTCAATGGACGTTTGGGTTTGGTACGCCTTTTGACTGTTGCGAATGCTGCTGCTATGAGCATAGGTTTACAAATATTTTTTTGGGGGGACCCTACTTTCTATATTTTGGAGGCATATATTAGATTATCAGTTTTAAAGATGCAGTAACAACACAGATTTGCAGGGAAAGGAGTGACAGCAGAAAAATACCAGTTAAGTCAAATGCTAGAAGTCAAACATGATCCTCATGCCGCGGAATTCTCCTGAAAAACCACAATACATCTATATCCTTAAGTCTGAGGTACAAAGTTATTAAGAAGAAAAATAGTCTCCATGTTACTTCTTCTAATTCTTGAGTTATCATTTTGGATTTACCAGTGCTTAATTGGAATACATGTTCAAAAAGGTACAGAGAAAAGAAGGGACTAGTGTATTTTCTGAGTACCGTTGAAATGAGTATGGCTTTCTATTTCCTTCACACATGTAGATTATGTTACAAGATATGAAATTCTTGGCTAACAATTTTTCTCTTGAAGTGACTATAGATATTGTTCCATTGTTTTCAGATATGTAGTGTAGCAGAATAGAAATCTGTAGATGACTTGATTTTAATTGTTTATATATAGCTGAATACTTACTGGTTTTTCATTTTATTCCTGTAGTTCAAATATTTTGCCAGTATACACCTATGTGTGGATTACATTTCTTAAAGGCAATAAGCCTTGACTAACTGGAAATACTAGTGTTTTTATTTTTTAAACAGGAAAAAACTCTTCAATTGTGGGTCTAATTATTGTCTGGTTTCCATACTTATATTGTTGGATTGGGGTTCAGTTCTTTGTTCTGCCCATTCATTATTTTTATCATTATTTTCAGTTTCTTAATTTTTTCCTTTACATACTAAGAAGGTTTTCAAGATTGTTTTTTACCCTATTCATTTGATTTTTCATGCCACTTAGTTTTGCCTTTCACTACCGCCTCTGCACGTGTTAATTCTGCTATTGTATTTTACATTTTCTTAAACTTCTACCTTATTTCACTTTTGCCATTTAAAATTTCATCTTGACTTCTTTCCATCTCATTTGTTCTCTCTTGTTGCTTTCTTGTTCTGCCTTATAAAAATTATGTTTACTAAAAACATACCAAGGAAAACCAAAGGTTTTTTTTTGTTCTTGCTGTAAACTATTTTTACAGACTCACTATTTCTCTAAATCTCTAATACGATGCTTGCTTTTCTTTACCTGTGGAAATGTTTCTCCCTACAGGCTCAATGTTAATGTTTCTTCATCAATTAATTTTTAAGTTTTTGCCAAAAGATGTGGTGAGTGTATTTCTCTACATCTTTTGATGATTCACAAGTGTGTTTATTAAATGCTCTCTTGATACCTACAGCTCTATGATACTTGCCCATGAATTGTTCTCAGCCTAATCCCTAGTGTTAACAGGTTTTTATTTTGTTTGACTTAGTTGGATTGAGAGAGGATCTTTTCTTTCTGATACCTTCAACATGGTGTATGAATAACTACTCTTGGAAGTATGTGTCATGACCAGACCTTTTCTTGCCTCTTCCTTCACCTAGAGATTTAATTATGGATCTATTCTTGAGTGAAGGCAGGGTGACACCACCATCCACCTCCCCTGCTCTGCTGTAGCCACATAGCTTCCGAGTTGATATACAGACCTTGTACTTTTGGAACTACAGGTTATATAGTTGTTTGTGGTGTAGTCTATTTCCTTTTTTTTCCAATTAATAGGTTTCTCTTTTCCTTATGATATTATGTGTACACTTGTTCAAAATTTTGTTCTCATTTCATCAGTTTGAATTCAGTGAGAATCTTCTAGATTCTAATAATGCCCAGACTTTGATTTCTTGTTCTTGGTGGTGGTCTGAATTTTACCTTATGTTGCCTCTTCAGAGGCACTTTGTCAAGAACTAGGAAAGTGTATATTACAGGCTGCACCTCCAATGCCATTTTAAGCTAGAAACATTTATTATTTCTGATTTCATAATCAGAAAACTTTATTTAAATTTAATGTTATGTTTTTTTTTCAGTTTGAATCTGGATTTCATTTAATGTTATGTTTATATCAAACATAATCTATGAGCACCATCTATGAAACATGAAAATATAAACTGTACATGAACAGAAAAGTCCTATAAAATGCTTCCCACATTGGCTTATTAAACAAGTATGGATTAATGCATCATAAACTATCTGAAAGCTAGTGGTGAACAAAATAATAAATTGACTAAAGCTGGCTGAATTTGAAGCATAAAATGCTTCAAATAGAAATTAAAATTTAAGTTTAAATCTCTTAAACAGATTATATCATGAAATGTGAAAAATCAGGCAGCACCTTGTACCTGATGTATAGGAGTAATCAATAAATGTTTTATTCTTTGTTTCTTCTTCTCATTGTCCTTCCTTCCACTCCATCCTCATCTCTTCTTTCTATTTGGATTTGGGCTGAGCTTGAAGACACAGAGACAGAGAACGTAACAGCATATTTAGAAACTGTGTTTTTGTTGGTGTGAGGTAACCACGGCATCAACTCCACTGAAATGTTGCGTGAGTGTTGCTAATGAATGATGCCTAATTTGTTATCTATGTAAGTCTTCTTGAAGAATAAGTTTTTGGTTACTGATTTTTAAAAATAACAATGGAAGTGATTCACTTTCAAAGTCTTATACTTCTTTATCAAGGTAATTTGATAGGAAGCAAATGTTGGTTGGAAACAATGCCACTGATTTAAAAAGAAGAGAAGAATATAAATGATCTATCATGTTTCTTTGTAAATACAAGAGTGATAGAATAGAGAAATATTTTTGCTACTTATTTTCCATCTTTATCATTTTTCTCTGTACTTGTACTTTAAAGACAATTATTAAGCTCAGTTTTGATATTTTAAAAAATACTTTGAAAGTGGGTATTTAAAGCTATATAGCTTGACTATTGCTCTTTTATACACCCTGGGTGGCTAAAGCTTAAACACCTCAAGTGTCTTGAGGAGCTATCAATGGACCATTAAACAGCTATATCGTGCCATAAAGCTATATTCCTGGCAGGAGTTGACCCATGGCATCATGTTCTTCCTTGCACGTCTTCTAAAATAACAGTCCGACAGCTTTATGTACCCATGTGTAGCATGGTAATGTGATCTTGGGCAGGTTGCAGGGATCATGTTCAGCTCAGATATGTTGACCTGTGGTCAAACAATGGGTAATATGTCAGTCACAAAACTCATTTCCAATGTGAGAACTTTGTTCTAAACCATGACATACTTTGGTATATGTCACTTTTGTGTGTGTCTTCAACTGAAATTAAAATTTTGAGGAAAAGATACGGGTAAGTGTATTTTTTAGTCTTTTCTGTTTTTCCTTCCTTAATGTGTCTACCCCAATCAACTGCCAGTCAAATTCATGGAATCCACTTCATGCATATCTCTGGGAATGCTTTATGGACATTAGAGTCAAACGGTAAAGGTGACAAACAGAAGAAAAGAGAATGACTTCTAAGGAAAGCATGGTAGGTAAAGTGGACAATGCAAAACTTGTTGCCTTGAAAGATGGGTAGGCTACAGACAGGCCAAATAGATTATATTGGACACCAGAGTTTAGGTTTGATACGAAAGATCAAGATTCTTAAGAAGAGTTATAAACTTGACAAAAATCAGAATTTTAGAAAGATTAATAAAGCAGTGGGCCACAGGAGAGCCTGAACTAGGAGATGATTAGAAATGGGAGAACATAACTGCATTAACCTATAATTTATGAGGAAAGAGCTGTAGAGTTCAGAAGTAAGGTGGCCCCCATTAGAAAGAGACAAGTTCAAGGGGAACGTTGGGTGAAGAATCTTTAGAATTTGGATTTGGCACATGGTTGGTGAAATGAAGGAAGAGTGCACAGATTAGGTAGACTGGAATGCATATTTTAAATCTTTTTCCTTAAATTATATTTTGGATATAATAGTAAATAATATTAGCTCATATGTTTCCAAATATAGGACACGAACATCTAGAAAGTTACAAAACTATGTTAATAATCGAGGAAAAAGAGAAAATCAGGGTTGAAGATAGTGAAAGGAGATTATAACGGCTGGAGAATAGGAATAAGTTTTCATCCACAAAATATCCTTGGGGTATGTAAAGAAAGTAGGAGCCAAGTACACCCTGGCTTGGAAATCTCATTCCTCTGTCCGTTGGTGTGAGAGGCCAGCTGGAACCAGGTCAAGAGTCAGGTAGTTACCTGGTTTAGAGTTACCATGGGCAGAACTAAAGGTCTTTAACTCTGCATCACCAGAGAGGTGGTTGGAGAAATAACCATGGCAAAGTCTAATTATCACAGCACACATTTCTTGTTTCCTCTGTGCCAGGCACTTCTTCTCTAAGACCTTGATGTATTTTCACTTGGTCATCAGAGTAATTCTATGACATGTGTTCTTACTATCCCCCATTTTATAAGTGAGGAATCTGACACCCAGAGAAATTAATTAAGTTGATTTATGTAATATAGCTGATGAAGATTAGGTTAGAATTAAAACTCTGGTGATCTGACTGCAAGATCTTTAGAATCTTAGCCATTATGTTAAACTGCTTGTCTAATGCTATCTACATGGAGATGGCCTTCATTACCCAGTAAATTAGTCAATAAAGTTTACCCAAACCTTTTTCTATAACATACATGTGTCAAAGGTACCCTGAATTGCTGCTGGGGCCCCTTTAAAATCAGAATGTGAGGGAGTCAATGAAACCAATTGTTTGATTTCACACTTGTATTGAAAAATGTTGGCACCCACGCTTATGTTTGCTTCTACAAAATCTGTTCTATCTACCCTGGCATGGCTCATCTGCTTCCACCTATGAGTTCTCCATGCCTTGGGGTTGATACCTGTGTTGGCAAGAAGCAGGTATACAAATACCCTGACTCATGCATAAGGTATCCTTAGCCTCGTAGGACTTGGAGTTCTTATCTCTCAGACCTCTGGACTGCCTCCCTGACTTCCTGTATCCCTATTTCTGTGCAGACTAAATTTCTGATACTCCACGTGTATAAACAGATGTTAGCAGGGGCATTAGTTTAGGCCTCACCCCAGGACTGTTGAATAAGAAACTGCATTTTAATAAGACTCCCATGTAACTTAAAAGCAAGTTCAAGTCTGAGAAGCACAGATATAAATGTTTTTACCTCTTATCAGCTGACCTTTCTGTGTGGTACCTGACTTCAAATGTAATGTCTGATCTGCATAACTATTTCTGGCACCTGGGATCTACTGGTTTATAGGTATCTATATAGTCTTTCAAATGCATCTCTGTCTAGACTTCGAATGTTTGCACATTTCTTAATTTTTCCATTCCTAGTTTCTTCTTCTGTCTCCTCCTTGCTCAATGTTCTTGGAAAAAAGGAATGATAATAATTACACTAAGTTATTTCCTTATCAAATCAAAAATACCACAAAATGAAGATATGTAACCAAAGGAGCAATTAACCTATGTATACATTGTTATTAATTATTCAGACCTAATATTTTAGCTGTGTTTGATTATGGGTAATGCAGTAAATCAGTAGATTCCCCCGCCCTGCCTCCCATTCCTGCCAAATCTGCAATATGTAGCATTATACATGAGAAGAGAACCTTGGTAATCATTCTTATTTTCTCATTATGTTAAGCAAAAGGAAAAATAATCATTCATCACTGTTCAGTGGCTAATGATTAATGAATGTCTTTGGTTGCCTTTCTCAGAAGTATAGCAGAGGTCACTTGGCTGTTTTCCTCTGCTACTTCTAGGATTCTTAAGGTGTGTGGGATATTTATTCAACTTAAGTATTAGTCATCCTCGGGGATTTCCTGTGCAATAATTTTTACAGGTATGATTTCAAAGACGAGCATAGAGGTATGTTTATAGACATCAACCCACGCCCCTTTCCCTGAAGAGTGTGCTTTTTAAGTGTTACCGTGAGCTCTCTTTGAAGATCCAACATCAGGTAGAGTCTAAAAAAAGAAAACTGTTTTGTTGGTGGAGTTACAAAAATGTTTTACCTACTAAGTTTGGAAAACTGCACAGGAATATGTATACAGAAGAATCAAAATGCACAGTAATTTTAAAATTATACATTAAGAATTTGAAAATCAAATGGTCACAAGAAACAAGGAATTATTCGTTCATGCTCTAGTAATGACACTTGTTTAATTGTTGCAATTTTCTTAGTTATTTTTCATGGGCTTTCATTGAAGGATATACACAAAGCCTCTGTCAAATGATGTCTTCCCATCTCATTCCTGCTGACACTGCAAAGGTTTAGGCACTTGGAAAGATTCCACTCTCCCAAGGAGGGTCTGTAGATGAGAGCAGTAGCATTCAGAATTAAACTTCCAGGAAAATCCCTGGGCCACTTTGTTTGTAACCTTTTGAAAGTGACTTTATCCTGAGTTGATCTCCAAAGGCAAAGGCAAGTAACAACAAGAAACACATGCTCATTTTTCTAGATGATTGAATTCAAGCTTTTTAAAAAATGATATTGAGTCTAGGACTCTAGGGCAGTGCCATCTCATAGTAAGCAAAGAGCTCTAGTTCTTTGATTTAATTTCTGACTCATGATTTCATTATGGTTTTTCTTCACCATCTTTGTAGATGGTGATTTGTAGGATGATTTGTAGAGTGAAATTCACTGTGTGGCAATCCATATTGAATTTTGCAAACTGATAGCCTATTTCATTGATGTCTAGACACATAGCTTCTGATTGTGCTGTGTAGATTTGCCACTGAAGCAAAAATTAACTTTAAGCCCTTTTTAGGGATATGTGGGTGAGAGTAACCTTAAAAAAAGTGTGGGAAGAAGAGAGGTTTTACGTATTACAATCCAGAATACAGAAGTAGTCAGGGAAAAGGGCAGCCCTTAAGATTCAATAATTTTTATATCTCATAAAATAAGAACACACTTGAAAAGAAAGTCCTGTGGTGGTTCTTTGGGCAGTAGCATGTTGCAAGGAGCTATGTACAACACGATACAGTACTTATTTTGACATGATTCCTTTTTCAATTGGTACAGATCTTGCTTGATTTTGCTTTGATCCTCTATTTATATTTTTTTGTATTTTTATACATCGGGCCATCTAAATCCAACCCACTATTCAAGGCCTAGCACTATGTATTCTATTATTATATGATTATGTTCTCTTTTGTTCATGAGGTCAAACTTGTCTGAGTCAGTTCTCTGAGTAAGCACAAGATCTTACATTTTTTGAGCCAGAAGTCACCACAGGGCTAACCTAGTTTAAAGCACTCATATTACAGTTGAAAGAAAAGAAGCCCCAGAAGATTACATGATCTATGGCATAGCTATGCCCAAGATCTTTGTCTGTATTGCTGTTAATACTGTTTTACAATTTTTAATGCTATGTTACTGAGCACGTAGGTCAGCACTACTTTGCACTAGTTGTTAATTTTAAAATGTGCTTTTATCTTTTCTCCCAAACTAGAAGCTCCTTTAAAGGTCTCCCTCGGTACCTATACAAAGAGTAGCACAGTGGTTACCACATGGTGCCATTTATAGATTGTGCAATAAAGAGATGTCCTATATATTAGCTAGCAATTGCTATAATAAAGTTGTCTAACAATGTCTTCTAAAACTTGGTGGCTTAAAACAACAATTATTTATCATATGTGAGATGGTTGCAAATGGACTGATTAGATTGGGCTTGGCTGGCTCTGCTGCAATCTGTGGGTCCTCTTGGGCTTGGTATCTTCCTGTGGTTTGGGCTCAGGTTTACTCCAGGTGTACAGATCCTATGGTCCAGACTGAAGGAGTAGGAACTACTCAAGGGAGGCTCATCTTGTGTGATGGCAGGAAGTGTAAGAGGGTGAGTTCCATTATCTCCAACCAGATGCCCTTGGCCAAAGCAAGCCTGAGGCCAAAGTGACGGAGTGAAAAAATTCTTCTCCACCATTAGGGCTATAACATGTTCTATGGGTGAAGAGAAGAATGAAATTCATGCTGGATGATAATCTAACACAACCATGATCCTATACTCTGAAGGCATTCCTGTTACTGCTAAGACTCTCTCCACTCTTGGTAGATTCTTGAGAAAGAAAAGAGTTTTGTTTCCTTGGGTGTGAAACATCACACTATTGCCAGATGTTAACCTCCTTCCTTGTGTGATCCTAAAGCTCTTCTGTTGCATGGTCTTTGCTGTCCTATACAGTCTGGATGATGCTTCTTTTCTTTGTTCATATTGATTTCCGAAGTTTTGAAGTCAAGGATTTTTGGTTGCAAGTAATAAAAATTCATGATAGAATTAATAAAACTGAGATTTTTTTTTTTTTTTTTTTAGTGTGACTGTATTAGCTTATTAGGGCTGTTGTAACAAAGTACCATAAATTGAGTGGCTTAAATGACAATTTTTTTTGTCTCACAGTTCTGGAGACTTGAAGTCTATAGTCAAGGTGTGGCAAGATTAGTTCCTTATGAGCGCTGTGAGGAAGAAATCTGCTCCAGGCCTCTCCCTTGACCTGCAGATGATCATTGTCATGTTCACAGGATTCTCTGTGCATGTGTATCTGTCTCCAAATTTCCCCTTTTGATAAGGAAACACGTCCTATTGCATTAGGGGACACACCAATGAACTCATTTTAACTCGATTACTTTTGGGAAGACTCTGTCTCCAAGTGAGGTCACATTCTGAGGTTACCGGGGGTCAGAAGTTCAACATGAGAATTTGGGCAGGGGGACACAAATCATCCTAAACAAGTGACCATTGTTGGTTTTCCCAGGATGGTCCCAGTTTATACTTGTTTCCCTGAAGTAATTATTAATAGTGCCTCTTCTCAATGTCAACAATATACCAGTTTGAGTGAGAAATTATATGATTCATGTGATTAGGGGCATACATTTACCTCATTAAATGAGAGGCCTCAGGGGAGATTGTGACTAGAACCTGGAAGCAATCTGGTAATGCAGAATTTATTCTCTGATCTGCAGTCATGCTAATATTTCTTCATTTATTTAAGTGCTCATATTAACTGGTCTGCATGTTGTTATATAAATCTCATTTCTACCAACATGCCTAGTGGTTACTTTATATTTTTAAGAGTTTAAAAATGTCAAATGTCAAATGTTTTCATTTCTCTCGGGTAACTAGGGATGGAATGACTACATCATATGGGAGATTTTTTTCCAAGAAATTTCTAACAGTTTTTCAAAGTGATCAATCGTTTAGGTTTCCACCAGCAGCATATTAGAGTTCCAGTTCCTCCACATTCTAACCAACACTTGATATGGTTGGTCTTTTTGATTTTAATCATTCTAACAGATATTATTTAGTTGTATATTCAATTAGAATTTTCTTAATGCGTAATGAAGTTGGGTATTTTTTTATGTGTTTACTTACCCTCTGTGTATTATTTTTAAAGTACCTATTCAATTATTTTTCTCACTTGAAACATTGTATTTTCTTGTTATCAAATGAAGAATTCTTTCTGTATTAATAATATAAATCCTTCATCAGATAAATGATTCACAAATATTTTTCCCATTATTAACTGGGAAAATTAATTAAAATTTGAACAAAGATTTAATTTTAGTGAAGTCCAATTTATCAATTCACTTTTTTATGGGATTTGTTTTTGTATTTTCTAAGAAATCTGTGCCTAACCCAAAGTCACAAAGATTTTAGTCTGTGATTTTTGACTAGATGTTTCATAATTTTAGCCTTTGCATTTACATGTGAAATCATTTTGCAGCTAATTATTATGTGAGATATATATTGAAGATCATTTCTTTTTTTGCATGCGGATATCCAAATATTCTAACATGATTAGTTGAGAAGACTATGCTTTCTTTATAGAATTGCCTTTGCATCTTTAGTGAAATTCATTGTCCATACATGTGTGGGTCTACTTCTCAACACTTGGAGAAACCCTTCAAGTTGAAAATAATCCTTAATTTATTTCAATGCCTACTCTACTTGTTTTCTCTGAGACAAGAAAACAACGGTAGCAGAGTGGGAATTCTTGATTTTCTAGTGTTAGACAATCTGGAGGGAAGGAATTTGGCATATAGGGTTCAAGTTCATGAAACATGTAATCCCTTCCTTATGCCGAAAAACTTTACCCCTCTTATCAGGGTTCTCACTAGTCTGTGCACCTTTCTAATGTCCTCACTTAAGTAATATGCTAATGGGGTTTAGTTGCACATTGAATTTTTCTGACAATGTAGATGGTAAACTATACAGAGAGTAAACTCAGGGACCTATTGACTTTGATCACAAAGTCTGAAAAAGGAGACCCTTCTGGGTGCTTTGCAGGCATCTGTCTATGTAAACACACCTCACTCAGGTGAACAATACAACCAAGTAGAAGCCACAAAGGTGGACTAAATAACCTCTTGACTAGGGAAAAAGGGGACCAATGAACTCAAAAGGGAACAAAATTTGGGGAATAAAAGAAGGGAGTGCACTCAGGGTGGTGGTGTATGTAATCTCACCATGGGGAGAATTTGACTTCTGTGGGTATGGTTTTTCTATCACCATGTTTGATTACCAGTGCATAGAGGGTTAGAAGGACTTTTGAAATTCATCTTGCTATTATCACTTACAAAACAATTCACTATTGAGATATATTAGAAAAAGAATAAATATACAAGGCCAAATTCTGCAAGTGATTCTACTCTAAGAATATCCTTCTCTTCCCTCCCCACCCTCTAGGCTAGACTATCGGAAGTGTTTATCATAAGCAAATGCCACTGATTTAAGATCTTGCAAATAACTGAGTTTTAAACCAGGTTATTTTAAAGGTCAATAGATACAAAATGATAAATCCTTGAAATATGAAATCTTGTGCTATTTTCTTAGAATTATTCACAGTTTGAAATCAAATGGAAATAAGGAAATTTATAGGCTCTTGGTCAAAAGATGAGTATCTCGAATTCAATTCTCATTCATCCAGAAACAGCGCATTGGAACTTTACATTACGGCTTAGAAAGTCTCAACTGGACCATTCAGCTTCTTTTCAGCATGTGATCTGTTCTTCAAGGTTTGTTTAGAGGGGATCATCCTGTTGAGATTCTTGCTGAGTGGCTATAGAAAGCTCTTCTCTTCAGTGGCATGATTTATCCTGGGAGAAGCAAGGTATCCAGTTGGCTCTTATTTAGCTCCACTGGGATCCAGATAGAATCTCATTTGCTTGTCACTTTGCTTTGCAGTGAACATTCAACATGAAGCAACAGCCACTGGGATTTCCCAATGGTAGCTTGTGGTGATCGTGTTAGTTGTTAAGAAAAGCTGTCAGAATCAGCGTGGCTTTGCTTTGGTGTGCTTTTGTTGGCCAAGCCTGACTCACCTGAGGTTAAAAGCATGACGAAATGCCATGTTTGTGTTGCTGTTGTTTCTTACCTCTAGTTCCTACATGCTGGTGTAAATAAAAAAGAAAATAGGCTTTTTCCATCTGTCACTAGAATGGAGAGAGGTGACAATGGTGGCACCCATTTTCAAGGAATATTTTCCCCCCCCCAAATGTGAAGACTTCCTATTGCAATTTCAGTATAGGATGTGCTATTAATAGATACCTTTCACGCACTAACATTCTATTGGCCCACATTCTTGCTCAGGCTGTTGTTGCAGCAAGCAGCAGGGTGCAGATGCAGTCTGACAGCAACTGATGGATAAGCTGTCTTGCTTATCTTTCACTATTTCCTATTGGCTTCCCCAGTCCACCCCTGAAAACTTTGACCAATGAGGATGGGAGCCAGGGGATAAATATCCTTTGCTTTCACATCTTTGGACAGCTAATCTGAGACACATCATATACATAGTTCCTCAGAGAGTTGCCAGTTACAGTTGCCAGATAAAATAAAGCATGCTCAGGAAAATCTGAATGTCAGATAAAAAACAATACTTCTTAAAAGTATAAGTATGTCCCAAATATTGCACGAGAAAGGCTTAAAAAAAAAAGGCATTTGTTACTCATCTGATAAATTTAGCTGGGTGTTGGGTATTTTTATTGGCTAAATCTGATGACCCTTTTCCCAAAGGAATTGAGACCTAGATGTCAACAGCAGGAACCAATGCAGTGCCACATGCTTGGACTGGATACACCTCTTTTCTGGTTTCATTTTTTCCAATCCTCTGACGTCATTTCCCTGCCCTTACATCCTCAAATAAGCTACCTATGTACTAAGCGCTTGTCTCAGGTTCTGCCTTTTTCTGGAAACAGAAAGTAAAATGTAAGACTAAATATGGAGCACTGGAGATTGGAGCCCATCGTGCTTATGGTTTTAGTATTTTCTGAATAACCCACATGTGTCCCATAGTTCTTTTGTCCCTTGAGATTAAGATAAGACTGACGAGAACTGTCAAATTAATGCTCTGTGGGAGTCCAGAGCTGCTCCCTTGCCCCTTAGTCTGTAATTTCCGAGATGCTAATGTTCTTATAGCTATCTCTGTTGGAAATGCTTGATTCCATGAATCAGTTCAGTTTACGGATCATTTCACTGTCCTGCCCATCTTGTTTTTCTTCTGACCACCGATAATCCAGATGTGAAAACAGGGTATATTACTCAATCCCCATCCAAGAATTGATGGCTAACCCCAACCAAGAGCTAAGCAACAAAACAAACAAAATTAGACAAAGAATTGATAAAGCGGTGAACTAGATTGCACATTTGGGTCAGCAAAGGACCATGTCTTATTAGAGCAGAGCAAATGCTTTCAAATTTAACACCGCAAATCCTTTTTCTAAGAAAGCCTTGCAGCCACTGGGGAATTTTTCACTGGCTGCTTCATTCCTATAGTGGTTCACATGATCTCTGTAGCTCTCCTCTCCATCCTCCTCCTTTCTCCAGGTTTTCACAAAGTGTATTGCCAGTACTTAGCACAGTGCCAATCATATGAGAGAATCTGGGAAATGTTTGTTGACTGTGTGGATGAACGTGGTGCTTTCTGTGCTCACAATTTTAAAATGTAAACTTGTGCAGATCCTCTTTCCAGAGCTCAGAATGAAAGTGGAGTCATGAAATTCTATATTCTTTTAAAGCTTTCATTATTGCCTTCTTCATTTTCCCATAAGTAAGAAACAATATGGGAAGAGAAATAGAGAAGGACTCTACTGTGTATCTGCAGAATATTTCTGACAGCATGTAATGTTCAATAAATTCATTATCAATTTCAACAACACTCTTTAGAATAAATTTGGTGTGTTGAATGGATTTACAATAGTGTACTGAAGAGAATATCAAGGACAAGTCTAATCACTGAGGGTAGAAAAAACTTAACTAGACATATATTTTATAGTACTTTACCACTTGTACCTTATATATGTGCATTGTTTTTATACTCATAAACTTGTGAGTCATAAAATTAATAAAAATGTAGGGCCAAGACTTAAATCCAAGCCATCTTGCTCTTCCTTTAATACTAATTCTTATGCAAGTACCTTTTCTCTCTCTATATATTAATATATGCACACATGTACTTATGAATGTAATTTATTAAAAACATGAATATAATTGAAACAATTACATCTATCATTGTAAATATTTGTGTATAAACATATCAACATAATTATGTTCCTATGTTTATTTTCAACCACAAAAGCAGAGAAAAAGTTTTTTTACACATGACCAATTCTTTTTCCTAGGGCAAATCATCAAAGACTTAATCATTATTTTAAAAGTGTATTAATATTTGAAGTTGATGTCTGATGGCTGCGATGCTATGTCTCTGCTCCTGTCTCGATTAAAAGACAGGTATCTCTGTGGTGTTCACGTCTTCTCAAACCTGTCATACCTGTGGAATCTAGGCTTACCTTCATGAGCAGGATGTGTAAATCAAGGCCAAGAGTGATTGCTGGCCTAGGATCAGAGTGGAGAGGTAAAGAGGGCTGAACATTTGCAAAAACAACAAAAATACATGATACAGAGTGCTGTGGGAGAACAGTTCTTAAGTACTATGGCTACAGAGAAGGAGGAAGTTGAATCACTTGACTCACAAGAGAATTTTTTTCTTTAAAGAGTAAATTCTCTAAAAGTAGATTGCCATTTCATTCCTTCCACTTTTTTTCCCCTGGGCCTGATATTTTTAAATTTTATTTTACTTATTCTTTTTCTTGGCCTTAACTTTGTGCTTGGCTCCAAATTGGCAGACAAATGAATAATTATTAATGGTAGAGCTATGTAAAAGATGTGGTTAGATAAATTTAAAGGTATTGGAAACTGCAGCCAATCAAATATAAGGGTAAAGTATCCCTAAAATCCTGCCAATAGGAACTTATGTATTGCATGAAAGTAGGTAATAAAAATCAATAATAATTAACATAACAATATTACATGTTTTAAAATATGTCAGGCATAGTAACTAAGTGATTTACTACCTTCTCTTGTAGTACTCCTGTGTGAAAGGCACTGTTACTGGTTTTGTTTTATTAATAAGCTAAGTATTTGGCAAATGGCCCTACAAATAGTAAATGAAGAAACCGGGATTCAAATCTAGGTATATTCGATTTCAGAGTTCAAATGCCAGGTAATTTGGGAAATAGAGACATTGCTGAGCTGAGTGGGTCGGTAGAATAAGGAATTTTTGGAATTAGAAATCATTATAAAATTTATTTCAATCTCTTTTAACTATGTGTTGATGAGGTTCTTAGTAAGATTTTAACAAAGTGGTCATAAATCTTGTTTTGTCATAAATCATGTTCTGTCACTGATAAATACTCATGAAAGAAAAGTGTAATCTTTAAACAAAATTGATGTCCTGACTCCAGTTTAAAGCTGAATTTTCCATCTCAGTTCAACCATTTGGAATTTCTGTGGTTAGTTTAGTGAGTAAGCTAATGAACTACAGTTGCTGCTTTGATAATGATTGAATCTCATTTTGCTTACATTAAAAAAAAAAAAATCTCACCCCAAAGCAAACCCAGCAGAACAAAGGCAAGTTAGGAGAAACATTACACATTAGAAAAAGTCTTTGTGTGTTGTTACTGAGACAAAGATAAAAATAACTCTTTAGTATTGTTAAAATATCAAAATCATTTTCTGTTTGGTCTTTGAACTCTAACTTCTAAAATATCTTTTAACGTTTGTAGGCAAAGAGATGTTTGTACATATGAGGCACATAGCAGCATTGAATTTTTTGACTTTTGCTGTTGGTTTTTTTAAGCCCAAGACAGAAAACTGAAGTTTTATTTTAGAATGACTCTGATACCTGTTCATCTACTATACCTGATAATTGGAGATGACCAATTTTAATCCAGTATAAAACTAAATAACTTTTATGCCACTATCACCTCTTGGAGTGCTTTTTTTTTTTTTTTTAGCAACCTACACCTCCTATCGTTTTATTTTATTAAACTTGTGTTTATATGAATTCAGTTTTTTCATATATTTGGAAGAGAAGCCTCATTAAGGGTGGTATATACATTTATTTTTGAACCTATAGTTTTATTTCCTTTAGTAAAATTGGCTTCCAGGTACACGTGTGTTATGAGTAGGGCCACTCACGCTGTTATTGTCTGGCAGTAGGTAGATTTGACTTGTTATTTGTTCATAGTATTTTGCAAGAGATTGGGCCAAGCAACTACAACCAAGAATCAGTAATACCACCAGGAATTGAAAAACTCATCTGAACTTTTGTGAATGCAGTTGGGAGTGGCGCACATCTTGTTTGAAGAGCTTATGGTGAGGTGCTGGAGAATTGGTCTTTGACTAGAAACCTTCTCTTTCCTTAATCAGATAAACTCTTGCCTGAAACACAGGTCTTTTATTTTCATAGACATTCATGTGAATATAATTGAAATAAGTATATCCACCATCGTTGTAAATATATGTGTATAAACATATCAATGTAATTATGTTCCTATGTTTATATTCAACCACAAAAGCAGGGAAAATTCTTTTTTCTAGGGTAAATCATCATAGACTTAATCATTAGTTCAAAAGTGTATTAATACTTGAAATTGATGTCTGATGGCTGTGATACTACATCTCTGCTGTTGTCTCGATTAAAAGACAGGTTGTGTCTGGTGTTCAGGTCTTCTCAAACCTGTCATACCTATGGAATCAAGGCTTACCTTCATGAGTAGGATATGTAAATCCCAGGTGATCAAGATAAAACATCTTAAATGTGACATTTTAGACTAAAAAGCTATTCCAATTATTTACACTATTTGTGGAACAGAAAGCTACAGGGTGTGTGTCTGTGTGTCTTTAAATTTTATATTTTAGGCATATTGTAAAGGCCGTATCAGTAAGAATAAGGGGCAATCTATCAGCCTAGTCAGTCTCAGCAAATCATTTCTGGGAATCCCATGAGGTTCTAAAGAACAAAGTTGGTAAGTCTGTGCTACAAATAATATACATTTTAACTTTACTTTTTTTTATTAGATAAATATGAAGTAGTCATATACTCTGTGCATGAGCATGGATACATATATATCTATTATACATATTTATTATATAGATTAATTATAGGGTACAGTTGTTTCAATACTGAATGTAAATTGAAATTCCGTCATTCTTATTTAGTTTCTGCAAGTAGAAATTGAAGGCAATGATAATTGTTTGTCTACATTGAGTTCTATAGAAGAGAACTTAACCTTTTTCTGAAAAAACAAAAATACTAAAATACCAACTACTAATTACATACTAAACACACACGTGCACAAAATGCAAATCCATTCATTTCTTTGTTAGTAGTTTACCTGTGACTCACTTTTAAATTAAAATGCATGAGATGAGCGTGGTCTAATCTCCTCTTTAGTGGGCTTACTGATGAAAGTGACATATCTTTAAACTTCAAAGCACCAGAAAAGATGTAAACAATTAAATTAAATCAATAATTAAAACGGAGTAATCACATGTTACAGATAGTTAGCCATACAGTAGTTGGATGTGTGGCAAATGCGTGTGATGTAGCAAAGTTGAGCCACGTGTGTGCATTGGCCCTATTTAAAATGGTATAATTTGGAAGGAGGGAGACATTTCTTGAGAAATCAGCTGGGTGATTGCCAGTTTTGATCAAAGGTGTAGCTTCTGGCAGAATGCTATAAATCCCAAAGATCCCTGGGATTTTTAGAGCAGTTATCTCTGAAGAATTTCACAAATACACAGAACATATTTGCTACTGTGAATGAATGAACAAGACTTAAAAAAAAGAAAAAGAAAAATTTCAAAATGATGGAATTTCTGAATGTGACTATTAGGGGTCCTATTTCAGGGTCAAAAATGTATATAAATATTAATGGATGTCTCCTTTTCAAAATCAGAAGAGTTAGATTTTTTAAGAGTTAGATTTTTAAAAAAGTTTTAATTATGGTATGGTCTTTAATTTCTAGTAGAATCCTGTACCCTAAAAAATATGAAATATCCGAGTGCCTGGTAATTTTGCTTCAGCAACTGGACTGTACCCAGTGGCCACACACATGCTGTAGCACCATCTAGCTAAATTCTAAGGTAATTCAGGACAACTCAGCTTCTGGTCTGTAATTATTCCAACTTTTCATCTTTTAATTACACTGTATGATATAGATGTTTTTGTTTTCCCTTCTCTTTAAACACTGCCCTGAGGGATATTTTTTTAAATCTCTATTTAAATAGTGTAGTGTAGCAAATGAGTTTTCCTATAAGGGGGAATTCATTAGTGATAAATTCCTGACACATTCTAAAAACATTTGGTTATATAATAAACATGAGACTCTGATGAGGCTTGCATTTTTGGGGGAAGCTGTTCTACGGAGTTCCTAAAATTGCAAGGTTAGCAGCCTGTATTTGCACTTGAACTGTGTGTATGATGGTCAAGACTAGTAAGTTAGGGTAAGACTACATATGTGAGTAGTACATGTTTTTCCAACAGATCAATGTTGGCAGGACTTGAGTGCTGGGGTGAGGGGTGAGGAGCGAAGGCAGGGATGGAATGAAAGGTGAGTTGGAGAGCGCTGGTGACAAAGGCAGGATTTGAGAGGCAGAAGATAGCTTTAAAAAGGAGAAATCAGACCAAAAAAAAAAAAAAAAAAAGAAAAGAAAAACCAAGAGACTTGAAAAGGAGAGTGTGGAAAGAGGAGATGAGAGACACTAAAATAGAGAAATCAGACCAAAGGACAGACAGGGGTCAGCTTTGGGTAAAGACAGAATAAGAATAAAGGAAGTCCAACAAAGAATAAAAAAATAAAGACAGAATAAAAGAAGAAAGCCGAGAACAGAGATTTGTTTTCACCTTCAGAGTTAACATTCTTAAGTGATACTACCTGTTTGAAAACCAGGGTCTACACGCTGGAACCAAATCAACGCTGTTGATAGTTAACTAACCCCACTAACATTCACCTTTTTGATCTTAACTCGATAGGTAGAAATTTACACCAGTTGACAATACATTGTGGAATAAGAAGTTAGGGCTTTGTTTTGTTTTGTTTTGTTTTTTTCCTCTACAGGGTCAATTTACATCCATGAAAGGAAAAATTGCTTAAAGAAAAGTGAGATGGAGTTTGATACATACATATTACTGATCTTTCCTTTCCCATAGTCAGAAATGCTGAGATGTTCATGGGTGGCCAAAAGATGTCGAGAGATATTCATAGCTTCCTCTGTGGGAATAGATTGTTTTACTGCATAAAACCACATTTTAAATGCTGTTCTTAGAGACCTCTTAAGTACATGACACAACGAGGCAACTTGCAAGGATTTTGGACAGTTCCTTAATGTAAAAGAATATAAACAGGAAAAGACATTTGCAAATATATTTAAAAAGAAAATGTTTTAGAGATGACATTTAATCAAAATTTTTAGAGAGAATGTGCCCACATGAATACGAGTTGTCATATTTTCAGTATTTTACTGGGAAATTGCTGATAATCAGAAATGAATGGCTTTTGTTCAATCATTAGCTATTTCTCATTGCCCTTCAAGTGATTCTTATGTGGTTTTCCAGTCTTTCTATTTAAAAAAAGGGATCCTAGATTTTTCTGGAAATTAAGGTTTTCAAGGAAAAGAGGGAGTCAAATAGGGCAAGAAAGGTTAACAGCAGGTACAGCTCTTCTACAATTGTTTTGGCCTATTTCCTAAGTATTAAAAAGCAGAAAGCAAAATTTGCTTTTCTTTCTTGTGAGAGAGAAATATTTTTATTCCTGAGGGAAGAAAACATCCACTGACCTGTGAATGGTGGTAGTTACTGAACAGTACACAGAGTGAGTGGGGAGTCCACTGGGGAGCAGTCCAAGGTGACATAACTGTGCCCTTGTGTCCTTACTGTTAGCAGTGAGTTGTATCCCTTCAGAAGATTTCTGATTATTAATTAATGTTTTTTCTTTGATATTGAAGAACTCCTTTTCGCATTTTTCATAGGATAGGTCTGGTGTTGATGAAATCCCTCAGCTTTTGTTTGGGAAGATCTGTATTTCTCCTTCATGTTTGAAGGATATTTTTGCAGAATATAATATTCTCGGGTAAAGGTTTTTTTTCCTTCAGCACTTTGAATATGTCATGCTATTCTCTCCTGGAGTGTAAGGTTTCTAATGAGAAGTCTGCTGCCAGACATACCTGAGCTCCTTTATACGTTATTTTTTTCCTTTTTCTGCCTGTAGGAACTTTTCTTTATCTGTGACCTTTGGCAGTTTGATTGCTAAAAATCTTGAGGTAGTCTTGTTTTGGTTAAATCTGCTTGATGTTCTATGACCTTCTTGTATCTGAACATTAATATCTTTCTCTAGGTTTGGAAAGTTCTCTTTTATTATTTCTTTGAATAAACTTTCTACCCCAATCTGTCTATTTACCTTCTCTTTCAGGTCGATAACTCTTAGATTTGCTCTTTTGAGCCTGTTTTCTATATCTGGTGGGCATTCTTCATTCTTTTGTATTCCTTTTTCTTTTTTTCTCTTCTGACTGTGTATTTTCAAATAGCCTGTCTTCAAGCTAATTCTTCCTTCTATTTGATCAATTTTGCTGTTGAGAGACTCTGATGGATTTCTCAGTTTGTCAATTGATTTTTCTCAGCTCCAGAATTTCTACTTCATTTCTTTTTATTATTTCTATCTCTTTGTTAAATTTCTGTGATGGGCTTCTGAATTCCTTGCCTAAGTGTTGTCTTGAATTTCCTTGACCTGCTTCAGGACAGCTATTTTGAATTCTTTGAAAGGTCACTTATCTCTATCACTCCAGGATTGATCACTGGTACCTTATTTAGTTGGGTGAGGTCACGTTGTCCTGGGTGTTCCTGATGCTTGTGTATGTTTATTGATGTCTGGGCATTGAAGAGATAGGTAATAATCTTCACAGTCCGGGTTCGTTTGAACCCATCCTTCTTGAGAAAGCTTTCCAAATATTCAAAGGGAATTGAGTGTTGTGATCTAAGTCTTTGGTCACTGCAGCTATATCAGCACTGGGGGTGCCTTCAGTTCAGTAATGCTGTGACTCTTGCAGACTCCTGGTGGCACCACCTTGGTGGACTTGGATAAGATCTGGAAGAATCCCCTGGATTACCAAAGTCTCTTACTTTCTTCCCTCACTCTCTCTGCTGGGCTGCTGGAGTTTGGGGGAGGAGTGACGTGGGCACTGCCTCACAGCCACCACAGATAGGACTGCGCCAGGTTATACTTGAAGCCAGCCCAGTCTCACCCAAAGCCTATGGTGACTATTGCTTGCCTACCTCTTATGTTTAGTCAAAACACCAGGGGTCTTTAGTCAGCAGGTGTTGAATCCTGCCAGGACTGATTCCTTCTCTTCGGGACAGCATATTTCCTTCTGGACCAGGGTAGTTCTAGAAATGCTGTCAGGAACTAAGGCCTGGACTCAGGCTTCAGGAGTCTGCTTGGTACTTTATTTTACTGTGGCTGAGCTAGTACCCAATTTGCAAAACAAAGTCCTCTGAACTCCTCCCTTTCCTTTCCCCAAGTAGAACATGCATGTATCTTGCATAAAATGATACAAGATAACTATAAAAATTAATCATTTGCATTCCTAAGATTTTAATCTTGAGGACCTTGTTCATTGAGATGTTTCTGACATACTCAGAAAGAAGTGCTTTCACTGCAAAAGATGAACTTCAAATAAGGTCTTCTATACAGATTTTGCTTTGGTTACAGAAGGATTTCACCATGACTTGAGAGAAGGATTTGAAATGTTTTGTTCATCCAGGGTCACTTAAGAGCCTCAAAATGACCCTGGAGGGCAGCTGTGGCATTTGAATTACCAAAAGAAATAAACTTGTCTAAGAAAATCCCAACTTGTTGTTATCTAAATTTAAGACATTGACAAGCATTTGACCTTGATGGTCCCAGTAAAACATGATAGCAAACATGTGAAGAACTGTTGCTTTTCTTTCTCCTCTTTCTCTATTGCCCAAACTTTAAGCAACCTTGAGTAAGATTAGAACTTTTTGATGTACATCCTCAATGCTATCAAAAATGAATAAGGGCAGTATTTATTTCATGTTTTGAACCACTAATATATGAATTTATGTTCAGAAACTGTCCTAAGTGTTAGACATTTTAGAATTCTAATTTCCTTCATGTAGTGGGTCTCTAGAAGGAAAATTCTAGAAAATGATACCAAAACTATTACCTGGCTGTGATATACCTCTTAATCGAGTGTAGAACTTGGAATTCAATGTGAAATAAATAATTTATTTTGGGCGGTATGAAGAATAAAATAATTAAACAGAATCAGTGTTAACATTCGGCTTTTGAGTTAGTGGAATTATAGAATCTTCTACATAACTTCAAGATCTGTATTTACTGTCTCTTAGCCGATCAATTATTCAATTACTTAAGCAAATACTGTACACTGTTTGTCATGCCCTGTTCTGGGCTCTTGAGATTGACAGGTTAATAAAACAGACATAAATCCTACCCACCAGGCCATTATATTAAAATATAAAATGTGTGAACATTTGATACACATTTCTACTGTGTCTAAATATAGGAGAACATTGAATAGATTTTATAACGCAGTAGATAATGCTAATGGTACATCTAAAAGGCTAAAGAACCATAGGAAATACAGAATATTAAATCACAATGTTGTAGAGCCTTTTATTCATTATCTAGCAAATATTTTGCACATGCACCAAACACGTAAATGCTACATGGAAACCTTTCTTTGCTGATTTTAGTGATCCTAACAGTCATAGAGTTGTAAATCATAAAAATGTAATAGGCTGATATAGAAGATGGCTGAGAAAAACTCAGTAATACCACCAATCCATGCAATTGTTGAAATAATCAATAATGCAGTCTTTTTTTATTTTTTTCCTTGATGAAGTGGACTTGTCAAGCTTAGAAGACCATGTGGCTTATAGTGGCTGGGGTCTGCACACCCCATGTGAGTCAAGCCAGATATTCATGTGGGGCATCATATTATGTTCTTTGGCCGAAGCAGAAAAAGAAATGTCCTCCTCCCCCAGGAATGCATTTTTTACATAGTTGCTTGAGAATATCTCTAGAAAAATACAAATATTTTTTTAATACATGATTTCACTCATCTATAAATCCCAAACCAATTTTAAAAACATTCTTGTAGGCTTTTATTTCTTCGTTATAAACAGCATATTGTAAAATTTATATTTATTAAGGGACTTATGTAGTCACATTTTTTACATTTAGAAATATGTTAAAGGTAATGCATTTTAGCTGAATTTAAAAACATATAGAAAAGATAAAACTCTTCTACGTTGATATAGCTAAGTAGAATCAATGGTTATTTAAATGACTCCATCTGATTGGACACATTAAGTGAGGCAACTTATCTCAGATAAAGTCATTCCAACAATCCCCTTCAAAAAGCCAGCAATTCATCCAACTTAACCATTTTAATAAAAAAGAACCTCTGTTCCTGTTGCTTTTATCGCAGAATCGGGCCGTGGGGGTTGGGGGGCAAACTATAGAGTAAGCTTTTATAAACAGACAAAATGATATTTTCCTTTAGAATGAGCAAGGAAAGTTTCATTGAAAGAACACATCTCAGGTAAAGCTAGTTTTACTTTTATTCTTCATCTTCTTAAAGCTGGCTGTAGAGAAGCTCATTGTGTTGCCCTATACTTTTTGTTCAGGGCACCTGAGCAATACACAATGTATCACTTATCAGTAGAACAAAAGACTCCTTCATCAGTCAAACTCTGGGGAAGATGACAGCTGGGGACTCAGACTCTCTCTAGGCAGATACTGTGCTTGAGACGGAACAGGAAATAGACTATTCATGTGGACTTTCATGTCTAACCCTATTTAATTTGACTCAAGTAAGATTAGCCTCTTTCAAAACATATCTGTGTTTAATGGTAATTTTAGATGTTTGTTTCTTTCTAACTTGGTTGAGAAAATGTAGAAAACACCTTGTATTTTGTGGGCTTTACAGTAGAAATAATGACTATTTTTTTTAATTGGAGACCACTGCTGTATATTTTAAACAGCAGTACTGTCTTTACTAAAATTATATAAAAATAATTTTTACCTGCATGTAAGAAAGAAAAGAAAATCAGGAAGATTTATGCTATTGAGAGTATAAATGAACATTAAAAGAAAACTTTCATTGTCCTGCGAAGATACAATTAAAATTTCAGTGTAATTCCAAATACCAATCTTGCCATTGAATATATTCTTTTCCCTTTGACATAGATATATTTATTCTTTTAGGAGTCTAAGATTATACTCATATTCCCATTAAATTAAAAAAATCCATTTGGAGGGGTCATTAAAATGTAGAAGCCCAAATTCTTGAGCAATTATGAAAGAAATAACTTTTCCTTAATAATTCAAGGACTTCTTAGCTGCTATGTAGGCCACTCCATGTGAAAATAATACAGAACATTTCATGCACAAGAAGTCAGCACTGATGACATTTTTCTTTCATTCTGTTCTGTGTGTCCCTGACATAAATGTTTGAGTTATCACACATTAGAATAATAAAATAGATTAATATTTATGCCATAATTTATTCCATGTCAAGTGTAGAAACAGAATGATGTTATATATTTGCAGTATGATTAATTGCAGAACCTTATTAATTGGGGTGCTCTTGGGGGGGGCGAATCTATATAAAAATTAGAAAAATAAAAATATTTTACAAACCACTTACATTTATAGCTTGAACTCATAGTGAGTTAGTAAAAGACAAGTCATATAGAGGTTCTTTGAGTAAAAAGTTTGGAATTTTCTATACTTAGCATATCTGTTTTTGCCAGTAGATACTTCTCCATGCTTTAAAATCTTTCTTTCCATAGTTAACTGTTTATTCACAGTATTTCTGGCACAGGTTTAGATACTGAGAATAGCTATAAATGAAACAAAATGATTTATTTTAAGTAGCTTGATCACAAGTGTTGTGGGATATTTGTATTAGTCACTTAAATCGCCAAATAATTGAAATTAATTTTATCACCGTGTAATTAAAAACATGTTTCATACAGCTTTAACCTTCCATTTAGCATTTTCTCCTTTGTTCAAGCTGGAAAGTTGGTTCACAGTTACATAAGTCACACCTAAAATTTGTAATTGGTTTTGTTATAATTTGGCAGGTGATGATGTGTGCATGTAGATTGTATATGTCTATATACCTATAGATTTATAGACCTGTTTTTATATATCTATATAATCTATTCATAAGATATACAGACACTCCTTGACTTACAGTGAAGTTACATCCTGATAAACCCATTATAAGTTGAAAATACCATGAGTAGAAATGCTTCTAATACATCTAACCTACCGAACATCATAGCTTAGCCTAGCTTACCTTAAACATGCTCAGAATACTTATATTAGCCTGCAGTTGGGCAAAATCATTTCACACAAAGCCTATTTTATAATGTTGAATATCTCATGGAATTTATTGAATACAGAAAAACAGAATGATTGTATGCTACTCAAAATAATGATTTCTACTGAATGCTTACTGCTTTTATACCATTGTAAAGTAAAAAAATTGTTAAATTGAACCATCACAAGTTGGAGATCATCTGTACAGATATAGACACATAACACCCTGGTCCATATACCTGTTCTCAGACTATCCCTGTCTCATATGTTCCCTGATCATGGTATAGTTGGAAGCAAGGGAGGTCTTTCAGTTTGCTATTTAAAAACCATTAATCAAAGCTTGAGAAATTTCCAGGCTTTAGTAATGCTTCTTGTTTTTTTTCACAAACCTTTTTTACTTGCATTATCATTTCTGAGGCTGTTAGTAAACTACTTCAATTTTTAAGATAAAAATAGGAATGATTCCTAATTAGGGTAAAAGTATGTTATTGAATGTTTGAATGATTCCCTGTGTCTCTCTTTAGAGAGACTTTCGCTGAAGTATCCTTCAAAGGAAATTCCTGTTCATTAGAAAAAATACTAACTTTTTTTTTCAGTTATTAGAGGCTTTTTTTTTCTTTTAGAGACAGGGTCTTGCTATGTTGCCCAGGCTGGCCTGAGGTGATACTCCTGCCTCAGGCTCTCGACTAGGTAGAACTGCAAGCTCTGGCCAACACTCCTGGATTCATTTGTTTTTTGTATTCTTCTTCTAGGGAAAAGAATTTTTGTAAACTGTATCTGTTGAAAAAATGCAAATTATTAGTATGTTAATAACATAAGCTATGAGAGGAATTAAAAAAATGGAATATATGAAAGGAATCATTTTTAGCAGAGTTACTTGGAATGACTGTTTCATTCATGGATGGATACTACAGCTCTGAGAAACTTCCAGTAATAATCACTCTCAAAATAACACTGTGCCTTAACATGGGCAATCATGATGAGCATTTGAATTTCAACTTTAACTGAAATAATTACGTGATGTACATTTCTTTACATTTATTTCTTCAATCATCTAACAGGTTTGAGATGCTTGAAGGAGGGAATCAACTCTCAGAAAGTGCAGTGGAGGCCCTGCGGGGAGGGAGGCACTCTCCAGGGGAGGCGGGGACAGCAGCAAACAGGTCCCTACACTGGAAAGCCAAGGACCCCAGGAGATAGGCAAGGGGGCAGGAAGCTGAGATGACTCCTATAATGTATTCATAAAATGATGTGTCATAAATCTCATGAAACAAGCACAAAAAAAAAAATAGGAAGTCAGACAGGAGACGCTAACAGAAACTGCACAGTAGAAACTATTAACTCATCAGAACTGCATATCAGCATTTCTTAAAAAACGTTTTCCGAAACAGCCGAATTAGTATCATACAGGTTCTGGTTGAAAATGGCAGCTGAGCCCCACAGCAAACCTGCGCTCATTCCCAATCCCGGTAACCGCTGCTATGGAATTTTGGAGCTCAAAGTGTGGAGTCTTTGAGTCCACTTTCCTCCTTGTGCAGGGAGAGGAAGTGAGGGAAACTGAATGGCTCTAAGGTGACTTTCCCTCCCCAGCACTCTTGAGACTGTCCCCACGCTGGGCGGCTGCCAGGGGCTTGCTGACAGCCACCTGTACTTGGTGCTTTGCAGTTCTCAGCAGGACCCAGGCCTCCCTTGCCTCTCTTGGTTTTCTTACCATTGCTCAATTCTGCATCTGTGCTCTCCTCTCTGCAGTTTCTTTTAAGCCTCCCTCATCGACTCCTCTTCCCCTGCCTTTCCTGGAATTGTTTGTCTACAATTTATAGAGTTCTGCCTTGATCCTGCCTATTTTCTTGTTTTCACTTCCGGTTCAAGTCCAGTTCACTTCCGGAGTGCATCAGTCCCCTTTCACCTGTACATTATCCGGTGCAGTGACCTTCTGTCTCTGCCTGTGTCCTCAGCCAAGATCCCGTCAAACTTTACCTTTTTCCTTGGAATTGGGTGTACTGATGATGCTTCAACAGATAAATTACTGGTGAAAGTCATGGTCGCTGCCCCCTCCCGACCACTCAGGCTGGTTGCAAATCACGGTTTAAATAGTCCAAAGTGTGCAATTTCATCTGCCCCCGTGGCTGTAGCTATGACCTTTATACCAAAGAGTCCCAAAGCTATTACTTATGCTGAGATATTTCTCTTTCGTCTCCAATTTTCCCCTGTTCATATCCAAATTAACTTCTGCTTTAAATTTGGGCTTTCTCTTTCATCGTATGTACGTGCACTTTCCAGATACCCTACTTTTTTATGTTGCTCTCGGAGTCTAAACAAACCTTAATGTGGCAAATAAAACCTGACACAAGTTGGCCCAGATTTACCCGGCAGCCTCACCTCTCTTTGGTGGTCACCTCCTTATTAGTCGAGGAGAATGAATAATAACACAGAGCCTGAAACATAGTATATACTCATTAAATGATGGTTGGTGAATGGAAAATGTCATTTAGATACATTAACCCAGCAGCAGTATACAAATAAACTTTTTTCCCTAGACAAATAGAAATGTGTGAATTCCGTGGTGATGCAGTGGTCCAATTCACTAGCTCTCAGACTCTGGCATTCGTTAGAAGTACCCAGTGGGCTTGTCAAAACCCAGATTGCTGGGACCTGCCCCCAAATTTCTGATTCAGTATGTCTAGTAGAGCCCAAGACAAGGTCCCATAATGATATGTTTCTAGTTGGAGGACCACATTTTATGATCTACTGGTATAGTTAATACTACTTAAATTGCTAACTAAAAGTCATTCATTTTTCTTTTGTTCCCCTATATGTGTGATTGAAGAATTTACTCTTGTTTATGGCACCCAAATGCCATCTACATAATTTCTGCTGGTACTGTGAATTCTTTCAATGCCTTCTGTGATGGTTAATTTTATGTGTCGACCTGGCTAGGCCATGATACCTAGATAGTTGGTCAACCACTAGTCTAGATGTCTGTGAAGCTCTTTTAAAAATGAGATTAACTTTTAAATCAGTATATTTTGAGCAAAGTAGATGGCTCTCCATTATGACAGTGAGCCTCATCCAGTGAGTTGAAGGCCTTGAAAGAGAAAGACTGAGTTCTGCTTGCTTGAGCTGCAATATCAGCTCCCCCTGGGTCTCCAGCCTGCTGGCCTGCCTTGCAGATTTTGGACTTAATAGCCCCCCAATTTCTAATCTTTGTTTAGATGAACCAGTCCTACTGATTTTTTTCTTTATTTAGCTTTTTAGAAAAATAGGAAGCATATAAGTGAAATATAATTGGATATAAAAGAAGAAATTGTGCTTTTTTTCTTCCTTTCAAAGTCTAAAATTTTTTATTGCCAGGTCAAGGTCAATTAGCAAGAGAGACAAAATTAGTGGTCACTATTAATGAAACAGGGACAGCAATTTTGACTGTGTAGGGGTTTCACTCTACTTCTGAACATCTTTAAATGAAAATCTTAGCTATAGTTGGGTCTTTGTGCTGGTTTTAAAAGTAGATACTATTTCAAGGAGAAATTGAATCTTGGTGAAGTAAAATGGAAGAGTAATGAAAATGTGTCACCATCTCAAGCTTCCTGTTCATTGCAAGAAAATTATTTTCTCATTATGCCTTAGTTGGAGGAACCATAGCAGCATGATTATATTTTAGCGGAAAGAAGAGATCAGCAATGGGGACAGCATTTTGTCCAATTTCACACTAAGGAACATGATCATCAAATATTTTTTTTTCTTTTCTCTAGTTTGTTCCAGCAGGAATGTAAGGATTACTCAAAATAATTGCATAAATGGTTACTTCCTGCCAATATAAAATGTCACTGAACACAATGGCAGGGCCTTTTTCCAAATGACTGCTGACTTTTTGGTCTGACCTATGAAGCTAAATCACATAAGCTACTTAAAGTTGGAAGAATAATCTTTTGAGAGTAAAATGATGAAAGCTTTAAAGCTGGCCTGATGCCAAATTTTGATTTCCTCTTGGGCATAGTATGGTGAATTTTGAAAAATTGTTCTCTTAGTTGGTTTTTCAGATACTTTTGTGCAAGTCATTCCACGTTAACCGTTGTCATATTTTAATAGTTGGCCAGTTTTTGTTTAGGTAATAAGTGCTAAAGAAACATGACACTTCAGTATTGTTTTCCCATTTTTATGGAAATTAAAACAGAAATTCACATTATAATGAAGTCATGTAGAAGAGAGGCTAACAACACAGATTCTGGACAGAGAGAAGAATGGGTTCAAATTCCAGCTTCTCCTTTTATTCAGTGATCTTGGACTAGTTAATTAGCATGTAGGAAAAAGTTATAAATAAAGATGCTTTTTAAGAATCATCTCAGTTGAGGCGTGGAAGGTGTCTCCTATGGTGGTCACTATTGTATCACTGAGGAAAGTAAACATGATTTCACTTTAATGTCCCCTGGGCATCCCCAATTTAACATGCCCAGTGCTGGACTCCCGAGCTCCACTCCCAACCTGCTTCACCTGCAACTGTCCATATCTTAGGCGACAGCAATTCCATCTTTCCCTTTGGCTTGGCCCTTACTTTTTTTTTTTTTTTTTTCATATCGCACATGAGTCCTTCAGGAAAGTCTTTGCATTTACTTGCAAAATATTTCAAGAATATAGCCACTCCTTCCTGCTTCCACCTTGACCCAAACCATCATCACCTTTCACCTGGGGCCTGCAATAGTCTACTAACCTGTCTCTCTGCTTCCACCCTTGACACACATGGAGCCACCATAGTGATCTTTTCAAAAATGTTCGGCAGAGGATGTCAGACCAGCTAAGAAATCTCCTGTGGTTCTTCATTCACTTGAGAGTAAATACCCAAGTCCTTAAATGGCCCATGTAGCTTTCTGTGCTTTGTCCCAGGCTATGTCTCCTGTGTTAGCACCTCTGTGACCTTGTTGCCATCTACCTTTCCCTCCTACCTACTGTGCAGCTCACTCCCTTTACCTGGGCTCCTATGTTGTCTTTTTAGGGAAGCCTAGGTTGATCATAGAACCCTCAAGTCCTCTGACCTTGCTGTACTTTTCCATAGTACCTTTTAACCCATCTGACAATGTATCATTTACCATGCTTTTTTATCATGTGTTTATCATATTTATAGTGCATCTCTCTCCTCTATAACATTAACATAAAGCCCGCAGTAGCCTGGATTTTTCTCTTTTCATGGATGATACCTAGAGCCTAGAACAGTGCCTGTCACATGGAAAGCTCATGCATTGTCATTTATTCATAGTCAATATGATGGTTCATCACCATTTAAATATTTCACAGGATACTTTCATTTATATTATTTCCTTTTGGATTGTAAATTGTTGTGCCCAAGAAATATATAGCAAGCAAATTGCACAGTGAGGATTTGAATTCAGGTTTTCCGATGCCATTCCTGTTTCTTTTCCTCCATCCACTATCTTTTCTTAAAAAGGCAATAGGTAGCCATGTCTGAATTTGGATCAAAGAGTAATATTTAATCTGTGCTTTAGGATGAGTCACTTAGGGAGGAGACTGGGTAGTAATAATGGGGAGAAAAAAGGTCCTACAAATATTAGGGCTCTAATTGAACTAAGTTTTTGATGGTGACATAAAGGACCAGATTATTGTGAAAAGCTTTCTGAGGGTGCCAGATACAGGACTTGGAAACTGGCCTTGAGGGGCTGAAAAGAAAGAATTCAAAGATGACTCCAAAAATTTAAGCCTGCATAGCTGGACAATAAGGCTACCAAAAAATTATTCATTTTCAAGAGGAATAGGAAAAGTTCAATAAACAGGAATATGTCATGCCATAGCTTAGAAGTTAGTTATTAGTAATTGGGATATAAGGACCTCTGCTCAGTCTGGAGGTCTGAAGATGGAATTTGCATTTTCAAGTTTCCTAACATTGTAACAGTATTAATAATTGAAATGCTCCTATTGATTAAGGGATACTGCAGAGCACCTGGGGAAAAGGAGATAATCCTTTTGGACAAGAAAATACTGTGTTCAATATTGAATGAAAATTGTGGTATCTAAACAACACACTTTATCTTCTGGTGGGTGATATTCTTTTGGGGGTCACTTTATTTTTTATTATATTGATATGGAGTCTTTATGTTTTGCTTTTTATTTTGCCTTTATAACTGATAGTTCAAACTATGGAACTTGGTTAATTAACATGCTATAAAACTATGTCTTCAAAAAATTTCTTATGGAAAGTAGAGAAACAGCACAATGCATGTCGTATACACACCACATAATCTCAGTCATCAACTCCTATATTTTATTTATTATAATTATTTTCATTTGTTCTTTGTAATAATTTTTTTCACTTACATGTACTTTAGTATAATTTTTTCAGATAAGATCAATAAGACAATTTGTATTTCATGCAAGCTGCTTTAGCAGAAGAGATCTTCATAATTAATTGTCCATAAACACTATATCAAGCATGTATCAGTTAGAATGAATTCAATTGCATGTAGCACAAAACTTAAACCAAGTGAGGCAACACCATAATGTAATTAATTGGCTCAACGTAGGAAGTTCAGAATTAGGACAGGCTTTGCAGTAGGCTGATCCAGTGGAACAAAAATCCATCAGGGACACAGGTTTTTCCCACTTCCATGAATTTCATTCTGCACAGTTTCCAGTTTATCCTAAGGCTGCTTCCCCTTTACACTGAAGGATTGTTGTAAGTGGGCATCGATCTGACTGCCTTCTTGTTCTTATTCAATAGTAGAGAATGTGAATCTTTCTATGACTCTTGAGGGGTAGGAGATTTCTCATAATTCTCCAGCAAAATTCTCCTTTACACATTATTAGCCATAAATAAGGTGGTCAGTTACCTTTTCCTGAACCAATCTGTGTTTCCGGAGAAATCCCTTGTGCCAATGATTTAAGGTCAATATTCCGGAACCAACCCACAAAATACAAAGGAATCTAATGATTGGTTTAAATGAATACGAGACCTAGTTCTATGAAACTGTACGGTTGCTGTGTAATTGTGGTTTGGAAAAGTTGAAGTGGATGTATGGGGATACTGAACAATAAGGTACAATATAACATCTTTAACAAAATATTTTAGTGTTAAATATGTATGTATTTATAATATAAATTATGTAATTTATAATATATAAGTATATATTATATATAGATGCATATATTCATAGTCTGACAAGAAATATGGCAAATGGCAAGTTATCTCTAAACCTCTCTGGAACAATATATCATCTCTAGCTTCCAAGGCATATTTGTTCTTAGTCATCATTTAACAAGTACCCTTTGCTCAGAAAGCTCAGATTGTCCAGAAAGGTGAAAATATTCCTGGAAAATTGTTTCCCAACATCTTTGTAAGATTTTTACAATCGAAATCATGGAGCTCTGTGAAAATTTCAGTCTGGTGGGCAGTGGAGTATTGGAACACGTTTTACTTTGATTAAATCAAGTTGAATCGAGTTGCCACGTTTTTCAATACTTCTAAAACTTCAGTAAAAAAGACATTTTATGTGTTCATTTCATTAACTCTCAAAAACAGTTTATTCAACATAAACTAAGGGCAAGTCAATACTGAGAATTGATTAGGGCATTGCCTTTTCCTAAAGGAGCATACGAAGTTAATAGTACCGTTGACCCTTCAGTAATGCTGGAGTTAGGGGTACTGACCCCACACACAGTTGAAAATTTGAGTCTAACTTTTGACTTCCCTTAAACTTAACTAAAAACCTACTATTGAATGGAAGCCTTACCCATAACATAAAACCAATTAACACATATTTTGTAAGTTATGGGTACTAGATACTGTATTCTTAAAGTAAGCTAGAGAAAAGACAATGCGATTAAAAAAATTTTAAGGAAGAGAAAATACATTTACAGTAGTGTACTGTATTGACCAATACCGTAAGTTTTCATTGTTTATTTACAAGATGAATCATCAGTCTGAAATACCTGGGCAGCGCCAGATCTCAATCTATGGTATATTAACAAGCAAGTCAACTTTTTCTTGTAATGTCATACTTTTTCTCTGCTTCTTGGGAGCACTGCCAACATCACTAGAGGCACTTTGTATGGGTCCCATGATGTTATTCAAGGTTTATGGTATTGCACTAAACACAATGAAAAATATAGAAAAGTCGTGACAGATCCCTTTTTAATGTGATATGCAATTTACTGGAGAGATGAGCTGCTCATGCAGAGATGATGAGCATTACATGGCATTTTAAGTGGAAATTCACAACACTTGAGCTCAGCACAATAGGAATAGAAGGTGGCTATGAAGTTATCACAGTAGTACAGTATGAACTACAGTTAGTTTTATGCAGTTAGGGTTTAATACTATATATCTCTTACATTTGCTTACACTTCTCTCAACTGGGAATGGTGCTGTGTATGGTCTGTGTTTGTTTATTTATTGAAAAAAAATCCATGTGTGAGTGAACCTGTGTAGTTCAAACCCAATGTTGTTCAAGGGTCAACTGTAAGGGAGTCTTCCGTTATCCACAGTTTTGCTTTTGGAGGTTTCAGTTTTGCTTTCGGAGGCCAACTAAGCTCCAAAAATAGTAAATGGAAAAGTCCAGATATAAACACCTCACAAACTTTAAATCATTTATTGTTTTGAGTGGCCTGATGAAATCTTGTGTTGACCTGCTCTGTCCCATGGGGCGTGGATCCTTTTTTGTTCAGCATGTCCAAGTTGTCTGCGTTACCTGCCTGTTAGTCTTAGCAGCCATTTTGGTGATCAGATTGTCACAGCAATGGTATCGTGGTGCTTGCATCCAAGTAACCCTATGTTTTAATGCCCCAAAGTGCAAGAGTAGTGATGCTGGTGATGTGTATATGCCAAGAGAAGCCGTAGAGTAGTGCCTTTATATAAAAAGGTAAACGTTACTTAATAAGAAAAGAAAAAAAATTGTGTGCTGAGTTTGCTAAGATCTGCAGTTAAGAACTAATCTGTGAAATTGTAAAGTAGGAAAAAGAAATGCATGCATAGGGTATATGGATACTATACCTAGAGTGTACACATCCACTGGGGGTCTTAGAACATATCTCTTCTAGATAAGGGGGTACAACTATAATTGTCATTTAATCAGATTAAACTCCTCTACATGGTTTAATGCCAGTATGACCTGACAATTTAACAACTCTCCATTCTTATCCTCATTTAAATGCTTTTCCCCTCTGACGTCTTCAGAAATCTTTCATTTTTCTTTATCCTATCTATGTATTGACATCTTCCTAGAAAATTGTGCATTTCTCTATTCACGCTAAAATTTTATCCATTTCCACTGCATTAATTTCTAATTCCAGAGAGCTATATAAGTGGTTCTGTATGTGTTTTTGCTTCTGTAACTTATTTCATTGGAATGTTTAAAAGCTAACATTTATCAAATGCTTACTATGTATGAGGATTTTGGGGTTTTTTGGGTAGTCTCTCGGTTAATCCTCACAATGACATTGGAGGGTAGTGCTCTAACTTTACAATTGGGAAGATGGAGGCAAGGAGAGCTTAGGTAATTTAACAAAGATCACGCAATTAGCAAATGGCAGAGCTTGTGTCTGTCAAATAAGAAAATGCATGTGAATTGCCCTCTGCAATCTGCACACCTCCATGCCTGTGCTAGGGTTAGAATTATTTATTCTTCTGTGTCTTCTGTTAGATTTGAAATGACTTTAGGGTAGGGATGTGCCTTTTCTCACTTTGCAGTTTCCTAGGTCTTTGCTGCTACGTTGCCAGGGTAACTCAGACTTAGTTTTGAGTGAGCAGATGATTATCTTTGACTATAAAAGCAATTGTTTCACAAGTTTATGTAAAGAAAGCAAAAGCAAAAAAAAAAAAAAAATCTGACATTTGCCAGCAAATTCTAGCAGCAGTGCAAGCCAAACCATATTGTTCATGAAGGCTTTTAGCAAAGCCCTGGGGACCGAGGCAGTTGCTGCTCATTAGGCAATGTACTGGCCACTTCGTGGCCACTGCCAGTAACTTTGCCTGGCTAGTCCATGGCAAAGGCCATGATGGCTAGGCAGTCATGTAACCTGTTCTTTAACAGAGATCATTTGCCAGAATTAAACCTACCTTACAGTGGTCATCTTTCAGATGACTTTGAGAAAGACTCAAGGTGGCCATTAGGCAACTTTATTGCTTGAACGACGAAAGCATTTTTCGCTTTAATTGGCTGCCAGGCGGTATAGAGAGAAAGTGCTGGTGGCAGGACTAGAAAGAGGAGAACGCATTGGGAGTTAGGAAAGCAAACTCTGCTCCCTGGGGCTTCTGATAAATAGTTGGCTTTGAGATTTCTGTGTTTCATAGAACTCTCATATTGGCCGCTGCAATGAGCTATTTGACCTTCTTTGTCATCTGTTCATGTTAACACAGGGGTTCACAGTGTTACTTCTTGTCAAAAGAACTACGCTAAGATAGAGGAGCCTAATTGGGTATTTTTGTCATGCCGATATTAACAACCCAGAGGGAGGGAGAGCATCCCTGCAAGTAGCACAGACAGAAAATTTCACAAAGGTGGCAACCCGTGGAATAGAGTGCCCCAAAAGTAGTGATTTGGGCACAAACCAGATCTCAGATTTATTTGTTGCCTCATGTTTATGCTTTCTGTGGGCAACAGGTGTGTAAGGTATCATGTGAATAGGAACAAATCACTTTTTAAAACATAATTCAGGGTTGCTGTGATCAACAGATACAAGCGTAGTAAGTGCATCTTAAAAGAACACTCCAAGTGGGTAAAGTAATAGTTACTTGATCCTTAATGAAGACTTTTATCTCACTTTCTATTATTCTGACAGTCTATTATATTGCATGAGGTCAATCTGACTTAAAATTTTGTTGAATACAGTGTCATTTAAAATAGTTCCAGGAAATTTGGTCTGCCTTACATGATTTTGTACTTAGCTATGGATGATACAATATAAGATTTAAGGGAGTTGAAAACAAAGAATTCAGCAGGTGATTTCAGGCTGTGGGGTTCTATGTAGGTTAAGGATGAAATGAAAAAAAATGTTCCTGGGAGAGATCTGTATGAGATTCAGTGATAATTATAACAAAAAGGGGTCAAAAAGTAGAGTTAAGGAGAGAAATAATATTGCAACTCTAAGTTTTCTTTCATAAATGATATAGAGGTAAATAGGATGTCAAACGTAGTGATATCCAAATGGAGTTGGATGTGCTTAAGCCAACTTAACAAAAGAAAGATGAATGTTATTTATTATGTATAAATTTTATTATATGAGGAATCTGGAAGCAATGAGATTTAGTATCAGGATTTTTAAAGGATCTTTTACTTTTGTTGTGTATTCCTAAACGTAGGTAATTATACAGTATTTTCTGAGACTGTCCATGCCTGGTATAATAATAAAAATTACCCTAAGAATTATAGCAGAGTGTTAATACATGGATATTAGAGTTTATTTTCTTGTATTTCGTACAACAAACTTTCCTGGAATTTTGAATATTCAACAAAGATACAAACTAATATCTGACTAAGAAATAAGATAACCTAATAATTTAGTACTGCGATCCCCAACCCCCAGGCTGTGGACTGGTACTTGTTTGTGGTCTGTTAGGGATTGGGCTGCAGAGCTCCACGTCACCCTGAATTTCTCCCAATGCATGGAAAAATTGTCTTCCATGAAACCAGTCCCTGGTGCCAAAAATGTTGGGGACCACTGATATAGTACAGTATATGATTTTTGTATAGAGCAAAATTTATGGCCATATCTGTTATATGGTAGCTTCTGTGGTCCAGTTTCAGTGTCTAGGTGAGAAATTTTTTTTTCCCCCAAAACTTGTAAAGCTCATGAATAAGATGAATACCTTAGATTAAAACCTGTGTAAGATCAGGTATGGTAATGTTATCATAAAAGAGGGGTATTATTGGTGGGACTTCTAAAAAGTGGTGAAAAATAACAGGAGATGACAAATAGAAATGTTTGCATGTCATTCTCTGTTGAGAAAAATTGTGACACTGTTTATAGGTTGAGTGGGAGAGAAATTTTGTGATCGCTTAGTGTTGCGTTTCATGGGTCATGGTGTAGGAAAAAGTGGGATATTTGTATTTGCTGAAGTTATAGGTAAAGAGTGTCTTGATTCTAATCTAAAGAATAATAGCTGTTCATTAGGCTGGCATAGGTTGATGTGGGAGTATTTTATAAGTGACTTCATCATTTTATATTTTCACCAACACGAGATTTCCAGTTTCTCCAAATCCTTGCCATCACTTGACATCAGCTGCCTTTTGTCTTACTCTAGTGGGTGTGAAGTGGAATTTCACTGTGGTTTTAATTTACATCTCTCAATGACTCCCAATGTTGGGCTTTTCATGTGTGTAGTGGCCATTCGTATATCTTCTTTGGTGAAATGTCTATTTTGCCCACTTTTTTTTTTAATTGTAGAGATGGAGTCTCATGATGTTGCCCAGGCTGCTCTCAAACTCCTGGCCTTAAGTGATTCTCCTGTCTCACCCTCCCAAAGTGCTTGGCTTACAGGCCACCACGCCCAGCCATATTTTGCCCACTTTTTAATTGAGTTGTTCACATTCTTAATGACTGAGTTGTAAGAGTTCTTTATATATTTTAGATAGAAATCCCTTATTGGAGGTATGATTTTCAAACATTTCTTATAGTCTGTGACTTGTCTTTTTACTTTCTTGGTGGTGTATTTTGAAGTATATTTTGTTAATGCCTATTTACTAATGTTTTCTTTCATTACATGTTTGCTGTTGTAAAATCATTGCATAATTCCGGATTGCTAACAGCTACTCTTGTTTTCTCCTATGAGTTTTACAGTTTCAATTCTTACATTTAGGTCTATGAAATGTTTCAAGTTACTTTTTGTGTATGTGTGAAGTGAGGGTTCAAAATCATTATTCTACATGCAGATAACTAATTGAGCACCATTTGTTGAAAAAGCTATTCTTTCCCCTGTTTAGTGGGCTAGGCACCTTTTTTTAGTAAGAGTTTCTTGTTGGGCATAGTTCTCATTATAAATTAATACACATATATCTGGCTAGTATATACTGTAGTATCCTCATCATTTCACAAAGAAATGCTAACCCTATACATTTCTGATATACAAGACACTTTGCTATTGTGCTAAGTCCTTGCTACTGTACAAGGCACATCTAAATGCAGGGCAGTGGGTATAGAGAGGCATTTATCAAATAATAATATGATATATGTATAGTTACGAACTGTTGTAAGTGCTGTAATGATTTTTATTACTAAAAACAATAGTTCAATAATAAAGCTACTATCAATTGCACTTTTCTTATAGTACCAGAATATGAATTTTTATATTGATTTTATAGTTTTAAACCTGAACAATACTGTTGATTCTATTGACCACTGAGCTAAGCATTGGGCTTCTATCATATCCTTTTGTAAATGTTTGCATTTTAATTTTCCTTTGAGGGTTAAAGCTGGATGAACTCGGTTCATATGTCCCTGGGTAAGTTATTTAACTTTTTGTGCCTCAGTTTTCTTTTCTCTTAAATGGGGGTATTAATTTCATAAGGTGCTTGTGAGTATTAAATGAGTTACTATATATGAACTACTAAAAAGAGTGCTTGACCCATAGCAAGAGTTAACTACTATTGATCACTTGAATGTAAGCCCTTTGAAGGCGGAGATTTTTATTACTTTAATTCCCTAATATAATCTGTTCTTCTAGAAGGATACCTGGCACATATCTGATGTTTACAGCTTTGTAGAATGAATCACAGAAAACATAAAATCCTGGTTTCTAATAGGGAAGATGGTGGGAATTTTGTTAACTCTGATAATAGGCTCATGTTATTGACAATATTTTCCACATCCTTCACCTGTTATGATTTACAAGTGAGTATAGGATTTATGATTTACAAGTGCCAGTAGGATGCACGGTATCAGAGTTAGTTTTGTAAATATAAATTTGGAATAATGCTACCTACCTGTGCATGTGTGGTCGTTTTATATAGACGTGCAGACTAAACTGAGTTATGTGTAGAGCAAGGCACAAATAAAATTGGAAAAAAAAAATCATATTGACCCAGCCCATCCATTTAAAAAATTTAAGTGATTTGTAGAAAAATCGTGGCAGAACTTCCAGGTAGTAGTGAGAACTGTGAAGTGAAAGTATAATAGAAAAAGGATGAATTGGAGTGGACCAATTCTCCTTGGTTTCTGCAAAGTTCCCTACAAATGTATTGAATTTCCCCTAATGTTGAGGATGTTTTGGGAAGTGAAGAATCAGTTTTTAGAAATAAGTTGAAATTTCAATATTACAGTCCAAGCAAGAACCCTTGGAAACTCTCACTACTTGCTACTCTGAGCTGTGGATTCAGTCAAGTCTAGATTCTATCAAATGAAGATTCTTACTTTAAAAGGAAAGAGAAATTCGATCACTGCGGGGAGTAGGTAAAGTCAATTGCTCAGATGAATAGGAAAAGGACACAGTTTCAGAAAGAAAGTGAGAGTATCAAAGTTGGCTCTTTCAATGTGCTTCTTGACAGATGTGCCATCGCTGAGATGCTTTTCTTGAGCTAGTTAAGGAGGCGAGTCTCTAACAAAGGAAGGCTCTCAGGTATCTCCTGTATGGAAACCAGCCTCTCTAATTGCATTTGGTTAGTTTTAAAAGCTATCGTTCTGGTGGTTTGAACTCTTGTGGTTTTTCAGAAAAACTTGGAGGAAAGCTAACATTTATTTTCAGAACCTCAAAAGGCAGATTTCATTCATGTGTCTAGTACATCTTTCGTTAAAACTGAAATATGCTCAATATCTCTGGAGCAAGTCATTTAATAATGCGAGATGTTTCCTTGCAATGTAGGTTAATTTTCTTAATTTATCTTAATTTTTATCCATTATTTCAATGATTTCGTTTCAATTTAAGCATGTGGTATACATATCGATTTAAGGTTTGACTTGATTTGGGAGAAGAACAATTCTTTTTTGGATCACTGCTGTGAATTGGTCCTCTACAGACAGGAAGTGAATGACAAGCATGGTGGAGGTTTTCCTAGGGAATTGGGCATTTGCCATTTGACTGGGAGGAGATGAGAATCATCTAGTTCTCACAAAACAAAAAGGAATAAGGGAAAGCAGAGAAGTTGCCAAGCAACCAAATGTTGGATTCATTGTTTCAATGGGAGGAAAGAGAGTTCCTGGATTCCACATATCGATGGTAAAATAATGTTACATCTGTATAAGTACTTTAAGTCATGGAAGTATTTTCACACAGATTATTGCATTTGACCCTCAGAGCACTGTGAGAATGATGGCAGGACAAGGGATGCCTTTATTGAAACCCTTTGTAGAGGGTGAAACTGGGTAAGTTAACTTCCTATGGCTGCCATAACAAATGACCACAAATTTAGTGACTTAAAATAATAGAAATATATTCTCTCTTGGTTCTGGAGGCTAGAAGTCAGAAATCCAGGTGCCAGCATGGGAGCGTTCCTTCTGAGGGCTCTAGGGGAGAGTCCCTTTGCTGTCTGTCCCTTCTAGCTGCTGGTGGCTACTAGCAGTCCTTGTGTCGTGGCCACATCCTTCCTGTTTCTGCCTCTGTGGTCACGTTGCCACCTCCTGTTCTTCTCTCCTATGTTCTAAATCTTCCTCTACATTTCTCTTCTAAGGACAGTTGTCATTGGATTTAGGGCCCACTCAGATAATCCAGGATGATCTCTTCATCTCAAGACACCCATGTGCTCTCCAGTGTTCGATGTTCCGTGTGTGTTCAAGAAAAATGAAATGGTCTCATATCAAGAAAACTCAGAGCCTAAAATGGAGAGTACAAAGATGAACTAATGAAAATAAATAAGTGAATGTGGAACTGAAGGGTCATGTGGTTTCATATATTTGAAATTCATAGTATTAAAACTAAACAGGCTCCTTAATTACTGGTCTGTTAACGTCTTTAATGTTTCAGTGTCTTTTGAATTTTCAAGGCAAATGCAATGTTTTCCAAAATTAATGGAGGGAGGGAATTCCTGTTTGCTAGACTTCAGGGACTAGTAGAAGACTTCAAAACAAAGTTTAGGAAACAGCACATTTAGTGGTTGACAAAGAAAATTAAGCTCAATTACAATGAATGGCCTGAGAGAATAGTCATATGGATGGCTATCATTTATTGAATATTTACTATGAATTAGGTGCTGGGTTAAGTGCTTTAGATGCACTAATTTGTCTGATCTTTACAACACACTTTTGAAGTTAGTTCTGCTATTTTACAACTGAGGAAACTGAGGCAAAGAAAGGTTAAGCAACTTGTCTAGGTTTATACAGCTATAAGTAGTAGAGCTTGGCTTCTAATCAAGGCAGCCTACCTAATCCGGCCCGCTATCATAACTAGTATATTATTCTATATTAAAATAGAACAGAATAGTTCCAGTGCAACCAAGTAGTTAATAAATACATATATATGCAAATCATATATATATATTTTGGAATCTCAAGACTCTGGAAAGCTACAGCTGAGGCTACTTTTGGTCTGTGTTCAGCATCAAGAAAGTGAGTCTCGCTGTCCAATCAGTCTGTCATCGTTTCTGTCATTCAAGGCTCTGAGATGAAACAAAGCTATCATTTTGAAGGAGGAAAAGAAATATGTCGCTCTGTTCTCAAGACGCATGTCAAAAAGGTTTCAGTCCTCAGGTAATTTACTGGGTCTGGTTCTATTCGTAGTTACTTCAAAGCCTCAGTAAAAATGAAAGGGTTGCAAAATGGTATTTCGTTTTGCAGAGAGACATCTGGATTCTTCTTCCGAATCTGGCCCTGCTGACAGGAAACTTCCTTGGACAATCACAGGGCTATGCTGAGGTAGAAGATGATTCTTTTCCTTTCCGCTAAGACAAAATTCCAAATGGTTTCCTCGAATATTCCCCATGAAATTTTCTGTGGTGCACTTAAAGCTTGTCCCTGCAGTTGACAACTACTGGCATTACTCAACGTTTATTTTAGGAATGAAAGCTGAATTATTTAACAATGAAGAAGAAGTTATTAGGTAGAATAAGATCACAAAGCCATATTTCATGGGGGAGGCACTAAGCTCATAGGATCAAATCATTTATTGTTGGTAAGGTGCTTTGAACAGTGACTGTAACATACAAGTACTTGTTAACTAAGTAAATATAAACAAAACTGAGGGAGATTGTGCCTTCTCTAGATATCTCTAGATATAATCCCCAGCTTCTGAGAAAATCCTAAAGGAGTCAGCTATTGCACGAAGAGCAGGTATTTGTCGGTGAGCTGAGCTCAACATATAACATGTAATGATTTCTAAATTTTAAACCTTGGGAGTTTGGTGCAGTGACAAATGCTCCCAAACAGTGGCTGGCTTCCATATAGAAAGAAGGAGGAAGTATCATCGTATTTCCAAGGAGCCTCGGAAATTATAGAGAGATGATATTATCGCTGTTTTTCAGACAAGGAAATTGGCTAAGAGGTTGAGTTTCTTGCTCAAATTCATGCATAGTATTCAAGCCCATACTTCTCTTACTCCTACTCCAAGATGCTTCTCCCGAAGTACTCAAGGCAACCAGGCAAGACCAGTAAATAGTCTCATTAGAACAAGTATGTATGTATATATTTATTTCTACTCCTTTTTTTGATCTTATGGAATTCTATTCCCATTGAGACAATAGTTCTTGTTGCAGGATTTAAATTGAAACAGTTCCCCTTTCTTAAACTAATGCGTTCCATGGTAGACTCAGAAAGGTTCTAGAATGCTTCTTAGGTGGTAGGAGACCAAAGATAAGCTGTTATATGCTTTGAGAGGGTGGGAATTTATGTCTTCTTTAAAAACATAACTTATTGAAACTGTGAAATAATTTAAAACTTTGCTTGTGTCTGATCTAGGTTTACCCATTTAGCAAGCATTTTTTTAAAAGCAGACTTTGATGGGAGAGGCTCTGCTGGGCTTGGGGAATATAAAAATCGAAAGGTTTGCATCTTGTAATGAGCTTACAGTCTAGTGCAGGCGTCCTCAAACTACGGCCCGCGGGCCACATGTGGCCCGCTGAGGACATTTATCCGGCCCACCGTGTGTTTTTGCCACCGCTGCCTGTCCTGCTTAGCAGCCGACTTGTCCGGGGCCCACAGTGCGCACTCTCCGGCGGTCTGAGGGACAGTGAACTGGCCCCCTGTTTAAAAAGTATGAGGACCCCTGGTAGTGTATACACAATTGTGTAATTCATTCTTTGTGGCACTAAATATTGTAAAAGAAAGCAAAAACTATTATTCCACCACTAAGCTAATGTGTTCAAACAAGAAAATTAGTCTGTTATAGCAAAAACTTGTATGTATGCATACAAATATAAATGCATCAATGTATGTGTACATATATTCGATTGCAATGTTGAAGTCTGGCCATAACAAGTAGGAAAAGACTAAGACAGTTTATATTAGATGTGAGATCAAAATGCTAATAAAAAAGTTGACAAAATCCAATCAAACCAAACTGTACTTACACTTTGATCATAATTACTAGTACTCCTTGTGGAATAACTTTCTGGGTCAGACATTATGTATTTTTCTATATACCATCTAATTTGTTTACTTATTGTGGGGTGTTTTCCACTTAGCAACCCAATGATATCTTTCACTTGCTATTTGTGACTAATACAATAATCCAAGTACCAGGTTCTGTTAAAATTTTCATCATTTGACAAAAATTTATGAAAATTTAGCCATCATAGATGCTAACCCTTCCCCTTGTGTCTTCATTTCCTGACAACACTTATTGGACATTTGCCGTTAACTATGGCATGAATCTCTTAACATTTTCTTAAGACTGAAATTTCAGGGAACTGGAGGTAAAACACTGTGAAAAGCCCACATTCTGCTTCTCATTTAAAAAAACCTTTAAAACGTAATATATATGTTCTAATTTATAGTTGGTATGAAAGTGTTTTGAAATTAATTTTAAAATCGTACATATCAGGAGATTATTTCTAGAGACCTTAAAACTAAACATGCTTCGGAATAACCTACTAACAAGAATTACAATAATGAGGTGAAGTCATTCTTATCTTTCTACACCTGTTCTTTACTTTTCCCACTTCCTAAAACTTATTTTTCCCCCCTCTTCAGTTATTTGAATCTATTTTTGCCTTAGCACAATGGATAACTTTTATTTTCTGCAACTGCCAGAGCCTATACCTTATTCTTCAAGATAACTGCCTAAGCAATGAGTACTTTTGGGCTGCTTTTTTTTTTTTTTTTTT
>VBSM01001927.1:13579869-13594215 GCA_008086735.1 Cheirogaleus medius
AAAAAAAAAAGAACTCAGAGAGCCACTACAGAAATCTGAACTTCTAATGATCTTCTTTTATATTTTCTTACAATGGACAATGACTCTCTCAACACCGAGAGAAGAAGTGGAGGGTGGAGAAAGAATAGCCACTATCACAAGATGTGCTGTATCATCTGGGTGGAAAAAAAAATATCCTGTTTTCTGTAGCCAAACTGTTGCTGTCTCTTGTTGAAAATATCCAAGATCCTTGCAAACCAATGCTGAGATGAGAAAAGATAAGAGTAGGTGAGTAATTTTTTCTCAGGAGGAAAACATTACCGCCAGTTAACATAGTAATAGACCAGTCATCTTGTGCTATTCTAATCCTTTCACCAACAACATAACAATAGAAAAAAACTTCACGAGTAATTTCTCCTTTAAGTTTCCTCCATGCACTACTTGACCTTTTAACAGGCTAAATGAAGTAAGCGGCCATTGAGCCTATACTGTAAAATTTTGTTGGATCAAGCGCGCCCTCTACTGATCAATAAGAATATTACCGAACAGTATCCGGCAGATCACTGAAATCAGAAAGATACTTTTAGAAGGTTTTAGTTGTGTGTTTTTCAAACATTGTAAAAATTAGAAAATTGTAAAAATTAGTGTATTAGATTTCAGATACAGAATTAAATTTAAATAAATTTTTAATGATTTAATTGTGTTAATTTACAAATTGCCATGGTTGATCAGAAAAATTAAAATAACACACAAAAACAAAACAAAACAAAACCCTAACATTCTCATAATACAGGGAAATAAGTTATTTTTATAAAACAAAAGCTGGCAAACTTTTTCGGTGATGAGCCAGGTAGTAAATATTGTAGGCATTGCTGGGCCAAAAAGTCTCTGTTGCAACTACTCACTGCTGCCATTATTGGTCTAAAGTAGTCATAGACAATGTGTGAACGAATGGGTGTGGCTGTGTTCTAATAAAACTTTATTTGCAAAAACCAGACTGAATTGATTTGGTCTACGAAACAGTGAACCTGAAGATTTGTTGAAGCATTGAAGAATGTAAAGACCTTCAAAGTGTCACATTCTTAAAGTTACTCTGGGGGAGATGGCTGCAAGTTTTGCTCGAAGGCTACCATTACTTCCAAACGTTTTGAAACTTCTCTTTCTGATTAGTTTCCTGATTCCACTTACAAACATTGCTAAAAATAAAGGTTAGAACTGGCAGGACCCTCACAGATGATTCAGTGCAATTCTCTCCTTTACAGATGAGGAGATGAAAATCTAGAGTATTTCCTGAATGCTATTCCAGCCATCTGTGTTATCCACTGAATCCATTCTTAATGACTTTTGGTTGTTTTGGTAAGATAATGCATAGAAGAATGCTTTAAAACTAGAAGGAATTAAACAAATATTGTTACTCATATATTAATATTAGGAAAACAAAATGATAGACATTTGCATTTTCTCACCCTTTGAAGATCAAGTTTACATGAATGATAAAACCACCCGAGTCAATAACATCTCCTTCAATTGGAACCACCACATGTTTTAGAGATATAAACTCACATAGGTATTTTATGCAGAAATCTGCATAAAATATGAAATTTTATTTCAGCATAAAATACCTATTTCATATTTTATGCAGATAAATTTTAATATACCTATTTCATATTTAGATTTCTGCATAAAACACCTATTTTATATTTTGTGCCATATATATTTTCATATACATATTTCATATTTTATGCAGATATACTTTCTGCCTATATAATTTCATATTTTAAAAGTTTTATTAGTAGCTGGGTATAGAGATGGCTGTAATTTCTCTTGGCATTTGAGGAAAATTATGAATTATTTTTGTTGATGCATGATAACCAAAGTTAGGTGTCTTCACTATTAGATAATTTTTTGTTGCAAGGCAACCAAAGAATGGTGTGTTTTGACGATTAGATTATTTTTAGCAAAGGATAACATGTGAAGACAGAACCCTTGGGGCACTACATATAAATAAAATTTCTTTGAATTTCATCTATTACTGCATGTTCTGAACAAATAGTGCATTTTGGATGTCTTTTAAATTAAAACCAACCATGAGCATTTAAAATGAATCAGTTCAGGAATTATTTATTCAACAGTCATTCAAAATGATAAGGCACTATGTTAAATGTTGGTGATCACTGAACTTTCAGACTATGGAGGAATTATTACTGATAAGGCCTTGTCTTTGCCCGTTTGAATTGCTGTAACAAAATACTATGAACTGGGTAGCTTATAAATGACAAATAGTTCTCACAATTCTGGAGACTGAGAAGTCCAAGATCAAGGTGCTGGCAGATTTGGTGAATGGCAAGGGTCCTCTTTCTCATAGATGTTGCCTTCTCTCTGCGTCCTCCCGGGGTGAAAGGGGAAAGGCTTCTCTATGAGTCCTTCTTTTACAAGGACACTAATTGCATTCATGAAGTCTCCGCCCTTATGACTTCATCACCTCTCAAAGGCCCCACCTCCCACTACCATCACATTGGTGAATAGTTTTCAACATTGTGAATTTTGAGGGAACACAAGCATTCAGACCGTAGCAGGCCTTGAGCTCTGACTTTGAGAACACAAAAAAGGAACATGACACCAAATTTATTCTCAAGGGACTAGACAGTATGAGACTAATGAGATGAGAATAAAAATATAACAAATACAAAATGAGAATAATAAGTCATATAGCAATGAGATTATTTATTTATAGAATCCTGAAGAATGCTTTGTAGTGGCATATTTGCTCCAGGCTTTGAAGGCTGAATAGGAGTTTTAACAAGTAGAAATAAAGCAGGAGAGGAAGGAACAGATACACTGTCTTGACAGAAGAAGCATCATCATCAAAGACATAAAATGGGTATATTTAGGAAATACTGAATGAATGGTTGTGGTTTGACTGCGTGTATACTTTTGTGGGAGGATTATGAGAAGGGAGGTTGTTTGAGATGAGATCCTGGGGGTTGAAAACCACAAAAGAAGGTTGAATAGGTGTGGAGAACCATAGCAGGTTTTTTAACTTGGTAGTGACATGATCAGAATGTTAGTTGGGATGGCAAACTGAGTACCTAATCATGAGGAGATTGGCTGCTGTTGGAATGACTTGGGAAAAAAAGTATGAAGGGTCTGAACTTTCCAGGGGTGTGTGTGAATAGATAGAAAGAAACATGATTTGATTTCCAAGGTGGAGGAAAATCTACGGAACTGGGTGCTGATGAACCAAGAAACTTTTTGATAAAGGGAGACATAAAGTTGATATTTAGGATTTATTGCATATATGTCGGATAAGTTGGTAATGTAATAATGGCATCAATAGATGAGAAAACTTAGGGAAAAAAAATACCAGTTCTTTGGGGAGAATATGACTTTTGGCCTTACTGGGTTTGAAGTGAAAGTACTCCATATAAAGATAAATTTCAGGAACTTACCAATGTGTTTCTGATTTTTAAAAGATTTAAACTTAGAAGTCTTTTAGAAGTCACTAAGAAGTGGTCACTAAGGCAATGATGATTTCATGTTATTGCTTTAATGTTTTCATTTTAATAGGACTAAACTTTTTAGTCAAATTGGAGCTAGAAATTCTTTTGAAACCGTTGACATCATAAATCCATATGTATTCTGATAAGAATTTTTTTGGTACTCAGAAGGAAATTCTTTAGGATGTTAGGACTTTGGACTCAGTAAACTTTGCTGCCACCCCTCAACCCAAGCCCCATGGGGTTAGGAAGAAGAGTGAACTATTAATTTGGAAGGAATACTACAAATCATTGTATAATGGAAATAATACCTATTTGTCTATAGGATGGAATAAAAAGAAAGAAAGAAAAAGAGCTCCCTAAAGCTTCTCTGCGGTTGTTAATTAGGAAATGACACCATTAACATCAGTTTCGGAAAGTTGAGCTTATGAGCATGTTGGAGTTTAGAAGGGTTTTACAGCAATCTCTAATTTTCCAGCTTGCATTTTCATTCTGAGATCATGTCTAGCTAGACCTACTAATTTAATCTCTCATAATGTTTTGTTTTAGCATTTACAGAGCAGAAAAAGATTAATGGCTGGTATGAGACTCTCATTTGAATTTATTTTATCAAAGACATTATACAAATGATAAATAAGCACATGAAAAGATGCTTAAGAGCATTCATTAGTCCTTAGGGAAATGGAAATTCAATCACAGATACTGCTACTCACCCTTTGCAATGACTGAAATTTAAAACGTCCGACTGTATCAAATGTTGGGGGACATGAACTCTCATACACTATTGGTGGGCATGTGAAATGATACAACCTCTTTGGAAAACAGTTTGGCATGTCTGTATACCTACTGCAGGGCCCCTGCATTCCACTCCCAGGAAGGATAGACAAGAAATGGAAGCACATTCTACAAAAACGCTTGTGTGTGAATATTCATAGTGACTCTATCTGTGATAGCTAAAAACTGGAAATAACCAAAATTTCCATTATCAGTTGAATGGCTAGAAAATTGAAGTATATCTATGCAACAAAAGGGAATGAATTATTGATACATGCAACTATATAGGTGAATCTCAAAAGGATTATGTTGAATAAACAAATCCAAGCAAAAAGAATACTTACAGTATAATTCTACTGATACAAAAAATGCAGACTAATCTATTATAATAGGAAGCAGATCAGTTGCCCAAGGATGGGAAGGCAGGAGGTGGAGAGAAGGATGATGCCATAAGTAATTAATACATTTTAGCTATTATAATTATTAATGTTATTAGCCTCTCACCCCCACAAATGGAGAAGGAATGAAAGAGGGAGGGGACATGGAGATTAAACAAAAAATGACTGAGAAAACCCTGGATTTTGTTTTGAATAATTAGATCAATTTTCTGTTATAATGTGGAATAGTGTATTGAAGTTGAGGTTGAGTTGCAGAAAAATAAAAACATTTTATTTTTTTTGTAATCCAAAGCATCCTTGAAATATTCTAAACTTTGTGCACACAAGCATTCTCTAACACACACACATACACACAAATTCTCTTTCTCTGTCTCTCTCCCTGGCTGTAGATTCTGTTTTGTATTTTTCTGTGTCTAATCAATTATCATTTTCACGGTGAAGAATATAACTCATAATTCTATATATTAAATGCCAGTTTCTAAATCCGCAAGATCACAGCAGGCCCTACTACTGCACATTTTGTGTGTGCCTTTTTTGGGCTTTAGATCCTGTCTTCCCCATTGGATACAGTGAACCCCATAAACAATCAATGTGTGTGTTTGCTGACTCACAGTACATATGGGCTTTTTGGTCTTTAGCGATGTCTTATTTTTGACAGTCTTTGGGCAAAGTGACAGACACAAAGATTCCAGGGCCTGAAAGAACTTTGCCATGGTTTTCAACAGAGGGTTTTAACCATTTCCCATAGGGGTGTGTTTGGAAATGTGCAGAGCTGTACTGGCATTTTAAAGGCGAAGTGGGCCAAAGATGTTAATGATCTTACAATCATGGGATGATCCAGAACAACCAAGAATTGCCTTGCTAAAGGCTAAAAACACTACTGTGTTAACGATATTATACATTGAAGGAAACAGAGGCCTTAGGATGTACCAAATGATCCTCATGCTCTCTCAAGTGTATTTTTCTTACAAATGGAGTTTCAGGCCCATGTTTTATTTTCCGCTGTGGTTATCTTGCAGTGGACATAAGGAACGTCCCACTTTGGGATGACCCTACTATGTCCCCATTGACTTCAATACAGCATCACATGGCTTCAGTACCAGGGACACTAGGAAAATACTAGGTCATTTCATGAGAAAGGCTACGTGAATGGTCTAAGGTCAAAAGGGCAATGAAGGCAGGACAAAGAGCTCCGAGCTTCTGAGCCTCACTTGTTCTAACATTGAGTTGAGAAGTTCAAAATTTCTTGAAAATGAGTGTATAAATGATGCAAATTAGAACAGGATGCACATTTCTCCTTAAAAACATTAAGAAATGTGCATTTACTTCATATTGCCATTTTCCGTTATTTTAGTCCAGGGGTTAAGAATGTGGCCTCTGGAATGTGACTTCCTGGCTCAAATTCCAGCTCTGCCACCTCTGTGCGGAAGGCCCAGTTTCCTTATCTGTAAAACTGGGGGAGCATAGGAGGATTGTTTTGGAGATTATGTGAGATAATTTATATCAAGTCCTCAGCAGTACCTAGAACATGATGACTCCTCAAATGTTAGAATGATTTCTGTTTAATTCCTGTGTAGATGCTGTCATTCTCTGGAATTGCAATCAACTCATAATAAAAGCTATGCAACTTAGAAACTTAATACAGGGTTATAGGAATCTTATAGAATTGCCTTTGAAACTGACATGATTTAAAAGCACAGTCATTTTTGGGCTTCTGACCCATCAGAAAATCTGGGGAAGCTACAGGGCTGATGGTGGGAAATATCTCAATGATCGCAGGCGGCAGCTCAGGAAAAGTCAACGTGGTAATTCATATGGTATTGAGGATTTATGATATGTGTGAATTTTTAATCATTTAGCTCAGTGTTCTTCATACCTCTCAAAGTTTGCTGCCTCTTACTTTCTTTTAGTACCTATTTTTATTTCTAAATATATTATTGGTGACTGTATCTTTCCCTGTCTCCCTGAAAGGCTGGAGAATAATTTTCAAGTTTTAATGGACTTCATAGTAAATAAGAACTAATTATCAATATTTCTATATCGTATCCCTCGCTCTGTATATCTATTATGATATTTTACTGTAAGAATCCCCATTTAAGACTGTGAAAACCAAATTCTTGAACTGTCCACTAGGGGGAGAGCTTGTTCTTCCATTAATTTGGTTTTTCCTTTAAGAAATACAAGTGAAATTTAGATTTTTCTCCTTGTGAAAAGCTGGTATTAAGAACTCTGATTCACGTCATGGTTATATTTTGGCCCTTTTGAGGTTGACGATGCAGAATTCACTCGCGGAGGAAAGACATCTGTTGATCTGTGAACAGTGTTTAGTTTCTTTATACTTCGTGGACGACTCAAGCTACAGTCTCACATAAAATATTGTTTTCCACAGAAATGTCACACTGCTCTAAAGACTAAATCAGAGGACTCCCTTCTGTCTTTTTACAGAGATGACTTCCTGAAGGATGGCTCTGTATCGTACAATCATACTTATTAGCCTTTATCTCGTCACCACTTTGATGGAACGCTTCAAAACAGATGTTTAAGAGTGACACGAATGCTTCTAGGGTTTTTGAAGCAAATTTACAAAAAAGGGAAAGTAACTTTTAATGGCCCATTTGTATTTGAATTTCCTAATGGTTCCAAGTAACGTTTAATTTTGGTGTCTACGTAAATCAATTTGCTAATCAAATTATATCACTTTAGAAACAAGTCAGTCATGGAAAGATAAACACCTACATGTTCTTACTTACAAGTAGGAGCTAAATAATGTGTACACGTGGACATAGAGTATAGAAATGATAGACAAGACTTTGGAAGGGTGGAGGGGTGGAAGGGGGATGGATGATGAGAAACACTTCATAGGTATAATAGACTATATTTGGGTGATAATGCTCTGAAAGCCCTGACTTCACCATTATGCAATCTGTCCATGTAACAAAATTACACTTGTACCCCATAAATTTATGCAAATATTAACAGAATAAGAATGTATTAGCAATATATAAGACTATATGGAATGATGGAAGTACATTAAACAGTAAAAGCTGAGAGTTGGCAGAGGTTTATGGTCCACTTGGGTGAGAAAATGTGGGCTTGTTCAAAACACAGTGATTGTTATTTTTCTGATACTCAGGGAATTTAAAGTTAGGTAGAATGATGGTGTAGCCACTTTGGAAAAGTTTGGTAGTTTCTTAAAATGGTGTAAACATAAATAATACTATGTGACCCAGCAATTTCAGTTCTGGTTATCTACCCAAGAGAAATAAAATTACATATGCACACAAAGACTTGTATGTAAATGTTCATTAGCAGCTTTATGCATATGGAAAGAACTCAAATGTCCATCATCAACTGGTAAATAAACAAAAAGTGGTGTATGGCCATATAACAGAATACTACTGGACTATAAAAAGGAATGGGGCATGGATACAAACTATAGCATGAATGAACCTCAAAAACATTATGCTAAGAGGAAGAAGCCAGACATAAAAGATCACATACTGTATAATTATGTTTAAAGGAAAAGTCTCGAAAAGGTAAATTTATAGCAATAAAAGTAAATTAATGGTGAGTTGGGAGTTGAAACAGTAATAAGGAATGCCTGCAAATGAGCATGAAGTTTTTTGGGCGGGGGTGATGAAAGTGTTTTAAAATTGAATTGTGGTAGGGGTTGCACAACTCTATACATTTACTAGCAGTAATTGAACTGTATACTTAAAACACTATAAAGCTGTTAAAAACCAGTAGAATAAATCTGAAGATCAAATATTTCATGAAAATTTTAAACGTTCTTCTGGAGCAAGGAAATCAAACTCATTAGATCTTTTAGCTTCTCAGGTCAGACCAGCCTTTTGTCTTCAAGAATCAGAAAAGAGTAGGAATACATGACTTCAATTTCTACCACCATGAACCAAACAGCCAAATGCTTCTAAATCAAAACATCAGAATTCAAGACAGGGAGCGTGTGTTTGCCTGTGACCTATGAAACATTCCTTTAACTCACACAATCTACCACTCTCTGAACTTGACCAGACTCTGTTAGTTTTGGTCCTGTTTCTCCAGGAACAAGGGACACCATATTCTTTGCGTATCTTGAGTAATTTAATATTATTGGGAGATGAGGTGGATGCAAAGAAAATAATTTTTCTTCCTACCTAACTTGTAATAGACTATAAACTTTGCCCACTGTTCTCAAGGTACCTTTGAGACCTTCCTTTCCTGTTCTCTGGCCAGAACAATGACATATATTTTCTGATATCAGTGGTGCTGAATTTAGGGCATGACATAGGTCTAAACACCACTTAAGACAGAACTCTTAAGGAAAATATATAAAGTGAAAGAATATTCACAAATAATTTTACTTATTCAAAACCTAATCTCTTACCTTTCTCCCCCAAGCCCTATTAAGAATTGCTACTATATTGAGAGTCATTGAACACGCTTGCAATTTGTTTTTACAGAACCCATTAAAAGTCTGCTTAGATTTAACAGGAAATGATGGAGTATTTGCCTGCAATACTGCATTTGTCTTTTCCATCTTGGAGGGCAAACATGTGTTCTTATATGTCCTTGAGAAATTTTCCTTGAAGGAGTTATCTTGTGAGTGTTCATGGATCCTATGATCCATGGGGGTTGGACTTCACCCCATAAGCTACTTCATTCCCTAGTTCCAAATTTCTATCTTCCATTCACTCAATATGGAGTGTTTACTATGTTTTAGGCTCTGTGCTGGGCCCAGTCCTTTTGTGGTTAGAGCAGCCAACCTATTCCAGTTCCTGTCTTCAAAACCCATTTTAAGAAGTGATCTTCAAACAGGATCAGCAAGTGAGGTATAGAACAAATAGATCAGCAAGTGAGGTATAGAACAATTTAAGAACCTCTATTTTCCTTTTAAAATTTTTAACTTTCTGTTTCTGAGAATGCTGAGGTGGTATATTATATATAAGTACAATAGAACATATGTGTCATTTATAAATTATAAAATACACATACATTAAGTGTGCGTGATCATATTATTTACGATAGAGGTTGAATCAAAAATGTTTGCAGACCACTGATAGGTGGCTCGTGAGCAATTTTAGATCTTACACTCTCATATTAATTATTAGTCCCTTCAAATACACATCAAATAAATAGTAAATATCAGTAAAACATTACACTTACGATTTCAATGCAGCTTCAAGATAAGTTCCCCTATCCACCATATCCCTAAATCACTTCTCTGCTTTTAAGTACATTATATCTAGAAAACTCCTGACATTAGCATGGTATCATGGTCAATAAAGACAAGAAACTAAGCAATTACAGTGCTACCTGGGTAAGGAATGAGTATTAGAAATGTTGCTAGCACATGAGAGGGTTGTGACAGCCACTTTTCAGGGTTAGAGGAAACTTTTCTGTGGACATAGCATCTAAACTGAAATTTGGTATCAAAGCAGTATAAGAAGAGCCTTCTGGGGAAACACAACAGTACAAGTACATTCTAGCATCAAAGGAGAGGATGCATGTTTGGGAGTATTAAAAGTGTGGTGTGTGAGGATGAAGGGAATGAGCAATGAAGTATGAGATCCAACAAAGCCAGACAGAGCAGAGCCTTGTTAGGAATTTTGACCTTCTTCCTGAAGGCAACAGGGAGCCATGGATACATCTTAAGCAGGGATGTGACATTGTGGAGGGGAATGTACCTTAGAATGACATCTCTCTAACTGCAGTCTGATGGCATGCTCATCTGTCCTGGTTTTCCAGAATAGATTCCATTTGTGCTTACTGTCCATTGTCAATATTAATAGTGTCCCCTTTTAATGATAAAACTTGATTTTGATGATAAATCATATGGTTTTTCCAAGAATAGACTGAAAGGGACCAGAAAGAATGAAGACCTGAGCTGCAGTTAGTTGTAGTAGTCCAGAGAAGAGATGGCATCTGGCATTAAATTAGTGACAGTGAAAGTAGACAGTAGTGACATGTTTAAGACAAAATGCAGGAGATCGTGGTTGATTGGACATGGGGGATGAGAGCTAGCTGAGATGCAGAAGATGAACAGGTTTTTAGGTTGGAGAAAGACAACTGAATTTTGAGAGCTGTGGAACTCGAGGTCTGTTGGATGTCTCAGAGATCTGGTCTACATTTCAATATGTGGATGTGAACCTCTGTGTAGAATTCGGAGTGGAAGATAGAGATTTCAGAGTTGTCCACATAAACATAGTAACTGAAGCTACATGAGTGGTAGAAATGGCCCAGATCGAATATATAGAGTTAGAAGAGAAGAGGATTGAGACAGAGGGACTCTGACACTTGACAGATGAATAAGAGAAGAGTTGCTCAAAGGAAAAACTGAGATAGAGGTAGAGAAATAGAGAAAAAGGAGAGTGTGATATTCTGGTACCCAAGGTAAGAGTTTATTTCAAATGGAGAAAGATGTCAACAGTGTTGAACACTGTTGAGAATAAGATAAGAATTAAGAATAACCACACGCTCACCTTGGCAAAAGAATTTTAGTGAAGGGCTGGGGACAGATATAGGACTCGAACAAGTGGAATGGAAAAAAAAAGATGCTTTCCAGAAATCCTCATACCTATGTGTGTGTCTCTGTTAATTGAAAAGAGATAGTAGTGGTCTGTAGAGAAGGAATTAATTCCTTCACTTTACTGATTGTTCCTAGAAAATGTAACAGCTTAGTTAACATGCATGTGTCCTTAAAAAAGCCACTAGGGAGGTTAAGAGTGAGAATGCCCAGCTCTAAAGAAGACTGGTGAGAAAGATCTTTAATATCTGTGTGGAAGAAGTTTCAAGGTCTCCTGAGAGATCACTACATAGTCAGTGGCCTGCCTTTCCTATGCAGAAGCCTTGAACTTGCTGTGAATTTTGCTTTTCCCTTTTCTTATAGCCTGGATGTGATCAATTACCTGCTGTCATTTGCCCTGCACTATTTTTAGTACCTTGTTTGTATAATCATCAGTACCTGTTGTCTGGAATTATCAGTAAATGCCTTTTGAACTGATATGAAAACGGATGAATAAAATGCAAACTACTGGGATGCAACCTGAGAATGAGGCACAAGAGCTCAGTCCCTGACATAAAATAGACATGATTCTGCACCAAGCCTCAGTTTCCCTATCTGTAAAATGTGGATGTTAATAGTAATCTCATTATATTGTTGCAAAGATTAAGTTACACAGGATGTGTATAAATCACTCAGTCGCCTGGTCCACAGTAAACACCCAAATGAAAGTTCATCACTAGATAAATTATTGTTTCATTTTTTTTTTCCTGAAAAATGTCATTTCAAAAGGCTTTGTGCATATGGAGAAGCCATTCCAAGGTCAGGATTAAAGTCAATATCAGGGTTGTAAGAATAAAGTTGATAGTGAGTTTATCTGCAATATTCATTTGCCTGCTGTATTGAAAAACCAGAGATAATCTTCTTAGTGTCACTCAACCCTCTACTGCTTCTGCCTTGCATTTGCAAAAACCCAGCTGTCCTTTTCTGCTTTATGTTGCCAATTTATGATCGCTGGCATTCCCACTTCCTGCAGAGATGTTACGGCCTTTTTGGTTATCGCTTAAATATCACAAAGTTTAGCTGAATCTGCCTAAGAAATCCGACGTCAGTGAGCACTACAGTTCTTAATCGTGATGTTTGGAGCATCTTTGGGCAACACTGTCAGAAGCTGGGGGTATATTCTCTACACTTGACCGTGTTGGAAGGTTAGCTCATGGTGCTTTGAAAACCAAAAGATACTTAGATGCATATACTTTTAAAGATTATTAGCATTATGAATTTATTTGCCACCATCCTCAAATGCACAAGGTCATTAGAACTCAGGAAGAGAAGAAAATATACTAGTTTTTAGCTGCTAACCAAAGAGAAAAATTGAACAAAGTAAAAATGCAAATTTCCATTCTCAGTGTGCAAAATAATTGTAAAATTCTGGATTAGCTAAAATGTATTCTACACAGGGGCTATGGAAAGACTTAACAAAAATGAAATATGCATGCTGTAAGTAGTCCTTAGCCTGTTCCAGTATCTCTCATTAATTTATTAATGACTAGAAACTTAGGTGAGAAGGAAGAATACTGGCTCATAAGAGCTGGGGATACTGACAAAGTATGAACGGAGTGATGGACGGATGGGTGCTAGAGTCTAGATAATTAGTATAGAAAATGAAGACAGAATGGGTTTGAAAAGGTTCCAAGAAAGTAGAGGGAGCAGTGGACCTAGAAACTAAAAGATGTGATATAGTGAAAATTTAATATGTCAAAGTCAGACCAGTTCTAGATAATGGGTGACAAGACTTGAGCCTGTTGTCTTGTCCAACTGTTCTTCTGTAATATTGCTACCATCACTGCTGGTTTTAGAGGCAGTATGAACTAGAGGCAAGTGAGCATTGTAGCATTTGAAAAATGTAGCAGGATGCTAGCTTACCCTGGGGGCAACGAGTCACTTTCCTTATTACAGTGTGGAGATACCAATCTGTCTTCCTACATAAATATTTATACTCACTTAACTGTTTTGAGATGTGCTTTGGGATCACTTGGATTCAGAGAATCCTGTACATGAGCCAGTATATTTTGTGATAGTATTTTCTAATTTAGATTTAAAATTTTTTTTTTGAATGTAGTTTCCAGAGTTACCTAAAAAAGAGTGTGGCTCAGACCCATGCTCTACAAAACTGTGTATTACAAAAGAATTCATTGCATGCTCAATTGGATAGTAATTCTTAGAATTTTTAATGGCAGGAGTTTGTGAGCTATAGACTGAAAAATGATCAAAGAGCCATTAGAGCTAACCTTACTTCTATTAATACTCATCATAATGGCCCCCAGCCCTGACTGTGGGACTCTTGTTCAACTTCAGTCATCCCGAACTCATCACCGAGGTTTCAGTGTATCGGCTTATTCTCTTACTTAAAGTTTCACTGATGAATGTTTTTCCCTATTTGGTGGCTGCCTTTGGAAAGATAGCTGCAAGCAAGGAACACTCATTAACTCAGTTATACGTGGGGGATGCACTGAAGAAAGGCAAACTTTTCTTACTGATATAAAGTCATTTTTGGAACTATTAAATCTCTAGAGGAGAAAATGATTCTTTTTTCAATGCATCTTCCATGCCTTGTAGAGGTTGGCACAAACACAGCCACTGACTTTTAAAGGTACTATTTAAAAAACCACAGCTGGGAGGCAGAATATTTAAATACTGCCCCCGACATCATGCCCAGCAGCTGTTGCTGAATAGCATTTGAAGTGCATAATACTCAAAGTTACAGCAGTCTCCAGGGAGGTGTTCAGAGAGAGAGAGTGAACTAAAACTTGTTCTCTAGTCTGTTCTCCCTGATGGGAAGCAACGGCTTGGAGAAAGGAGGAAGGAAGAGAAGTAGAAAGGTAGATTCTTCTTGTAGGTGAGATAATGAAGCACGTTAATGTGGGCTGTGCTGACTTATTTATCTGTTCCTGGCACTTTTCTCTGTACAAATTCAGGAAGCTGTCTCCTCCATGAGATTTTTAATGAAATAATTTACTTGAAATAATAATAATAAAAGCTTCCCATGCTGTTTGCCTTTAAAGTAGAGTTTTTCCTGCATGGCGTAGGCTGTGTAATTGATCAGTAACATTGGGTGAAAGTAGCCCAACTATCTCTGGGAAAGCTTGGTTAATTCACTGTGATACATCAAGTAATTGGGATTGTTTTCCTCCTCCTC
>VBSM01001927.1:13601242-13621222 GCA_008086735.1 Cheirogaleus medius
TTTCCTTGCTGATTTTCCTGAGTTCTAAATAAATTCTAGTTATTAGCCCTTTGTCAGATGTGTAGCTTTCATAGCTTTTGCCATTATCCTAACCCAACTCTAGAACACTGCAATGATTTCCTATTGGTCTCCCTCTTTGTTTTCTTCATTTTCTCCATTTCTGGGCCAATCACACAGAAACCGAAGTGATTTAAAAGAAAACAAAACTGGATCAGATTATGTTACCTTCTCCTTTCAGATATTTCAGCATTTTCCTTTTGCTTTAGAATAAATCTAAACTCCTTTCCATGGCCTTGCAAGGACTTAAAAGATCTGGCCACTCTTTTATTTAATCTTTTCTGGGCTTTTACACTTGTTTCTTCTGCCTGAAATGTTTTGGAATGTAACCCCTCCCCCAAGTTCTTGCTATGAGTAGCTCATTGTTATCCTTTAAGTTCATCTCAAATGATCACTGTACACATAGACCTACCTTCCTTCATCTCAGCTGTCTATACCTAGCTGTTACCAGTCTAATCACCATGTTTGTTTTCTTTGTCACAATACCAAGTTATCTATTAAAATTTATTGTTTTCTTCCCCCACAGGAATGTAAACTTCATTGAGGTAACAGAACTAGGATATCTTGATTATTGTCATATTTCCAGGGACCGGTAATCACAAGGCATGTGGTTGACTTGCACAATAACAACTAGACTATTGAGAGCTTATCTGTGATAGGTGCACTTCCACGGCTTTATGTAAACCAACTGATTTGTTTCTAATAACCTGTGAGGTAGGTATTATTTTTACCCCATTTTACAGGTAGGAATTTAAATATTGTGTCCCAAATCATTTAGTTAAAAGTGGTAGACCAGCTGCTGATTTCCAACTCTTATAGTCACTTTTCAAACCCTGATTAATATGTGTCAAATAAGTGAATGTTTAGTGAGTTGCACATACCTAGCATCTAGCAAGTATTAATAAAGCTATTTGGAACATTTTGCTCTCTTACTGACTTGCTTCCTCAGAATTGTAGTGATAGGGCATGAGTTCAAGCTGTTAGAAAGTTAAATGTGTTGACGGCTAGCCTGTGAAAGTTCGCCCAGGTAGCTCTCTGTTGATCATCATTTTGTGGCAGACTTCCCTTGAGTCAGATCAGCTGATTTGGCATAAGGCTATCTCCAACAGCCTTGTGGAATATGAATCTTCATTTTAAATTTGAGGACCTAATGCTACTTGACGTTTCACAAATCTTACTTATAATCGGGGTTACACTTCTATGGAAGCTATAAAATACATTTCAGTGACTGGAAGCCATTCAAAAGATTATCTCCAGATTTACTACTTTTAAATTGGAAGCAGAGTAAGTGGTAGTAGCTGAGCAACAGGGGAGAGCCTTCAGCTGAGTCTCTACCTTTTGTCTCTCTTTGCTCACTTCAATCAAATTTGACCTTATATTAATAAAATACTTATAACAATAAAAGGAGGTGTATACTCATTTACATTTTAAGTTGTTGTACTGATTTATACTACCAGCATATTCAAGAGAGACTAGATAATGTGCTCAGAAATATGAAGCATGTCTGCACAGAATTTTGTTCACAGTGTAGCAGGTTCCTCATCTTAACTCTAAGGTTTTGATAGGGAGGTCCTGATGCTCTTATTTTGAAGGATTATTATGAATATTTGGAAATCATGATACTTGTAGTGCATTTATACAGTACAAACCATAAAGTAAATAGTATGCTTTTTCCTAATCAAATTATTAATATTGAAATATCTTGAGGGCTTTTTGTAAAAAAAATTGAGACTTGTGGAGACCTAAAGGACTATGTGGAGGATGACTGATCTCTCTGCTTTTTAAAAGTTATATATAACATCTTATTAATATATGTCATATATAATTATATAACATATATTAATAATATATGAAGGCTATGTGGAAGGACAATGGATTGGAGTTTCTGGTGAGTTCTAAGGATTGTTTGAATTGGGGTACTAGAGAAAATGGAGCTAGAAAGACACACAGTGGTGGTCAAAGAGTGGGAATCTTGACATTGAGATTATGAAGAAAATGCTGTTATTACTAGTGACAAAGTCTAGGTGTAGCCATGGGAATGACTGTATATTCATAAGGAGTGTGTGTGTGTGTGTTAATATACTCTTTGGAAGGACAGAATAGCACTTTATCACCATATCAGGGGCTATTTGAACTATATAGAACTTCTAGAAGGTAGGTAACAAGAAAAATAATACATGATCTTATCCCATCTCTATTAAAACATGGTTTTGATATTGAATAATGATTTTTAAGAGTTTGATATCAGAAAGCAATCTAATGACTAGTTATAGCAGTTCTGAATCTATAAAAATGCAGAACTTTGAAAAGTATCTTCATCTCAACTTTGAGAGAGATATATATATATATTTTCCCCCCAAAGTTTTGAAATATGTGGTCACTGTGCAGATCACTGCCCATCTGGAACCTACTCAATTCATAGACATTTTCAATCTGGTTTCTAGGCAGCTCTCTTAGCAATGAAGCATTACTTCCATGAATACAAAATGATTTACGGATAAACTGGAACCGTAGCTTTCCTGCTATTCTTCTGACCTTTTAGAGTCAAATGCAAAATCCAATATCACAGACGACAAATTTTTATAGGATCACGACATGACCTGGAATTACTTTCATTGCGCTTAAGTAGTTGCCCTCTGATCTAGAAAAATCATAGTTTGTTCAGATCAATGGCTTTCCATTACTTCTTGTTTGATATTACTGGTTTAAGTTCAACTTTAAATACATCTCATTTGCTAGAAAGGTGTTGGTTTTTAATGTGTGCTGATGACATTTAATATTACTTTAATAATCCTTTCATTTCATTGAAATATGTTTGTAATAATCATGTTCAGACTGGAGAACTATGTCGCAGACAAAATTTGATTCAATTTTCTACAACCTCTTGTTGATGATGGCATTTTATTTTTTTAAAAAAATATTTATTTATAGTCCTACCATATTACAGAAAAGAATTAAGGCAGCATATGGAATTCTGTACTTGTCATGGAAACTTTCTTGCCATCTTTTCCCACTGAATCTTCATTAGTGCTTATTTACCACTTAGGTTTAGCTAGCCTTCGCCACTACTTAATTTTATTTGCAAATATAATTCCTTGCTTTCTGAGGCTTTTAAGACAAGATCTGGACTCACGATTTTAACTCTTCTCCTTGCTCCCTAGCTCTAGTTATAGGCAGGCTAACCTTGGCAACAATGTTCCATAGGTAAAGTGGTACAATATTTATATTCACTTATGACATCATATAATATGTGAGACTGAATATAAATAAATACTGGAAAGAGAAAACCAGGTAAGTTAAATGATGCAGGAATTTAATAGGGAATTACGATCTTGCAAGGATATTTCTGTGCTTTTATTTGTTTTGAGAGGATATTTAATTTTCAAGATCTTCTCAAATCCTAAGGATCAGAGGATAGAAAGTCTTTCTTTGTACTTAGAAACTTTGAATATTCTTCTTGATCACAGTTGCAAATCCTTTTGCAACTTTTTGACCATATTTCTGGTTCTGGTCTTAAAAAGCAGACAGATAGGATAGGATCCAGTATATTAAAGAAAAATTTTAAAATTGTTTTTTCTTTTTAAAAGGATTAGTATTACCTTCAGCATGAAGTGATTTCTAGACATCTCAGACTTCTAAAATACTTTCTCCACTAAGTCCTTGCTGTTTGATATTTTCCTAATTAACTTTCTCCTTCAGTGATTTAAAGCTTCATTCAGAGTTAAAATACAAATGCCTATATTTCACCAACTGATCATTTCAGGCAAGGGTAATAAACTTGGCAACTCCCTGTCCTCAGGGTAGGTTTTGAGAAAGATCTAGTAGAAAGGGTAACAATGGTGAAACCACTCATTCTCACTTTCTTAGCATCAAACTTTCTCCTTTATTCTACTAGCCATACTCATGCCTGGTTTTCTCTTTTCCTCCTTTCTTCTCTTCCTCTCCCTCCCTCCCTCCCTCCCTTCCTTCCTTCCTCCCTCCCTCCCTTTTCCCTTCTCTCCTTCCTTCCCTTCTTTTCTTCCTGACAAAATTCCTGTTGAATTGATTCTTCATTTTTGAAATTTGGAAAAATTTTCAGTGTATGTCTCAGTTTTGATGACTCTGATTTTAATAATTATTTTTATTTTCTCAAACACAGTAGGCTCATTTAATTGGCAGATTATTATTTTTTTGTTTCTCATGGAAATTTTCTTATATAAGAAATCAACTGTTTTCTCTTTTCCATATATAGAATAGAAGATTTCACTGGAATGAAGAACAATTGATTTTCTTTGGCGGATCATCATTATCTATCTGATATTATCTATTAACCCTCTTTTAAGATAGTAGTGATCTCTTTGTCTTCATTCTTTGCATTCATTTGGCCTCTAATTGAATATTTGGCCCCATATATTCCATTTTGTATTAATTTATTTATTATTTCCGTTATGGTGTCTTGATTCCTAGTTTGTCTTTTTTAGCTTTGCGATCGTGTTTTTCCCTTTATTCTGTTGTCTTTCCCTTTCACCTTGGGTGTCTTATTTTATTGATTTCATGTTGTCCGTGAATTCTTCTATAATGCAAATAACTCATTGGGGAGATTTCTTTGCCTCTATTTTTAAAGTCACATTTAATTCCATAATTGATTATTTTTGTTCCTTGTATTTTAAAAATATTTTACTGATCTTTATTTTATTTGATTGGAATTCATAGATAACAAAAGAATTACATGTTTCTCGTAATTAGAAAACACTATCAAGTATGTAAAAAATTTTTTTCTTTATCTCCCACTCCCCCAATCCCAAGATTACTGTTGCTTATAGTTTTGTGTGTATATTTCCACATTTTGCTTTCTATTAAATACATGTATTAATATTAGCTCACATATACATATAGATGTATACAAATGTACATACATGTACATATGTACATATACATAAACATGTGCTTTTCTATTTTTTTCAAAATAGGGTCCTACTCTATATGCTTCTTTGAATTAATTAATTTTTAATTTTCATGGATAAAATCCTGTTTTGCTTCTTCGAAATTTGCTTTTTAAAAATTTGTATTGTTTTAATGTAATTATCTATAATAAATACACTTCCTAAACCACTGATCCAACTTAGTTTTAGAAATGGCTGTTTAATGGTCTGTCTATGGTTATGCTATAATTATTCAATTATACTATTAAGGACATTTGTATAATGGTCTTTTTTTTTTTTCCTTTAGCTTCTGTAGATTATACTTCCATAGATGCCAATATGCAGATATTCTTATACACTAATGCTTTTATATCTGTTGAATGATTCCAAAAGGGGAATTACTGGGGCAGAGATTATGTGCATTTAGTTATTGACAGACACTGTTGAATTACTTTCCAGAAAGCTCTTGATAATTTATACTTGCTTCAACATTGAATGTGAATGCCTATTTCTACATCCATTAGTCAGTTCTAGATATTATCAAAAGTTTATTTTTGCTAATATTATGGGTGAAAAGTGATATCTCAAAGCTAGTTTGATTTGCATTTCTTGGGCTATAAGTGAGAATAATCAGTTTTTCATATGTTTCCTGCCATTCCTTTTTCCATAAATTGCCTCACTATACCTTTTGCCAAGTTTTCTATTGAGTTGTTTGTCATTTACATGTACATTTATATTTGTTCCTTGGGTGTACATTCTTTGTCCTGCATGTTGCACATATTTTTCTTCCCGTCTCTGTGTGCCTTTGGACTTCGTGAGATATTTTATCTTCATTTTATTTTTATTTGTGACATTATGACCTCCTGAAATTTGGTCTCTGCAGAATCAAATACTATGACTTAATCACATATCATTTCTTTTACAGTTTTTTATTTTGTTGATTTTTCCCTGGAGTTTTTAATTCTTATGCTTTTGAAATTTCATTCTATCTCTTTTCTAATTTTTTCTCTCTTCTAACCTGTTTCATCTATAGCACTCTCCTTTAACTTGGGTTCTCTATTCTGGAGTCGTCTCTTCTTGTGCTCCTGCATGGACTGATTTCTGTCAACCTGCTGTACCTCTGTCAATGTTTTTGCCTGTATTGTCTTTTGCTTTGTTTTCACTGCTGATGTTTTTGCTATTCCTGATGCTGTTTGGTTTCCTCCTCATTTTGCTGGATGGTATCCTCAATCAACTTCCTACAAAATGTGTTTGCAATGTAAAAATTTAGGTGTCCTTGTTTTACCTGAATATGAAACTTTACTTTGCCTACATACCTAATAATTTCAGCTGGCTAGACAATTTTAAGTTGAAAATTATTTTCCTCTCTATTGTCGTATGAGACCCAGTGATGCTCATTAAAAGTTTAATGTAGGTATAATTCTTGTTCCTGTGTAGGTGACTTGTTTTTTCTTCCTACTCAATGTCTTATGGAAGATTAGAGCATATTCTTTTTATCCTGTTCTTAGATTTCACTGTGAGTTACAGAACTTTAAAAGAAACAACTATCTACTTGGCGTTTACTAAGTTCTTTCAATTTTAAGATTTATGTCTCCTTTCAGCTTTTGCAAAATTTCCTGCATCCATTAAGAAATGATTTACTTCCTATTCTGGACTAGATTTTGTCTCCTTCAAATTCATACGGAGAAGCTGTAACCCCCTCTGTGACTGTATTTAGAGAGAGGGCCTTTATGGAGGTAAATAAGGTTAAATGTGGTCATAAGGGCTGGGCCTTAACCCAATGGGATTGGTGTCCTAAAAAGAGGAAAAAGAGTCAGCACAGCTTTCTGTCTTGTACACACAGAGGAAAGGCCATCTGAGGACAGAGCATGAAGACAGCTATCTGTCAGCCAGGATGAGAGGTCTCACCAGAAACCAACTCTGCCAGTATCTAGATCTCTAGATCTTAAACTTCAAACCTCCAGAGCAGTGAAAAAATAAATTTCTGTTGTTTAAGCCAAACACTCTATGCAATTCTGTTATAGCAGCCCAAGCTCTTTAGTATGCTTCCTTCCTTTCTGTTTTTCTGTGTATCTCTTTTAGGAATTCCCATTATTGGGTCTTATACCTCCTGGAGACATTGTCTGCCTCCTTTATCTTTCCTTTCTTAATTTTGATCTCTTACTTTTTCATAGCACATTTAGGTGATTCCTTAAATTTATCTTCCAATACTATTAAATTAATATTTTCTTTTTTCTTTTTTTAACTCCACTGCACAGATAAATATTTTACAAGTCATTTTTATCATTTCTGTGAACTCTTGTGATAGTTTTATTTTATTATTTTTCCCTGAATTAATTGTTAAAATAATCTAAAATTTACTCTGTTTTCTACCACATAAATTCTGTTTTTGCCTTTTTCTGGAGTTGGTTTAAATTAGTCTTTTTCTTTCATTTTAAGAGATTTTTGAACAATTATTAAGCAAAGTCTTCTGAGCACTTGTGCCTCAGGCGAGGTCTAGGTACTAAAGATACTGTGGTAAACAGAACAGATAACTGAGCTCACAGAGCTTTTATTCTGAGTAGAAGAAGAATATTATACGAGTAAACCAAAAATAAACATAGTGTCTATAGCTATAACATGAAGAAAATTCCAACTATGGAAACTTTTTCATGGGTTAAGAGGGCCTGAGTGGTCAGGGATGACTGCTAAGGAAGCTGAGACCTGAAAGAAGAAATGCGAGGCAGAAGGAAGAGCAATTAGAAATGTCCAGAGGTTGGAGTAGTCTTTGGAAATCTCTGATGAACCCAAGATCGATGTGTTTATAGCAGATTGAGAAAGAGGGAGAATGATCTGAGATAAAGTGAGGGAAGCTAGCAGAGAAACATCACCTAGGGTCCTCCAGCCTAGATATGGGGTTTGGATTTCATTCTGAGTGACAAGGAAGTCCTTTGGATGGATCCAAGCAGAGGTACAGCAAGTTTTGATTGATATTTTAGAAAGATCACTCTGGCTTCTCAACAGAGACTTATTGCAAAAAATTAGAATAAAAGACAGGGGAAGAGGTAGACAATTCAAAGGCCATTGTGGGAATCTAGGGGAAAGATTACATCGGTTTCAACTTCAGTGGTTGCAGCAGAGCAAGGAAAAGTGGATTGGTTTGGGATAGCTTTTGGAGTCATACTTGACTGAACTTGCTTATGGACTTCTGAAAAATGCATGGGTTTTGGCTTGAACAATTGAATGGCTGGTTTTACCATTTATTTCCTAAAATAGAACAGAGCAGGGCAAAGGTTGGAGGGGTGGTGGATTAAGAGCTCTTCTTTGCATTTGGGGATTTGAAAAGCATATAAAACAGACATTGTGGTGCAGATTTTGACAGTACTTGCATATCCATAGTATTTGAAATAATGCCACATCAAAGGATGACTCAATAAAGAGCCTGACAGAGAGTTTCTGGGTATGTGGACAGGACTAGTGGGCTGTCAGATTTTTGTTCCAGTGAAGGCAGACTGGGAGCTGGTCTTTATTCTGGAGCCAAAATGCAGAGGACCTTATTGAGTGTCAACACTTGCATTAGCTGTCCTAATTGTTTATAGATAATTCATTCTATCATTAATAACAAGAACTGTTTATTTTTCCCTGGAGTATGAATGTTTGGCTGTTGTCACTCCACATGCAATCGATTTAAGTAGGTATGGGTTAAAAATCCCATATAGAGACCTTTAACCCATCCTCTCATGCTTGGTTTCTTACTGTCATGCTCTGTCAGATCACGTAGATGCTCAGATCTTTTTGAGATTTCTGGTGAGCCAGCTGGCGCTCTCCACTGTTATAAGATACTGCTCTCTTATATCTATACTGTCTGCTTTCATTCTTCTAGAACTTGGTTGAAAGATACCATTTACTTCTAGCACCCACCTGTTCTATTTGTTGCTGGATTATAACTTTGTTATGTTCTTATTGTTATTTTAACAAAATTTCTGAAGGAAGAGAGGTAAACAGAGGTATGCAGTCTGGAATGGAATATTTTAATTTTTATGTAGACAAAAGTTTGTCCTTTACAGAATTTATTCATTTTTTACACATTTTATCTTTATTATTTTCCATGACATTTTCATAGTTCCAATGCCATTTCATTCAACTTAACATGAGCAGCTCTGCACAAACTTCTATGTGATATGTTTCAGTTCTGTAAGACTCTTCACTCATCTTACTCTTGGAGCTCCAGAATAATGTTTTCAGAAGAGTTTGTAGAGAGGACCATCTAGAGCTGTGGGACAGTCTTGAATGATGCACTTGTTTTTTGTTCTTTTCTTTGGAAATTAATTTTTTTTTTGGCCATGAAAAATTTCACTTCATTTAGGGATTATGATCAACAAATATTTTCAACAAAGTTTTGAAGTTAGTGTCCATTTGTTACCCATCTCTGCATTTGCAAAGGATCTGCCCCTGACCTGTAATCATGGGGATTCAGGAAAGACTTGATGAAATGCATAGCTGAAAGGACCATTTCTCTCTCTCACTTCTACTGATGACACTGGTTTACCCAGTTTACCCAGTACTGCTATATACTAGGGATCCATATGCTGTGCCTTCTAAAAATTCAATGATGTGGCACCATCATCTATTGTTTTGTGCTCTGTTATAATAAAGTTGTGGAAACCTTTTCTCCCCAATAGAAGAGTAGTTGAGGGTGAAAGTATTTCATATATTTATTTGGAGCTCATTCTCTTCTCATACTGAAAAAATACATGGACACTACATTATAGGTTCATGGTCTGTCCTGGTCTATGGTCTGCTGCCATCAGTGTCTTTAAAATGCTTACTCTGCGAGGACATGTTATTTCCATGGCTACCTCTCAAAACCACACTCATCACTCTCTTATTTATGTTTCTTCAATACTTTTTAAGTAGTAAGTATTGAATAATATTGCCCAATTAAATATCATGGCAGGGAGGGTATAAGTTGTATTGAGGTAGTGTCTGGAAGAAGATTGTAATTTGTTTTCACTTAGTCTTGAGGGTGGGACAAGGAAAGATTCATGGTTTAAGGAAATGATATCCAGGTATGACGGAAATGAAATCTGGGTTTTGGAGTGGTCTTTTAGCATTTTTGAGTAGCTATTTCCATATTCTAAAGTCAAGCACAGAAGACCGAGATAGGAAAACACAGGGTGAATGTCTTAGACCATTTAGTGTTGCTATGAAGGAATATCTGAGGTGAGTAATTTATAAAGAAAAGAGGTTTATTTGGCTTGAAGTTCTGCTGGCTGGAAGATTGGGCATCTGGTGAAAGCCTCAGGCTGCTTCCACTCATGGTGGAAGGAGAGCCAGCATGTGCAGAAATCACATGGTGGGAGAGGGTGGGAGGTATCAGATTCTTTTTAACAACGAGCTCTCCTGGGAACTGAGAGAGTAAGAACTCACCCATGTGTCCCTGTCCCTGGGGATCAATCTGTTCCTGAGAAACCCATTATGCCCCACCTCCAACACTGGGGATCAAGTTTGAACGTGTTTCCAGGAGACAAACATCCAAACTATAGCAGTGAGGGACAGAAACTACAGAGCTTCTATTGCCAGTTTAGTTGTCCTTCTTGATAGTTGGCTGTGCCATAGATTTTTGTCTGTTTTTCCTAGTGAGATTTACAGAAGATCTATTTATTATCTCACTATTTTTGGTCTTTTTCTCACTGCTGAGAATTTGGGTATGTCATTATGTCTTAAGTTTTCATATTTTTTCTCAATTTTAAAAATAGATAGTTGTAAGGGTGGATGATTTTTGTATAGGTCATTTCACCTTGGCATGTGTGTTTATATATAATATATGATATGATGTAACGTAGTATAATATAGCACAACGTAATTCACAGAATCCTTCTTGTTTATTAATTTAGGAAGAGCTTAAATTTAATTCTGCCACAAAGTCATCTTTGAACAACTATCCAGAAGTCATCTCTCTCACTATCTATAATATGTATTTAGCACTAACATAATAATACAAGGCAGTTTATGATATCTGTTTAAATATTAATAAAAATAATGATAGTATGTATTTAGTGTTCATAATGTGCTAGGCACAGTGACAGACAATACCAGATATAAAGTTCCTGTAGGCAAGAACAACATATTTGAAGTGATTGTATATCCATTTATCATAGTATCTGCATAAGAAGAGCATTCAAAAAATAGTCAAATTATTGGTTGATACTGTAGACAACTTTCTTTTTAAGGTTTCTGTCTTCAACTCAAATCAAGAATTTTAGGAATCTTACTATGTTGCTAGAGTTTTAAATATTTGAAAATACAAATAATATTGGATTTTACCTATTGGGTATTCAGAACTTTACATGACTAGAATGCTGTGTATTCTTACAAAAGAATAATATTAATTGATGATGTTTAGTGATTACTAATGTGCCAGACACTGCTGTAATAACTTTGAAAGATTAGATCTTTTAATCTTTATAGCAATTCTATGTGATAAGTATCTTTTTTTATGCTCAAGAAATTAATGCTCCCCCATGCCATCCTGCCTGTCAGTAACAAAAATACAGTATTTTCATTTTGTGTTTGTGTACTTTTCTTTGCCAGTTATGTTATTTGCTGCTTGATTTCAATAAAGTCATGTGTAATAGACTATTTTTATGAGAAATGAAAAATACATGGGAGAATATATTGTCAATAGTATGACTTCTTTATGTAAGAATAATCATCGAAAGCTGCATCAATGTAACCACTAATGATGTGGCTACTTTAGAATAAAAGAAAGATACCAGAGTAAGGTTATAGAGGTCTGTGAATTAATTCATTGCCTCATTCAAGTTCAAGCAACTGCAGCAAAAAAGTTGATATCAGAAAACTCACATAATAATGCAAATATGAGCATGTTACATTTTATAAAAATAAAATAAATTTTACATTTGACCAACGAATGATGGATGAGGAGAAATAACCTTTTTATGTTAAGGTCCAGTAGGAATTTATTGATCTAGAATATTAACATGTGGTTCTGCTTATTGAAAACTATCTTCTTCCTTAAATTAGTTTCTCCTCATTTTTACAGTGGGTACTTGAGTATGAGAAAGTCAGGATACCTAGGATTTCAGAGTTTATTTGAATGTACTGAAAACTTCAAGCATAGCTATGCCTCTTCTTAACTTCGAAATTATTAGTTAACCATCGCAGCATCCTAGAGATGTGGGATCAAAATATTATTCTTGCTTTGTAGGTTGCTTGAGGCACAGACCAGATAAGTGTCTTATCAGAGATTGCTGGAAAGCCAGGGGCAGAGCAGGAATTAGAATGTAAAACGTGGGATGCTTCATCTTGGCTTTAGTCAAGGGATTCCTACCAACTCCTGAGCCAGACCCCATGGCAAATGGGGAAGTAAAGACAGAGCTGAGAATCAGTAATACCTAGGTCTGCTTGAGGCTCTCACTGTGAATTTCTGGGTATATAAGGGTTGTTATGAACCCCAGAGCCTATAAACTAACCTCCTGATAATAACATAAACAATCTATTTTTTCAAGTTCACATATTTCTTTGAGCTGACAGCCTCATCTCCCTAGTTCATTGCCAAAGGCTAGTACAGGGCTGAGTTCTACCATAAAAATCTTCATCGCTCTAGAAAACAGACAGACAAAAAATAAAATGTCATTTTTCTCTTCAGTTAAACCTACAGCTCTGTTTACTCTAGAAAAGTACAATGTTTACTGTAAAAAGACCTGTAACTTCTATGTATTTGTTAAACACTGACCTATATTAGGTATACAAAACACATCAATCAGTTAAATAAAATTCTGCAAAACTGGAAAGATAGAATGAGATGATAAAATAGACTGGAGGCAAACTTACAGTTCCAAAATATTTATAGCTTTACATTAAAAAGAAAAAGCACCACTGAATAGGCTTGCATATTGAAAACATACACTCAGATTCTGAGGTCTCATCGTTTTTTAATGAAAGTTACAAAAACATAAATCGCCCAGTGTTTTCTTGTCATAGGCAAAACAGCAAATTTGATTTATAAACATTGTCAGTTGCAATAAAACAGATCAGAACATAATCATCTTACCAAATAAATAATATGATGTTCTAAATTCTTATCTCAACTCCAGACATTACTAATAAACATATAGAGAGAAGCTTTCAAAGCCACTGGGAAGGCACTAGAACTGACCTACTATAAATTCATCCAAAAGGAAGAGAGGGAGAGTTGGTTAAAAATACAATTTGTTTTTGATTTAGAGAAAATAGGGAAAATTTTGAAGAAAATGAAAATCACATCTTAAACCAGAGTAGGCATTTTCTTCAGTATTTTTTATCCAAATACATTCATTATTATAACAATCATTCTGCACATATCTTTTGTAATTATCATTTCATTTATCAATATTTGTGATGGTTCCCTACATTTTTTATGTTGTTTAAATAAGGGATTCTAAGAAGCTACATCTCAGTCCATCAATGATGGTACTATAATTCATTTAATTTTGTATAACTGATCATTTGAATGTTTCTCATATTACCTGTTATAAATAATATGAGCATGTGTATGCTGAATTTTTTGTGCATATATTTGATTATTAGGATTTTCTTGGTGTCCTCATTATTGAATTCTTTTGATTAATACTTTGGATGGTTAAAATTTAATGTTTAAATTTTCATATTCAAAAATATAATTGACATGTATTTGAATTATTGTATATTTGCCTTTCTTAGATTCTCATAGAAATATTTTATGTATGGATTTCAATTTTTATCTCCTAAAACTTGTTAATGGAAAAGAACCCAGACTCTCTAATTTAAAAAGATTTATTCTGAGTGAAATATATGTGACAATGGCCCGGAGAGTCATGTCCGAAAAACCTTGAGCAAGTAGTCTCCCTATGGTTAGAGTCTGAATAAGATTCAACCCATATTTTAAAAAATACAATTAATTTTTCTTTGCATTTTAAATTATTTTATTCTAGTATGATGAACTGGATAATGACTGATTTATAATTAAATTAAATTAATTAATTTATTTGCCAATTTAGTTTACTGTCACTGGGACAAATTTGTGAAGGGACTGGATCCAAACTTAGTTTTGTCATGACCATGAAATATAGTGAAATCTGTTAAATTCAACCTTAACTCAATTGATATGTCATTGCTACTATTTAGTAATATCAGTAATAAAATATAAACATAACATTTTTGGCTATGCATGGTAGGATGTTTTCTCAGATGCACCATAGTGAGACAATTTTAGCAAAATATAGATTTCATGAATTTGTAATTATCTTCCTTCTAGCCAGAATAAACATTAAGTGTGTGTTAAAGCAGTAAAGATTGAATGTGCCAGTTATAGCTGCTTATAAAGATGATAACATCAGGTGACACCTTAATCTCTCAGAGATTAATCACGTTGAATAGAGGAGTTTTGTAATATTCTACCATTCAGACATTTTTTTTTTATATCACCCTAGAAGAACAGTCCTGGACCGGATGAATTTAAAAAAAATTTAAATTTTTTATTCTCTAGCTCTAGGAAAAATTTTGGGCCCAAATAAGATAGAACAATTATAGTAGCTCAGTTTCATAAGAAAGTATATAATTTCACATGCATTTTTTTTTCCAGAACTAAATCACATCATAAGGATGTTTTCCCAGGCATTTGTGCCTTTGCTTGGACACTTGGTCCTTTTCCAAAATTAAGAGGATCAATTGATCTCGGTTTGCCTGGTGCTTCCCCAGTTTTAGCACTTAAAGTCCTGCATTTCAGTTGGGGCATACTCGTAAATGCTTTGTCAACTTAGAATTGTTCATAGTTAATTTATCAATAATACATGTTCTTTTGGCGATGAATTCCAGATATACTAGATTCTCATTTACATTTTAATATAACATTTGTACTTTTTCAAATCCATATTTTATAGTATGGCATGACAGTCCTAAAATATGAATATTTAAAATCCATCCTTTTAACTAATCTGAATTATAGATTATTTATAAAGTCATTTTATTTCTTTTATGTATATATAGTACTTTGGACTAGACAGACTTCCTCATTTTGTTTTAATGAAGAAATGAGAATGATTTGTGACTAGTATTTCAGTTGTTTGTATGCAATGAAAATAATTTGTTCTAGCAACACTTATATTTAAAGAGTTTCTTCTTTTATTTTCTCTGAAAAGGTTTAGAAAAACTATTATTTCTTAGAAAGGAAATAGAGTAGTCATTTCAAGTATACCTTCTGGTATCAAAACTCATGAGTTTGATACCAGAAAGCCCAGCTCCATATCCTAGCTGTGTGATCATGAGCAAGTTGCTTAACCTAATGATGCCACAATTTAAAATAAAAAAAATTTTTTTCCTTTTATTTTTAGTTGACACATAATTGTACATATTTTGGGGATACAGAGTGATATTTTGATACATGTATACAGTGTGCAATGATCAAATTCAGGGTAGTTAGCATATCCATCACCTCTAACATTTATCATTTCTTTGTGTTGTGAACATTCAAAATTCTTCTAGCCTTTTGAAAATGTAATAAATTATTGTTAACCGTATTTACCGAATAGTGTTACAGACTATTAGAACTTATTTCTCCTAGCTAGCTGTAATTTTTTATCCGTAATTCAACCTCTCCCCATCCCTCTCCTCCCCCCATTCTTCCCAGATTCTCATAACAATCCTATTCTCTGTGAGTTCATTTTTTTCTGGATCCCACATAGAAGTAAGAACATGGAGTATTCATCTTTCTGAAGGCAGAGTTTCTTGGTATGTAAAATGGTATAATAATAGTACTTGTCTAATAGATTGCTATGAATAATAAATGAAATACAGCAGGTCCTCACATAATGTTGTTATAATATTGATGAGAAAAAAAAAATTGCTTCTGGCTGGGGCCACTGTGTGTGTGGAGTTGGCATGTTCTCCTAGTGGATTGTCTCTGGGTACTCTGGTTTCCTTCCACATCCCAAAGCTGTGCCTGTTAGGTTCATTGGCATGTCTACATGGTCCAGTGTATGTGTGTGTGAATGAATGAGAGCATGCCCTGCAATGGGATGGTGTCCTGCCAGGGCTGCTTCCTGCCTTGCAACTTGAGCCATGGGGACAGGCTCTGGCAATCCTGAACTGGAATAAGTAGGTTGGAAAATGAATGAATACAAATTATTGGAAAATAAAAATTTGTAAAGTATATGATGATCATACAAATGTACAATAAACAATGCAGTCTGAAAACACTCAGTGACGCCACCAGATTTGTCACTGTTTGTTTTTGAACTTTGCAGCGGGAGGAGGTCCTCCTTACAATTTTCCCTCTGCAAACATCTATTTCATGATTTAACCCACCACCATTATGACTGCTGTCACTCACTGATTCACCAAAACTTAGGGTGAAAAATGATCTTACTTATTTTCATTAATCTTTCTTAAATGTACGTGTAGTGTTTATTTCAATGTTTGATATTATTAAATGTAAGTGTATCAATGTTTGATATTAAAAGTGTTTTAGATCTTTATTTAGAAGTTTGATGATGGTTTTATGACCAGAATTATGCTGTAGGAACTTAATTTTTGTTCATATCAACAAGCCTAGGGTCAAATTGGTTTCCTTCTAAGTCATTTTGCTTGAAGTTGCAGTTTCCAAGAAGCTCACTCACAATGTGAGTGAGGACTTAGTGTAATGTAACGTGGTCACATGGTATAGTGTGTGATAAACAGGAAGTTTTCAATATTTTGGCTACAAGATAAATAGAGCTATGACTTGTGCTTGAGTAATATCTGTACTGATTTAAGATTTTTTCTGCAGTCGAATCAAGATTTTAAAATTAGTGTGTGTGTGTCTTGATCATTGGAGAATTCCAGTGCATATTTGAGAAAGGAATTCTAACATCTCTGGCCAATGGCCCTTTTAATTGAGAGCTCAAGTGGCAAGGAACAGCTACACTAGGGTAAATAATTTCTTCTGTTAACCCATGTCCTATGTCAAATTTTTCTCTGGAGACGGGGCAATAAATTGACTAGGTTTGCTCATGTTCCCTCTCTTATGGTAGCTATGTCTTATTAAAGTAAATGCTGAGTTTTTAATTGGCTTCAGAATGATTTAATCAGACAGTGTTTATGCTATGGTCATAAAGAGTGCCCTGCGATGGGCTTGCCATCTGTTCAGGATGAAAAAGAAATCCCCTTTGATGAAGTGGGCAATTGATAGAAAGTTTTTAATGAATGTTTAATGTTTTTGTATCTATGTGAGGGGATTATCGTGACAGTAACATAAATGTTGTATGAGCCTAAGGGCTCAATCTTAGTGTTTCAGTTCTTATTAAGTCTCTGTTGGAGCACTGTATTTTGATTTGCAAAGTTGTATAGCAAAGTGATACAGGGTGGATTTAGTCCAGTGACATGTTTGTTTTGGTCAAGTTATGTTTCAAAATCTCTGCTCACCCCTGCCTGGTCACTGTTTTCCAGTACAAGTGTTTCAGCTGTTTCCTCCTTCCTTCTTTGAGATATTGCTGTTAAAAATTATGTTTTATGGATTTTAGGCAACACTTAATCTATTTTGAATCTAAACTGTGTTACTCTACTATTCTAATATGCAGTAGTTGCCTTGCTGATATACGTTCTAACACTATTTATTTCATGTTTGAATGACCTTGCATTCTCCTTCCTGATGTTTTGTTTCCAAAACATGGACCCATTATTGTATCCTTACGTCGTCTTTGACCATTGTTGTTTCTTCAAATTGAAGTATACAGTCCTAGCAAACTCAGTAAGAGGTCTAGCCAGGGAACAATTTTCTAATTTAAGACTGTCACTGCATATTGTTTAGTTCCCCCATGGATTTCTGATGGAGGTTGTTACAAGGGTATTATAAAAGAGGGAAGAAGAAAGCTTTTCACCAAGAGTGATATCATGAAGTATATAAACTTGACCTACAATGTGAAAATTTAGTGTATTTTCTTCAATATAAAATGCTATTTGGCACAGTAGATGTTTCCCAGTGTCATTTTGCTGTAGAATAGTTGCCTATTTGTCAGAAGCTATTTGTCAGTTTTCTCAGTATCTGCAGGTGGTAAGTATGCTTCAGAATTCAGAGGAGGGAAATTGTGTGCTTATAGGGATTCGTTGCAAGTGCTTGACAAAAAATATGACCTTCTTTCTGAATGCTTCCTCCAGTTGACTGTGCGTAATCAGGATATTTGCTAGATTTCTTGTTATCAGGGACAAGTTGAATGCATCTTAATCTATGATGGTGGTCGTCATTACAATTTGGACATCAAACATTTTCTGACATTTATTTTATCTTCTAATTATTATATTTTTACTTACATCAATACAATTCGCATGTATAAGAAAGCAAAGAGAATCAGTTATCTATGAGAAGAAATTCTGCTAATGTTAGATGTTACAATGAAGTAGCATGCACATACTTATGACAGTGGTCTTGGGGACTGGAGAGCAAGTCAAGTAAAGTACAATAAATTAGGGCACTTTTGGCTGCTCAAGTGATAGAATATTATACTAAATACATCTTTGGTAATAAGGCTGACAGGGAAAACTGTCAGGTGCTGGGACGCGGCCCCTGGCCACCTCCCTGCAGCTCCGCATCCCCACAGGCCGGTGCCGCGCAGCGGCTGGAGGGCGCGGCGGGCGCGGCGGGCGGGGCGGGCGGGTGCGCACTGCTGGAGCCTGGCCTCGTGTGCTGGTTCCGGCGCTCGCTCTATGCTCGGCCGCCTGCTCCCGTCCTCTGGCCATGCTGCTTGCATGATCCTGATTGGGTAATTTTTGAATCCCACTGTTCCTGATTGGATGTTATAGCTTGTTCCTGATTGGATGTTATAGCTCATTGCTGATTGGCTGTTAACGCTTGTTGCTGATTGGACGCTTTTTGAGTCCTACCAAAGGTATAAAAGCTGGAGGAGCCTGGGAGGGGGGTCAGAAGAGCAGAGGACGGCAGAGGCTGCAGACTGAGTAAAGACTGTTCTCCGCCTCTCTGACCGGTTATTTCCTGGGTCATGAGCTGTTAACACTAAGAGCTGCACCAAGAGCTGTTAACACTTGCCGGAACAAGGCCTTATAATTTCACATGAAAAGAAGTTCAGAGGTAGGCACTTGTTGAGCTGATTATGTTCAGTGGGATCAGGGCTCTGCATCTTTGTTTTTTCTAGGGAAGCCAGGGAAGAAATTCTGTCCCAGAATGTTCCAGAAGACTTCTCCTCACTTCTCACTGCTCATAAATGGATACATGCCTACTACAAAACCACTCTCTTGCAAGGGTTGAGGGGAAGGGGTAGAATTGTGATAGGCCGAGATCAGTTATGATTTATTCCCGGGAGCTGGGCTCAACAACATTGGAGTTCTGTTAACAAGGAAGATTGGAATGTGGTGGAGATGGTTGTTAAGTATAATAAACAGTGTTAAAAGATACAGATATGCTTCAAATTATGAGTGTATGCTTTCTTATTCAATTTTTTAGGAAATCAAAATATTTTTTCAGGAAAAGTGATTCTTTAAATACAGCATTCCTGTGGCAGGTAACATTTTCTGTTTTTTTTTACTCATACATGAATATGTGAAAGAAATTATTCAATACATTTTATTTTTTTTTATTTTTTTATTTTTTTTTAAATTTAAAGATCATTTTTATTTTATGTTTTGTAAATTGTTCCACTTCAGATTTCATTTACTACAAAGGTTCTATTGCTTAAAACTATGTGAAGGACCATTTACAAGGGGATTTGATTGTTCAGTGACAGCACTTAGGGTTAGTGTAGAAACATAGTCAGTCCTATTTGTATTACTTGCCTCAGCAGTTGGAAACAAATCTATATTTTAAAAAGGGAATAAACTCCTTACTCAATTTTTCCACAATCAGATCATCCCCTTTGTATATAATATAGGTAGTTCTTGCTTTGCATAGTGTGGAGCAGCAACAATAACTGGCAAAATAATCTTAATAATCAATGGGAAAAAATGATTGTTCTGTCATCTTTTTTTTATTATTTTTTTATTTCATCATATAATGGGGGTACAAATATTGTTAGGG
>VBSM01001927.1:13623242-13641337 GCA_008086735.1 Cheirogaleus medius
AAAAAAAAAAAAAAAAAAAAAAATAGTGGGCAAATGACATAAACAGACATTTTCAAATGAAGACATACAAATGGCCAAAAACCTACAAAAAGATGCTCAACATCACTAATCATCAGAAAAATACAAATTAAAACTACAGTGAGATACATTCTTACACCAGTCAGAAAGTCATGAGTTTAATTTTAGAAATGTTGAGTTTGAAATGTCTATTAGACATCCAGGTGGCAATTTTGAGTAATCAGCTGGATATGTAGTCTTGAATTTGGAAGAGTGATATAGGCTGATAATACAAATTTGGGACTTGCCAGCATATAGATGGTACTTAAAGCTATAAGATTGAATATGAGTTCAAGGAAATGAGAATAGAGACTGAACCAAGGGCTGAGCACTCCAAAGTTGATGGCTGAGGAATAAGAGGAGAGACTGGGAATGTGCGATTAGTGTGGTAGCAGGAGATTCAAGCAAGTGTAGTATTAGTTATGTAGAACTAGCTCCTCACTGTCTATAAATTATCTTGGAAGATATCGTCTTTTGTATTGCTTAATGAACTTCGCACATAAAGCTGTAAGACATTCCATTGGGAGGAGGGCCAGGGAAAAGTTTGTATCTTTTAAAGATTATACAGGTTACCTTTTAAAAAAAATTACAAGAATTCCAATGTACTGTCTGTTTATAGTTTGGATGTTTGTCCCCTTGAAACTTCATGTTGAAATTTGATCCCCAAGGTTGGAGATGGGGCCTAATGGGAGGTGTTTTGGTCATGGGGGTGGGTCCCTCATGAATAGATGAATGTTCTCCCTTGTAGATTAGTTCACACTCTGAGTTCACATAAGAGTTAAAAAGAGCCTGGCCCCTTCCCCCTCTCTTTCACCATGTGATCTCTGTACATGCCAGCTCCTTTTTGCCTCTGCTGTGACTAGAAACAGCCTGAGCCTCTCTCTCCAGATACAGATGCCCAACCTTGAACTTTCCAGCCAACAGAATTCTGACCCAAATAAATCTTTCTGTTATAAATTACCCAGCCTCAGGTATTTCTGTATAGGAACACAAAACAGACTAAGACATGTACTTTGTTCAATAAATTTGGGAGAAAAAAAGAATTAGTGAATTGGAGTTAACTTTAAGACATTCACAAAGCATAGAGAAAGAAATAAGACAACGTAAAGCCAAATGAAAAATTCAGGGACCAAAGCGTGGCAGGAAGTCCTTTTCATTTGTAAGAAGAGGATCAAAGCTTTGGCTTGGACCTTTCAGTAGCTAGAACAAACAGGGAAACATGAGCAGTTGAAAGAATCACTGTATCTATAAAATAAAAAGAGCTGTCTCTGGTACTGACTGAAATCAGAGAGAAATTTTTCTCATGGCTACTCATGAAAGGATTCTATGTTGTAGTGGATGGTAATCAATATCACCCTTGTGATATCCAGCAGTAAGTTTCATACACCTATTTCTCATTATTTCTCTCCTTTTGAGGTCATAGAGAAATATCTTCAAATCATCTTGTGAGGAACAAAATCATTTTTATTATTGTTTGGATTGATCCAAGGATAACATTAAATATCTGAATCTCTTTTAGCCGTAGTCTCTCTTGTCTTGATTGTATTTATGTATGTGTCTAAAATTGTATGTGCGCCTAGCTGTGTTTTCATGATAATAGGGGACGATGTGAATGTTAAATAATGACAGCTCGTTGGATTTTTGTTTATCTTCCCATTTGGGGGAAAAGGAAAGATGGAAAAGTCATGACAAGACATTTCTAGGAAAAGCAATGGTGGTTTTATGTATGTATAATACATTAAGTCATATGGTTCCTTCTGTATGTGACGAAGCCTATTACACTGATCAAACTAGACTTCCCACCATCTGCCGGACCTTTTTGCTAAGAAGTAGCAGCAATTCTTGTGCCATGTTGAGGAAGGAGATTAAATTCTTTTAGCCACTCAGCCATTAAGTTACATTCTAATGTTCGGTGATGTTTTAAAAGTGAGCCTTATTATTATGATATAAGTGCACTTGACTTTGATATTGTACTATGTCTTTGAACTAGTCCTACTACAAGAACATAGAAAGTAAGAATAGAGGAAGGAATTCTCTATAGCTAGGTTTTATGAGGAAAACAGTGTTCTTGAGTGTAAAAAAACAACTTGACAAAATACCTTCTATTTTTTTCACCTTTTCTTAGTGGCTTGGGCTGAGATGACTTGGAAAAGTAGGAGAAATATAAGGGAAGGCATTAAGTTTAATTATTATAATTGTGTGACTTTTATTGTGTTTAGAGAAAACAGAAAATGATAAATAGGTGATGACAAGATGAAGGATTCATTCCTTAATTGTTGGGTAGATGCTAGTGTAGTCATGGTATAATTATTGCGAAATACACATTTGAGTACTAAGAATACTAGCATTTAAAATCAGTAAACAGATACAATATGGAAATAGTGCATTTTCTCTCTTATCTCTCAAGTACACATAAAATATAAACAGAACATACCTGACATATTCTTCAGAGAATGGGAGAACTGTTTTTTGGGGGAAGTGGTTATGACTTTGGAAATGGAGAAGGAATTATATGGAATTTTTAAATGCCATTAATAACAGGCTCCCTGCAATGCATAATATATAAAGTCCAACTTTCTAAAAAAGAAGTAAAATATCTTTTATTTCACCAGTAGCCATGATATCATGTTGAAATATGTGGTTAGGATCTACTTGTATGCTAAGCCCTTAACATTTCATGTATCAGGAGCGGTTACGCAAACAGTAGCAATTCATCTGCTTGTAATGATGATTCTAATGCAGTCAGTGTAAGAGGAGATAAATGCAGATATGTGTTTAGTTATTTGTGACTTATGGATATTTGTATTTAGTTCATCGACATGATCGTGTCATGTGACATTGAGTAGCTGGCATATGGACAATGGAGTCCATTTCATCAGTAAGTGAGTGAACAGTATTTTATTGCCTTTTGTTCAAGTCTTGCTTTTCAGTTCACTGATTTCACTTTCCACTTGCTTCTTATTCTTGACTTCTCACTCTTTGGATTTCCTCAGTGGGACATTTTATCTCACTCTTAAGTAGTTTCGGTAGTTTCAGTACACAGTTCAGTGAGTCAAGTTGATCAAGCATTAAGGTTATAGAACATCACTGGTGGTTTTAAAAAAGTTGTATTTAGTTGGGAAATATTCCTGAAAAAACCTCGAGAAACATTAGATTTAATTGTAATTTCATGTCATCTCTATCAGCACAAATAGACTGGATTTAGTTTTAGTTTTTAAGCTGCCCCATTCCAGTATTCATTCCATTGTTAACAGTTAAATCCCTTATTTTTTTCCAAGTAAATTTTAGCTATGTTTCATATTTCCCCATTCTGTACTTATGCACTTTTTTTTTTGAGACTGGATCTCGCTCTGTTGCCTAAGCTAGGGTGCACTGGCATTATCATAGCTCACTGCAACCTCAAACTCAAATCATTCTCCTGACTCAGCCTCCCAAGTAGTTGGGACTAAAAGGATGCACCCCGGGCCCAGCCAATTTTTCTGTTTTTGTGTAGAGATGAGGGTTTTGCTATATTGTTCAGGTTGGTTTTGAACTGCTGGTCTCAAGCTATCTTCCTGTCTTGGCCTCCCAAATTGCTTGCTAGGATTACAGGTGTGAGCCACTGTGCCTGGCTTGCACTTACTGTTTTTTTCTAAACATAAATATAGTGCTTTGAATTAATCTTTTGATTTTGAGATCCATTCTCTCATAGTGATATTTAATCTTGGTTTTATTATATTACTTTGTTTTCCAGCTTTGTGAAATCTGCATAGTTTATTAGAATAAAATTTACCTTTTAATTATAGTTAAGATAATTTGGTTAATTTTTAAATATAAATATGTTAAGTACATAAGTATATTACAAATTTTCATAGTGTGGCTAAAAGGCAAAGTAAAAGCAGCTACTGTGAGAAAAAGACACCTTTCAAACTTAAACGTAGGTTCATGAAAAGGCAGTTGAAATATCTAGAAAGTATAAAAGGTCAGGGTAAAATTAATTGGACTGAAGGAGAATTTGAGCAACATTTTGCAAAGTGCTCAAAAACAAACTATAGGAGATCCTTAAATGGTCAAGAAAGTTAGCTAGAGAATAAATGATATCACTTATTCCTTTTGGAGTCAGGAAATAAAAGGAGATAGGTGATTAATGTTTTTTTTTGTCCGTGTCTTTATTAAAATATGCAAGAAAGAAAATATTTTTACTAAAATGTCCCTGAAAATGTTTATATTGGGCACATTCCTTTACAATTTAGACCTTATGTATTTCACACAATATTTATTTTTACAGCTACAGTGATTATACTCTATTAATCTAGAACTTTACTCAATAATCAATGTATATAATAAAGTTACAAAATGATTTCTAGTATGTCTTCTGGTTTAAAGTAATTTTCTTTAACACTGGGAAAATAATTTTTTAAGATTACATGAAGTATTTCTTATGAGTCAATAGGGAGCAATGAGAAGCATAAAATGCTAGCTTTCACAATATGGGTGTATGTTGTTTTTATTTATTTCTTAATTCCATTGACATTTATTTAGTATCTTCTATGCTGAGGATGCATAGTATCTTCCTTGAGCATTACACCATCTGGTAGCATTCACAATCTCTCTTGCAGCTAGAGCTGTGTGTGATTCCTTGTTCTGATTTAGGTATCATCTCAAAGTAAATGTGTCCATTACTCCAGTGGTCTAATTGGAAGCACAATCCAAAGACTGTGATGGATGCTACAATGTTCACAAAGCACTGTAAGTAGGGAAATAAATGGGCAGTGCAACTTGGGAAAACCTGGCCTCTACATTGAAAGAACAACACTTCATTTAACTTACCACTATTGAGCAATTACATCATAGTCTATACCTTTTAGCTATTTACATCAAATTCTATTAGTGAAACTGATGTAGAGCAATAGCTAGTTATCAAAAAATACCGATTAATTTTTTTGCCATTTAAGTCTGTATTTTATAAAGAAATCTTAAACATATGCTATTTCAAGTATGTCATTAAGTGATGAAGTTATTCAATTTATTTTATTAGAGAAACCAATACTTTCTTTACTCTTCCATTCTTTGAGGTGGAATTGAAATTAGGCCATATTAAAATATTTGGGCAATATGTATTTTATTAAAACATTTCAATGACTACTAAGCTTCTTGCCCTAAAATGCAATGTATAGAGGGAAAAATAGTTTGTTTAAAATGTTAAAGTTTAGAGACAAAGTTGAATAAATTATTTTTGGAAGTTGCATCTTTACTAGAATTTATAATTTTTATTTATTTTCTGTTTTCTTAATGGAATTTATTTTGTAGAGCAGTTTTAGGTGTACGGCTAAACTGAGCAGGAGATACAAAGATTTTCCATATACCCCCTGCCTAGAAACATACATAGCCTCCCAATTGTCAACATCTCCCACCAGAGTGGCTTGTTGTTACAACTGATGAGCCTACATTGACACATCATTATCACCCCAAATCCATAGTTTACAGTAGGGTTCACTCTTGGCATTGTACATTCTATGGATTTGGATAAATGTATGACATGTATCTACCACTGTAGTATCATCCAGAGTAGCTTCATTGCCCTAAAAATCCTCTGTGCTTCACCTGTTCCTTACTTCCTCACCCCCACCCCAAATTCTGACAACAAGTGATCTTTTTATTACCTACATAGTTTTGCTTTTTCCAAAATACAGCATTGTTGGAATTATACAGTATGTAGCCTTTTCAGATTGGCTTCATTCACTTAGTGATATGCATTTAAATTTCCTCTGTCTTTTCATGGCATGATAGCTCATTTCTTTGTAGTGCTGAATTATATTCCATTGTCCGGCTATAACAAAGTTACTTTCTGGTTACTCATTTATTTTTTGGTGTTCCACATTTAGAATGTGAGCATCATAAGAAAAAAAAGATTTTGTTTTTTCATCACTCTATCTCCAGTCCCTGGTAAGGAGCAGGTGCTTTAAATTTTTTCCCCCCTTGATTGAAATGGAAATTAAAACTCTTAGCAGGAATTAAAGCAAATCTAAACAACTTCTCCCATACATGTTAAGTGATTGAGGACAGTGGTACTCAACATTTTTGGCACCAGGGACCGGTTTCATGGAAGACAATTTTTCCATAGATAGGGTGTGGAGAGCTCAGGTGGTGATATGAGTGATGGGGAATGGCTGTAAATATAGATGAAGCTTTGCTCACCGGCCTGCCACTCACCTCCTGCTGTGCAGCCCGGTTCCTAACCAGCCATGAACCTGTACCGGTTTGCGTGGCCCAGGGCTTGGGAATTGCAGATTTAGGAGCCACAGAAAGGTGAGGAAGGGATGGTGTAGCACAGCTAGCACTTGAACATCAAAAGGCAATGTACATTTTCCATTTTGTGAAGGATAGAAATATTTTGGGGAGCAAGGAGGATATCTTTTCTTCCACTGCTAATTTCAGAGTTCTTAGATACAAAGAGAAGTATATGTTAGGAGTTGAATCTTCCTGTCACTACACGATCCCAAACATAAAGGCGATGCTTAGTAATAGGCTTAAGGATTTTCATGTATGCCTGGGAAATCAACATACATTTCGTGAATTGCTGTCAATCTCTTGAAGGCAGTGGAGAAATGACATGCCAAGAGAAGTTCTCATCAGAAGTCTAAAGACACTCAAGCATAATACTGGTAGAATATCAGATCTGTGCAGCCTAAGTCTTAAAATTTAATTTGATGTTAAGTTATGTTTATTTTCACTCTTGTCTGAGGTTGGCTTCCTCAAAGCAGAGCCTGAAACAAGAATTCAGGTGCCTGTGATTTATTGAGGAAGTGGTCATCAGGACAAATTTCTAATGGAGGGAGTGAAGCAGGAAAGAGGAGAGAGAGGGGTGAGGGAGGGAGAATAGAGCTCAGTAAGGACGTGGACTCAGAGGAAGCCTGGGTTTGGTCTTATACATGGACATGGGGCATGTGTGTTGGGCATGGGGAGTATTCACTTTGTGCTCCAGAATCGTTCAGTCATTACCTGGGGCCTAAAAGGCTGTGACAAGGCAGCTTCTGCCAGCTGAGAGCAATTTCTGGAACAAGGGGCTGCTGTGAGCACTTAACTGCCAACACAATGGGATTCTGCCCTTAAGCCCAGGGTAGGGATAAAGTGAGGTACTTTGAATTAGTAATGGTCTTTTCAGATATCAAGATCAGAAGAGTTTGCTGAAGCACTGTTAAGAAAATAGAAATTACAGGAATGACAGCAGCAGATTATGACTTTGTCTTTCTTTTGACACAGGTTGTATTTCCTGTAAGACGGGAAAGTTATAAATGATTTAACTGGATAGAGATGGAATTTCTCCATTGATTTATATTGAAACTTATGGCATGCCGTACTTTGTCACCAGTGGCTTTACCTCTGATTATAGCTTCTGTCAGCCACAGCTCATCATGTGCCTGAGGTTGGAATGCCTGGAAGTGACAGTTCTGTGATAAGAACTTATTTTAAATCAAAAGCAGGATCAAGTTCAATTTCTCTGGCAATGGGCTCGTAAAATGCTCTGAAGAACAACAGTTTCAGACTTAAGTTTCTCTCTCCTTTTGTGACAGTCTAAGTCGAGATGATTAAGATTAGAATTTTAGAAATGTCTTAAATGGTCGTGTGGCTTTTTTTTTCTTTCCCTTTTTGGAGTTGCTTGTTTGTGTGGTTTTCTATTTGTTTGTTTTTCACTGTAGTAGTTATACTTAAAAATGTATAAAAGATATTTACAATGAAAACATTATCTTCATCATGTACATTGCAAAATATTCCCATTTTGTTCGATATTTTTATAGCATGTATTTAACCATTCAATAATTTATAAAATTTGCATTCTTTTTTGCAGTGGCATTTACAACAACAATTTAGGGTTAGTTGTATGTGGAGGTGATGAGATGTTGTTGTCAGGAAACTCCCCCTCCCTCAATTTCCTTATTCCTCAGTTCATTGTTTTCATCCATCTCATGGTTACCTATTAATAGAATATGTCTCTAAGTAGTTTTTCTTTAACACATGTTTATGTTGTAAGATTGTAAACACATGTTTACATCTGAGACTATCCTTCTGCCTAATATGTGGAATATTCATTTTCATTTTGTTACTGAATTACTAGTTGATAACATTTTCACTTCTCACAAATCTTTAGTCTTATTTCATAGTGTTCTTACAAATAATAAGGCAGAACAGTCTGGGCCTAGTTCAGTATATTTTTCTTTTGTTTTTCTGCGTGGATGCTTGTATCTTTTTTAAAAATTTGATGCTTAAGTTTTTTTCAGCAGGGTATGTTAGGTTTCTTTTATATTCGTTAATTTTGTTTCTGGAAAGTGTTAAGTCTCTTTAGATATGAAGATGATAGCCTTCATCTCAGGGTTTTATATATATATATAAAATAAAATTATTTATTCTATTTCATTTTTTATGGTCTCATTTTCTGGGATAACAAATAGCTTATCATGTATTATAGTTTCCATCTTTTTCCTATTTCAGTACATTCTGATAGTTGTAGTAAATTGGTTAATTTCATATCTTAGAATAAATGTTCCTATGTATTTCTGCTTCTATAAGGCTGCTTGTATCCATGGCATTTCTAATCTTTTACATTTTTTCCTTTGCCTTATTCAGCTCTGTTTCACTCAATCTATTTTATCATCATTTTCCTTTTATTTTAAATACTTCGTGTTTCATACAATTTTTTGTGAACCTAATAACATACCATCGTGTATTTCTGTTTTCTCAGTAAATATCAATAACGGGCTACATCCTTTTGCTCCTTTAACTCTGCACAATAAACATTCTGGCCCAATTTTGGATTTTGTTACTACATCAGTCCAGCTGGGTATTCATCACAGACGTAGACAGAAGCTTCCTTTGCATCCTTTCGCTGTCCATAAAGATGTTATTAGAATTCCTTTCTTGTGTGTTTTGCAGAAGAAATTGTTGATCAAAGGTGACATTATCGGTTCTGTGATCCAGTGCCTGGGATAAGGACATTCCAAATAAAGAGGCTTCATATCAGTACAGTTTGTTCTCTGTACACGGTGATGCTGCTCTGGCAGGGGCCAGCTTTCCATATTGAGTTATTTACTGAGCCTTCGTTCTCAGTGACATGGGAGGACATGGGCATGATGTCTGCCTCCTTCCTGGTAGGACAGTCACCCACTATGTCGGGGAATGGCTCTACCCTGGGTCTTCTTATTTCACACTGTTGCACGTGCCTCTGTGTACAGCAGCTGCCAACAAGGTTTTGAAATATTTTCTATCTGTTCCAAATTCTTCCTGTCCTCCCAGTGTGCGTCCTTTAAATGATCAATATTGAAAGAACTTACTGGATCTTTTGGAGTTCAGGTGGAACTTCCTCAAAGATTGTGGCATGTGAATGTCGCCTCGCCTTTGTGATCAGCGTTGCTGCAGTTTCTTCTCTATTTTGTTTTTCTTGGTCATTTCTATTTAGATTTAAGGGAAACAGTGATTAGATCCCTGTACCAATGTCATAGCTAGCTAGAAGTACTCTATCCTTTTTAATATCTACATAATATGTTATCAATTGGATATCCTTAATATTTGTAAATTTTTGTACATTTAGATTGGGTTATTTGTACAAATTATTTTTTTCTAGTATGTGAAGCCTTTGAGGGTTTTTTGTTCTTTTTGTGTTTCTTTCTTTTTTTTTTTGGTGTGGGTACTCAGCAATTGTTTGTTTCCTGTAATTCCCTTAAATGGTAAACTTTTTGAGGATTGAGATTCATGGGTTTTTTTTTTTAGAGTAATCTCATACCCTCCAAAAAACAAACTATATATGTTAAGACAATGAATTGGTTGTCTGGAATAGCTATTAGGATGCAAATCAGCCCATTAGAGCTCTGAAAAGAGTTACTCTCTGTCACATTGCCTGCTTTTTAAGTGCAGTACTCAGGCTTGCTTATCTGTCCCTCAACTGGCTCTACTAACTGGGAGCACCTTCTCGTTCCCATGTCATTGTTTTTGGAGAAGAAAAGCACATGCCATTATTTGCAAAAGCTTGAGCTCATAAGCTACTCATTGGAACGCTGATCACCGACTCTTTATTTTCGATGCTTGTTATCGCACATATAGCAGAAATTTCTATTCTCCCTCTGGCATTCAAATAGGTGCAATTTCAATAGTTCCACAAACATCAAATGTTGTGAAGAAAATATCCTGACCTCCTGTGTTAACCAACCTCACAGAAGAAGCCTATAAAATGTACATTCCCTAAATCCCTTAGTGTTATAAACTGCGGAAAGTAATAAATTGCCTTTCTGGGTACTCTTAATTCCCTAAAGATTTGCAGAGACTCAGAATGCCCCTATTTTTAAACTTTTCAGGGACTTGTGCTATCATTTCATGCATCTCCAAAGGCTTGTGGTGTCATGTGATGTGTACTGCTCTTTCGTTTGATGTATTACCTTCCACATATCGCAGCATATGTTGTCTTTGCCTATTATATCAAAATGAAAGGATCAGAGAAGATGAAGATTTTCCCTAATGGTTTGCTTATGTTCACATACTGTTTGTTGCTCATATCCAACACCAATTATGCCTATTTTTTATCCCTGGTGTTATTTTACTGTTTTCTATGGGTTTAGTTACTGAATCGTTTGTATCAAAATACATTGGAAAACTCAAGAATGGAAATTGTGGAAGCAGAAAATATTTGGAAGAAAACCAATTAATTGGATTGTTTATCACACTCACGAATGTGATTAGGAATGCAATACGGTGTGTAAACCCCTTACTTAACTGAGATTTAGTTGCTCTCTGTTAGGTACGGCTTGGGGTTGACAGACGAAAGTAACTAATATTCTGCCTTGCAGATTCTGAGGATATAGTTTTGTCCTCACAATACAAAAAGCATTTTGTGAACAGCACATGGAAGCTCATAGAACTGTTTTCATAAGAGTTCAGGTAGCCCAAATCTCTCCCTCCATCAGATCACCACTTGTTCCTCCCCCTTGGTTTTGCTTCCTTGCACCACTGCAAAACTATTTATCACAATAGATAATCCACACTGAGGCCAGTATCTTGGGGAATTTGTGATTTTTGCTCCCTGCTGTTTTCAGGGATCTCTCCCCTTTTGAATCATCTTCCTCCCTGGATTCCTTCTTTCCCTCTGAACTCCATGCCATTGAGGTCTAATGAACCTGGAGCTCTTTTGGTGAAGATTTCTGCAACTTTAGAAGTCAAACAGGATCAAGGGTAGCACACGGAAGAAATGACAGAATGAGATGTCTTAGCAAGAAAACTGTTGTTACTGGTTTCTCTTTTTATGCCTCTTACAACCATCAGAATTTTAAGAGCTGGAGGGGCCAGGATCGGGGGGCGAGCCTAAGGGATAAAACAAATGATAGGTAACATTTATTACATGTTTATTACCAGCCAGTAATTTACTAAGCCCTTCCCATTTGGGAAATAGGGAAAAATATTTAATCCTCATGAAAACTTAAAGTATTCTCCTTACGTGCTCTAGGAGCAAAAGCACCTCTTGATCCATTTGATCCAGTCCTCTCTCAAGAGTAGGAAAGAGGATAAGAATTTGGAGCCCAATCATTGTTAGTGTTGAAGAACATCCTCTGCCAAGTCATCTACTCGATGCATTTATTCTTTGACACCTAGGAGGGAGGTAATGTGTAGGCTGAGGATTTGAGGATTCAAAATCCTGGCCAATGTTGTTGTCTCCATCTTGGAGATGTTGCTACAATAGAGATTAAAAAGAACTATAATTCTGAGGCTATATTAAATTCTTTCTTTTATATAAAAAGGGCTTTTTGTCTGCTTTTTCACATGGTATTATAAAATAGAACTCTTACCTTGACTGCAATCCTTAAGCCCTGGTACAAACAGGTAAAAGACTTTGTTATCAATTTTACTACCACTCATAAAAAGTTGAGACTTTGATTGGTTTCTTTTCCTTTAGTCAACATGAGAGAAAATTATGGAAAATAGCTTTCCCCTTTTCTAAGGGTTTTATGAATTTGTCAGTGAAGGTCACTTAATGGCGATTTCAGAACCTCAGAATCTGAAATTCATTTCTCCCTTAAAATTTCTCTTAAAATACTACTGTCATTAATAGATCCTGAAAATACCTATACAGAGGCTTTTTGACCTATGATAGGGTTATGTCCCAATAATCCCATCAGAAGTTGAAAATATTGTAAGTTGGAATGTATTTAATACATCTGACCTAGCCAACATCATAGCTTAGGTTGGCCCTACCTTACATTTGCCTACAGGTGGGCAAAAGCATCTAACAGAAAGCCTATTTTATAACAAAGTGTTGAATATCTTATATAATTTATTGAATACTGTACGGAAAGTGAAAAACAGAATGGTTGTATGGGTACTCAAAGTATGATTTCTACTGAATGTATATTGCTTTTGCGCCATCGTAAAGTTGAAAAATTGTAAGTCAAACCATTGTGAGTCAGGGTCCATCTGTACATGCTTGAACATTTTCTCACCAACTTTTGGGCTTCAATAAACAAACTCTACATGGAGAGTTTCAAATGATGTTCAATGACAAATTTGGATATCAGACAAATTTGGGATGCAGAAGAATATTTTGCTGTAACATTAGATCAACTGGGTTATGTAGTAATTAACAAAATTCTGCTTCAAAGATGAGGGTTTGAACACGTGTACGTATATACTTGCCCCCTAATGATACTAGCTCATGAGCTTATATTTTCTGGATAATTTTTTATTTTTTTTCTCGTACTAAATTGCCTTTTCTGAATATAATTGCACATATATTCATTGTTTGTTTGAAAGAAGGAGAAAGTGTCTCTGCAAAGTTAAAGAATATCAACATATTTTCTTTGCAAATGATCAAGGAGAACTCATTTATTTGTAGCTAGTTTCTTACTGAAAATGTGTGAATGGGTTTTATGCCTTCACTTGCTTTGTTCTTTTCCATGTGGGCTAAATATTTGGGGATTTTTCTAATGGACTTCACTTTTTAGAATATTTTAGATTTATAGAAAAATTGAGAAGATAGTACAGAGGGTTCCCATGTACTCTCCATGCACTTTCTCCTATTATTAATGCCTCATATTAGTATGCTCTGTTTGCTACAATTCATGAACCCATATTTGTATAATAAATTATTAAGTAACATCCATGGTTTATTCAGATGTGTCTAGTTTTTACCAGATGTTCTTTTTCTGTTCCAGGTTCCCATTGAGGACACTATGTTACAGCTAAGCCTGGTTGCTTAGCTGTGACAGTTCCTTAGACATTTCTTGTTTTTGATGACCTTGATGTTTTTGGGGAATCCTGGTCAGATGCTCTATAAGATGGCCAATGCTGGAATTTGCCTGATATTTTTAATGATAAGACTGGAGTTATGGTTATTGGAAGGAAGAGCAGGTAAAGTGCTATTTTCATCACATCACATCAAAATACCTACTGTAAATGTTGACCTTGATCAACTGGCTGGGGTCATGTTTCACAGGTGTCTCCAATGTAAAGTTCCTGTTTTCCTCTTTCTTTGTTTTAATGGGAAGTAAACCACAAACTGAGTTGCCTTCTCTTGTGTAACCAGGAGCTCACATTATTTAAAGCACAAAAGTTTCTTTTAAGAAAAATAGAAATGAAAGGGGCATAAATGGCAAGATCAACAGTGTCTCAAACATAGTATTAGTATTTCTTGTGCCATTTCCTCCTAGGCTGATTGCTTTTTTATCACTGTGGTAGGTGATTTAGAGGAACAGGTACCAGCTATCAGACTATCTGGTATGTTGAGAATGTTTGGGTAATTGATTCCCAATTCATTTAATCTATTTGGATTTGATTTTGAATTATCTACAAAACCTGCCTAATGCATAAATCTTTTAAAATAATTGATGGTACTGATGCCTCTATGTCAGATTATTGCATTTTATACAACAATATGACGATGGATTATCTTTACATTAATGCTTGTAACTTTTCTGTAATATTAGGTGAATTACATTTTGGGATGATTTAACCGAAAAAGAGGCCAGTCCTGCTAAGGCCGAGAAAGCTCATCCTATACACAGTGGGAGGAAAACTCTCAGCGTCACACGTTCTTGATGACATTAGAATACTTGGGAAAAATTCTGAGTGCCACAAACTGCTGACATGAAAAATAAAAGTGATTATAGGTTTACAAAGAAAAACTGATTATAAGGTTTCTAAAGTTGAGCCAGAGGATTTTCAGTAAAGCTTTATGAATCATAGCATTATACAACAAGTTTCTCACTTTTCCATAGTAAATTCACAATGATTTCCAACTTTATGTTTTAGTTTATGACACAGAAGATTTTAATTTCTTTAGAGCAAATAATTCCCATTGTGTTCAGAAATGTATGAAGTAGATCTACACAATAAAACGCTGCTTTTTAAAACAAGACTTGTTTATTCAAAAAAGCCCAAATGAAATTGATTCAGGCAGTATTAATTGATAGATGATGCAATTGTTCAGAATAAAACTAAATAATAAAAGATGAAAGTATCTCAGACATGCTGAGTTGATTGGTAAATAATATGATTAAATCAAAATAGTCTTTATTCTAATAACATAACAAAATCATTATTTCTGATAACACTGATTTAACTAAATTGGCACTGTCAGAGTTAAATGTAGTATATTAAAATGTAAGTTAGTCGAATTGCCTGGTTTAGTAACAGAGTTGAGGTCACTTTATTTGCAGGTAGTAGGCTTACTTGCATAAGTAGAGCTGGCAGAGTTATGCATGCCCTACTTGCAGTTACCAAATTTAAACACCTTCTAGGTGAAAGAATGTTGGTTAAATGAGCCCCTGTCAGATTTTTGATTCTGGCTGCCTCCATCTAAGTTGACTAAGCTTATGGCCAATGATGCCCCAGGCTTCCTTGTAGCTGCAGAAAATACAGTATTGGAAATAAACATTCAGAAATGAGGATACTACATTATAAGTAGAAAATAATAAGGTTGAAAAGAGACTAAAAAAAACCAAGTGTGTATATATATACACACATATATGTATATATAGATATATATTCTATTTATAGTAGAATAGAGACTGAAGGTTGAAATAAGAACGCACATAGCATATCTATTTGCTTCTTGCTTTCTAAGGCAGATTTTAAAGGAAGTTGTAGCCCCTCATGGTTGTTCATGAACATTTATAACATTGAGAACTAAAAGGAAAAAAAAAAATCCAGTATTTTCACATCCCCCAAAGCACAAAAGGATGTAGTAGAAGGTATTCTAGATTTAGGTAATCAGTGGTTGATCTCAGATTTTTCACTCCTAGCTCTAGTGCCATTAGGAAGTCATTCAAATCTTCAGTTTGTTAACTTGTTCATTTAAAAAAAAATTAAGGTTGAACCAGGTAATAATTCCTCAATAAGTGGTTGGTGGTATGTGCCTTTTATACATAAAAAATCGTATTTAATCCTTATGAGAATTCTATGAGGTGGTCTTCTAGAAATGGGTAAGTACAGGCTGAGCAAGCCTTAGAGGTTTGCTCAAGGTCACGTGGCTTGAATGTGGCTGAATTCAGGAAAGGAAGTGAAATGTTATTTCACTCAAATGCAAAGTTAGCCAGTTACTTTTAAAAAAACTGTGTCGCCAATGAAAGAACATGTTGTAGATTGAATTATGTCCCCCCTCCCCCCAAAAAGGTATATTAAAGTCCTAACCTCCGGTACCTGTGGATGTGACCTTATTTGGAAATACGGTCTTTGCAGATATAATCAAGTTAATACATAGTCATAATGGAATAGGGTCAGTTCTGAATCCAATGACTGGGGTCCTTCTAAGAAGGCAATGTGAGGACCCACAGACACATAGCGATAAGTGTGAAGACAGAGGCAGAATTTGGAGTCAGGTGTCTGTAAGCCAAGGAATACTAAAGAAGCCAGGATGGGACAGGCTTTTTCCCTCAGAGACTCCAGAAGGAACCAACCTTCCTGACACCTTGACTTTAGACTTTTGGCCTCCAGAATTGAGAGGCCAATTTCTGTTACTTTAAGCCAATCCTCTTCATGGTACTTGGTTAAAAGCAGCCCTAGGATCCTTCTGCAAAAGACTTATTTTATTTCTGAATTCTTATTTACTATTTTGAATGAACTTTGAGAGGGCCAGGTTATTAGTGGAGAGACAGAATGCTCTCAGGTTACTGTTTTCTGTTTCTTCAAAGATATCATTGCTTTGATGGTAGAACTTGGGAAAAGTTTCTTTTGGTATGTGGGTGTGAGGATTAAGAAAAAGCAAATCTTAAAGTTGTAGAATATAAGAGAATAGACTGTCATTCTCTTCAAAGAGCTGTATACTTTCATAACAGTTACTATTTTTATCCTAGTTTCTCATTAAAAGTGCCATTGTCTTAGAAATGTGGTGAGTTAATTTGTTTTTTGTTTGTTAGGTTTTGATAGAACGGTAAGGAGACAATGTATTTGTCCTATTCTCGACTATCAGAAAAGATAAATGGTCTCTCTCTGGATGCTTTGTCAGCACTAAAGAAGTAAAATAGTGGCTTTTCACTCTGTTAGGTGGTGGTATAGTCTCTGCAGAAAATTGATATTTCTCACGTGCTCACAGAAAATATTGTTTTCCACGGAAGGTATAGGAAAACCAGTCCATTTAAAACAAGGCAGCAACATATCCAGAAATGGCACTTTAAAACATGACCAAATTTGACACATTGCACCGTGAACAACACTGCCAGCCTTACTGAAGTTCATTGTAATGATAAGGTATCAGTGAAATATGACCATTTTAACTTCTTAGGCTGTTTGTTTTCCACAGTGGTAGCACATCAGAATCACCTGTGATTTTTTTTTTTAAATGTAATATAAATAAATTCCTGGGCTTGCCTCTGAGATTCTGATTCAAAGGTGTTGGGTGAGGCATGGGTATATCTAATTTTAAAAACTATGCATGTGATTCTGACATGCAGCCAATGTTGAGAACCGTGGATGCAACAGAAGTGATGATTGTTAATAAAAAAAGATTTCTTTTGGCTATGAACATAGCATGTGGTTCAGCATCCTAAAGAAGTGTTCTAGTTTTATAGCAAGACTTTCATAACTATTTAGTTCCCAGTTGTCCTTGTTTAACTGGTGGTAGGGCCCACCTTCAGAAGTTAATTTCTAACTAAAACTGGTCAACTCTTCAACAGATCATAATGATCTACGTCATATATGTTAACCGATCAACTCATAACTGTAACATCTGGAGATCCACAGTAAAGAATTGTGACAAGCCTACCATTAATTGAAATAGAGCAACCAGGTTCTTTCAATTTTTGAGGACAAAGGCACATAACTCACTCTTTAAAATATGTGCACATCACAAATTAAATATAATTCATATATAGCTACTAATTAAGTTGAGTTGCAGCTCATAGAATGATATAATGTTATGCAGAAATTATATAATTTTTAAATTTTATTTTATTTTTTTGTATTTGAGTCATCACTTTTTCCCTAGATCTCAAAAGAAATTTTTTGTTTGGTCCACATGAATGGAATAGTTGCTAGAACCTAGGCCAATAGATCCCGGCAGCATTAAAACTACCCCTGGAATTGGTCTAAGGTATTTGCTGATATCTTTCAAAACAACTTCATTGTTCTTTACTCAGCCTGATGTGAAATATAATTAGATTTCAGTGAAACTCTAAATAGAGGATAAAGTGAATGCAAAGACTTCTGAGAATTTGATACGGTGGCACTTGAAGACAAAAAAAGCTAAAGAAATAGACTTATTTTCAGCTCCTTGCAATTAAAGATAAATCATAAGGCATATGCACAGGATGATAGGATGACTAGTCAGAGTCACCTGAAATGACAATATGCACTAATTAGATTAGAGCTTCACACAGTGCAGTAGCTGGGCTCAAATTATAAGGCTAATCAGTAGTCGGTGCGCGCGCGCACACGCACACAAACACACACACACACACTCTCTCTGCTCTAGCTGACCTGCTTTGGATATGTTGCTCTGTGAATCTGAAAGAACATTTATCTCACCTCGTCAAATGTCATAACATAAGTGCAGTTGTTTTATTGCTCCAATGAATCTGACTTTTTTT
>VBSM01001927.1:13641347-13663243 GCA_008086735.1 Cheirogaleus medius
TTTTTTTGAGAATCATAAAAGCTGCTGTGGTGCAGCTGGGTGATTTTATGAACATTTCCCTGAATATTGTTATCATGTTTTTGTACTATGCTCTTAATTCTAAAATATTGGGCTGTGCATGTAAAATATGCCCTTACTACAATAACAAATAGATCAGTTGAAAGGACACCCTTTGCCTGGAGCATTTTTGCAGGTCTGAATGTAAAGTTGGATGATGAATTGAATAGGATACTTCAAAGGACAGATATACAGCATCTCAAGACACACACAGAGACATACACACACGCTTAGGAATGCAGATCTTGAGGTTATGTAGTGCTCACCACTCAAGGTGATAAAATGTTTTATTATTGTTCTTGCTACTGATCAACTATGTCAATTCTGAATCTGATATTTCCTCTGTCACCCCCTTTATTGGATTCTGCAGAGTTATCATACGTACCACAGCAGATCTGCCAGAAGTAAAAACTGGAAACTCACTCTGATGGTATCAATATAGAAGCAATTTATTTTCTTTAGCTATAATAAAGGAAGACGTAACTTTCTTTTGTTACCAAATGCTGAGCTGTTGGAACTTATTCATGATTCTATTACCTTGATATGATGAGGCAGCATTGTGTATTGGCCAAATGTGCAGACACTGTCGCCAAGTTGCCTTGGTCAGAGTCTCAGTTCCACCCATTACTTCCTGCAGGGTGATCCTGGGCAAGTGTATAACTTTCTATGCCTCAGATTCCTCACCTGTAAAATGAAGCTAATAATAGTACCTGTCCCAGAGAACTGAGGGGAGGACACACGGAACTGCTAAGCACTTAGAGCAATAGCTGGCACAGTCAAGGAACATTGACCATTGCTAGTCTGTGATTATTTGAAATACATTTTTTCATATCCATTTAAATAACATTTTTGTCTTTAATTTTCTTCCCCATGATCTCAGTTGGTAAAAATGAAATTTGAGGCCACTTACTCATTCCATTTATTATGAAAAATCAGCATAGAAGCAAAAATATTAATTTATGGCAATTTGAGCCCAAAGTGAAGATGATTATAAATTATGCCACTATGTATGGTGACAGGGCTCTGGAGTGAATAACAAAATGCATCAACCAAAGAAAGCTTAGGATGAATAAGGGCATTTTCTTTACCATAAGACTCATTTTTCAAGTATTTATCAAGATAGTAAATTAAAAAGTTGTTCAGTAAAAGAGAGAAATGAGACAAAATGTTAACAAACAAGTAGCTATTAGAGGTCAGTTATGAATTGAGAAAATGAAGACTTTATTTCCTGACCATCTGCTGAGTTGTAAAGTTTTGAGGAAAATAGTTATGTTAATCTAAATAATTTTGAATATAATGTCATCAACTTTCTGATATATTAAAGTAAAACATGTACATTGTAGATAACATGGAAATGCACAAAAAGTTTTATAAAAATACAATTTTTTTAATATTCTGGGATAAATGCTATTGATGTTTTGAAACATTTTGATGTAAAATTTAACACCCACTCACAATTTGGATCCCACTGTAAAAAAGAATGTCACACCCTAGTTTTGTTTTTATTTAAGTAGTATACCTAGAGAAATTTGTCAAACATTCTATATAAATGTGATTCTTAACAACAGATTAGTATTCTAGGATGTGTCTCTATTATAATTATTTTTATCATTTCTCTTTTGTTGGATATTTAGATATTTTAACTCTTGCTATTATAAATACAATTGCAGTGAACATTCTTTTATGAAAATCTTTTATTTCATTTATCATTGTTGCCTTGAGATAGATTTCTAGAAATGGAATTGCTGCAGCAAAAAGATTGCATGACAATACTCTTGACACAGATGCCCATAGATATTCACTGTTACTACTTAGGAAATGTCTATCAATATTTCGTATTCATGCATTTAAAAATAAAATTCAGATTTGGTAGGATGATACATTTTTTTCTATGTAAGAATATATTGTGATGCACTGGGAATCTTTATAGCTAAACTTTTGTTCATATCCTCTATCATTGCCTATATATTAATATTAAAGTAGAAGTCACTGGATCAAAAGCTAGATGCATTTTATAGCTCCTTTCTTGGGAATTAACTGTGTCCTCTGTAACACTTTTTATAGAAAACAATGTTCTTGCTCTACAAATAACCCTTGATGTCATCAGTAATTAAATGAAAAACAGTGCTAGAGAAAAAAAATAAATAGATGAATTTTCCCTAATGTTACCTTTTGAATGAGCTTCTGATATTAATATTTTTTCCATCAAATGTATCAATTTCTAATATGCCTCTGTTTAATGAATGGCTAAGATTACATAAATCTTCCCCTATACTTTCTTCTAGGTCTTTTGTGGTTTCTCAAAATTTTATTCTCAATCACTATGGAATTTATTTTGCATGTTACTCGGGTATCTAACATTGTTAATATTATCGTTATTGTTAACTGATTTAACTACTCATCCCAAGTAAAAATTTTTGATTAATGCATCCTTTTCTTTACCCTTCTGAGATTTGAGTGGCCACATCATCTATTAAATGTGTATAACTCAAATACCAACTGGGATCCTCTTGTCCTTCGGGGACAGAGCTGTATTTTTCTCCTATATTCAAGGATTTGATGTGTGCCCCTTGACCCTCCCCCACAAGATGTCTTCTCATTGTTACCACCTCACTGCTGTATGGCCTTCTCCTTGGCTCCTGTTGCCGAAAACAGTCTCTGCGTTATTCCAATTTAATTAAAAAGTGAAACTTGGTAGTTTTCTGCATTTCCCCAGAAGAATCCTTTTGCCTCAGTCATTCATGTGTTTCTTTGTGGACTCGGGAGTGGACTCCCATTACTAAGGGATTGCAGCCTTCTGTCCTTTCTCTTTCTTGCTTCGGTATACTAGAATTTATCTTGGAAATTATTAATTTAACATATTATGGAATTTGATTTGGCAATATATTCCTTATTTGTATCTATGTTCTTAAGTGAAATTGACAAGTAGTTTTTCCATTTTAGTTTTAAGAATATGCTTGATGTAAAAAATGAATTGAGATGATTTTCTTGTATTTCTAAACTCTGGGAAAAATATTTGTATCCAACTTGTCTAGACTTGGTACATTTCTTGGAATTAGTATATTTTTTTTTACCGATCTAAATTCTTTTTCATGCTTATTTGTTTATTGTTGAACCATTTTGCTTAGAAAAGTCAATCATCTTATTGATATTTAATGTTTTATCTTAGAGATTCATAAAACATACTTTTAAACTTTCCAACATATCCTTTGTATCTAATTTATCACTTTTCTTATCCATTTTCTCTCTTGATAAGAGACCTTTTGTCTGATATGCTTTGCTTAAGCCACCCAGGAAAGGAGGAAACCCTAAATAATACCTCAGTTGTTTTCACTTTGAGTATTATGAATCCTTTTCCATTGGATGTTCTCCACTTTCTGAGATAGAAGGTCTTGGAATCTTCTGTTAGGGTTTCCTGGTCTGTGGATTGAGTAGCCAGCACCTGCTGGTTAGCCATCTCGAACTTACTGCCTCTTTTCTTATCACCCCACATGGGCTCTGTATAGTAACGGTTCTAAATTTGTAAGAGTGCGAAACAACTCTTGCTAGTTTTCACTGCTGATATAGGGTTTTACTTATTTTTATATTTACTTGTCTTCTTATGCATTGGTGGTGGTCGTAGGGAGTTGGTGTTGCAGTTGAGTATTTGGTCAAGAATGTTAGATGCTTTTTCCTATGTAACCATTTTCATCAGAATTTCCACATTTAACTTTTCAAAACTATTTAAATCAATTTTGGGGTATGAGGTCCAACTCAAATTTTTTTCTAAGTACCCAATTTTCACAGCACAATTTCCTCCATAATCTACCCTTTTGGAATTATCGATGCTTTTTATGTCATATACTAGTTCAGTATATATTAACCATAGGTGCCATTCCATTCAAAACTTTTGATATTTGTGTATTTTTATACTAGTATATTTGTATTTTTATACTAGAAATAAGATAGCTTTATAACATGGATTACATTTCTACCAGATTTTAAATGACACCTCTTTGTTTTTATAATACATTTTATTCTGTCTTGTTCTAAACATGATTCTCTATGCTAGAGTCTAAGCCCCTGGAAGTCTTACGCAATATAGACTTCTTTGTGCTAGCACAGTGCCTTTCAAGTCATGGGCGTTATGGTCATCAGTTTTCTGCATCAACTTGGCTAGGCTAGTTACTCAACTAAACACTGATCAAGTAATGCTCTGAAGGATATTTTGTAAGATGTGGTTAATAGCTACAATCAACTGACTTTCAGTAAAAGAGATTATCCTTGATAATTTCAGTGGGCTTCATCCAATCCATTGAAAGGCCTTAAGAGCAAAACCGAGGTTTCTCTGGGGAAGAAGAAACCCTGAGTGTTAGACGACATTATCAGCTCCTGCTGGAGAGTGTCCCATCTGCCAACCTGCTCTACAGATTTAGCACTTGCCAGCTCTGCAGTTGTGTGAGCCAATTTCTCTTGAAATTTCTCCCTCTCCTTCTCTCTGTCCCTGTCTCTATCTCTATTTTTATCTCCATCTCTACCTCTATTTCTATCTCTGTCTCTATCTTCATTTTCATCTATCTCTGGTAGAACCCCAACTGATACAGGTGTCTATAAATCTACAAGTGTTTCTTTAGTGGCAAAGAATATTTTTCTCTAAACCTTTTGCATGTTCCTGGTTCAGCCTGCCGTAGACAGAGCCAAATACTATTCTTATATCATTTTGTGTCTTGTGAAAACTTATAGTACTGGTCTTAGGATTCAAGCAGGGGAAAAAATGGACTTTTTTTCTACCCACTATGATGGTAAATTAACACATGCCAACACCTTCTCTCTGTACCAGCCAACAGTAACACAAAGAGTGTATTATTTCCTTCCAAGGTGAGATAACAACCATTCAAAAAATAAATGAAGGAGTTTATTTTATATAAGTTCTATGGTTAAATGTATTTATTGTGCTACTAGCACAAACTTCCTCTTACAATAGTATTATAGATTGCTGAGTAAGAGCCTGGGTTTATTCACTTTAGCATAAATACGCCTCCACTGGTGTCTTCTCTCAATAGCCTGGAAACTCATATAAGAGTGTTGTTTACATCTTTTATGATCAGCAGATAAAGCATGTGCATTACTGATTCACAGGAAGAGATTCACTAAAATGACTTCCATTATTTTCAAGGGAGCACAATTTGATGTGAGAAACAGTTCTCAGAATTGAGATACCATTTGCTTCTCTTTTTAGATTAAACACCAGACTCCTGTGGATACACTGTGTTTGCTCTTCTAGTGTAGATTTGCATTAACACATATCCATTCCAAAACTCATTGGTATGGCCTTTTTATAACTAAAAAAACTATTCCAGCAACGCTGAACACTCAAATGACTGCTCTATAAATGTAAGCACATTATCAGAAATTGGTACCACTAGTGCTACACAAATGGGTATACAGAGCATTAAACTTGTTCTTGCTCTCTTTTCCTGGGGTTGTAATGACATCCTGAAATACAGTTTAAGAGATGATTATTAGAGAATAAAATCAATACCTCTACCCTTTACCAATCTTCAAAAGAAACCAACTAAGAAATAGTAAAAGAGTTATTAGTTTTACACTACATTATTTTCCAGTAAACATAAATAGTTATTTTATAATAAATTAGTCTTTCTTTAGAAAAAATGCATTGCCATCGACCCAATTAGTAACTACAGAATGACGTTTCTTTAACTACATTGATGCAGTTTGTTTTTCATTGCAGTGAAACTGTTTTTTACCTTATGTTTGTGTTTTCTTTGCATGTATTTGAAACTCGCTAATGCTAAATGTTCTGCTAACTGAATATTAGCATATAAAAATAATGTATTACTCCTTAATTTGAAGATAGATTTTTTCATTTCCTCTGCAAGTTACTTTTCTGTGCTCCCTACAGAATAATTGGAGTTGATAAAAATAGAAGAATTTAAGTCTTGTGTGCATGTGGGGTAATTTATAAAACACATGCAACATTAACTGTATTGAAAACGTTATTTTTGTGGAAATTTTATTGTTCAGATACATCTCCATTTTTATCTTATTTTGGAAATGCTACAAGGGTAAGAAGGTCCTTTTAATGATTCATAATTTAGGTGGGATCAAAGATGAGGTAATCATTTGAAAGACAAGCAGGCAGCCCAAAGCACCAAATTTACATTTGGTCAGAAATGCCTCAGTCCAGAAGAATGAACATGCACGTGCACATATATACACATACATCATGCTATTCAGCCTATAGTAGAAAAATTTAATTTTATTTACTATCTTGGGTAACCCTTTACATTTTTGTCTACCATGAGCTTCACCTCTATGCTGCTTCTGCAAATCTCTTCTTGAATTATACTGTAATTTTATAATTTTCCCCTTTAATAAATCCAATAATCAATATGCAGGTCTCATTGTATTCTGTTTGTCAATAGCACTTGCCACAGTCAATTAATCTTCCCTCCTTAATTATTGGACATCTGTACAACTCTCATACTTTTCCTGATTATCCCTGTGTTATTTTCCCAGTGTTGTGGAATAAGTTACCATGAACTTTGTCACTTAAAATAACACCCATTTTTCATCTTTCAGTTTCTGAAGGTCAGAAATCTAGCTCAGGGTCTCAAAAGGCTGAAATTAAAGTCTGGCTGGAGTGCATTTTGATCTGGAGGCTTGGCTGGGGAAGAAGCCCCTTCCAAGCTCACGCATGTTGTCATCAGAACGCATTCCTTGCAGCTTTGTGACCGAGGTCTCTGGTCTTTAGCTGGCTGTGAACTTGGGGTTACTCCCACTGCTAGGGTTGTTTTCAGGTCCTTGCTTTGTGGCCCTCTCAAAATATGGCTGTTGGATTCTTCAAGGCCAATAGGGAGAATATTTTACACTTTGAGTCTCTCCCTGAATGTCTCTGCTCAGTGATGAGTTGGACTCCCTTTTAAAGGGCTTGCTTGATTAGGTCAGGCCCACACAGGATAATTTCCTTTTTGATTAAGTCTTCTGATTAGAGACCATAATTCCATCTGCCAAATCCCTTTACCTTTGCCACAAGCTATAACCTAATGGGAGTATAAAGTCTCATCATAACCACAAGTCCCACCTGCAGTCAAGAAGAGGGAATTATTCAGGGGCTGCACACCAGGGGGCAGAAATCCTTGAATTCTGTCTACCACACACCTTCTGAGCCTCCTTTTCTCATGTCTCCAATATCTTGGTGCTCCAGGGCCCTAGGGTTCAGCCCTTGATTGTCTTTTTTCTCCTACCTTTGTTCACTCCCTAGATGATCACATCAGTCTCATCTATTTAAATACTTTTTACTGCTTATGAATCCTAAGCTTATCTCCCAAGTCCATATTTCTTTCTTTATGTCAGACTCCTGTATACAATGATGTATTTGACTTGGATATATATTAGACATCTTGATATTAACAAATTCCAAACTTGCCTTTATCCCTCTCTCTAATCTACTTATTTTGTGATCTCCCCTTTAATTCTTCATTTTTGACAAATCCTATCAAATTACACTGTTCATCCTCTTTCTGTCTTTATAATATAGCAGTATCCTTTAATTCTTCTTCCTCAAATTATTCTTTTACATCTGCCTTACAGACTTCCAACCCAAGATCAATCCTTTTATCTTTTTGTGCTATCTTTTACCTACTGAGTTGATCAGTGATAGACAACATAACGTAGGGATGCATTTTTGTGCCATTTTGTGCCATTACAGGTAAATGATCTCCAACTTCAAGGAGGTCTCAGTGCTTTTGAAGAATAAATTTACTTGTCTACTCTTAAGTCTTTTTCTGATAAAAATCCCTTTAAACTTTTATCATTCTTTTCAAATTCTGTGCACCAATGAGTGTCCTGCATAAACAGGAGATGACTTTGTCTCGTACCTAATATCTAACGGCTGTATTCGTGAATATTTATTCAGCTCTCTTCTTGAGGTCTCAGATAAGTAATTCTTCAATTATCCCCATTTTATGTATATTGTTCATGCTTTCCTTTCCAGTGGCTCTTTCCCTTAGCTGATAAACATGTACTAATCTATTGCATCTATAAACCAACTAAGAAAACAACATCTTCTTTGTCCTTGAGTCCCTTCCTGCTTGCTACCTTGATTTTCTTATTCACTATTCAATCAATCATCTTGACAGAGTAGTTTTATTTATCCTTTTATTTTCTGACCTGTTCAGTGCACGGCTCTCTAATATTAGGCTTCTGTTCCCACAATGCCATTAAGCTTCTCTCTCTCTCCAAAGTCACGAACAACTGCTAAATTGTAAAAGCCAGTAGACGTTTTTCACCTGTCTTCTACTCCCATCTGATTGTATCTGTCCTTCAGTCTTTGAAACGATGGAGTTTTTTTGACAGTAGTTCTACATATCTGATTTTTTTCTTTCCTTAGAAATATATTTTCTCATTCTATGTCCCTTAGTTTCTTGTTTCTTTATTATAAAATCATGTTATTTCCTAGTCTATTGCCACAACTTTAATATGTCAAATAGATTGGTGATCTTGACATATGAATTTACTTTTTAAGTCTGTCTTCTAAGGTCTAAATCTTTATTCCCAATCTAGATGTTAATCAAACAGGTATTTGTTGACTGACCAAGATAGTTCTACAAGGGGCCAGCCATGTGCATCCAACATGAGACTCTTTTAACAGCCAGTCTTTGCTCCAGAGCTTCCTATTCTGTTGGCCAACACTTAGTGAGATCTTACAACATGGTCTGATGGTCCCTTCTCTGTAAGCCTTTCTACGTTCCTCTCTCACATGTTACTTGCCAATACAATTTTTGAAAATCTAACTTCACCTCAGTGTCTGTCTGCTGGACAGCCCAGCCAACATAATTGGTATGAGAAATGGTTTAAAAATGAAAGTTGTGCTCAGTTAACAAGTAATTAAAAACTAAGTGTGAGAGCCGAAGTCACGTTGGTTGCTCACAAAGAAACCATCATATCATGCAATAGGTTAGCGGAAAAAGCTGAAGACCAAACCCTTGTTTAATGGGGTTGAACTTCCAAGACAGTTGAATGGATAGATGCAGTTCTGTGATATCAAAATCAGGGCCCTAATTAGAGAACCTGGGACCATATTCTAAGACTAGTGTTACCTTTGTAAATTCCTTCTCCATCCAATTTGATTCCTCAGACTTCTTTGCATTTTCTGAGCTTTCAGAAGTGCCTTCCCTCCCACCCTAGCAAGAGGTAGCACTACGCCTGTGCAGAAAGCAATGCAGAGTCACAGAGAAGGAAGGAGAGCATCAGTACCAGTTGTTTTGACTATGGGGGGATAGCTGGTCTGGTCTAGTTACACCATTGTGGCTGGAAGTAAAATTAGGCATCCTTTAATTTTTTTTAAGGCTTTATTTTTTTACATCACCTTTAGAGTCATAGCAAAATTCAGTGGAAGATATATAAGATTTTCCATATATCCCCTCTACCCACATGTGTACAACCTCCCCTACTATCAAAATCCTGCACTAGAGTGGTACATTTGTTATAGTTGATGAACCTACCTTGACACATCATTATCATCCAAACTCCATAGTTGATATGAGGGTTCACTGTTGGTGCTGTACATTTAATGGGTTTTGACAAATGTAGCCATCATTATAGTACAATACAAAATAGTTTTACTTCACTAAAAATCATCTGTGCTTTACCTATTCAACCTTTCTCCCCCTAACTAGTGGCAATCACTGGTCACATTACTACATCTATACATTTTGCCTTTTGCTGAATGTCACATAGTTGACACATAGTTGGAATCATACTGTATATAGTCTTTGCAGATTGTCATCTTTTACTTAGTAATGTGCATTTGGGGTTCCTCCTTATCTTTTCATGACTAAATAATTTATTTTTAGCACTGAATAATCTTCCAAAGTCTGGAATTCCAAGGTTTATCCATACGTTTACCTACTACGGGAAATCTTAGTTGCTTCCAAGTTTTGGCAATTATGAATAATGCTGCTATAAACATTTGTGATTAGGTTTTTGTGTGAGCATAAGTTTTCAACTCATTTGGGTAAATGCCAAGGATTGCAATTGCTGGATCATAAAGTAAAAGTATGTTTAGTTTTGTAAGAAACTGCCAAACCATCTTCCCAAGTGGCTGTACCATTCAGCATTCCCACCAGCAATGAATGAGAATTCCTGTTGCTCCACATCCTTGCCAGCATTTATTGTTGTTAGTGTTTTGAATTTTGACTGTTCTAATAAGTGTGTAGTGGTGTCTCACTCTTGTTTCATTTGCAATTCCCTAGTGACACATGATCTTTTCATATACTTGTTTGCCATCTGTATATCTATGTTGGTGAGATGTCTGTCCAGGCCTTTTGTCCATTTTTAAATTGGGTTGTTTATTTTCTTATCAAATGTTAAGAGTTCTTTTTATATTTTGGATAAAAGTACTTTATCATATATGTCTTTTGAAAATATTTTCTCCCAGTCCATGGCTTGTCATCTTGTTTTCTTGGCAGTGTCTTTTGCTGAGCAGAAAGTTTAATTTTAATGATGTCCAGTTTATCGATTCTTTCTTTGTAGATCATGCTTTTGGTGTTGTATTAGTATTTAAAAAGACATTGCTATAGCCAAGGTCATCTAGGTTTTCTCCTATGTTATCTTCTAGCAGTTTTATAGTTTTGCATTTTACATTTAGGTCTTTAATCCATTTGAGTTAATTTTTGTGAAGGGTGTAAGGTTTGTGTCTAGATTTTTGGTTTTTTCACATGGAATGCCATTTGTTTCAGCACCATTTGCTGAAAAGACTATCTTTTCTTTGTTGCATTGGCTTTGCTTCATCAAAAATTGTTGATTGTATTTATGTGGGTCTAATTCTGAACAATCTTTTATTTCATTGATCTAGTTGTCTATCTTTTCACCAATACAGTCTTGTTAACTATAGCTTTACAGTAAATTTTAAAATTGGATAGTGTCAGTCTTCTGACTTTGTTCTTTTCCTTCAATATTGTGTTGGCTATTCTGGGTAATTTGCCTTTCCATATACACTTGAGAATCTATTTGTTGATAACTGCGAAATAACTTGCTGGGATGTGGATTGGGTTACATTGAATCTATAGATCAAGTTAGATAGAACTGACATCTTGATAATATTGAGTCTTCTATCCATTTATTTAGTTATTTGACATTTTTCATCAGAATTTTATAGTTTTCTTCTCACAGATTTTATACACATTCTGGTAGATTTTTTAATCTACTCATGAATTTGTGGACACTTGGGTTGATCCCACATCTTTGCAATTGTGAATTATGCTGCAATAAACATTGCGTGTCTTTTTGATAAAATGACTTCTTTTCCTTTGGATAGATACTCAGTAGTGGGATTGATGGATGAAATGGTAGGTGCACTTTTAGTTCTTTGAGGAATCTTTGTACCATTTTCCATACAGCTTGTACTAATTTGCAGTCCTACCAACAATGTATAAGCATTCCTTTCTCTCTGCATCTATGCCAGCATCCATTGTTTTTGGACTTCTTAATAAAAGCCATTCTAACTGCAGTAAGGGGATACCTCACTATGGTTTTAATTAGCATTTCCCTGATGATTAGTGATGAGCATGTTTTTTCATATGCTATTGGCCATTTGCCTATCTTCTTTTGAGAAGCTTCTGTTCATGTCTTTTGCTCATTTTTTAATGGAGTTGTTTGTTTTTTTCTTGCTGATTTGCTTGAGTTCTTCATAGATTCTAGTTATTAGCCACTTATAGGATATAGAGTTTGTGAATATTTTCTTTCATCCTATAGGTTGTCTGTTTTCTCTGTTGATTAATTTCCTTAAATGTGCAGCAGAAGCTTTTTAATTTAACAAGTCCATTTACTTATTTTTGTTGTTGCTGTGATTGCCATTGGGGTCTTCTTTATAAATCTTTGCCTAGGCTGATATCTAGAAGAGTTTTCCCATTTTTTCTAGCATTTTTAGGGTTTCATGCCTTAGATTTAAGTCTTTTATCCATCTTGAATTAATTTTTGTGCATGTTGAGAGAAATGGATTCTATTTCATTCTTTTGCATCTGGCTATCCAACTCTCCCAGCACAATTTATTGAATAAGACTTCTTTTCCCCTGTGTATATTGTTGTCTGCTTTGTGAAAGATCAGTGGGCTCTATGTGGAGGTTATTATATCTGGGTTCTCTGTTCTGTTCCATTGGTCTATGTCTCTATTTCTGTGGCAATGCCATGCTGTTTTGGTTACTATAGCCTTGTATAATTTGAAGGTTGGTAATGTGATGCCTCTGGATTTGTTCTTTTTGCTTAATATTGCTTTGGCTATTTGGACTTTTTTTCTGGTGCCAAATACTCATATGTTTGGACATGCTGTCTACTTTATTTGTTAGAACCCTTAGCATAATAATCATAGTTGTTTATAATTTCTGTTGTCATAGTTATGACATCCCCATCATATATGATACTGATTCTTAGGCTTGCTCTGTCTCTCAAACTGTGTGTTTTCCTTTTAGTATGTCTTGTAGTTTTTTTTTCTTGATGGCTGGATATGATGTATTGAGTAAAAAAGGGACTGTGCTAAATAGTCCTTTAGTAATGTAATGTTGTGGTAAGGTATGGGGGGAGGGAAAGTGTTCTGTAGTTGTATGATTAGGTCTCAGTGTTTTAATGAACTTATGCCTCTGGATTGTGAACTTGACATATACTTCTTACTCTTTCACTGATTCCTCTCCTCCCCCAGGTGGGAGAGGATGGCTAGATTGGGCTGGAGCTGGGTATTTTTCTTCTCTCACATGGAAGGCTAGAGAAGGCTGGAGTTGGGTATTTCCTCTCTCAAAGTTACTTTTCTACTCTCCTTACAAGAAGCATGGGAGGATTTTTATTTGATAATCACTATGAGAACCTGGTTTAGCTCCAGGAGGTGAAACTCACAAAAGTGCAGGGCACCCCTTTAACTGGGTGCCCCTGGAATTTTCAACTCTCAGAATTGTCTACACTGAGCCTTCAGAAATTCATTAATTATAGTTTAGGCTTTCTTACCCTAGCACTGGTTCCTATGGAGGTTTCAGATTGTGGGTCTTATCTCTGGTAAATTGTGACTCTCGGTACTCACCTATCTGTCTCTCTAATTTTGGGGGCAGTGATTTGCCCTGTGACCTTACTTCTCTGACATATATAAGGAGAGTTGTTGATTTTTCAGTTTGTTCAGCTTTTTACTTGTTGGTAGGATTAAGTGATGACTTTTAAGCTTTTTACCTACCAGACTGTAAACTAGGAGTTCATTGTTTAAGTGTTAATTCTGGTTTTTAAAAATCATTCTTGCTATACATTTTTTCCTCAAAAGTATCTGTTAGTTCATTAACTAAGCTATATTTTATCATTGTTCAATATATATTTTAAATATTAAATTTCAAGTCTTGTTTATTTATAAAAATTTAGTATTCTCTTCCAAAATTTAAATGTTTTCTATAGACTCTTGTTCCTGTTTTTTTTTTTATTTAGATGTGTAAAATAGTCTAATAATTCTGATATTTACATTCTTTGTAGGTCTTCTGTCTTGTCTTTTTTTTCTGGTTCTCACTTATGGTTTCTTTTATAAGTTTTGACTTTAAACTGCTCATTTCTCTTGGAACTTTATATAGAGGAAGTTTTTGGTTTCTGAGTTGATATTGCACTTCCCTGAAGATAATTATACTTTTTTTCTGTCAGTTATCAGGAAGCACTACAAAGATACCCATAGTTTAAATTTTCTGGTTCAAGTTTGAGTCCTGAAAATATCTGTAGCATAAATTAAAACAAAAATCCATGTGATATCTAGTTTGTGGTTACAAATTCTCATGGGAGATTTTCTTTTCTTTCATCCAGTTCCAAGTTTAAATGGATAAGTATTTTAGTTGTCCCTTCTGTATAATGGATTTATTCTTCATTTATTCTTTCACTGAAAGTATGTTACTTTTGGATGCCAGATTAGTCAGGTGTATCATATTAAATTACCCATGGACACACTGAAAACTTCCGTGCTTTCTAGCCTATGCAATCCTAAGGGGTGGGGAAATTTTGGTCTCCCAAAATTTGGAAGAAATTTTGAGAATGACAGCTGGATTTGACACACCTGCTTTACTTCTCAGTTCCTATTTTCATTTTATTTTTGTCCTATGCAGTTTCTTACTATCTCCCCAGCTTAGTGATGTATTTAAATATATTTAACATTTTCAGCTTCTACATATACTTCTCATCAAGAGTGCTATTCCATAAGAGAATTGTTTTGTTGTTTTGCTCAGCTAACAAAATTTGTATTAAATGTTTGTTTTTTCCTTCTTGTCTTTACTTACAGTTAAATTGTTAATTTCATTCTATTAAATCTATGCATTCAGTCACATAAATGAGAATGTTATATGGACTTAATAAAATTGTTCTGTAAATAAATTTAATCAATGGCTTAATTTATCATTCAATTAATTTCATTATGTTGATTATGATCTAATTATTCTGTACATTTTGTTTTAATTCAAAATATCTGTATCCCTATTAAAACAGAATTACGGTGTTCCTCACAAGCAACTTTCCTGAGAACTGCAACAGATTTTCGTGATATAGATGGTTTTATGCTCATGGAACAAAGTTTGGCTGTAAGTCCCTATCAGGATTCTACAAAGTCATTTTTATACATTGCTGTAAAAATGTCATCTAATGTGCTGTGCTGTGATGATGTTTATTTAGTTTGCCCTATTATTCTCTTTTTTTCTTATCCCTAAATAGGGTTTATTGCTGGAGTTATTTCTTTATGAAAATTTATGGGGCACTTGCCAGTGTTTTGTTCTGTCAGGACGCTGGAGTGCAATTCGGTTAGTAATGTAACTATGAGTACTCTCAAGGCCTCATCAGAGCGGCACTATATCTGAGGGGATCTGATTTATAACCAAAGATGCAGCCAGGCAGAATTCTGCTGGATGAAAAGTTCAAAACTTTAAGTAGTATATAAAAAGGAAAATGCAATAGAATATATCTCGTTGCGTCCATATATTAGTAAGACATATGTTGTTTTTTAGTTAGATCTACAAGAGTAAGGCTACTTGAATTCTTCAGAGAAAAGTTACTAAATCTAAGTGGTTGCAAAAACTTTGAAATATATGATATTTTTATCAGATAATAAAATGTACTTAGAAAGATGTATGAAAATAACTTTTCATGGGAATTTGAAATAGGTATTTGGATAAATATTTCTAGGATCCCTGGTTTTAGTAGTGTGTTCTAGCACTAAATACATTTTCTAATTTGAAACAATCCTACAGCTAAGAGATAGTATTAAAGAAAATAATATTTAGACTTTAATGGATATGAAAGAACTTCAAAATGCCATCATATCTATGGAAGACAAGTTCATTCTTTGTACTTTTATTTAGTCTACATTGTAGAAAATAAACTTTCCACTAGCACATTAAAAGGGAATTTTCTTTTAATGTGACAGCCATAATTCTTAAAAGTATCAACATACCCTGGATTATAATGAATACTTTGTTTAGAAGAAAAGATGCCTTTAGTTATTGAGCTTCTGTTAAAGAGAAAATTAGAAAAACAAATGAACAAGGACTAGGATCAAAGTAATATTTCATACGTACCTGGGGTTGATTATTGATCTACGGGCAATAAGGATTTTATCCAATAATGATATACGGTAGAAGGTGCAAGTATATTTTTGTCATTAATATCATTTTGCTAGACTTTTTATTTATGATATGATGATGAATTAATGTGTGCTACGACCTCCCTTCCCTGAAGCCAACCATATATATGTCCCAAAGGGATAGAGAGTGGAAGGTGACTGGCTCCCTTAAACTACGATACAATAGCAACACAACACAACACAATACAACACACACACATACAAAAATCTACAAAGTGTAAGAGTCATTGTTTTGGGGAAGAAATGATCCAAAGAGGAAGAAGACTAAGGATCAGGGATAGGTAGAGTGGAGAGGTTGTCTTTTTTTTTTTTCAATTATAAAATGAATAGTTCATTGCTGCTCCCTGGTCACTATAATGCATGAAAAAAAAAAAGTTCAAACACGAGCCACAGAGGGACCTACCCAGAGAGAGAACCCCAGATACCTGTGGAGAGTCCACTCAAGTATTCAGCTATATATTGTCAGTACATGGAGTAGAGAAAAGAGCCCCAGCCTGGGCAAACAAACCATCTGAAATAATTAAAGGAATCATCTCCCCGTACTCACACAGGCTGGGAATAGTGCCCATTCACAACAATTACACTGAAAAGCTCATAATTCACAGAGCATTGGACAGACTGCTCGGAATACCTTGTCTCAATATGAATAATAATTAACCCTACACTGAGCACTGCTCCAGACCCTACTAAGAAATCATAAAAGCAACATTTAAGAGGATCAAATGGTTTCCAAGTAACTGAAACTGCATTTCAGAAAACAGCTCAAGAATATTTATAAGAATAAAAAAATTCAGGAACCAACAAAATGAAATTCATAATATCTTATATCCATTCATGATTACCAGGCATGAAACGTACATAGTATCAGAAAACAAGACCTGTATGAGATTAATCAATTAATTATAGATTAATCAATTCTAGAACATGCATAGTTTCTGGAATTTCTGACAAGTATGTTAAAGCTTATGAAACTTTTCATATGTTCTAAAATTAAATTGAGACAATGAGATACCACTGCACGCTGCCTAGAATACCTAATTTTAAAAAGATTGATAATGGCAGATGTTGGCAAGACTGTGGAATAGGGATAATTCTCCTACTTTCCCATTGGAATATAAAGTGTCACAAAACCTGAATATTTTGTGATTGCATGATATTAAATAGACACCCACACTATGACCCAGCAATTCCGACTTCTAAAGTACTTATCTATGAGCTATGAAATTACATTGTCACAAAAAGCCTTGTACATCAAGTACATAGTAGATGTGTTCATAATACCCAAAACCTGTCAAGAGCCCAGGTGTATCAGCAAGAAAAGGCATAAACAAACTGAATACAATGGAAATGATAATACAATGAAATGCAATGTTAAAGTAGAATATAACTTGGAAGAATGACTAATACCATTACAATACAGATGAATATCACAGATATTATACTGACTAAAAGAAACAAACAAAAATATACATAATGCATGATTTGGTCTACATAAAGTTCTAGAACAGGCCCATGATGGAGATCAGAACAGTAGTTGATTTGGTAGTGAGATGGGATTAACTTGAAATGGGGATGATTTAACTTTTTAGGGCGATAGAAATATTCTATATCTTGATGGGAGTATGAGTTATAAGTCTAAAAAGCCAATCACACATCTTTTGGAAGAACATCTGCAAACAAAAACATTTAATAAGCATTTTACAATGGATGTTATATAAGTATGAGAATAAAAATTAATAAATAGTTATGTACAAACTTACAGTGGCTTTGCTCAGATAATGATCACAATATGTCCCCAAATCATGGCTATGAGCAACTCAACTCTTTGCTTAAATCAATAAAGGAAAAAAATAAAGGGTGGTTTGGAATTAGAGGGCCTTCTAATTTCTCTAAAGCACTTTGCTTTCACACTGTGTAAAATGCCATAAATTGATTAGATACTTGAAAAAGATAGCATATGAATATTGTCTGCTTTACTTTAGACAGCAGAACACAAGGTGTTCACACATACATACTCACAAAATAGGATTTTTGTTTATACTGTCATATGATAAATTAGTGAATCATTTTATTTTATGTAGTCAACTGTCATTTCTAATTTTTGAAAAATGGTAGCAATCATTTCTTATAATTCTTTTTTGTATGTTCTCAGTCATCAGCAATGCTTTATAGAACTTGGCCTTCTTTATTTTATATTTTTAAAATAGTTCAAACTATGTATGTGTGGCCCTCCTTCTATTGACTCCAAAGATCTTCTCATTTTTCCCAGGAGTATTTCTGTCTCCTCTCTAACCCACATGAATAGAAACAAGCAATGAGAAATGTATTAAAAGAAATAAGAACTCTATAGTTCAATTAGGCATTCTGTTGCTAGCATGACTATTTAGCTTTTCTAAATATTGGCTTGCTTATCTTTTCCAACCTATTGGCTTTTCCTGGTGATTTTCCTAGCTTCCTTCTATCTATTCACCCATTCCTTGACACTTGTTCTGAGCCTTAAGCACTCTACCTGGTTCTTAATTGATCTTTGCTTAAACCATTTATCATACTGATAGAATTTCTAAGCCTCTACTTACTTTCATTTCTCCCCTAATTGTGTCAAGTAGCTCTGAATTATCTTTTAAAAGGGATAAATGTAATATCATTGCATTTCCTGATAGCTGGTCCCACTGCACTCATTCTACATCCACTACTTCTGGATGAATGAGCTCTATTTTATCATGTGAATATTAAAGGGACCAATTTCCTTTTTCTTTTGAAATGAACCAAGAATCACGATATAGATCAACAGAGTGAAAGATTTAATAAAATAGTAAAATGAAAATTTTCATCTTCTTTTTGCAAAGTTCCTGTGTTAGACACAATGTGTATTGCAATGTGGAGGACCCAGCTCCCACAGCTTCTATGTGTGTGCTTTTTTTTTTTTTTCCTGAAGCATTTCTGGTAAGTCTGATATTAGACTGGGAACACAGGCTCCACTTACATGGAATAACTTCAAGATGTTTGGTAGTTATTTTTTTCTAAGAATGTGTGACTGCAAAAACACCCTTTGAGGTACTTGGTCCAGAAACAATGAAGTTTTACATAAACCTTCCACCCTGTTCCCTTCTGTCACATAGTAATGAATGATGAACTATGGAAAATTTAAAGAAGACTTAAAATGCTAAAAACCATGATAAACATCTAGTGTAAATGCAAATGCCTGGCAGTAAACATTTACCAAAGCTCAAAACCGACTAGGTTCCACATGACCAAAGATAGGCAAAGATGGCCATGAACGTAGCTCCTGCAATGAAAACTGGACCCCAGCGTATATGAGGACCCTTGGAGGGTCATACAAAAACATGGGGACAGTCTTAGGCATTCAAATAGTGATGGTCATGGCTCCAGCATTGGGTGTATATTCTCACTGGCAAAGAATTCTGCACTTAACATGCCTGGTGCTTCAGATGTTGGTTGTTTTATCAAGTCTCATCTAAAAAAAAGCCAACAAGATACTCCAGCCTGAGAGCTAGGATATATTATAATGTGCCATTAATCTTTGAGGAAACGCATAAATTTTTGTAGTAACATTGGAAACAATAGTTTGATTATATGTGGCAGTAAAGTTTATACAACATTGCATAAGTAGTAGCTTTGAAAAAAGAGCAGTATTAAGCAGTATCTTAAAAAATGCAGTATATTTAATGCATGTTATGTATTTAGAAATAGAATAGAGGAAGTAGCCTCAGAGACAGAAAAGAGATAATTTTAGGTAGATCTAGTTTAAGGTATAATGATGCCAAAAAGAGACTAAACTAGGTCTAAGACTGTATAACTATAGAGGTAAAAAATTATAAATTCATAAACCTATATTTTCTTAATGTAGAAAGTATAATCACCACATATACATGTGTACACACATTCCTTTTCCAAACATGGTTAATAAAATAATGACTAGAGCCAAAACCTGTGAGCTTTTAATTAGCAGATGTAGCAAGAAAGGTTTCCAAGATATGATTTGGTTAATCAGATATTATGAAAAGTTGGATTTTAAGTTATAAAGTAATTTGGGAACTTTTATGATTAAACTAGAGGCTAAAAATATTCTTTGAACAGAAAAAGAATAAAAGTGATGATCCATGTTGAAAAATAAAAACAGATACCAGATTTATATCAGCTCAATGAGATTTGAGGGATTATTTGTGGATAAAATTACTTGTACCTATCCAGACTTACAAGTTTTATGTTGCCTCCTTTGAAATATAACCATTAATCACCTTCCTTATTGATACCTAGCTGAAAACAACATCCAATCTAGGGCTTGTACGTGCTAGCTGGTTAAGTTTCTTAGTTTTATTGGTTAGGCAGGAGAGTTTCAAATCCAATGTATCTATTTCTTCTCCCTTTGGCTTCAGGGTAATTAATATAGACTTAAGCAACTTATATTTCTTTTAAAATGCAAAAGAGATGCAATTACTTTCCTAATATCTAAAATAAGAATATGAAACAAACTTAAAATAGAAATATGAAAATAAAAAGAGGATCAAATAAAACACAGAAGGAATTATAGGCCAAAATTACTAAGCTAAATCAAAAAGGATTGTTCATGATAATAAAAACATTAGCTTTTAACCAAAATATCAGTCTTAAATCTTAGTAAATCAAGAAGAATTAGTATTAAAGGGTATAAACTATTGCAAAGTTTTGAAATTATTAGAATATAGGGAGGGAAAAAACAGGAATGCAAGTGAATAGTCAATTTTATTGAAATATTTTTGCTTTTGTAAGATCTAGAAGGAAAATAGGATATTGAGAATTACAGTATAATAAAATTATAATAGAATTCACCTCTTTTAAAAATGTCCATGTTTCTCCACATAGCAAGGCATAAAAAAAAGTCCATGAATGTTTTTGAAAAGTGATCACATCATATTCAAGAAGTCAATTCTAAAGAGGTAAATTTTTTATATGTTATGTTCTCTGATTACAATAAAAATACCTGGAGATTGGCAATAGACTAAAACTAACTTCTTGAAAACCCTGTGGAAGTTTAAAACATATTGCAAAATAAATTTATGGTCAAAACAGGAAACCTATTTGTAATTACAAGGTATTTCTGTTACAAAATTTAGTATTAAAGCATATAAAGTGTGACAAACCAATGACCAGAGGCAAATTTAGTGTCATTGAATGACTGTCATCATTCAACAAAATTAAATAAAAATGAATAAAAATACTGAGCTAACACATTTAACTCTGGAAATTAGAATAGGAATAACAAATACCTTGAAGCCTCCAAACAAAGACTTAATTCAATAGGATCAGGAGAAAGCATTTTTGTAAAAACTGAAGAAGAAATTAAAGCATTTTAAAAGAGAGAAAATCAAGAATTGGTGAATGTTATTATTTACTTTCTACACAGCATTAGGCATTTAAGATTTATTGAGATTTGGGGTTTTACATATGTTCTTAGTAATTCTCTCAGTGAGACACTTATCAACTGTCTTCTTAAAAAACAAGACTTTTATGAACATCTTTACACATGTTCCCTATGGTCCTGTTAAAATTCTCTTTGGCATGTGGCCTGAACCTTGATTTTTATTTCATTCCTTATGCTATGAACTCTGGCCAGCTTGTGTCTGCCTCCATGTCCAGTGGTAATGCATAAGGCTACTGTCTTTCTCACGTCTCTGTCAATGTTTATCATCATTCAGCTTTCTGATGTTTGCCAATATCATGGGTATAAGTTGTGTTAAAAGATAAACTTAGGCACATTAAAATTTTAAGGAGTTTATTTGAACATTCAACGATTAATGAATGTGATAGCACCAGATCTCAAGAGGAGACTTGAGGGGAAGTTTTTATAAGGTGCTCATAAAAGAAACTATATTTGGAAAAAATGGAAAGTTCCCAGTTGGAGATTTGTTTGGCAATTCCTGATTGAGTAAGCCTAAGTTTCATTTTACTGTTTGCATTGAGTTGGGCTTAAGTTTGCTTATGTAGGAATGCAAGGGGCTAGAGCCATTCCAGCTTCGTGGCCTTCCAATTAATTTTTTCTTTAACGGATATATTTTTGTCTGAAGTTGCAGTGCTCTCATTTTCAATGAGTTGAACATAATACCTTCCTTTGCTTGACAGGCTTTTCGGTTTCCTGAAGGACCTATTCCTATCTCTTTTCAGGGGCTTATCTGTCTTTGTTTTTTTTATTTTTTTTTTT
>VBSM01001927.1:13666812-13691515 GCA_008086735.1 Cheirogaleus medius
ATTTCTAATCATCAGGGAAATGCAAATCAAAACCACAATGAGATCTCACTTATCACCAGTGAGAATGGCCTTTATTAACAAGTCTCAAAATAATAAATGTTGGCATGGATGTGGAGAGATAGGAACACTCCTACATTGCTGGTGTGACTGCAAACTAGTTCATTTGATCCAGCAATCCCATTACTGGGCATCTACCCAAAAGAACAAAAGTCACTCTATGAAAAAGACACCTGCACTCGAATGTTTATAGCAGCACAATTCACAATTGCAAAGATGTGGAAACAACCAAAATGCCCATCAATACATGAGTGGATTAATAAAATGTGCTATATGTATACCATGGAGTACTATTCATGTATAAGAAACAACAGTGATATAGCACCTCTTGTATTTTCCTGGATAGAGCTGGAACCCATTCTACTAAGTGAAGTATCTCAAGAATGGAAAAACAAGCGCCATATGTACTCACTAGCAAATTGGTATTAACTGATCAACACCTAAGTGGACATATAGGAATAACATTTATCGGGTGTCGGGCAGATGGGAGGGGGAGGAGGGGATGGGTAATTACACACATAATGAGTGCGATGCACACCAACTGGGGGACGGACACGCTTGAAGCTCTGACTCGAGGGGGACGGGGGGACAAGGGCAATATACGTAACCTTAACATTTGTACCCCCATAATATGCTGAAAAAAAATTTAAAAAAATAAAGTATATCCAACTCTAAAAAAAAAATAAACAAGTATAATAAACTTGTTTTTACCATAAAGGTAATTATCATAAACCTAGAAAAACCAGCAGAATTCATAAATAAATCCATAAAATAATTAGCACTAATAAATATTACCAAGATTGTCAGATGCAAATAAATTACATTTTAACATTTCTCTACATTTGTAGTAACCAACCATAGAATATATTATGTAATAGGACATCATTCACAATAGCAAAAAGACCTATGTAGTATCTAGGAAATAGCAAAGCTTACGTACATTTCTGTAGAGAAAATTTTTGGAACTATCTTAATGAATATTAAGAGAGAGAATTCTCTTTAAATTAATCTATTAAGAGCAATTTCAATAAAAATTCCACCTGGTGGTTTTTGTGGAACTTAGGAAACTATCCTAAGATTTATAAAGGAATATAAAATTCCATGAGTAAATAAGGCAATAATGACAAGAAGATGAAAAAGGAGTCACTTGGCCTAAAATTGTTAAAATACACTAAAAAGTCATATGAATAAGAAAAAGAAAAGCATGGTATTAGCATAAGAACAATGAGACCAAATTTATAAATGAAGGGGAGAGCTCAGAGGCAGGCCCTTTTATATTGAAATCTCATTCAATAAAGTTATCATCACAAGAACTGTGGAAAGTATAAACCATGAGATTATGCCCAGGATTAGATTTGAGGACATAAATAAAGTATGTGCTAGAACAGAATCTTCACCTTCAAAGATACCCAGGTCCCAATGCCTACAATGTGTGTGATCATCCCGAATCATCCAGGTGGCTCCAGTGTAATCACAAGGGTCCATAAAAGATGAAAAAGGGAGGCAAAAAAATCATAGTCAGATATTTGAAGTTGGCCATGCTGTTGGCTTTGAAAATGAAAGAAAGGGCCAAGAGTTCAAGAATGTAGGAGGCTTCTAGAAACTGGAAGGAACAAGGAGAGTATTCAACTTTTTCCCAAAGGGACACAGCCCTGTCAATTCCTTGACTTTAGCCCAGTTAAACCCATTTTAGGCTTCTAAAATTCAGTATGATGAGGTAATAAATTCCATTTTTTTTTAAGTCCCTGAGATTGTGATGATTTTGGAATAGGAAATAGGAAACTAATAGACTGCCACTTTTGGAGATGGAGAAAGCTGCTTGAGTAGCCACGGGAACTTTGATTTTTATGATTACTATGCATTCAAACATAGATATCAAAGAGAAAGTTTGATACCTGTGTCTGAATCTCTAAAGGAAAGTCAAGGTTAGAAATACAAATATGTGAGACTAGGTAGGTGATCACTTACATGTCAACAGAGGTAAGAAGAGAGGATGGTGCAAGACAGAGCCTCGGGAAGTTACATCTAGAGGTCAGGTGTAAAGGAGGAACAAGAAAAGACTGAGATGGAGTTACCTAGAGAAAAAAGGGAAAATCATTTCAGGTGGAAGGAAGTGTTAAAAAGGATTGAACGTCATTGAGAGGTCTTTGGACTTGGAACATGGAGAATGTTCTTGACTGACAGGACTTATTTTAGGGTATTTTTGGAGGCTAGATCCAATTTAGAACAAGTGGAAGGTGAACAATTGGAGTAAATGAGCGTAGCCATCTCTTGAGGAATTTTTTTTTTTGTAAATGAGGAACGGAATAGGGTCGACAAAAAATGACACAGTAACTAGAAAGCAATGTGGAGTCAAGTCTTTCCTTTTAGGATTATATTTTTATTTTAACAAGTCACTTAGCTGTAGTGGATAATAGACTCTAGGGAGGAGTTGTCAAAAATATTATGACACAATGTCAAGAATGTGGGAAGAACAGTATTCATCTTGGTGAAAATTGGTGGTGAAATTCAGTAAAGTGGAGTTGGCATTGAAATTGGAGAGAAATGAGAAGTTAGATAGAAAAAAGCTTTAGTACCTAATGAAATTTTTGGAATGAGGGAAATATGTTTCTAACTTGGGCACTTGTGTATATGATGGGACCATTTATTTTGGAAGGGAAACATAGAAGAGGCGGTATGGGTTTAATATGATGATTTCCTTTTTGGATATAGGAAAGAGAAAATATTATCAATTCAGGGTAAAGTCTACTCAGTCACTTAATAATAATGTGTCTTTTCAGTTATAAATGTTGATGTTTTGCAACCTATCAGAAATTCTGTGTTAGCCTAAGTCTGCGGCTGAGGCTATGAATCTTTGCTGTTGGACATACAGAAAGTATAAATATATAAGCATAGAAGCAACAAAAAGCAAAATTAGAAAATAAAGTCATTAAATATATCAAAAATAAAGAATGAAAAATTCGCTGCAATTCAAGACTCTGTGTTCCATGGAACAATAGTTATGTTGAAAGAAGCTATTATTAATTGATGGTGCTGTAAATATACTCTTTATTCTTAAAATATTAAGTTTTAAATCTATCTTAGTTAGGATTTATGATGTCAACAGATATAAATGCTGTGCTCTCCCAAATACTTCATGCAAGATTTAGATGGCATTCTATAAAACTCGGTATAGCAGCAGTGAAGTCAGGCCATTTAAGAGCCTAATAAATATATTTTTAATGACTCCTTGTCTCTTACAATAATATATGTACTTGGTTGTTAAGTTTAATTTTAAAGTCAAAGAAAATAAAAAACAAATTGCCCCATACTGAAGTTAATGAGATTTAAAGGTAAATTCGAGTCCTGCATGTTAACCATTCTTTATGGCTAATTGTTGGGCGTGAAGTGTGATGATGTGCACACTTAAAAATGTGATTTCTTTTACAAAGAAAAAGGTTAAATGAAAAGTCAGGAGGCCAGAGTTGTTTCCCTATCAGTGAGTAACTTTCAGTTTTGCTCAGGGCAAGTGGCTTAATCTCTATGACACACAATCTGAGCACTATGAATAAAAATATATGCCCTTTTGCCCTCTATAATGTTGGGATTTTGCAGTGTTGCCAGGAAAGAGCACTAGGATTTTCCTTTCTGCTACATAACAGAGGATAGTAGCCAAATTTATTCCTCAAAATATTTGAGAATTTTTTTTTTGCTTGTATTTTTACCATGGGGATTTTAAAATAGATACAGTATTGATATTATGTTATTAATTCTACTAAGAAATTGGTTGAATTGTTTTTGGCCTATTGAAAAAAGTTTGTGTATATTGTAGAGACTCCTTTTCTATTACTTGTTTTTCTATAATTATGAAAGTGATGCCTTACTATGTTGAAAATTTTGACGTTGAAAATTTTGACATTAAAAAAAAAACTCGAACTGTGTAGTGGCAATAATAATAACATGTAATTCCTAATTCTGTGTCCTGAGATGCTTGTTCTTTCCATTTTTTTCCTTTTAAAGTAATTAAAATTTGAATATGTTTATATATATGTCAACAGTTTTGAATTATGTTTTTTTCATTAACATTATATCATGAGTGTTTACTATTTTCTTAAAACTTCTTTGACAATCATAATTTTTAAGTATAGATGTAGAAAGAGAAAAACTACTTGACAAACAGTTACAGAAATTTTTGTACTGTTTATGTAGAAATGAATCCTGTTTTGGGTAGCCATTACTCAGAAAACTTTACTATTACATATTTCTGTACCTTAATGATTCAATTCAGTTTTCCTTAGTAATAAAATCAGCAGATCACAAAGATCTGTTTATATTTATCTTCACATGACTAGGACTTATAAATTTACAAATATACAAATTTTCTAGATAAGAATTGATTTTATCTTATAAACCTTAGTCTATTTATTTAATAATAGAATTAAGATAAACATTCAGATGGATGTCCAGTTCAAAACAGTGGTTTAGATATCTCGGTTAGAACTTTACAATTTATCTCTTGTTTAAAGTTTACCAGTGTTTAAATCAGTTTGTCTTTCAATTTTAAATCAAGTTTTAAATCAGATTTTACAAAACTTTTCTTCCAATTTTTCTATACTTTATCTAGACCATTCACTTGAGACCATATTGTTAAATGAATTAGTTGAATGTATTCCAGCTGGGTAGTCAAATGTAGAATTAGAAGATGTTTGAGGTTCCTTCCAGAATTCCAATCTTATATTAATACATCTCAGAAGACTATTCTATACTCTACTTTGATTCTATTACAGTATTGTTATCTTCTGTTTCCTGTTCATAAACCCGCTTGTAGGAGGGTTTCCAATTTGTGCCAAGACTGCAAATTAGCACAAGCTGCTGCCTCTCTCTAGCAGATCAATCCTGTGGGGAAAACACAATGTAGACTCATAAAAATATGAGAAATCCTTAGGAAAAAAAGAAGCCTATTCTGAACTGGTATGTGGCAAGGCAGGTGCATGGCTATAGCCTGCAGCAAAGGGCTTTTGGCTTAGCTGTTACAGCACAAATCAGAAAAGAGCAGTTGCGATAGTATCTTTGCTTTCTCCTTGCCTTCCCATTTCTTGCACAATTTGGCAATGGTTGTCCCAACCTTTGAAGGCCAAGACCTCAAATGGCCCATAGCCCTGCTAAAGGTGTCCACAAAAAACCCTTCAGGGGTTTAAGGGTGGAGAATTGGGGAAAACTAATTGGAGAGGACTAACCAGGCCTGGCTTTCCCTTTTTCTTTCAGTTTCCTCCAAACTTCCAGGGCTGGTGTATGTCAGTTTAGGGAGGAGTCTGACTTTTCTTTGGTGTTTGAATGTAGAGCATTGATCTGAGAAGCTAACCAAATGGGAGTGGTTAATTCTGGCTTGTGGCAACTTGAACTCTTCACTAGAAAGCCCAGCCATTCATATAGACTTAAACTCTCAGGATTGACCAAGACTAGGCTCTTTCTTCTGGCCCTCCCCAAGTCATATTAACAGGTAATCTGTCTTTTCAGGGATAAGCTAAAAAAAGAAGAAGAAAAAGAAAAGAAAAAAATGCAACTTTAAATTAAAAACTACATGAATAATTTTCTTAAATTAAAAACTACAATTCTTCTAAATGAAGTATCAAAAGAATGGGAAAACAAGCACCACATGTACTCACCATTAAATTGGAACTAACTGATCAACATTTATGTGCACATATGGGAATAACATCAGAAATCGAGCAGGTAGGAGGGGAGAGAAGAGGATGGGTAAATTCACACCTAATGGGTAGAATGTGCACTGTTTGGGTGATGGGCACACTTATAACTTTGACTCAAATGGTACAAAAGCAATTTATATAACCAAAATGTACCACCATAATATTCTGTAATTAAAAACTACAAATTAGAAAACATTAGAACTATTAAAATTGAAGTGTCAGAATTTGAAGTAAACAAAATAAGATACAAAAAGGGACGGGGAAGATATTATTCATATGGAACAAGATATAATGTAAAATAATCAAGTACAAATACTAAGGTGCAAAATAGTTAATAACTGAATAGAGAACACAATAGATGAATTGCATAAAAGAATGTAACTGAAATGTGAATTCATCAATCATAAGATAATATAGAAGTACTTTTCTGGAAGGAAACAAATAACAGCTCAGAAGCTGGGAAATAGGAATAGAAGTGCAAAAATCCAGATATAGAAGTTTTAAGCAGAAAAGAAACCAAGGTAAATTTCTAAGAATTAAAAGAAACAAAAATCCTTAAGATTAAAATATCCCACACATTGTCAAATAAAAGAGCCTTAGGCATTTTGCAATGGTTTGGATTAAGTGACCTAGAGGTGGTATGCAAACTTCTTAGGGTCCCCAGATATGGTAGCCAGATGTCTAATATCTCTGGGGCAAAGAGATGATGATCTGAAAGGCACATGGAAGCAGTATAGGGGTAAAGTTGCAAAGGGGAAAATGTGACTGGAGACCTCTTTGGTGGTGTACAATAAATACAAACTGTCATTAAGGTAACATGATTAAGCAAATTGTCAAAGTGGGAGTTCTGATTCTTCCTTTTATTAAACGTCTTGTTTGGCCAGTGCATAACACAGGTGGTTCTTGAAGGTAACAGTATCAAGGGACAAGATGGTATTTCAAACTGCTTCAGTTGTAACTGACATTGTAAAGACTTTAAAGGAAGTGCAACACATCTAGGGGAATGTTATGCCACTGTTAAGACAAGAAGAACTTCAAACAAATTTAGTATGTTTGCACAAAGAATGAATCTGGCTGCAGAAGAGGTTCAAAGAGCTCCACTCAGCAATGTGGGCAGGCAGTTTTTATAGAAAGAAAAAGAGGGTGACATACAAAAAGTGCTTGATTGGTCACAGTTGGGTGTTTGCCTTATTTGGGCATGGTGTGATGAGGTATTTGCCTTATATGGAAATGGTCGGATCAGTTGGAGGCCTGTGATTGGCTGAAGCTCAGCTGTTGGTTACAAGAATATACTCTTAGGTTACAGTTTGTTACATAGGGATTCAAAGTATAAAGTCAGCTTTAAGCCAAATTTAATTTAACACTATTATGGCCATTCCAATTTGGGAATCCAGCCAATCATAATTTTCATTCTTGTGGAAAGTGAATCAGTATTTATTCAATGCATTGCCACAGGGATTTTTTAATTTGCTAGCATTTTGCCATATTCTTGTGAGAAACTTAGAGTTGAAAATCACTACCAAAGTCAGTATGCTACCTTGATGATATGATAATTGTCTCTTTGGAGAAAGATCAGGATAAGTTAAGGATAAGAAGTACCCAGCTGAAAAAAATAGAGACTGGATGATAAATTCTGCTAAAATAAGATTCAGTCCAACCTGGGCAATTTCTAAGAATTATATAGACTGGAGCAACCACAGATAGTTTTTCCACTGCTTCTGTAAGAAATAAATTATCAGCTCTCTCATATACTGGCAATAGGCAAGAAGCTTAGAGACTAGCAGGGTTATTTGGTTGGATGGAATTACTTTTATTTATTAATGAATTGGCCTGATCCACAAAATCACTAGCAAGAAATCTGAATTTGAGTGAGGCTTTTGCAGAAACAGGTGTTAAAGATATACCAAGGGTGGTGGGCACAGGCATTTTCACTAGACATTTAGAATCCATCTGGTCAGATAATATTTTAAGTGGTTTTAACCAGTACATATGCAGATTGCAGGAATTTGCAGAACGTGAATAGGACTATTCAGTGAGTTGTCTTGTAGTTTGGCTCAAAAACTGCTGAGCTGTTTACTATATACCATTGAAAAGATAATAGATTATTACTGAGAATTGGTTTAAACCATTCTCACTACTGAGGGGTATTAAAAAATTCTGAGAATAGAAATACTGATCATTCCATAGGGATTATCAGGGAGGCATTCAAATAGGACAAATGCAACATAGCAAAGCTTGTTCACAAAGTGAAAAGGGTATATTAGAAGAATGCTGAGGGGGTAACTTGAGAGGAGTCTGCTTCTCATAGTAGCAGTTACTTCATTGACTATAGAACCCAAAATGGAGTCCACTAAGGATACTTTGTGGTCTGAGTCTTATGATTCTCTCTCACTCAAGGAAAATGTGGCTTCCTAGTCCACTGAAAGGAACACCTAGATTGAGGATTCAGAATGAGGTGCATAGAATTGTTTTTGTAAAGCCTTGATGAAGAGTATAAGTTTGCACAAGGCAGTAGCAGTGGAATCAGCAGGAGAAGAAGAGTTAGGGTTTCACCCTCAGGGAAGTATTTGGATATTCATAGACTATTGTACTTTAAGCAAAGGCTTTGCTGTATGGTCTGGCAAATGGATCCTAAATGACTGAATAATAAGGAACATGCCTATATGGTTTCCTGTGTGAACTTATCTGGAGACTTATAAGAAGAATTAAAGCAGGTGATATTAATGCCTGCCAGTGACAACAACAAAAATCACAGGATGTCTAACTTCTGTCTAAGATGTAGACACCTATAAATAGTGCCTATATACCTTATAACAGGAAAAAGATGGTTCTCAAAATAATAACTTTTCTTGAACCCTTTAAGAGATGATGTTGCAGGACAACAAGTACCTTGGAATCTGAGAAAAGACAGGTACCTCTGAAGACAGATGGGGAATAAGCACAGTTTTACCTGTGTAAAAAGCATAAGAGACAGGACCACCATACAAGTGGATAAGAAGAATTCACAATGATTTTTTAATGAATTTGCAAAGAATGCTTGCCAGATACTATGAGAGTATAGAACCTCTGGGAATAGCAGACACCCACTTGCGGGCTCTTCTCCAGAGATCTCACTGTGTGCTGACAAAAAGGTTTGTTGTCAGGGAAGATACCGGATATAGTCCACTTTGGAGGTGCAATCTGGAGAAAAGGTGCAGCCACCACTGTAGAAAATGCAGGAAGCCCTCCTAGTCTTTTGTCTCCTAAGGAAAAAAAAGTCATAAGATTCTGTGGAATAGCAGAAAATTCTGTTGTCCCAGTGCAAGGAGAAGATGTAGGTGGGGGAAGAATAAAAGAAAAAAATGCATTGCCCATAATTAGGGGACAGAACTGTGTTCAGAAGAGTCCAGGCCATTAGAGGTCTTCTGCCATTGAGTTTTGAGCAAGAACACTGAGAAAACCCAAATTTAAGGATTTAGGGACATAGTGACTGCTTACCTGAAGTTGAATCAGGATGAAATAGAACCTTATTCCTAGGCCACAACCACAATGCCTCAAGCTCCAAGATAGAAATAGTACATTACTACTATAGAGGACTAGAGAGATTTCTTTTTGAGGTGCAGTTACACAAGGAAGCTCTAATGATTAGGATGGAGCAGAAATAATGCAAAAACCCACCAGCAAACCATTCTCAACCTAAGAACAAACAGGGATTTAAAGGCAGTGGGGAATTGAAGTAACCATAGCAACAACAAAATCCAAATTGAGTTCAACTCTTGAATAGATTGACTAGTAGAAGAAATGACATTTATTTGAGGCATAAATGTCACTTTCAACAGTCTACATCACTCTGCGTACTATGTCTGGCAGTCAATAAAAAATTAACAGATGCAGAAAAAAATCAAATGGGGAAAAAAAAAGAACCTCACTGTCAACAGATAAAGCAATCAACTGAACAAGACTCAGAGATGACGCAGATGTCACAGCTATCAGACGGAATTGAAAATAACTATTGTTAATATGTTAAAGGTTCTAATATAAAGATGGAAAACATGCATGGACAGGCAGAAAATTTCAGCAGAGAAAGACAGTAAGAGTCACATGAAAATGCTAGAAATGAACATCTTAGTAATAGGAAGAATACTTTTGATGGGCTCAGCAGTAGATGTGACACAGCTGAGGAAAGAGTGAAACTAAAAGTAAGTCAATAGTAATTACTTCAAATATCAGAAAATAAAAGAGTAAAACAAAAATGAAAATATTTAAATGCTGTGAGACAATATCATTAATCTAATACATGTGTTACTGAAATTCAAAAGAAAACAATGTGAGGCAAAAGAAATATTTGGAGAGATAATAGTTGAAAAAATTTTAAAAATAATTAAAGAAATCAAACTGCAGTGCAAATAACTTTAGAGAACCCAAAGTAATTGATAGGATAGCAATTAATAGGGCAGAAATCAGTAACAAAATGGAAGATGTGAACAATATTATCAATAGCCTTCACCTAACTGACTTTTACAGAACATTCAATATGGACAGAATGTGGAATATAGTCCATACTCCATATATCATAATCTTGGCCATAATTCAAACCTCAACAAATTTAAAATACAAAGTATATTTTTAGATTATAAGGATATTAAATTAGAAATCAAAAACAGATATCTGGAGTAATTACCAAGTATTCTTTATTGAAGAATGAAAGAAGAATAAAGAATCAAAGTCAAGGCAATCTTTGTTGTAGAAATGCACAAGAGATTATAAAATGTATATAGAATGGCAAATGAACAAGAATGGCCAAAACTATTTTGCAAAGGAAAAACAAAGTTGAAGTTCAGATACTACCTGATTTCAAGACTTTCTACAAAGCTACAGAAATAAACTCAGTGTGGTATTAGCCAAAGCATAGTCACATAGAGTGCAACTAAAGTGAGAGTCCAGAAATAGGCCCACACATATATAGTCAATTGAGGTTTGCCAAAGTGCACAGGAAAATAAATGGAACAAGTGATAATCTTTAAAAAAGTTATTCTGGAACAATTTCACATCCATATGCAAAAACTGAACACCAACCCATATATAATTTTTTAACTTAATAAACCCTTAAAACTATTCACCACCTGTTTTAAATATCATGTTTTAATTGATTCATTTTATATCCAGATAGTTACAAAACATGTGTGTTATTATTCAAGGAGCCTAGGTTTGTTTATTGTAAACAATTTCTAACTAAGAATATCTCAAAGCATTCCTGAGGTTAAGATTCTTCTCTTACTAAGTACTATTAGTTTATTTACCAGAAAGTCTCTTATTTACATGGTTACAATGCAATTGGACCAGATCATCTGCTCTCATTCTTTCCCAAAAGTGCCCTGCAGATATGGTAATGAAATGACTTCAGAGTAGCTGCTTAACCTCTTGCTTTCCAAATCCCTTCAAAAATCTGTTAGAGTATGTCCCAGGTAATTGTTTTAAAAGGCGCTCACAATAGGTAAACTTGGAATTCTTGCTTATCTGAAATATCCATCATTGATTTATAATGTATTTGGGTTTAGGAATTTGGAATGCAAAAGTGTTAATTTTTTTTGCCTGTTCGTTTGTTTTCCCTCAGTTGTTTGAATCCATTCCAGCTTAGTGTTCTGGGAGGAAGTGTTACAGCTGAGAATGATGATAATGATCTTATTTTCAAACCATGGTAGTCAATCTGAGTTTTCTTTCTGGAAATTTTGGGCACTTTTGTGTATAGTTAGTGTTCTGATAATTTTTAAAAACATAGGAGTATAAGCCCTTTTTTATTACTTTTATTAAAGGGTTATCACTTTCTGTTAACTACTGTCCTTTTTGTTTTTCCTACTATGGTTCATTTTATGCTTTATTTGCTTGTTCATTTCCTCCCCTTCACTTTAACTCCCATTAGATAAATGCTGAAAATACTGAATACAAACTTCCTGTTTCTTGTTTCTTTCATGTATTTTATATTTTGATCTCATGCTCTATTCTAGATCCCCTCAGATTTATTTTCTATCCCAGAACCGTATAATACAGTAGCCCTCAGTCATATGTGATGATTTATATTTACATTAAAATTAAATAAGTGAGACATTTCAAACATATTTCAAGTGCTTAGCCACATTTCAAATGCTTTATAGCCACATGTGGCTGATGGACGCCATATGAGCCCGCACAGATCTAGAACATTTCCATCATTGCAGAAAGTTCTGTTGGACAGAGTTATTCTAGCCTACACCTATCAAATAATTTTATATTTGATATTTAAATTTCCTGGTGTCTGAATGTTCACTTATTTCATTGAAAACTACTCTTGCATTATTAAAGGAATATTTTCCCTTTTTTTTTTTCTCTTCCTCTTTCATATATTCTGGGCAAGGGAAAATTCCTTCTGATAAATCAAGTATTTTTCCAGACCTTTTCTTATTTCCGAGCCGTCACTTTCGAAAGTCAAAACAAGACATTGGATCTTTTGTTGTCTTTATTATTCTGTTTGGGATTTCCAAGGACAGAGCCCTAGCTCTGTCAAGGAGAGAAGGACAGGAAAAGGGCTGAAGAATGGCTCATTATTTCGTTGACATTATTGACCTTGTTAACTAGCAACCCTCCTATCTCTACCTGTCATCTGCTTGTTTCCTCTTTGGAACTCTGCCTTGCAGAGCTTCCATCTGAGGTACAGCATACACTTTTTTGTGCATATTCTGCACAGCAACTTCTTCTGCTCTGATTTATCCATCAACTCAATACCGCTCTCTTTGTGTCTTGCAGAAACCTGTCCGAATATAGAGTATTTTGATTTAGGCCAACACACTCTTTAATCATAGCTCTGTGACAAATTTATTGTATCATGTGAAATTTTACTGTTTTTTTAAACTTTTTAATTGAGGCTTAACACATATATAGTAAAGGGCATAAAGTATTAATATGCTAGTTGTTAATACACCAGTCATAAATTTAAACCTCATTGAATTTTTACATATACATAAACCTATATAACTCATGACACTGGAATATTCTCTTGGGCCACTTAAAAGTCATTAACTGCTTCCATCCACTTCCCACCAATGGGGTAATTTATGTTCTAACTTCTATCACTATTGATTCGTTTTGTCTGTTTTTGAACTTTGTGTAAATGAGATCATAGCTTATGTAATCTTTTTGTGACTAGTTTATTTCACTCAGTATAATGCTTGTGAGATGCATCCTTACTGTTGCATATACCAATAGTTCATTTTTAAATTGCTATGTAGTATTCCATTATATGAATATACCACTATTTTATTTAAATTGAAAATGAAGGAGGACAGGAGCTCATATGTGCTCAGTCTGCTGTTTTGCATGAAAAAGTTATATGGGTCTGACAATACAGTGTATCAAATCTGTCTTATGTTGTATGTGACTATACTGTCATCCTCAACAGATTGAGTTGTCCAAGGAGAAGAATATGTATTGTCACATTAAAGTTTCTTAACATAATGCATACCATATAGTTGGAATCCGATTAATATATGCTAAAGAGCAGAAACCTTAAGTATATTTCTGCAGCAAAAAGGGAGGTTAAATTAAAATTAATACCAAGTTTTTTCCTCAAAGGCTAAGTATGGTTTCTTCAATATCAAATGGCATACTGTATTAAGCATGATATTTGTGTGTGCTGATTTTTATCTGTGCCCATATTATACCCCATTTTAGAGATTCGCTTAAAGGCTAGCAACACCGAAAAGAAAAATTTTGAAATTTAATATTTTTTCAACCTGTATCATAGAAACCTTCAGAGAACGTGTCATTGACTTAAGCATTGATAAAGTACATTTGTTTGGTAGAGGAAAAGTCTAAAAACATTTGCAGGAAGAGTTGTAGTTACTGACCATTCACAATTATTGTTACTAAAATTTTAGATTACAAGATGATTTAAATTAACTTTTCCTTGAATGATCTATTTCATAAATGGATTATAATATTAATTACTATAGCATTTTCACAAAGCATCAGCATTCAAGAGAAGATAAAGCGAGTAATATTATATTTCATTTTGAACAAATCATGTATGACGGTACAATTTAAGCTTCAAAGACAAACCAAAGGGGAAAAATAAATGTTGGGAAATATCCATGAGATGCTATTTATCCTCAAGAAGTAATAGCCTACTGCTTTTGTAGATTATACTGTGACTGTGTCCTTTTTTCATTGTTTCAGTTTTTTTCCTCATATATAAGTATAGTCAGTACCTAGTATTTTTGTGATAGATTTTTCTAGATACGCGAAGAGATTTTAGCTAAGACAACATGTGCTTGTTTCTAGTGCATTAAATTCAGACACGTTAAAATCGGGGGATGTGCTGAGGAAAACAAAATGCTATTAAAGTTTCTGTGTTTCTGTGATATCCTCAGGGAGATGTCTCTCAGCTGAAAAGTTAGCGTTCACAAAGCTACTTCCAAAGCCCGTCAGTGACTTGCCTCCTGTTAATAGAATTTTAGTGGACATAAAACCTAATGCATGAGGCAAAACAACAATGAAAATTTCTATTCAAGACCTTGAAAGGGCTAACGTATAAATGAAATGTCAAAAGAAATGTGAAGAATGTTTCAACATTTATTAATAGTTGGAAATTTACATTATGTTTGAGGTAGGATTTGACACAGAAAAGAGAATACTTCCTTTAGTTGTGGCTATAATGTCATTTCTATGGCCAATAAAAGAGATGACTTCATGTTTATACGTGAACACAACACTCTTTAGTGGCAAATAATAGAATGTGGATTAAAAGAAATTTCTCCTGTGAGTAATCACTTATGAAGACAGAAGCTGTAGGGATTACTCCAGAATATTATAACAGCTAATTTTAAGTAAAATCCCATCCCCTTCTTGAAAAGGGGACTGAGATTTTATGGAGTTTCAGTTCTAAACTAACACTAATGTGAATTTTAATTTTGCCAGACATTTTAGTTTCTTGGAAATAATCTCTTACGAATCTCAATTCCATAATCATCTCTTTGTGTATTTGCACTTTCCAGATAGAAAAAGTGCCCTAGTGTTAATTGTGTGATCTCTGGGGCCAGAATCTCTGAGTTCAAATCCCAGTGTTGCTAATTTACTTTTTTTTAAAAATTATCTTCTTTATTAGCATTTTATCACTGTGTTTTAAAAGTTCATTTATTGGTCACCTGGAGATTACAACATGCATCTTGTCTTTTTATAATTTGCCTTAAATTAGTTATTTTACCACTTTCCATACAAGAAACTTAAACCAGTAATTTCTTTTACCTGCCTCCCTCACCTTTGAACTGTCATGTATTGTACTTCAGTACATCTTATCCCCAAAGGCATTTATATTGCTGCTCTGAGCAGTTAATATTGTTTTATATTTATTCTAGTATTTGACTTTTCTAGTGCTTGCTAGTCCTTCCTAAAATTTTGTCCTTTTTTCTCTAGCGTGAGTCTACTGATGACAAATATTCTTGTCTTTTTTTCACCTTAATTTTTTAAACTTTTTATTTTGAAATACTTTTTGACTTACAGAAAAGTTTGAAAGATAGTACAGAGAATTCTCTTATCGCTTTCACCAAGTTTCCTGTAATGACAGCATTTTACATAACCACAGTATAATTATCAAAACTAAGAGTTAATGATGATATACTATTAATTGAATGGCAGACTTTGTGTGGATTGTCTAAGTTTCTACATCTCTGTCCTTTTTTTGTTCAAGAATCCAATTCAGGAAACCACTTTGCATTTAATTGCCATGTTTCTTTGGTCTCCACCAATCTGTCCCAGTTTCTTAGTCTTTGTTTTTTGTATGACCTTGATACTTTTGAAGACTGCTTGTCGGACATTTTGTAGAATGTTCCTCACTGGAGGTTTGTCTGGTGATTTCTCATAATTAAGTTGAAGTTTATATATTTTGAGAGACTATCACAAAGGTGCTACACCCTTATCATTTCAGGGGTAGTATGATATCAACATGACTTATTATTGGTGATGTTCACCTTAAAAATCACTCGATTACAGTTATATCTGTCAGCTTTCTACACTGTGAAGTTACTGTTTTTCCCTTTCTATACTCTTTTGGTTAGAAGTGAGTCATAAAGAGAAATAAGCCCATACTCAAGAAGAAGCAAATTAAGTTCTACCCTCTAAAGAGAGAATTTCCAAAAATTTTATGGCTATGTATTAAGATCACCACAATAATTAAAAAAAATTCAGGGAGATATTTGAAGCTAGGCAGATATCCTTTTGTGTCCTTATAATTTTGCTTAGCTGATATAGCATTCAGCATTGACTCTTGCCTGCAGAAATTATTACTGTGGTGTTTTAATGGTGGGTTTTCTATTTCCCACATTTCTTCTACAGTTATTAACGGAATTATTCCATGAGAAAGAGTTGTCTCTTTCTTTTTATTTATTTATTTAGCTGTTTATTTACTCTTTCATTTTATTATTATGGGCTCATGGATATTTCATGTATTCTTTCAGTTATAATCCAATGTAAGTGTTCTTTCATTGCTCAATTGTTCCAGCTTCAGTGATGGGAAGATTGGCAACTGTATCATTTGGCATGTCCCCATCTATTTTATTTCTTTTTAAAATTTTAGCACTCCCTTTCTTTTTGGTACCACAATTTCCAGGCTCATTTTATATTTTTGTGTATTCTCTGTTTGTCTCCAAATTAGCCATCTCTCCAAGCAACTCTGGTTCTTTTTATTAGGGAGTTGTATTTTAAAAATAATGCATTATTGCCTGCGTGTCATTAGCTCACCAAACCTGAATTTTGTATGCAGATTTGTTATATTCACACTGAGTTCCATGTTCCAGCCTTTTATTCATCAACAAATCATTCATGTGGAATTTTAAAGCATATAACATAATGTTTTCTGTTGCTGTAACTTTAGAATATGTACTACTATCAACTATGCTTTTTAGTTGGATAATGATCTATGTGACATGCAATAGGCTAATGGTTTGGTTCAACTTTGGTCTTCAAAGTGCCTTAAAAAAAAGGGCAGATACATCATTTTGAAGACAGGTTATTTGGTATTTGGCCACATGACTTCCAAAAAGAATGGATGGTGAATCAGTGAGCCATGAGAATATCTCTTTGCTTGAGGTCATATAAAATAACAATTAAATATTAATGAAAAAATCCTAGATATTGTTTTGACACATATCAATACTCAAGTTAGCAAGCATGAGATGGAAGGAATTGATTTGTGGTCAAACTCAGATGCAATCTCATTCAGGGACTGTTGCTGGTGAGACAGGAATTCCTAGAGTACACAACATTAAGGATTGACAAGTTATGCTCAAGCAAGGCAAAGACAGGGAAGAAGATGTTTCAGAGGGCAAAATAACTCTCTGGCTTTAGAGACCATAGAATAAATAGAGAAAATAACTGTTACAGCATAGATCTCTGATAAAAATAGGAGCGTAGAAGAATCTGAAAAAAAAATTGAAATAACAACAGTCAAGGATTGCAAGAAGAGTTGTACTAGTTACCAATATGTGCCTTCATAAAAAAATGGTCATTTAGAATTTTTAAATTCAACAATTATTGTTTGAGAATAAGCTATATGTCAACTAATGAGCCAGGCAGAGAAGAAGCAATGAGCATTACTGGTATGGTCTGCGATTATGCCCACCTCCCATAGGTGGGACATGGGTGGGAACGTGGTCTTCACTGACCCTACCACACTTCCTCCTGGAAATACAAATAGTGGACAGAGGCTAAAAAGGAAATATTAATAAATCTGTTGGGTGCTAACTTATCCTTGACAACAGTCGAAGTTCGTAAGTTCCTGCTAGAGAAGGAAGAACTGCCTTCATTCCAGGTTTTTTTAAGGCCTGATCATTTCAATTTTCCTTTGATACTGTAAGCTATAGTGTAAGGGAACAAATTTTCTTTAAGAAATCATTGAGGTAGCTGGAATTATCCAATCCACTGAGGAATTGAAGAGAACAAAAAGGCAGAAGAAGGGAGAGAATTTGTCCTCTCTGCTTGGGTCATCCATTTTATCCTGACCTTGGACGTAAGATAGTAAGTTCCTGGTTCTCTGGCCTTTGGACTCAGACTGAATTATACCACTGGATTTTCTGGTATTTTAGCTTGAAGATGGTAGATCGTGGGACTTCTTGACTTCCATAATTGCTTGAGCCAATTCCCATAATAAATCTCCTCTTATGTTTATGTGTATCTTATTGGTTCTCTTGCTCTGTTGAACCCTAACTCAGCTGCACTGTCCCAACTGCAGTGGCCCCTTGAACTTTGGCAGCTCTGCTTTTGTATTCTTTTTGAGATCCTGCTTTCCTGGTGGATAGAGAAGCATCGCTCCAAGGTCCAAGTATCTCATCAGCTGGACACTGCCTTGGGCTCATTAGTGCTCCGGATTCTCATCCAAAGATTGAAAGCCTTCTTTTTCTCTATTTGGTGCAAACTTGTATCTCTGCTGCAAAGATTCTCTCTCTGCCTCCTTCTGTCCCAGGTCTCATATCCTAGTCTCTTCATTTTGCTAAGGCTTTTTATAAAAGATGGGTTTCCTTGGGCTTTTCTTGCTTTTATCACTTCCAACATCTTTAACTCAAGAAATTTAAAAGTGTGTCTACTAAATTGAAATGAAAAGAGTATGCAGGTATGAAAGAAATTTAGAAAGCAAAATACAATGTCATCACTCAAAACATTAATGTATTAGAAATGAAACATTCGGTAATACATATACAAGAGTTTGAAAGTATATTATAGTCATTACCTAAATATGGTTAAAAGTTGAAAGATGATGATTTTATTGACTCTCTGGCTGCTAATGTCCACATTTCTATAAATGCCAAATTAGCCTTTACTTGTAAATATAGAACAAATCCTTAGTCTGGAACAGTCTTGAGCCTAGATAAATTGCTCAGTGAAAGATCTTGGAATCAGGATTGTGCTGGAACCTTCTACCTCTGGTGTTCTGGTTCCTGGTCTCCACTTTGGTTACCCAGTTAGCTGTGCTGAAACCCAGATCCCTGTTGGTAATGAATTGCTTCTTTGCAGCTTTGTTCCTGCCAATTGTTAGGACCATTTTGCTTCATATCTCTCTGGATGGACACCTCAGAGAGTCATTCTACATGTACATTTTAACATCTGGTTAATCCTTAATATCTTCATCAGCTCCTGGACTCATGTCATAGAATCCATCCTTGGATTATCATCCCCTTAGTCATATATCTAAAAAGCCTTTTATCATTAGAAATATTTGGACTGGTATGAGAAGAACATTTCCGTCAATGCTACTGGCTTTGAGTCCTGGAAGTGGCAGAATGGTGAGCTAAAATTAATTAATAGGTGTTCTGTATCTACTGGAACTTACACAACCATTCATGGACGTCCTCACTTCTGCCTTTATTCTGGATATTTAGGTGTAAGGTATTAATCAAAATGTACAAAGGACCTTGATGGGGACAGAGACTTTCTTTCCTGGTGGGAATTTACCAGTTTCAAGGACACTGCTGCTAAAGGCACCTGATTTGTAATTTTACCCTTCTGGGATGGTTGTAGTACTTAGTTTCGTTATTAGAAGATGGTTTTAAAAGGGCAGTACAAATTTGTCTTGTAATAAGATAAGCAGACAAAAGGTCAAGAAGCCACTGCCAAAGAGATGGTTCGCTGAGAATTGAAGGCAGGCTTCCCGCTTCAAATGGTGTCTAGGGAAATTTCCATTAACTTCAATGCCAGGAAGATGAGACTGAAAGTGAAATTGGTAGGTCAGCAGTACTGTGCCAACATCAAAGTAGGTAGAAAGTTACTTCGTTTCTCCTTTGCTGTCTGCACCTTACCAAAAATGCAAGATCTGTAGCAAACAAAAAATCAGAGTAGCCATACTGGTACAGCAAAAAAGAAAAGAAAAATATATATCTATAATTTCTTGAGCCCCAAACCCCATACATCACATGCTAGATTCAATAGATGGATACTGCTCTAAAAAACAAAATGGGTAGGTGGGTGACAAATTATAACTATGCCCTATACATGAGTGGATGCAGGGGAAGAATCCTGGTAGCAGGCAGAAGAGTAGATTTTAATTTTTCACAAGGTTCAGAATATTTAATAAATGCTAGAAAGAAATCTTATTTACGACACATGGGTGGCTGCAAGAGACTGCAAATTGTTACAGAAATCGTTACAGAAATCGTACTGTTACAGAAATCGTACTTTCCAACTCTATATGCAAAGAAAGATTTGAAAAACACCGAAGTGGTTATTGAGTGGGACAATGCTGGTCACATGCTCCACATTTTGACAAAACTTGAGTCTGGATAGATTTTTACTTGGTTAAGGATAATGACAAAGGAAATACCATCTTGGAACATAAAGGAACATTCTACAAGGTAAGGTTTAGAGGGTATATTAGTTTTCTATTTCTGATATAAAGAAACCACCACACATTTAGTGGCTTAAAACCATACAAATTTATTATCACATTGTTTGGGAAGTCATAAGTCTGAAATGAGTCTCATTGGACTAAAATCAAGGTGTCAGCAGAACTGCATTTTTTCTGGAGGCTCTATGGAAAAATTCGTTCCTTTTCCTTTTCCATCTTATAGAGGCAACTGACATTCCTTGACTCGTGGCCCCCTTTCTCTTCCAAACTCAGCATACTACCACATCTTTGTCAAACTGCTGTCTCTCTGGTCCTTTCTTTTCTGTCCCCCTCTTCCATTTACAAGGACCCTTGTTAATGACCCATTAGACCTGGCCTGTTGATCCACTATAATCTCCCCATTTCAAGGTCAATTAGCAACCCTGATTACATTGGCCACCTTAATTCTTCTTTGCCATGGAATTATTTTTTTTTTTTCTTTTTAGGGACAGGGTTTCTCTTTTTTTTGCCCAGGCTGGTCTTGAACTCCTGACCAGGAGCAATTCTCCCACCTCAGCCTCCCCAAGTGCTGGGATTACAAGTGTGAGCTACCGTGCCCATCCTACCATGTAATTCTAACATATTCGTAGGTTCTGGGGATTGAGACTTGGGCATCTTTGCGTAACTATTATTCTGCTTACCACAGAGGGCACTAACAGTTAAGACTGTTTTAAGTTCAGAGATCTACAAGTTATTTATTATAAGAACAGAAGGAAATTTCAGAAATCGAAATCTTCAGAAAGGTGCTTTTTTATAGATAAATAACAATATACTTCCTGTGATAATTGCTAATTTTAATTCTTCCTTCTTAACTTTTATAGTTATTATATCATGTAGATTCTCTGGAACAATAGGAAATAATAGTAATGATGAAGAAAAAGGCAAAAGACCAGGGAAAAAACCCCAAACAATATCAATGATAGCTTCATTGATTCAATTCAATAAGGTGGCTGGGTATATAATTAATATATGGAAATTATGACATATATATACACATATACAATGTGATTTATATTTGTGTATATATAATACAATAATACATGTATACAAAATTTCATACATTATATATCAAATCATTATTTACATGTATAATATAATTTTTATATATATTTAGAAATATTTTAGAAGAAAAGACCTCATATAACTATGAAGAGAAACCTCATATGTAAAATAATATTCCTTGAAGCATTATTATAAAAGAAAATGATTGGAAACTACATAAAAATTTTATCATTGTCTAGCAATTTAAAAAACTGATAATAAAGAATATATTTTTTTCATGTTGTATGCTCAAATGGCAATGTTTCCAGTTCTTGGCATTAAGTATCTTGCTGGGTTTTTGTTTTAGAACTAAATTTATTTGAGGAATAGGAAAATGGAGAAAGCAACTTTTCTATAAAAAGTCTTTGAAGACAAATTTTAAATATACTCATATATGCACACTAACAGACATTCATTTCATATAGGCATAGAAAATATTATATTAAGGATAATGTTAATAGAGTTTAACTCTGGTAAATGAAAATTAGATTTCAGGTAAAAGGAGGAAATATCACTTTATAATAATCTGTACTTATAGATTTTACCATGAATATGATTGATTTCAAAATGTTAAAGTAATTACATTTAAAAATTCAATAACAAGATTGAAGAATTGATACTTCTAATCATTTAGACAGTGATATGAATGACAAACATGAAGAACTCTTTAAGAAGACAAAGAAAAATTATAAATGATGTTGAAACAGTGAAAGAGAAAATAGAGGTGGGAGGTAAAACAAGAATTAACAAAACCAAATAATGATATTTGTAAAGTAGGCCAAAAGTTGTATATGGAAGCAACTTGCAAATTCTAAATAGAACATTTTGCATTTTCTGATTTGAAGTAAGACCTGTATATATAAATTAATGAACTCTAAACATTTCAGGCAAAATCAATTGATGAGCTCCATCTATCCTTTGCATTATAAAAATCCTAAAAGAATTTAGTCCTATAGGAACTTCACCTATGAAGGAAAGCAAGTATTGAATTTCTTTGGATTACCTATAAAAATGTCCAGATAAACTGATATGCAAAACTAAGGGGCAGAAATCAATCACTTTTGTAGTTTTGAGAAAAACAAATTATGGTCTTAATTTTTTTTTTTTTTACTCAGACATTTGTTCATGTGCCAAGCAATGTGACATGAAAATATCTAGGGCTACTATTAATGTCCCACTGTAGTAACTATTAATATAACAGACAAAATTGAAAAATCATAATAATCAAGTTACCTGATTATTTAGCATCAGAATGTAAGTACTTTGGAATGAGTGCCATCATTTTTACTTCCAGGAAGATATAATTGACCAGAGTCAAGAGCACGGTATTATATTTATTAATAATATATGCAGAACTTCCACCATACAGTCTCCCACATGCAGTGTGTTCTAGTTTTTTCCCACTCTGCAAAGCCTATCCCCAGCAGCAACACTAGACTCATGATCTATGATGCTGTTTCTGCTATGTAGAGATGAAAAATCAATGTGATAGAAAATTTATCATTATTAATATCAGCTAGTAATAACATACGTGTCCATATATATATATATAATGCTGTTATTCATGCTCAAATTACTTTTGTGTTGCCCTACGGATCTATATGATTGATTAATTTTAAATTAAAAGTAAAGGGAGAAAATATAGTCCTTTGGGTGCTAAAAAGGCACTTTAAGGTAAAAATGAATAAGAAGAATGGAAGTTGTAGAAATAAATTCTTGCATTTAATAAGTTTAGTTGTAAAATTTGAGAGAGAATATTTTTCTTGAAGAATGCTTCTTCTGCAGGGGAATTATTAATATATTGCTACCTTTTATCGAAATCTATTTAGATATGTACTTCTTCGTAGGAGCACAGCGGACTCCATGGGTTCTATATAAATGAGTTGTGCTTTGCTGTATCTTTGACAATGGTTTGGGATGTATTTTTGATACCATTCTCAGTTTAGAGAGTCGAGTAAGCACCAAGGTACAATTTGGGCTATTCTGAACTTTTCCACATAATAATCTCCATCAGTTACATCAACCACTTCTAGTTCTTTGATGTAAAACTAATAGTTTTTTAGTCTTATGTAAAGGGCTGTGGAGATGTAGATTTAAGAAAAGTCCCTACATAAACTCTGCCCAACACAAAAATCAGACGGTCACTGCAAGCCTCTTCTATTTCATTCTAAAACTGTTATTGCTGAAAGTAACTGTGTCTTAGGTTATTTCTAAGAACAATACATACAATTTATCCTTCAGAAATGCTTTGCAATAAGATAATCACTGTAGTCAAAGAGAGACCTTGCAGACTTTTAATAGGGTATTTTATCCTTTCTGGTAGTACCAAAAGAGTTGTGGGTGTACCGGGAAATAGAGGTTGTTCAATAAATACGTTTTTGCTAGAGCACAATTTTGGTGGCTGCAATCAGTGGAATGATGGCTTCTAAATTTTGACATGTGTGTTATTGGAACTTAACGAAATAGAAGAGATAATTCCTCTGTTCTGATTTTTACAAGGAAAAGCATGGCTGGAAGCTTTCCAAATTTTGTGAATTTATTTTTTTCCTTTCTTGGAGTATTGATAGTTCAGTCCTTTTAGATGTAGATCAGAAAATATGCTCTGTGGAGTATGAAGTGGGCAGAAGGAAAGACAATAGGAAAAATGATCTTAAGTGAGGTGAGTAGTCAGCACAATTTACAAGACTTAAAGTTGCCACAGGAGCACACAGAAGAGAAAAGTTCACTGGTAGAATTAAGCAGGTTACACACACACACACACACACACACACACACACATGCTCACACTTAAGCTTCCAAAGGTCAAAGATATTTTTTCTGTTCTGTTTCTTTAACTGCTGCATCTCCAGGGCCTACAACTCTGCTATGAAACCAAGGCACTCTTTGGGACTGTGTGTCTCCGTTTGCAAAGTCAGTTTCTGTTTAAATGGATTTTGAAGATATCAGAAATTTTAGAATTGAGACTGAGACTTGCCTTTGTTAACAAGAGGCAAAAGTAAAAGCCAATAAATAAAAGAAAGAATGCCACACTTTAATTTCCAAAGATACTCCTTTTTTACATTTAGCATCTCTGAAATTAGGATGTATCTTAGAATCACTAGTAGGTCATATGTGAATTGCCAATGTTTAAAAAAATTGTTGGTAATATATCAGATAACAGTGCATCTTAAACTAATGGCATTTTAGATATGATAAAATAGGGTATTTTGGAAGTGTGTAATATTTCTTTGCTTTGCAATTGATTAATTTTTTATTTCTTTTCTGTGCCTGCAGATGTAGTTGCCTGGTGATTTATTTCAATTTGAGCATTCAAAATTTGAAGGTGAACTCATTAACTGAGTAAGTATACATCCATCTCACTCACTGTATGATATCCACAGCATTAGGGGACTAAAGCCTCTCTCCAAGCTTTTCAACAGATTAGTTATTTTCTGGAAAATTATATTTAAGTTGTTTAGGTTGTGTTGTCAAATTTAAAAATCATCAAGAATCTATCTAGAACTTAAAAGAATTAACAAGAAAAAATCAAACAACCTCA
>VBSM01001927.1:13691615-13748116 GCA_008086735.1 Cheirogaleus medius
AGGGGCAATATATGTATCCCTAACAATACTTGTACCCCCATAATAAAAGGAAATTAAAAAAAAATAAAAACAAAAAAAACCATAAAAATCATCACCTACTTTATCAACTTCAGTATAGTGGAGTTAAGTTTAAAGGTCACCTTTATATCTTTACGTGCGCTTTATATCTTATTCTCTTAATTTTATGCTTGTAGATTCCAAATATACCTTGATTCTAAAGGGGTAGAAAGGATGGCTTATTTGAAGCATCAGATGACAAAGTGACAGTGAAAATCTGAAAACTAAAGAAAGAGTTAAGATGATGCTAACCATTGCAGGCATTTTTGGAAGTTGTACATTTAACAAAAATTTTCTAAGAGATGACATTATTTTAGACATAGATTTTAATATTTCATCTTTTGGTTGTAAATACCATCACATTTTATAGAAATTTTATGCATTTATAATACAATTTAATTAAATAACATGGAATTGGCAGCCAGCTGATCATCTCCATTGTTCTGTCTTTAGAAGAAGCATTTCCCTTTCTGCTAGTTTGGAAATCACATTTAATTTTTCTCCAGGGTGACAGAAAATTATCAGAACTTGGAGGGTGAGTTTAACCCTTCCTAAAGTAGTTAAGATTTCATTAAACAGTCAATTTGTGTCTTAACTGTATATAATGTGCATCCTACTTATAGTTTTTTCCTCTTTTGCTAAAATGCAATATGTATGCTTCTTCCTTGACAGAGTTTTGAGACATTTTTCCTTCATCTGAACTTGAATTCTTGCCCTGTGTTATTGCAGCCACCAATTCTTTGTTGAAGAATAACTTATATTTAATTATTTATTTCCATTTAACAACATGAGATATGGCTTCCCATAAAGAGAATGAACATTTCAGTTATTATCATATTTTCCATGGCCCAATTCTCCACCTGTAATGTATAGAAGTGGTCATTGGTAGGGGGTCTCTACATAGTCTACTTGAGCTAGGAAAGAGAGAGTTTGATTCTATAACTACTATGGAAGATGATAAAAAACCCACTATTTCTGTTTTTCCTCTGACTTCTCTCCAAATCAAAGGATGAAATAATATGTGAAAAGGAATGGAAGGAAGAGAAATTGTGAAATGTTTTTGCAGGCAGAGGTAGTTCAACTTGAGAAAACTCTTAGTATGTACTGAACTCCTGCGCTGCTATACTAAATGATATGTATCTTATTATTAGTATTCTCTATTGTAAGTACTTTTTAAATTTCCAAAACAGCTTTTTATGTTAGGTGTTAATATCATGCTTGCTTTAGAGATTAGACAATTTGAGCTGAGAATTTAAGTTACTTGCCCAAACTCATGCAGGTATCGTTAGAGTAAGGATTTGAAATGAGGTTTGTTTTACCCTAAAGTTCATATCATCTTTATTGTTGCCGCATCATGTCATCCCCATACGGTGAAGTTACTTGTGAATTTAAAACATGGAAGTGACGGTATTGGATTTTCATGTTAGAGTATCACTCTGGTAGCAGTGTAGAGACAAGTTAGATGCAAGGCAGTAGTAACAGAGCCAAGACATCTTGAAAGTCAGTAAGAGAGTTAGTTCAGTAAGATGATTCATGCACAAATTACAACAATATTAATGCTATTTATTAATAATAAATATAAATACTATTTGTAATATTAGCATTATTATATTTGTAATATTTGTATTATTTATGACATTTGTAAGTAAAAAAAGACTAGATAACTTAAGCAATCCTCTGTTGAAGAAAACTTGAAGAGCTGGATTAAATGATCAAACTAAATCCTGTACTTAAAAAGGCATCAGAGTGTTAATGAAGAAATGCCAGCCCAGGATTCAAGGAAAGAAGAAAACCAAGATGGGCAAGTCCTGGCATTCAGGCTACATTTCCACCAGGTTATTGATTTTGCTTTGAACATTCTCACAGAGTTAGTATAATAGGGTTGGGACCCCCGGTCTCATCCAAAGCAGTGGTTCTAGTAAATAGCCTTTACCTTTAGTTGGGACCTGAAAAATTATCTTTGAAATAAAGAACCAGAAGTAGACTGACGTTTGCAGGGACCACAGCTTAGCTTTGAATCATTTTAATCTTTGGAATTGAATTGAAGTGGCCCCAGATTGCCAGTACAACCAGGGACCTGACAGAACCAGCATAATTCCTTGCCAGAGGAATGTGATATCCTAGGATCCAAGTAATTTTCTACAACAAATTTGTAAAAGGAATCAGACACAAGGGAAAATGACAGCAAAAAGCAGACAATAGAAACAGACTCACAAGTGCCCTAGATAGTAAAGACACAGACTTTAAAATAACTTAGCTTATCTCCTAGGATAGAATAGAAATTATTGAGAATTTGGAGGAAAAAACTGTCAACTATTTTTAAAGTCAAAATATTATAACTGAAAACTATAATATCATCACTTAAGATTAATAAAGGATGGTTTTTAGGAGATGAAACACAAATGAAAAAGGAATTCATGAGCTGAAATATAAGTCAGAAGGAAAAAAAGAAAATATAAGAGATCACATATGGTAAGAAAATCTAAACTCTATAGTTGAAGTTGCCAGAAGGAAAGGAGAGAAAAAATCAGACATATGCACTATTTGAAGAAATGTTTTGCTGATATATATATATTATATATATATAAATTAATAGAAGACATCCTGCAATAGATCTAAGAAGCCCTATGAATGAGAAAAACCCAAATCACAGTATACATCTTACAGCTATGAATTTTATAACTAGCTTAGACGGTGGATCAGAAAGCAGTAATTTTCAAAGGTCACATTCTGTGGTTGTCTTACTGCCATTTGACTTTGTCCATGGTGAGTGTCTACTTCATATGTTTTCAACCTACAGCCACTCTGGCCAAGCTATGTACAAGAAACTTTGGGACCTTGAATGTTCATTCATTTGTATATTTTATCAGATCCAAGAGAATTTTTTTTTTTGAGAAAAATACTATTACTGTCATCAAGTATTACCTTGGTTTGACTCATAATGGCTTGCGATGGCCTTCGATCGTGCTTGTTATAATCTCCCTCTCTTAGAGATTCACAGTGTGAACTGCTTGGGTGACTTGCAGACATGTTAAAGTCAAAATAAACTGCTTCATTTAGCTAAATCTTAAACTGTCCAAGCTTCACATCAGAACCCTTTTTGTGTGTGACAGTAGTGAGCCTGGGACTCCCCTTGGAGAATATTGTTCAATTCAATTCCACCCTTACTAAGATAAGGACAGTATCGAACTCTTATCAAAGCGTTAAAGTGAATTTCTCAAGTTCCCACAGTGAAGAGCAGAGCAAGGAATAAAACTTTCTGTGCTTGTCATTTGGTTTGATTTTTGTTTTTCTTTTAGTTTGGCACAGTTTTTTTCTAAAAAACACATAGATCTGTTAAAGTAAATTTAAAAGTCCTAAAATTCTCAGTCCCACTAGCCAAATGAAATCATTTGTGACCCTCTCAGCTATATCTTCTAGAGGCAATCTCTATATTTCTAAATGATATGCATATGTATATATAGATGTATATGTGTATACATAGCTATATTATATATGTATATAGTTGTATATGTATATATAGTTATGTGTATTATGATCCATTTAATAATTAGCTATTACATACAGTATTATGATTTATTGATTCTAGACTACATCTGATTATTTGCATTTATGTTAGATTAAGACTTGCTTCATCTCATCCTCTGGCTTCTCAAATGAATTATAATATTAATACATTAGTTAAATCACGAACTATTTAGAAGCAAATTGTTTAATTTCCAACTATCTAAGAATTTTCCAGATCTTTCTGTAGTGAAGACTCTGATTCCTGTTTTGATGTTCTATCATTGACAGGTTGGAAGCCCCACTCTCCTCTTTCCCTTTTGCCCCCACATCTGGGAAAACTGATAAGAAATCCTGAGAACTCTCTCCCTCGGCATTGACAGTGAAGTTCAAGCCATGCAAATCCCTCCCTGGCTTCACCCCCTAATTCAATAAAAGCTAAAGCTACCCACTCCCCTCACTGTTTTTTTACTCCAGAAGGAAGCTGAGCCCTTCCTTTGGAGTATACTTTTGCTTCTTACTATGTGAGTAATGTTATTTCATATTCATTGGTGTCTGTGTGTCACTCCCCTGACATCTGTAATTTCCTAGGCACAGGGCTGCCCAGCTTCTAGCAGAGTACACTAGGTTCACACTTACTGCTATTGATTTAATTCCATTGTGGTAAAGATGATATGGCTTCAATCCTCTATTTTCCATTTGGGTGAATGTTTCATGAATACTTGAAAATAATGTATTTCCTACTGTTTTGGGGATGAGGATTCTACAAATCTCAAAGTATATCAAGATGGTTGATAGTATTGTCCAAAGTTTCTATATTCTTACTGATTTTATTTCCATGTATTCCGTCACTTACTGAGAGAGAACTGTTTAAGTCTCCAACTAGAATTTTAGATTTCTCTATTTCTCCTTTCAGTTCCATCAGTTTTTGTTTTACATACATTGAAGTTCTGTTGTTACATGTGTACATATTTACCATTAATTTCCTTGAGAATTTATTTCTTTATCATTATTGTTTACCTCTGGTAATATTTCTGATTATGTAGTATCACATTAATGGAACCACTTCAGTCTTCATTTGATTTGTGTGTGTGTATACACACACACACACACACACATACACACACCCTGAATCCCCTCCCATACTTTAACTTATTTATGTCTTTATATTTAAAGTTTTTTCCTCTACAATATATAATTGGATCTGCTTTTTTATTCAGTCTGACAATCTCCGCTTTTCATTTGGGTTGTTTAGACCATTTACTCTTAATGTAATTATCAACATAGTTAGATTTCAGTCTGTTTTACTAATTGTTTGTTTCTGTCTGTGCTTTGGTCCTTTTTTCCCTTTCATGCCTTTTAAAAATAGTAGTATTTGTGATTCCATTTTATTTATACTATTGATTTATTAGTTATATGTCTTTGTTACTTTTGTAGTGTTTGCACAAGGGTCTATAATATACAGGCATACCTTGGATATATTACAGGCTTAGTTCCAGACCATTGCAATAAAGCAGATATCACAATACAGTAAATAACAGAATATTTTTGGTTTCCTAGTGCATGTAAAACTTATTTTATACTGTAGTGTGCAATAGTATTTTGTCTAAAAAATATATATACATTAATTAAAAAATATTTCTAAAAAAATATTGGGACAGAAACACAAAGGGAGCACATGCTATTGGAAAAATGGTGCTGCAGAAGACTTGCTTGATGAAGGATTGCCACAAACCTTCAATTTGTAAAGACCAGTTTATAACAATTTCCTCACTCATCAATATTTTATATAATTCTTATGTTGAAAGGAAAGATAAAAGATAAAAAGTAGTTGAGGGAGAAAAAGGAGGACAATATGAGCAAAACATTTGCCCCATTACCATAACGGAGCCCTGTACTGTGGACAAAATCTTTCTATTTTTACCACCTTCAGAAGATAACCACAGTTAGCATTTGTATAGTGTGGTAGAGATGGCAAAGTATTTTCAAATGCACTTCATCATTGAACCTTGTGCAAAAACTTGAGCTTGATGTGGCTAGCCAATTAAACAGATTGTTAATAGTGTTAGGGTGGAGGGAATCTTAGTGATTTTGGTTTTATTTGTGGATCATATACTTATGCTATTAAATATCTCTAATATCAAAATAATTTCTATTTTTCCACCTAAATTTTTGAGAAATAGAATGATAACTCCTTAGAGCATTTCTGGAAATAGTCCAAAACCCACTAATTTTAAAGTTCTTAAACAATAAACATTGTCTCTAGTTCCAGGTTAGTGCATAGTAGCATTAGGAGTTTACTAAAGCATCAGAAGACTTCTCGTGCCAGTAAGACTATTTGGTGTCTGTCCTGTCATTGACAAAGGGGAATGTATTTGAAAACTCTTAAGAAAGGCAAGTGAATGAAGATGTTAAAAAGCTATCTGAAACTGGAATGCTAGCACCAATGCTACCAGTCAGGGACCTTGATGGCAGGGAATATACACCAAATTTTGAGAATGCACAGAGTAGCAATTTATTTAAATCATATTTAGTACTCATATAACATCCAGAACGATTAGCTAATCAGGCTTAAAAAACTAAGGAAAGCTATAGGATGTAGGTGGTAGAACTTCTACAGCTGGATGTTCCTCTGATACTACTCAATATTGCTGCAGTATTCTCAATTCCACCGTGACTGGAGTGAATAGTTTCAACTGGACTTGCAGCTGGATCATTTTTGAAAAATTCAAAGTCTTAGACATCCAGTTGGCTGAGTCTGTGTCACTTGTCTGTGATTCTATGATATGAGAAGAGGGGTATCTGGTACCAGGGTTAGGCAGCTTTTAAATAAACACCTTTCCTACTTACGCGAACCACAGTTTGTTACTTTTTCCTACTCCAAGAACCCTGGTTGATAAATTGGTGTTTACTTTATAGCCACTGAAATATTTTTATTTATTTATTTACCTGGGAAAGAGGCCTACAGTTTGAATATAATTTTGGCAATATTCTTTTGGCACTGAAACGTACTGTAGAGTGATATGGTTCTTCCATGAAATCTATGATAATTCTAGTAGAGGACTTTGAAAAAAAAGTTGCTGGATAACAACAGCAATAAAAAAAGAATTTCTACAATTATTTTTAAGCTTTCCATTTTCTCGCTTCTTGATAGTCTTTATCATCTAATATTTCTTTAACTGCTTTTTTTTTTCTTGGTGGGAGGGCATAGAGTTTGGTAGAATTTTGCAAGAATCAATTGCATGTTGGAGGAAGAGAAACTAGAAACTGAAAAACTAAGAAGCAGAAAAAAATATTCCCAAGGAATTATGTCTAAGATGTTATTAAGGCACCTTTCACTGAGCAGGACACGCTCGAGGTATGAGTGGGAATGACATGGGAAGCAATGAAGTCTTATGCTTGTAAGAGTCAAGATTTTATAACAAGCTGATTATGCTTTCATTAAGGAGGAACTTGGGAGAAATTCAAGTGAGGTATAAAATACAAATTATTTAGCATTTCTCCTTATTTTAAGCATAAAATATCAACAAACACACATCTTGAATTTTTTAAACATGATATTTATGTTCTCCTCACATTTACTGTGGTTGGAAGAACAGCATTTTTCAAAAACGAAAAGTTCAAGAGGCATAGTTAATGAAGGGAACAATAGCTCAATTAAGTGCAACACAGAGAAATGACTTCTTAATATAAATAAATTAAACCAGATTTCATTTGCACTTCAGGCATTGGCATGAAGTATTATTTTCTGAATTGATTTTATTGAAAACTGCCAGGAGCAATTTTTCAATGAACTATATTATTCTGACAGCATCTACTTCCTGCTGCACCTTTTCCAAATCTTAATAGTATCAGACACATATCCCCTGATTTAAGAATACTTTTCTTTTTAGATATTTGATTATCAATATCTCTTTAAGTCAACTGTATTTAACAATATGCAGGTTCCTAAAAGTAAAATGAGATTAAAGTAAAGTTAAACTTTATAAACAATCTATAGTAACTTGGCTGGGAAAAAATGAAAAACTATGGCTTTCATAGTTTAAGTAACATTGAGTGAAATCGCAAAAGTCAATAAATAGTGTACTCAATAGGCCATCTTATTCTTGAAAATAAATTGAGTATTCTTTGAATATTTAAGCAGCCCTTTTTACGAGTAATCTTTCAAAATAAATACTCTCTCTTTTTTTTATTACTTAAGTTGGACCATAGTAGAATTTCTCCAGGTAGACATGGTGTTCTTAGTATTTTGCACAAAAGACACCAGAACATCTTGGGGAATAAAGTAGAAAGTATAATTAGATTAAGTTGTGAGACAAAGGCTCATTAAAGAACTCATTTGAAGAAATGGCATCTCTACTCTATTACACACAAATTGCTTCCAGGCACTAAATAAGCTCTGTCTTTTTGAAAAAAGCAAATCAGTCATGTTGATTTTGTGAACATTTATCTTTAGTTCTTTAGTGCAATTAAGAGAAAGTAGGAAAGCTGCCCTACTTAAGACGAAAGACATGAAAAATCTTTACTTTTTTCTCTTTTCATAAATTAAAATGTATTTAAGTGAAATAAGACAAACAGAATCTCTCATCATTTTCAATATTAGTTATCTTCTGGTTTATTTCTCAAAGGAAAGGCTTGAGTGATATAAAATATGAATGCTACATGTGAATTTTGGGAATGTTAAACCTGTCAGTCTTTATGTCAACACCACTTTAAAACTTACCTTTAAGATCTTATCTATTTATCAAATTAATCCTATCTTAGAGATATGAAACCCATGTAGGGCCTTGATAAAATAAGGGAAGTAATTGCTGAGAAACTAATCTGAAGAGCTGGGCATGTCAATGGAAGAATTTTTGTATTGGTAAGTGACCAGATTTGCTCTTGGTGGTATTTAATTATGAAGCTAAGTATTTAAAGATTAATTTTAAGCACTAATTATACTAATAAATGAAAAATAAGTATAATCGTTCATTGTTCTGTGAGAAGATCACAATGCAAATTCAAACTTTAGTAATATTAACACCAATTTTTCCAAAATTATTGTACTTTATTTTAGGTTACAAAGATAAGGATCACGTAAAATGGAAAACCATTTGTCCCACTCATTCTTAGACCTGATATTTGACTTCAAGGAGAAGTGTAACAAGGAAATTTAAATTGTAAAAGCACATGGACAAAAATTACAATACAATCAAGGTATTTAATTTCTACTGGGTAGCATTTTGTTACTATATATCAATACAGTAGAATCCTCTCTACAGATAATAATGGGAAATATACAATTTCTGTCATTTTGTATTTTTATTCAACACAAATTATTTTAAATTTTCAGTGAATTCTTTCCTATGAGATTTCCCCTTTGATGTTGAGAATTTGAGGAGTCAGAAACTCCTTTTCAGACATGAAGCCCCAAATTTACCTAGTTCTAATATTTTAGGCAAGTCTCCTAAAACATAGCATAGGGCTTCTGTACCTGGAAACAACTATCAATTAATGAATCTGTCCCAATATTCAGATTATGATATTGTGAGATGGCGACTCAGGGAGTATACTGGGAATGGTCTTGAGTTTAAATATTAATAAGTGTGATTTACAGTTCTGGTACGTTTATATTATGTAGAATTTATTCTACAAAATCCTCATTGAAGTTTTGGGAAAATATTAGAAATTGTTACTAAGCAATCAAGGGGCTCATTTCCAGATGTGCATAAAAGCCAATACCATGGCAACAACCTTTGAGAAAAAAAAAGCTTTATTGCAAGATGACTGGCAAGGAGATAAGAGGTAACACTGAAATCTGTCTCTCTGAACTGGCGGCTTGGTCCAGTTATATAAGCATAGGGTAATGAGGCATGATGTGATTGGACCTTGGAATGGAGTGATACAGGGCTTGATCTGATTGGATCTAGGATCCTGCCATGCAGTGTCTGCTTCGTAATTCAGTCCCGGCTCTTCAGTCTGAGCACATAGGCTCCACCCATGGGTGTGCACTTGGTTTATCTGGGCATGCTCAGGATATGTGACCTTCAACCTGGGGGTCCATGGCAACTGAAAAACAACTCACAACTTTTTACATAAAACTTGAGCCAGACTGGCCTTGGGTGGTTACACTGTGGCTTACTAAAAATACTAGAACTCAGAATATTGAATCTAAGCCTGAGAGCTATTGAAAGCAAACATTAAAAACAAATTAGAAATACACTGATCTTACCAAATGCTTCAAAAAACTTGCTCTATTATGATCTGTTAGGATTTGTATTATAACATTAAGGAAAAATATGTGTACAGGGATAGATTAAATATTTTTTGAAAATAAGAATGTTGTGTTAAACACTGGAAAATAAGACTGTTATGTTTGTCATTATCAAAATCATAATTGAAGTTGACAAAATGTCATGTTAAAGCAGAATTGCCTATAGTGTTTGTACATAATAAGTGGCTGTTAGTATTTATCAAATGCTTTATTTTATCTGGTTGCTATAGACAGCAAATATGTGAAAGATAGTGGAATTCCAGCCCAAGAAAGTTTAAAGGAATTTGGAACTAGCTCCATAAGTCAACAAAATGTTTTTTATTTTTGTGTTAAATGTTTGGCATAAAAATCAAACTTTTTAGGTAACTCAAAATATATTTAAGGAGCATATTTCATGAATCTGGGACTTGATTACACATGATGGAGATTTAAAAAGAGGCAAATGATACAGCTCTTAGCATTAGCACTATTTTTAGCTAAGTTTGTTCCAATGAGTACTGCATAGTGTATCTTTTTTTCTGTATACTTTCACTTTCAAGCTATTTGTGTCTTGGAATCTAAAGTGTGTCTCTATAGCCAGTATAAAGGACCATCATGTTTATTTTATCAATTTTGTCAATCTTACACTTTTGATTGAAATGTTTAATCCATTTACATTTAATGTTCTTGCTGATAGGTAGGATTTACATCAGCCACTTGCTGTTTCTCCTCTGTATCTCTTATGTTGCTTTTGTTCCTCTCTTCTTCCATTAATTACTTTGTGGTAAATTTCTATTTTCTAGCTGCTGTTTTAATTTTATTGCTATATTTTTACTATATTTTTTGAGTTATTTTCTTCGTGGTTGCCCTAGGAATTACAATTAAGATTTTTACCCATAATAATCTAGTTTGGATTAATACTAACCTAATTTGAGTAACATAAAAAACACTTTCTTCCGTATAGCTGCATTTTCTCTTCTTCTTTTGGGCTGTATTGTTATACAAATCACATTTTTAAACATTGTATTATAGTCAGTATAGATTTATAATGATTGCTTTATGTAGCTCTCTTTTAAATCAGGAGAAAAGAGGGTTACAAACAAAATATGCACTTATGATGTCTTTTATATTTACCTATATTAACAGTTACCTTTACCAGTACTCTTTATTTCTGTATGTGGATTCTAGTTACTGTCTAGTGTCTTTCCATTACACTCTGAAGGACTCCCCTTAGTATTTCTTACAGGCCTTCACAATGATATGAAAATAAAGGAAAAATATTTTAATAGACTTTTAAATTAATTTGGTATTCTTATTGGATACTACTTCATAGATATGCACATGCTACTTTCTTAAAGATTAGTTGTAAAGTGAAATAGGAAAGCACATCAATGATATTTTTGTATTCTCTTCCATTAAAATCCACAGGCTTGTCTTGCACTTTGAATGGCTCTTTTTATCCATGTATGATTTTGTAGTATCATGCATTAACCATTTGGAAGGTATTGGTCCACTAAATTATGCATCTTATAAAATGTTGACTTATTTTATTACATAATATATATATTTTAAACCACATCATTTAAATCACTATCAATCTCATTAGAAGAGTCTTTTAAGTATATTTGGAAGCTGTCAAACTGAAGGTAACTGATACCAGTAATAGGCTTACTTTGTTTTCAAGACAATGCCTACCAAATATGCAAATTAATAGCCACAGGTTTTGTGTTGTTGTTAGTGGTTTTTGCAAGTAAAGATGTTTTCCTATGAAAAAAGTAGCTGTTTCAGCTTCCAAGTGCTTTTCCTAGAGACAATCATATAAGCATCAGACGCAGCAGAAATTTTTTACACCTGTTTTTCATTTTATCACACAGATTATTAAAAAGATATGTATTCAAGTGTTGACACTTAATGAAATTACTAATAATTTACTGTTAAATATCATCATGGATATTCTTATGTGAAATTGGCAGTGTTTTTCTTTTTTCTGTTTATGTGGAGGCAAAGAATAAGTGACTATTACAACAGCTCGGTGCCCTACCTCAACTTTAATTATGCTAAAGCTCCAATAATTTTACCTAGTGTTCTTTTACATCATCAGTGCAAATGTAAACACATTGAAAAAAGCAAATCTTTTTTGATATCATTATAATAACATGTTTTGACATTAGACATGCCCCGAGAGTATCCCAGAGAAGGAAAGATGGGCAGGGATGCTCTAAATGAAAGAATAGTAGGGAGATTGACTTTCTCCAATATTTTTGATAGAGAACCTATGGACATAAGTCTATGTTCAGATGATACAACTAGTCAAATTTGTATCAATTCATTTTATTCCAACTGTTGTAGTTACAATACAATCAGATTAAACAAGCATGATTGAAAGACAGTCATTGAAATGCCTAAAAAAGAAAATATAAATATTTCTATTAGAAGAAAGCCAAATAAATCCACTCAAACAAGCACTAATATTTCAAACCCCTGAGCATCAGAGAGGAGACATCAAAATTGGGTTAAACTGATTTGATCCAGCAGTCAGGAAGCTGTGTGTGTACATAAAGCTAAAGAATCATTTTGGGATAAGTGATGATGTAGGAATCATGATCACTTCTGGTCAGAGCCATTTAACAAGGGGTTGAAGAAGGTAAAGTCAAAATCCAAAGGTAAAGGGACAAGTCAGAACAAGAAGCTCCCAGTAGAAAGCACAAAGTAGAAATGAAATAACATTAACAGATGGTGTTACATCAACAAGGTGGCTTTTCTTAGTAAATTAATCACTTGGAACTTTGACTGAACTTCAGGCCCTTTGCCACACTGGTCAGGCCACAGTTCTGTCCTTATTCTGCCAATAATACCCTAATGGCTTCAATGTCTTGACCAGAAGCAAATGTATTATAAAGGATTTGTCATTTCGTAAAGCTATCATAAATTCAAGTTGATGATAAGGACATTGGAGATCATTTTGTCCAACCCCAGTATTTTGTAGATGAAGAAAATGAAGTCTGTAGAGGTTACATGCTTTAAAATATTCCAAATCAGGACTAGAACTCAAGTATCTTTATTGTTTCATATAGCAGTGTTAGTTGAATATCACCTGAGATTCATCAGACAGAGTATTTCTGGCCTATTTAAAGAATGTTTTTAAAGGTTAAAAATTCTACAAAATGACATTTTTACTACATCTGAATCACCTTAATTATAGACTCAGCCATGTCCAAAGCTGCTGGACTGTGAGAATATTAGGTTAATCAGACAAGGGAAAAGTTGGATTCTTTTTCACACATTATACAGTTAGAGCATAAATAAGCTTTTGTTCTATATCATTATCATTTTCTAAGCTGAAATAATGGGTATTTATTTATGATTTTTTGTTCAGTTTTTTTTTTAAATTTAACCCACTAAAAATAAATATGTTTCTATTTCTAGAGCTTAAATTCTGGAGCCATTCTAAGAGGATTTGAAAACTGATTCTGCTTTGTAGCAGATATGTGGCCTTGGGTAAGGCACTTAACCAATTTGTACTTGGGTTATTACATGTGTAAAATGGAAGTAATAGAATGTGAAGATCAAATGAGTTAATATATGTAAAGTATTTAATATAGTGTCTGGTACAAAGTCATCACTATACAAGTGATAGTCATTTATTATAATTGTAACCATTATCCTTATTACATTTTATAGATTTTCTTTGAGATAAAATAATATACTTTTGAGATGCTGCTTAAGTTCCGTAATATTTAATGCATGCAAACATTATGCAAATACTTACAAGTTAGTATTCCATATTTATGCTAAAGTGCTGTAATGATTTTGCTGTGAATCTATTTAAAAAATCAAAACATGATATATAACTTCCTCACCCAGGAAGAATACAGAAATACAGGCCACACATGATTTGGAGTGAAGATTTATTTTAATGTCATTGGTATAGAATTTTGATATCCATTGAGTAAGTTTGTTACACTCAATATTCAAATCATGGGTTGGTCTTTCTGAAACTAAGTGGGTATAAACTCTATAAGCTAACATCCCTATTTAAAAAATAAGCCTTTGGACATACCATTTCAACTCTCTGGGCCTTACTTTCTGTCATTTGTAAAAGGAGAGGGAGACAAATTAGATAATTCTCTTCCAGCCCTAGCATTTGATACCCTTATGTTTTAACTGAAAAAATACAAGTTGTCTCTGAGTATGTAGAAAGAACTCTTAGTGAAGGAACTAACCACAAGAAAACCACATTTTGTTCCAGGTTTTTCATTGTTGTTTTATCAGCTTAACATTTTCTAACAAGCAAAGTTGAGCCCTCAGGCAAAGTTCTGATTTCTGTGGAATGATTTCTGGGATTTAGGCTCAGGGAGATTAGAGCTATCAAGGGACTATTGCACAGAGGTGGGTAATAACAAGCTCAGGTCTTATTTGTGGTTTCAGAGACTGATAGACAAAGGGCTATACCAGGCTAGGCTAACTGTATCTGTTTTTGTCCCAGTTGAAAAGATTTTTCTTAAGCAGTATCCTGAGTACAAACCACCTTATTCTGATGGTGCTAGAATGTCAATAAAAAGATTGGAAATGGGAGGGACATTTTGAACCCCCATAGGTTGCTCCAGTTAGAAATATATGACTTTGCGGAGATACACTATAAAGTCCGTATTTTGCTCTCTAAGACCATTCTTTGAGATGGCAAACTTGAAAGCCTATTGATTATAGAGCCATGGGAAAGAAAGGAAGACTATTTGAAACCCACCCTACCTATATAAAGAGCCATAATACTTCAGAGAAAAATACCTATGGAAATGGGAGATGAACTATAGTTTCTAAATATCATTTCAGCATGCACAAGTGAAACAGTGTGTTTTCCTGTGGAAGCATTCAGTTAGAGCAGGGGTCCTCAAACTACGTCCTGCGGGCCACATGCGGCCCGCGGAGGACATTTACCCGGCCCGCCAGGTGTTTTTGCCCGTTTTGTTTTTTTACTTCAAAATAAGATATGTGCAGTGTGCATAGGAATTTGTTCATAGTTTTTTTTTTTTTAAACTATAGTCCGGCCCTCCAACGGTCTGAGGGACAGTGAACTGGCCCCCTGTTTTAAAAGTTTGAGGACCCCTGATAGAGGGTCCTTTCAGTTAGAATATAAGTTTATCTGAATATAAAATTTGGATGGGTAATCAGTAAACAACTTTTTGAAACTAATTTGAATTCTGTCTTCCTCCCTTAAGGTGTTGTCACTAGCTGAAATTTCATTATCCAAGGATTTGGGGAAAAGGAACTAAGTAAGTTTTTCTGAATTATTTGAAAAATATGGGTGTATGTAATTGTTCCTGAAAGAATTTTGATGTTTCTTTTAGTATTTTTCTCTCACCCCACAAAGACTGTGCAGAACTAACCCAGCATATTGAGCTACTGAATAGCTTCCCTCATTACCCATGAGTTAAATTGGAGGTAGGAAAGATTTCAGATGATTTATATGCTAATCAGAATTCTCCTGAAAAACAAGTAGAATAGAAAAAGTGGCTTATGGTGGTGTAATGAAATCTTCAAAATAAAGACCCAGAGCCTTCTTTTGGTGTGCACTAAATAAGAGAGCTAGTAAACTAGGTAGGGGTTGGGATGTTTCTGTCAATAAAATTGATGTCATTTCATACTCCTTGTATAAAGCTCATCTCTTTTTACAAATCAGATTCAGCAGTTAATTTGAGCTTGTCAATGCACCAGAGTCTGTTGTTGTTCATTGATTCCTCTGATGATAGTAAAAGATGTTTATATTCTTCATGGACAGACATTTTATATTTTGAGGTGACAGAAAAACTTCCATATAAACCATACTTGTTTAGTTTTGTACTAAGGAGAAAATATGTACAGTTTTCTCTATAGTCTGAGTCTATAATATCAGCAAAGACTTTACAACTTAAAACATTTAAATGTGAAACCATTATTTAAGTTATTTGCAAGAATATAATTGGTTGGAAACATTTATCCAGCTCTTACGAAGTTTTTGTAACCTTGGAATCCTTGCAAAATGTAACACAACTTCAGAATCTAATGATTTTCTACTGTGTGTATTGCTGTGAGGGTTAGAAAATACATTAATTCTAATATTACCCTGGCTGCCTCACTGAGAAGTTGCAATATTGTTTGTTTGTCAAACAGCTTGAAAAGCTAGACAATGCTATTAGGAGCGATATTGAAAATGACAGGTAGAGAGATTATTCTTACCTGCTGCTTTGTTATTTGGTAAAATCACGGTGGTAATTTTTTTTTCTTTCATTTCTAATGAATTGTCATAATAAGATCTGCAACCTATTTATTTATTTTTTTTAAAAAAAAACTGTGTAATCACAGCTATGGTAGCAAATTCATTTCAGAAACAGCACCCAGTCACTTCGGTGGAAGACTTTTGTAAAATTATTTGAGAAATGATGAACTGTCCCTATAGTAGATAAATGAATTTTGTAAACTCTTCATTTAAAAATTCCTTCGTTGCCTTCTGCTCTCTTGTATAGATGCAGCGTTCTACAAATGATTTGGATGTGCTGTTGAATTGAGTAGTTTATTACTCACTATTTCAATTTCTTTATACTTTTTTTGTATTTTCTCATATAAAGTAAGAATGTTAAGATGGTAATTTTAATGGTTTATGTAGAACAATTACTACAATAACCTCTTAGTTATTTGGTTTATGGCTTAGTAGGAAAATGGGTAAAATGTCATGAATGTGATCACAAGGGGAGATAATTCTGCTTTGCTTTCCAATTATTTATTGACACCATCCCAGTTATCTCACAACTGTTCTTGTTAGCCAATTAAGAAGTAATTTCAAGGTTGAATTTGGGGTATAAAATAGAAATATGTAAGGATTCGTTTGGCTAAGGTCAAGGAAAGTGAGGGAAAAAATGAATGTAATTTTTAATTTTTAGTATTACGGTTTTATTATATTAGATAAATCCCACCATTCCATAGACAATAGAGAGAGAGATTTGGGGTGCTGATGTAGAAAGCTTATTTACTGCTGTGTCATCAGAGCAATGACACAGATAAAAGGGCCCGCTAATGCAAGACGAAGAGAATTTGGAGACACGAATTTTTTATGTGAATATTAAATTTGTTATGTTACATTTATGTTTCTCTAAGCCCGAAGTATATCTTTTCCCACAGTGAAATCATCCCCTAAATGATGCCAACATTGTTAATAGCCTCTCCAGACCTGGTTGACTCCCCAGACTTGCACCAAGGCAGACATGGGGGAAGGGCTGGAGTATGAAAATATCCTCCTCCCTTCCATGCATCGCAGAATAACACCTTCACATTCCTAAAGAGAAAAAATAGGAAGATCTTAGCAACAGTAGAGAATGCAAAACATGAGAGTCTATGAAAACCCATAAATATACAAGTGAAATTCAAGGGACATTTAATTTTGTTGGATGACAGTGTGAATGATGCCTTTACTCTCCTAACGACAGAACTTGTTTTCTAAAACCATAAAAACCAGAGATGTTATAATACCTTTTTATTCATCTCCTGGCAAAAGGCTAATCATATTACTTTGGATTATATCTCTCCACTTATAACACAGGCTGTAGTGGCTCTGGATGAAGGGGAGACAGGACATTTAGGAATTGAAAGTTAAAGTCCAGGCACTCTTTGAGCAACATTCTAAAAAACACCCACCTAAGTCACCCACGAAGGGCAGGCGTAGCATCCTCACAGTCCCTAAGCAGGAAGCCTACATTTCACCTCCAATACAGCGGCTTCACTTATCCATGCTTACACTCTCTGCAGTTTCAGTTATGCCGTGGTCTGAAATAATAAATAAAAAAAAATTATAAATAAACAATTCATAGGTTTTAAATTGTGTACTGTTCTGAGTAACGTAATGAAATGTCACACAAGTCCCTTGTCCTGCTCCAACTCACCTGGGATGTGAATTATCCAGAGTCCAAAGATGTATGTATTTGTATATGCATAGGTACTTACAACTTGTGTTAAATTGCTAGAAAGACAAGTAGTATAATACCATTCTACAGTTATTGATTTTTAAATGGTCTTAATATTGTAGATTTATAGTGAAAAGACTAAAATCCCAAGCTGTAAATGTATCCCAAATCCATTCAATCTGTGAAAGTATGTAATGATTTTAAGAAACAATATGATAAATAAGTCATCATTCCTGATAGTTAAATGTTCAAAAGGTTGACTAAATTTATGACCAAACGTTCTCTGTTAGCAATCTAAAAAGCTCAAATTGTTTTATAATTCAAACTGTTTTATAATTTATATTTCTAGTGGCTTTTATTTTTTCTTTTCCACACTTATTAAATGTCAGCTCTACAATAAATTTGTTTGGCTCAGACTGTATAAATATTACAAATTAATCATTTTATGTTAAATAACTTTGTCTTAATTCCCTAACTTGTTTGAGTGATTTTCTAATTCTTAATTCTTCTTTAATTTTATATATTCTTTGCATTAATTTTATCAGTACAGTGCTTTAAGTATATTAATCTTTTCTGTCCTAATTAGACTGTCAACAGAGAGCATTAGTATTAGTTCATTTATAACATCCATTTAAAATTTACGTATCATAAAAACAAAATCAAGAAATTGTGGGTGCATGACAAAGGTGAGGAGTACAATGGAACTTTTCAAAGCCCACTATGAACGTCTCATTCTCCAGATCTTCCTTTGTGGCCAGGCTCTTGTTTGCCTCAACTGTTACTGACAGTTGTGATGTTAAACAATTATTTTCAACAAATGTGTTGGAGGTAAGACTTTTCCTGCTGAACATACTCTGAATCAGGTCAAACAAGGAGAGCTCTGCCAATGGCACTTTGCCAGGGAGCTGCCACACAGATTAAATATCTGGGGATGAGATTTCCAAGGAGATCCCAAACCAGTTTGCCACTTCTAGTGGCTGCCAGTCTGCTGGATTTTAAGGTTATTGTGGAACTGGGGAGAGTGGGATGAGAAACGGGCAAGTCAAAATGCTACCAGCCTTGCTGTTTTTAATGAGGTTCATTTTTCTTGAATAAATTTTCCTCAGAGTGTTGAAAGTTATTGGTTAATTTCCAGAGTTTCAAAGTGAATTTTTACAGTTTTTGTGAGTGTCCTCATTACTTCTACGGAGGAGTAGCGTTTGGAGGTCCTTATTGCCATTCTGGAAGTGACTGCACTTAGTGTTTCGCTATTTTATTTTATTTTTTTTTCACTTTTCCACTGGAATGTGGAACAAGGTATTGAACCTATAAACTCTTGGAGGTAGGAATTTGCTCACTTACTTGAGGTTATCTTCTCTGTTACTGGATAATTCTTCTGTAGAACTTTATTCGTAAATGTCTTAACCACTGTCAGTGTGCTGAAGTGCTTAGGGCACGTGCAGATGTTTAACTCTTGATTTTCCTCCCTAAAATGTCAGAATAAAGTCCTGGGATTATATGTGCTCGTGGACAGGCTTGTTTACCTTCACTAGGAGTTATTTGATGCTGAGATGGTGAAGGTTTTGGAAATGTGAATCAATGTATTCATGCTCTTCTAACAAAATTATTTTTTCTAAATCTTTGTATGGTTTTAATTATTGAAAGGATATTATAAACTGCATGGCAACAAATACATTCTCGGTGTAAGTATGGGCTGATGGGTTCCTTAGGATTTCCTTTTGACTGTTTTCTATTGCAATCTTGCAAATGTAAGCTTGAGTAACTATGATGTTATCACCATAGCTCAGTGATGATGAATGAACAGTAGATCTTTTCATTGGAGCTGACTCCTAATAATAATTAGGAGTAATAATTATCATTGGGATGCAGGCATGTGAGAGTAATTTGTATTTAAAAATGAAAAAGCACAATTTAGTAATTCAGTGATTGCTTAAAACAGAGTAAGCCTCACCATGAAACAGATGAATAATGCCAAACGAATACGGTGCCAACTCTGAGTTGACTTCATAATCTGATTTAGCTCATATAATTTTTTTTTGCATAGTGAACTTATGGGAAGAAATACACATTTGTTTTACTTTGTCGTCGTTTTTCACATGCAATTAAGAAGTCAGGCCAGTCCATATATCAGTTGGTAATCCTCAGTTTCCTTAACTAATATTAACTCTTCTGACAAAAATTACTGCATCAAGGTTGATTGATTCACTTAACTCTGCATCTTGGTTATTTTCTTGGCAAGACCTATATGTTTTACAAGTGAAAACCAGTGTTGAATGTAATTATCTCTGAAGATACAATACATAAATACAATTGTAATTAAGAAATTCTTTGGATATCTTGGAAGTTATCTATTCAGCAGACTCTTAAAACTTTTATGTAACAAAGACATTTCCAGGCAATGTTTCAAGTTTCTTTTTCCTTTTTTCTTCTCTTCCATTGAAGGAAACACTATAGTTCCTTCGGTGACATATATTGATTCTATAATATTTAGCTATAAAAGTACATAGGTTAATTATATATTCCTGTATGTTCATAATACTGTATGTGTAAGAACTTCTCCTTTGTTTTAATAATAAAATAACAAATTCCAATTTTTAAAAATTGCAGTATTAGAATAATTCCTATCCATCCAACTTTATTATATTTGTTTTTGTAATGTATGTGCAAATCTACTAGTATTTTAGGTATTATTCGCAATCTTGGAAATAGTAAAATTGACTGGACAATAAAAACTCAGAGTCATGATTCTGCCATTGTAGGATAATATTATAACAATCTGAGCTAACCCCTGACATATTCATAGTATCAAGAGAAATAATATGGTAAAATACTTTAGAAGCTATTAAGCATCATTCAAATATAAGATAAAATGTATAGCTTTAATATTAAACTCAGTATACTTACTGGAAACTGTGGCTTTTATGTAGAAAAATGGTAGAGTCATGAACACATAGCTGTCAGAAGAATAATATGGATTTTAGAAAATGAGCTAGATGTTTTTATTTAATTTCTAAGATAGACTGGAAGGTGATAAGTATTGTGCTAAGAATAGGTAAACTTCCCAAATATACGACTTTTTGAAAAGTGAATTGCTCAATACAATTATTAAGGTAATGAGATTTTCGTTTTTTTAAAAATACGTTTGTCAATACTTTTGTTCAAATCCATATTAATTGCATATTGTTTTTGACTATTCATTTTCAAAGAGAATAATTGTGGCCAATATCACTGCTTTTAGGCAGACAATGAGAATCTGTTTTGGTCCCTTGGAATATCCTAGAAAAAATAAAAGCTTTTATAAGTATCAATAAAGCATGAAAGTTAAACTAATGCCAAAGAAATTATCTCTCCAGCAATAAACTAAATGGAAATTTAAGCTCATTTATTTCACAAGATGATCAATATCTTTCTCATAAACTATTGTATCTTTACTACTGATGATATATCATTCTGATGAGGTCTCAGCTGAATACGTATTTCTAGTTTTTCTTAGATTTTGTCTGCTTTCCAAAAAACTACCACTAACCTAATATCTTGCCTATTCTGACCTCATACTTCAAAATGCAAATGAAAACTGCTAATCTCATCCTCCATGGAAAAAAATGTTTCTGCTTTTATTTTCCATAAAATATAAAGAATCAGAAGCTCTAACTTGGGAGAACTTATTAGAAAAATTAAGTATATGTTGTTTGATAGCCATTCCCTACTTGATCTACCAGTATAATTTTGTTTAAATTTACCAAACATGCTTGGAAGGTAAGATAGAACAGAAAAAAGATGGTGGTCCTATATACCAGAATTCTATGTTCTGGTCCTAGCCTGTTCTACTAACCCAAATCAAATATATCACAACACAGCTTTGCCTTAACCTGATACCCAACATGCCCACAGCCTCAACACTATGGTGTCAGTGTATGATTAAGATTTTTGTAGGGGTTGTGGTAGAAATGGGAATTGGAATAGAAAGTGATCGTATGTAGTCTTAATTGAGTGAATTTGATATATCTTAATTGTAGAAAGTGTACACAAATACATGACCAAAACTTCATAGTAAATCTTTCTTTTTAAACTAGGGAATTAAAAACTCTGAGATGCTTCATACTGAAAGCCATTAAATTCCCCATACCAACATAATAACAGCTAGAATTTCTCATATTACCTGTGTAGCTAAAGTTCAAGATCATTTGACATTCTGTTTGTACTTAGATCAATGTACTTGTTATATTATTAGTATTGGTGTACTAATAGTATTAGTCTTGCTAACATTATTAGTATAATAATTATATCAAAATAATATAATATTAGCATTATTAATGTTATGATACTCATAAAATAGTATTATCAGTATCAGGCATTCCTTGTGAAAGAATAGTTCTATAGTAAGTTAGCCATCAAGACGCAAGTGTTTTCACCTATGAAACAGGGTTAATAGGTGTTTTATTAGTACAAGTATTAAATACTCTGGTCATAAGGGTTCAGGAGGTGTTCTTTAAATCTTGACTCTCAATATTACATAGACTATAATTTCAGATTCAAAACTGATTGTGATAATATGCTTAAATGGGTAAGTTCACATATGTACTGCAGGCTGACTTTTCTTATAATAAAAGTGAAATGGTTATATGGAAAACAATATAGCATACTGGAAAAAATGACAGCCTTTAGAACCATACGGACATTAATTCAAATTCCACTTTGAATTTGGAATTTTTCATATTCTAGCTATTTAGCCTTGTCACCTTCGGCAAAATCAAGAAAATAATGCCACCTTTTTCTATTGAGAGAGTTCATGGCCACAGAATAGATGCTTCTTAAATGTAACTTCCTTTTGCTTTCTTTGTGTTAGCAGATAAAAAACATTAAACATTATTTTCTTATCGAAATACATGAGGATTTCAATTCATTCAGCCTTTAATGATTTCTTATTCTTTCATTAAATATAAAAAATATATAAAACACTATACTACTTTAAAGTGAAGCCAAAAAAATTGCAGATATAAAAAGAGAAACAATTCTTTTGATGTACAGTGAATTAAGTTGTTACCCAAGCAGTATCAGGTTTGGATTCAGAAAACATCATTTTAAAAAACTCAAATATAATCCTTTCAGAAAGAAAAAAAGCAATGGTATATTATAGTCATAGCTACTTCAGTTATTATTCATATTAGGTAGGAAACTGTGTGGAAGAAGTAGGGTAAACATTACTTCAATAGCTCAAATCTTAGAAACACAAGGTAGTAATGGAAATGACACCTATGAGAGTTAATGAAACACCAGGACATCTTTATTGAGGAAGCACTCTAGAAAAGGAATGGAATTGCACATCACAGTTGTGCCATCAAAATGCAATTTTCAAAGTAGTCAGCAAATCACTTACTTGAATTTTGTTCTCAAATGTTGGGCATGAAAGCACGAATAAGAACACAAGATTTTCAGAAACAATTCCACACAGTCCTTATCAACATATAAAGATTATTGTTCTGAAAACGGGGGGTTCTCAATAAGCTCAAATGAATATATATATAGAGGCACATTCTTTAACTTCAATAATTAATACTGATTGGAAATGGTACAGTGGACCTTTAAAAGTTTCTTAAGACATATCTTCAAGATACCATGTAGCATAAGATACCATGTAGCATACAGTTTTTCCAAAAAAGTATTGATGGAAGCATTTACTGCTGATTTACAAATTTTCTGGCTTGTTTGTCTCTGTACAGATCAGAAAGAATGATAAGTTCATTTAGAATATTAATTAAAGCCATTGGAGAATTTAAAGTTTCATTGTTTTATTTTAACCAAAAAATGTTTTCTGCCTAAACATCACCATTTTCTTAGACTTAAGGTTTCCCTTATTTTAGTCGTCCGCGGTAGGAATTGTTTTTTTTAAACATAAATACACATGTTTTCCACAAAGGACAAATGTTTTTAATTAAAAATTATTATTTTATAAATGTTAGTGCATATGAAATAAAAAGGTAATATAAGCATGGCCATGTTGAAATGCAAATAGGTGACGTGGGGATTAACTTTGTAGCCAATGGCCTGGATAGTGTGTGAGATTGAAATACGAACCTTATCTCAAGTCCACATGACTAGGCTCTCTTCCAGGAAGGTGGAATCATAAATAATATACTTAGTTTTGTATTTGGTTTACCTACAACATTCAGTAAAATTCAGTGAAATAATCATGAACACATACTGCAAATTTAGAATCAAAACATATATCTGTACTTGTCTAAATCCCCTAAGAAACCAAGAAACTGTATGCAATTGTTATAACATTTCAATTTTTATATACATAATGGCACCATTATTTAGTTATTCTGAGTTCACCACAACTTTCTCCTAAATAACTGGTTTGTTTTCACCCCATAGGTCATTTTTAGATGTGTATTCCTTTTCTGTTATTTTATGTCCATCCCAATCAGTATTTCCAGGGGTTTCCTGGTCTTTTACCCATTAAAATGATCTTAGTAGAATTTGCAGTTGGCATTGTTGCCAGAATATCACAATTGTAAAATACTCAGAATTTAATGTACGATTGTGACTGTTTCTGTAAATGTCTGTCTGGCATAGATTTTTATATATTAAATAATATAGTAATTATAGGATATCTGTAAAGGATATAATTATTTATGGAGCACCTACTCTTTTCCAAGAATTATCATTTGGTTTGAAGTTACAAAGAAAAACCACCAGTGAACATCTCTGCCTTCAAAGATTCAAAGGTACAGTCAGGTAATTAGTCAAATATAGTTTGTCTTTTCTCTTCTCTCTTAATTCACTCCATTTAGGCTTTTGTGCCATCACTCAATCAAAAATCTTCTTAGTGTTGACATTAGTGACCTTCATATTGTTAAATCCAATGCTAGTCCCAGTTTTCTTCTTATTTGTCAGCAGAATTTGGTGGAGTTGGTTATTTTCTACTCCCTAATACTATTCCATCATTTGTCTCCCTGGACACCACACTCAACTGGTTTTCCTCCTTCTCTGTAGCATTCCTTCTTAGTCTTGATTACTGTTGTCTCCTTTTCTTGCAATCTCTTCAAGTGGGAGCACACCAGATCTCAGCTCTTTTCCCATCCTCTCCTCTCACCTTTCTGTCTATGTGCATACCCTTGGTGATTTTATGTAATCTCATGAATTTGGTTGTACATATCAACTCTTTGTTGGTGACTCTCAAATTCATGTCTCTGATCCAGATTCTTCCCTTGAAATTCAGATTCATATATTCACCTGGCAGCTCAACATCTTGAGTGTAATCTCTAACAGAAACCTCACACTTAATATCATCAAAATAGAATTCCTGACCTTTCTGTCAAAGCCCGGTCCGCTTGTAGCCTTCTCTGTCTCAGTTTATAGCAATCCAATCGTCCCATTTTTGGGGGCCCAAAACATTGGAGTCATCCTTGATTCCTGCCTTTTTCTCACACCTATTATGATGTGCTGGGAAAACTGATTACTTTCTGGAATCTGACCATCTCTCATCAACTCCACTGCTGTAATATTGGTCTGAGCAGCAATCATCTCCTACTTTGATCATTGTGCTCTCGTTTCTGCCCTGTTACCCTACAGTCTATTCTTAACACAGGAACAAGAATGCTTTTCTCAACTAAAGTTAGATTAGGCTAATTCTGTGCTTAGTGTCTTAACTACTGCCAGAAAAAAAGATTCCACTAGGAATAAATATTAAGGCAGTGCTTTTTGCTTACATATGGAAGTGTAAGAAAGCATATTCCGCTTTTCAATGACTCTATTTCACAAACCACATGAATAATCTTACTCCATTAAGCAAATTTGTGACCAGCGGAGCTCTGTTTGGTCATCCATAAAATAAAGAGATTGAATTAGATGATATTTCTGCTATAAAATCCTATGCTTATAGGTCTAACTGGACAATAATAATAGCTAGGAATCATGTAACTATGTGCTAGTTTAAATTTTCTCTTTAGATCTATGACTTTGGGCCCAGTATTTTCATTTTGTGGATCTTTAATTTCCTCATGTGGAAAGCAAGAAGGTTTAAATAGAGGATTCATTTCAAATATCTATGGAATTCTATACCATCTATTCTTCTTGAATTACAGTAATGTTTAAAGCTATGAAAATGAGTTAGTTTTACTGTCTTGTGTTTCAATGTGAGAGTCAGGGAGTTAAAGAAACATTTCTGCAAAACACAGTGTTCTTAGGATCATTCTGAGTGAAGCCCATAATCTCAGAAACATTGTAGTTTATAGGGCGAGAGGATAACTTGAGATCAATTATTCTTCAGAAGCCCTAAGATGTTGGAAATCAAAGATCAGTACCCTTGAACCTGGAGTTCTTGTGTCTCCTATTCCTGATATTCTGGCTTTCTGATTTGGATACCATGAAAAAGAACACTTGCATTGATTTTGTGTGTCATGTATTTTGCAGGAGTCAAGCCTTGAGAAGTTCTGCTCTGTAGGCCAGTGGTTTAATCCAGTGTAAAACCCAAGTGATGTGCTATGTAGAAAAGCAGGTGATAGACACTGGAACTGCTTTATTATAAGCCACAGATCTTGAACTTGATCTTGATGAATGTTACAATAGAGATAGAACTCAAACATTTTTACTACAGGACTTTTAGGATTATGTGAAGCCATTGGACACAAAGGTTTGAGAATGCAAACCTTTAGATTCTCATTCTTTAGATACAAAAATAAGAAGCTGAGCAGATATTTACTTCCCAGTTAAAACAAATTCTTTCCTTATAATATTTTTTAAAAATTTACACTTATTTTAATCTTGTCATCCTCAAGTGAGTTTCTGGAAAAGTCCACTCACCAAATGGGCAAAGTAGTTTTCCCTAATATTGAAAGGTTTGTTTGGTAATGATTGTGAAATTATAAATTAGAAGATATAAAATGTTATCAGAAATTACATTTTTATAATGCTTCTTAGAGAAAATTTTATTTACATGCTTTTGTGTATTAATATAATACCTGCCATTGAGGTTGCTTGTAATTATAAATATTTGCTAAATTAGGAACACAAATAAAGGTACTCCACTCTTCATAAAAATTATTACAGAATTAAGACAAGTAGCTCTACATTAAATTTAAAATACAATGCAAAATTTTGATTATTTGTAACAGTCAATCTTTAGAAAATATTTTTTGGCATAAAAACAGCATAATACACGTGCAGTCAAAAATTTGAAAGAAATAGTTGAAAATTTAAAAAGGAAAATAAATTTAAATCTGAATTCAGGGTGAAGACATTTTTGTATTAGTTATGGTTTTATGATATTTTGTCAAGGAGTTGGAATCATAATATTTATTTGTTTCTTTGGAAATATTTCAAAATGCATTGAAATCAGAAATTCAGATTATTACTTCTCATTTTATCAGTGCTAAACAATATTTTTATACATTGTAAGTTGATGATTTATTACTGAATGTCAATCTGTAGCATATCTGAGTACTAGGGTATTCAGTATATTGATCAAAATACTGAAGTCCAGATATACGAGGGTTACATATGTCATCAATAGTTTAACTGATCTATATTTTATCACTGAAATTTGCAGGTAGTATATTTATAGTGCTTTCCTCAGGTCAACCTGTTCTTGGGGTCCCAAAAATTCTTCTGCAGTATCTTTAAAGAGTAGAGATACTTTATGAAAAAATGTAATAGTAACAGAAAAATCATGGCTTGGCTTGCTTTTTTGCTCTCACCAGAGGCCATTAGAAAAATTACCAGCTATACCTGGCTTCCTTGGCCTCAGAGGATTCCTCCAAGCTGTACCTCTCACCTTCAAATTTACACCCATTTGTCTTTCCTTGTTCCTCCTTTTTTAATCCCTTTGTCTTGCCTGTGTTCTTTTTTTTTTTTTTTTTTGTATTTAACTTCTTTAGATTGCCTTTGGGTATTGGATTCTCTTCCTGGCTTTGATTTTTTCCTGGGATGCTATTTCTCAGATCAATCCTTTGGTCTCTGCACAAATGCTCTACAGCTGTTAGGTGACATCTAAATCTGCCCCCAGCTCCCGGGATATTTCACCCCTGCTGTTGACATGCACTTTTCTGGGAGGGAACATCTAGCATTATGAAGAATTGTGTTTCTTATCAATGATAAATTTGACCTGAGTTCAATAGAAAGAAAGCACATAGACATTAAACATAATTTTTAAATAAAAGGTGAATTTTATGTATTGTTTTGTCCTTAAAATGTACAAAAAAAGGAAGTGAAATTGGTATTTTTTTCATTTTTAATGAAATATTAAGCCATTACTTGCTACAATTTGTGTTATTATGTCCATATCATAATCAGTTGAAAAAGTTAAGTTTAAATCAAAGAAACAGAATCCTACTGTTATAGGTCATTAAGGGTTTATGATAAGACTTTGATCTTACGCATTTGTGGGAAATGGGTAAAGTCTATGTAAGGCTATTGTTTTGTGCTTGGTTTTGGAGCTTACAATCAGAGGGGCAGATAGGAAAGGAAGATGATATTAAGTAGGACAAGATGGATGAGATGGAACCCACACAGATAAACTGAAACCTTCATATTTATTCCTCTGCCACAGGACTTCAACTTTAATGATAAAAGTATCTTTTGGAAAACATGGTATCTTTAATTGCAGAGCTAAAGAAGCACCTGGGCCAAGTAGGATCCTGCAGGAGCTGCAGGAGGTGTAGGACCTGTGGGTTGAATGGCACCCTGCCCATCCTTGGTGGACCAACAGTAAGAGACAGAATGTGTAAACTGAGTCAATGCCTGGTGTTCTGGACTGATCATTCAAACAAAAAATGTGCTGTTTCACTTCCACCTACCAGTTCTTGTAGAGAATATAATATCTCTTTTGGCCTGCATGAACTCAGAGCTATGCAGGAAGGCAAGGGTGAAAAACATAGCCTAGTTCAGCTAAGTTGACAATACAAATCCATCAAATTGCAGATAAATTTGCCGTATAATTTTACATGACGACTGTAAGAGCTCCTAACATGCTCCCCATTCTTTCCAATATTTGGTATTGTCCAATTTTGTTGGCACAATTTTGTTGTTTGGTTCAGGGTAAAATTATGTATCATTTTCGTTTTAACTTGCATTTCTCTAATTAGTGATGTGTTGAACATTTGGGTTTCTTTTTCTTCTGCCCTATCTTTCTATTGGGTGGTCTTCCATTTATTGATTTGAAGGAGAGCTTCATATATGCATATTATTAAGCCTTTGTTAATATATAATTTTCAAATATCTTTTCCTAATTTGTGGTTTGTCTTTTCACTTTTAAAAGGTGTCCTTTAATTAACACATTTCTTATAACATTTTACAGGAGTGAATTTTTAAGTATTTTAAAAAATATTATATATATTTAAGGTGTACAGCTTGATGTTTTGATACACATAATGAAATGGTTACTGCAGTCAGGCTAATTACCATATTCATCATCTCACACCCCTTTGTGTGTATCCTGGGGTGGGTGGATTAGAGCACCTAAAATCTACTCTCAGCACATTTCCTGTATAGAATACAATATTATTAACCACTGTCCTCATGCTGCGCATTAGATCTCTAGACTTATTATTCATCCTACATAATTGCAACTTTGCAGCCTTTGACCTATTAATATATCTTCCCATTTCCCTCTATCCCCAAGAGATCTTAACGTGATTATTTTCTGTGTTTTGCTTAGGAAATCCTTCGCTATACTAGGCTATTAAAAAAAATCTGTTTCACACTTTTCTTTTATACTTTCCTGTTCTAATGAATGTCGTTAGATAGTTACATTACCATTATCATTGTTTCCCTTATGTGGATAACAAATTGTCTCAGCATTAATTATTGAAAAGTCCTTCCTTTGTCTCTAATATATGATATGTTATATATAATAATTTTCCATATAAATTGGTTATATTTTGTGCCTCTATACAGATTTACTATAGCTTTAAAATAAATCTTGATAACACTTCTTGTGGCGTACCTTGGCTATTATTGGCCAGGAGATCTTCCAAATAAATTTTCTAATTATAATGGAAAGTAACTAAAGGAAGGTACTTTAATTTTTATTGGAATTATATTAAATGCATAAGTCAATTTGGATTGAACTAGTATATTCATTACACTGTCTTATCTTCACACACAGAATATCTCTGCATTTATTACAGTCTGCTTTAGTATCTTATACAAAGTTCTATAGCTTATTGGCTTAAAGTTCTTGTCCAACTTTTTTTCTGCTTATTTCTAGGTGGCACAGAGACTTTTGTTAAAGATTACTACATCTAAAAATTAAAGAATCAATTTATTAATATTAAAGATTCTTATAGCAGCTTATCTATAGATTATTTTCTATTTGTATATTATAGAATCATGCATCTACAAATAATGATAGTTTTCTTCTTTCCAATTATGGTATCTTTTACTTCTTTTTCTAGGCTTCTATTATCTAGGATCTTTAATATAATCATTTTTCTTTATTATTATTGTGGTAAAAAACACATAACATAAAATTTACCATCTTAACCATTTTTAAGTGCTCGGCATTGCTAACCATATACATATTGTTGTGCAACAGATCTCTAGAACTTTTTCATCTTTTAAAGCTAAAACGTTATACTCATTGAACAAATCCTCTTTTCTCCTCCCCTACCCACTGGCAACAACCATTCTACTTTCTAATTTTGAGAATTTGACCAAATTAATTCATTTAATTTTTTATCCCTCTACTTTTCTTTATTGATATTTCTTCTTCTGTTACCTTGACTTCTAATCAGCAGTTCATTTTTTAAAATTTCAAAATATTAAGAGGGTACAAATGTTTTTGTTACGTGAATAGCATTAATAGTAATGCTTAAGTCAGGGCTATAAGTGTGCCCATTGCCCAAATAGTGTTCATTTGTACCCATTAGATAGGTTTTTACTCCTCTGCTCCTCCCCTCTCCCCCCTACTTGATTTCCAATGACTTTTACTTCCCTCTGTGCCCATATGTGCCCATCAATTTGTTCCAAATTATTAGAGAGTACATGTAGTGTTTGTTTTTTCATTCTTGAGCTACTTCAGTTAGGATAATGGTCTCCAGTTCCATCCAAATTGCTGTAAAAGATATTAATTCATTTCCTTTTCTGGCTAAGTATTAACTCCATGGTGTGTGTATATATATATATATATATATATACACCACACTTTGTTAATCAACTCATGAACTGATGGGCACTAGGATTGATTCCACATCTTTGCCACTGTGAATAGTGCTGCAATAAACATTTGAGTGCAGGTGTCTTTTTGATTAAATGACTTCTTTTTCTTTGGGTAGATACCCAGTAGTGGGATTTCTTGTTGAATGGTAGGTCTCCTTTTAGTTCTTTGAGGAATCTCCATACTGTTTTCCATAGATATTATACTAATTGCAGTCCCATCAACAGTGTATAAGCATTCCTTTCTCTCTGCATCCATGCCAGCCTCTATTGTTTTGGGGCTTTTAATAAGAGCCATTCTGTGTGTTTCATTTAAGTGTCTCATTTCTTTAGAAAATAACAGCTATTTTAAATATCATTTTTAATAAAACATTTAATACATCATAGGATAAGACTTTCTCAACTCCCTTCTTTTTCAACATCACTGTCTCTATTCTTGCTAGTCAATTCTTGTAGAAGAAATGTATAATTATTTTTTCAAGAGTATTTTAATTGGGTCATAAATATGCTTCTGCATTATTTCTTTTATCCTCTTAGACAGAACTACTAATAAGTTTCTTAAACACAAATTCATGCACAGAGTTTTTCAAAATAATATATATTACTTATTGTGAAACTTTTATGTTAAAAGAATTTTATGTATGCTTTAAGTTTCACAATAACCCTTTGAAGTAACTTTTTTATTCATTTTACAAACAAGAAAACTTAGATTCAAAGAATTAAATTATCTACCAGAAATAGAAAGGTATTATAGAGTGGATGCTACTTGTTATTGTCTTATGTGGATATTTTTGTTCATTGTTCTTATTTCATAATGATATGCACTTTTTAATTTTCTTGGCAAAAAAAAAGCAAATCATTATTTTGCCTTTACAAGTTGGTGCATGATAGAATACAAAAACTTTTGTAACCCCATAATATGCTGAAATAAAAAAGCAAACAAACCAAAAACAAACAAAAAAGAAATACTAAAAAAAAAAAATCAGGGACGTTGGTGTCATGTAGGTATGTGTTTGAATTTCAGTTCTTCTTACTGTTTTATGACTCTTTTCCAGTTCATTAATCACTCAGACTTCTTGTGTCCTACCCTGTGAATGAGAATACTAATCAAAACATTGAATAGTTGCAGTGAATATTAATAAAATAATGCATATCAATAGTTTATAGAGTATTTGGCATAATCATTGATACTCAAGTGACTACTATTATTTTTATTATTATAACTGATTTTTAATATTAACCACATGCAATCAAAGGATGGTTTCTGTTGCACTTATACAGGTTTTCAGTTTTTGAAGGACATCTATGTTTATATTTATAATTATAATTAAAAAGTATTTTGTTTGGCTTCTGGAGTGTCTTTTTTGAAATCAAATTTTATCATCCTTTGAACAACTTGATCAATTCTTTCATTGTAGTAAAAAACAATTTCTGTTTATATATTAGTATTTCATAAGATATTCTTCATTATAATGAATTTATTATGAAAACAGATATAATAACCTATATCTCTTTATTTTTATGTGATATTGATTCAAATAAGATCCCTATTAAAATTCATATGCAATGCTGTAATTAGAAATAGTGTAAAGCAGATGGCATATTACTTAAAATTGTGTTTTGCAAAGAAAACTACATACACTAAAAGGACTCAAATTGCAGCATTTTAACATGTTTAGATATTAAAAATTTATTGCATTTTACAGTCTTGTTAACAGTTTCTGCCAAGAAGAATATGATTAAATGGAGAAGGTGTAAAAACCAGTTTGGATGATTCCTCTATGCATGATTCACCAAAATAACCTACAGAAAAATAATGAGGAGTTAGCAAGTTATTTTAAATCCCTCAAGATAAAAATGTGAATGATGCAAGACTATTTCTTTAAAATTTAAAAGGTGCAGTCATATAAAGGAAAAATCAACAGATTATGAAAGTGTATAATACGGTTGAACTCAATTTGGTTTATCATATATTTAGGTGAACTACAGGTTAGTTACATTAACATTTACCTAATTAATATAGTAACCCTAAAAATTTGATAGTATTAACCTCATTTTGAAAATGAGAAAAATAGCCACATAATGTTAAATAGTTTCCCCAAGGCTGTATACTAGCAAGTGAGAGGCATACAGAATAGGTACTTGGAGTTAATGAAAAATCCTCATTTTGTTTAGAATCTGTGCTCTTCCAGAAGGGGAAAAAGCTCTAATATCACATGAAGAGGGAGTTTCTGGTTATTGGTATGGACTGAGTAGTCTATGGCCGTGGATTGAATATGTGGAATTATTTAATGAATAATTAATAATTAATCACTATTTAATGAATAATTTTGAAACAGTATGCTAAATGATGGAAATACAACAATAACCAAAATGAATAAAAATGTGCCCTCCTACTCAGAGACCTGCGCCAATCTGTGCCAGATTTTGATATTGTCAAATAAGGATTAATTTTCTAATCAGGAAAAAAACCCATTTTTTTTAATATTACGCTTCCCTTTCAAAAACATCTTGGCAAGTTTTTGTCATTATATAGAACATAATGTCCTATAACTTTATTCTAATTGTAAAAATAACACATGCTTACTAAAGACACGCTAGAGGAAAAAAAGTGACCAATAATATAATTATCTCATCTTAACATTTCTAGGCTCACATTTTGTTCCTCAGATTAAGATAATACTGAGAATGCATTTGATTTGCATTTCTTTTTTTCATTTTCCCTTATGTTTTGAATAAATATAAAATTTTTAAATACCAACTATGGAAAAACTTAAAATATACACAGGCACAAACATGTGATATGTGAGTGCGTACTTCTTCAGTAGCGGAAATTGCTTGTTTTGGGGTAGAGGAAGAACTTGAGGCGTTCATGGACCCAATAGCAATTCTACTTTGCTACGGTGAATATAATGCACTTATTTTGGTTACCTACTGCTGTGTAACAGATTGTAACAAACTTAGTGGCTTGAAACAGCAAACATTTATTATATCACACTTTTGAGATCAAGGACCTGGGTACATTTCACTGGGTCCTGCGCTTTAGGGTCTCCCAGGCTACAATCAAGGTGTCAATCAGAACTGTGGTCTCATCTGAGGCTCGACTGAAGAAGGATATGCCTTCTCACGTGGTAGTTGCCAGCATTCAGTTCCTTGGGAGCTCCAATCCTTTCTGGCCATCAGCCAGAGGCCACTGTCAGTCCCTTGTCACCACATGAGATACTCCATACTCCAGCTTATTTCATGAGAGCCAGCAAGGGAGTGACACAATAGAGTCTGATGGCAGTACAGAAGTTACCATTTACGTAATGCAGTCATCTTATGACATTTGCCATGTTCTGTTGATTCTAAGAAGGTCACGGGTTAAGGAAATGAGATTATATAAGGCATACATAGGAGGAGGTGGGACAATGGGGACCATTTTAGACTCTGTCTGCCATGGATTTCAATAGAAGGAAATATCTTAGGGACAATAATCAATATGTATATGTAATTGTATAGGTGAAAAAAAATTACATGAATAATTATCTATTTTTTTCACTCAGATAAAAAGATCTGAGAAAGGTAAAAAAAATACTGTTATTTCTTTATATCTAAAAATATATTAATTTTAAGATGCAATATTATCTAATATACCACTTAAAACAATGCTGTTAGTTGCTGTATGATATAATATTTTCTGATGTCTTGGAATTGTATATTTACTGAAGCATCTCTTTTAGGCTTAATTTGTTATAGAAATGTTCATTTATTTATGATTTACATATATGAAAGAAGAATGTAAGTGAAACAAATTGGGTGAAATATTCGTAAAGTTTTTTTTTATATTCAGAATCTAACTCTTTGAATTGACCTTCTGATGCAGGAGTAATCCATGTGCGTGTTTCCACACACATTACGGTTCTCTCTGGCTCTGTAACACCAGAGTTTTAGTGGAATAGCATTTCTTAAGGAATCCATAAAATAATTCAAAGCTTTTCATGCTGAACTCTAAAGCTGGCTTTGCAAGCATGTAGAGTGGTCTAGTTTTCCTCCTTTTCTAAGATTGTTGCTAAACATATCAAGTCATCAGTGATCCTACTTCTTCCTCACAAGTACTTGTTCCTGTGGATAAACTGTATTGTACTGTTGGATCCAAGTTTGTTATCCAAGTCATTGACACCCATCCCACTAGTTTGACTCAGACACTTTTGTTGCTTGCTCATGTAGAGGCAATGACAGCTCCATCATGGCAGGCCAACAGCAATTGCTAAAGGTTTCTTGAGTTCAGGGATTGTAAGATGTGAAAGAAATGTGTATCGTATAATCTATGAAATACAGCAGTGGTTAAACCCACAATTTAAATTCAGATTTATATTTTTCTAAAGCCTATAATCTTTTCCATCCATCATATTAACTTTTCAGAAATGGCAGTCTATATCATTAAAGGCTGCTACATTTTAGTGTGGAACCCTTTTAGATACTTTTAGGTATTTTGTCCCTGGACAGTAAAAACTGTAAATTTGATGTTTCTTGTATCTTGCAAGTAATCTAAAGAAAATGTTCTTTTTCAAGACAAATTTGAAGTTATTCTTGTAGTTTATATTTTGGAGACTATAAAGGTGTTCTTAACTGGGTACTATATTATCTCCAAAAGTGGCTTGGATTATAGATTTCTGTCAATGTATGGGATATAATAAAAAAAACAAACAAAAATAAGAACTACTCTTTGTAAGAAAATCAACTCAGAATATTAAAGCTATGTGTCTTTAGGACCTTTCTAAAATTTAGTTTCAAATTTAAAATAAGTTTCATTTTTGTTACTTTATATATTTTTTTAATTTCAAAATATTAAGGGAGTACAAATGCTTTAGGTTACATTGGTCATTTTTTAATGCTTGAGTCCCAAGTATAGGTGTGCCCATCACCGAAATAGTGTTCATTGTATCCATTAGGTAGGTTTTTGTCCCTTCTCTCCTCCCTCCTCCCTTCTCCCCTCTGCTTGATTTCCACTGAGTTTGACTTCCCTCTGTGCACATGTATGCTCATCGGTTGGTTCCAGTTTAATAGTGAGTAAGTACATGTGCTATTGAGATATTTGAGATACTTCACTTAGGAGAATGGTCTCCAGATCCATTCAGATTGTTGCAAAACATATTAATTCATCTTTTTTTGTGGCTGAGTAGTCTTTTATCCATCTTGAATTAATTTTTGTGAGTGGTGAGATGAAGGGGTCTGTTTCATTCTTCTGCATGTGGCTATCCAATTTTCCCAGCACAGTTTATTGAATAGGGCTTCTTTTTCCCATTATTTTGGTCTGTCTACTTCCATCATGATCTTGTTCTGATATGTTGGGTAAACACAGGCACACTGACAAGTGGTAAAGTTAATCATCAACAACATATTTCATATGCAATAGTGGGGAAAGGAAGGCAAAGGGAAATTTGACGTGTGTGTTTATGTGTGTATGCACACAAATATATTAATACATGAAGGAGGAAGAAGGAAAGTAGTCAAAAGTAACTCATTAACACAATTTAGATATGCAGATAAAAACAGTTTTTAAAAAAATCTATAACCTTTCTACTATGCTCTCATCTTCTGATAAGTGGGAAAATTATTAGCTCTATGTCAGGCAACAGTAAGTGGAATCTGAACCTGTAATCAAAAGAGTTGCTTAAGGTTATGTTTCATCTTTCATTTGGGTAAAAATGCTCTCTCTCTCTTTCTCATATCCTTCTCCTTTGCCTGCTTCTCTCCTTGTGCTTAGGTGGGTAAGGATTGAAGGAGGGTGCATGCTTCTGGTTGGGGAATGAGGGGAGCACCCGGTCCTCATGCTAGAAACCAGCACGAGGTTTCCATGTCACTCCTGAGTAAAGCTTCATGTCCTTTTGGACGTTCCTTGTCCCAAGTTTGTAACTAGTGATCATGTTTCTTCTGGCCCATGGCTAGCCTTTCAGTATGTGTTGGCTAGATGAGTCTCAGCTTGGCTCCCACTGATTGTAGACACTGAGGCTCTGCACGTCTTCTATTCTGTGATGGCAGTTTCAGCTAAGGGGCCACCTCATGTTGCTCAGACAAAGCCTCTTCAAACAGCTCCTTGCCTCACAGGGTACCGAACACAGACAAGAAAAGCTGAACTCCAGTCCCTGCCTCACTGCACATGACCATACTGGGTTACCTAGTATATTGGATGTAGCATGCTCCTAAATCATAACACAGTAAATTTTGCCCTTGTCGCTGCCCTCAGTTTATGTAATTCACTCCCCTGCTCTTTGAACCCAATTCCATAGGGAGACCTATGTATGAATAGTACTGTGCTTTGATATCATGCTCCTGTAATAACTTTTATCTGGAAAGAGCAGACTTTCCCTACATCATAGTGACATCTCCTCCTTCCCAGCTCAATAGATGTGGAAGATACAGGTATTCTAACTAATTACTCTCATTAAGCTATGGGAGAACCTATGAAGTGAGTCCTGGAAACTCCATCGTGATAGAATTTGGAAGATCTCTTTCTATATGATAGCTTGGCTTAGAGAACTACGTAATCCTATTTTTGAGAACGAATGAATCTGAATATTGTAGTTCCCTTTATCTTGGCATACCAAATTCTGAGTCTATGGTTGTCTAAGATATTATAATCATGTCACGGGTTACAAAGAAACTACATTAAAAAAATCTAAATCTCCTAGTGTGGAGATACGACCAAATGCTACGATATTTATGTTACCCATTGACTCTGGCAGAACAACTTTGCCAAATGTAGTTCTTTTCCCCATTAGGTGTTCTGAGTTCTTGATAGTCCTGCCTTTACAGGGCTGTGAGAATGGTAATAAACTTCCATTTTGGGCATGGTGGGGTAAGCAGATAATATATAGGGTTTGTTAGTTTATCTCTTTGTCCCAGTCATAGAGTAGCAATCCTGTTTTCCCTGTTACTATGGGTGAATCACTTCTTCCAACACCAAAACATCGTTTTCTGTATATTTGTATAATTGCAATATCAGTTTCCAATCCAGTGGAAACACTATTGTGCCCCTTGGTGGAAACAGTCCTTTTGAGGGCCAAACTGTCAAAACTGGATGATTCATAGTGGAGACCAGAATAAAATATTTTGCTACTGACTCACTAACTCCTGCTGCACTGGGTTCTAGACAATGGGAGAAACAGCAGCATATGGGATGCTTGTACTGCAGCCAGGGCCTACTAGGAGGAGTATTTTATTACTTTAGATTCCACTAAAGTTCTTTCCTGGCCACTTTGGTATCTGGGTAGAAGGAACAAATCCAAATTGGTCTAAGTTGCTTTCAATTTAAAAACTCACTAAATATGTGACCTGTTTCTTAAGAATACAAGTTGCAGCAAATTTTTGTTCACCCTGAAGTGAATATCCTGAAGATACTGATTCTCAGTTGAAACTTGATTAATGAGGCAAATTCTTCTGTTTTCAGAGAACGTATTTCCCACCTTTGGCATGCATACGTCTTACTAAGGCCATTTAGGGTAGTTTTTATTTCCTTAGCTCCAGATTCTATTAGCATGATGTTATCAATAGGGTGCATTAACATCATTCCTTCTGGGCTGATGATATGTCTACAGTCCCCACAGATTATGATGAGGTGTATAACCTGATTGTTGAGGTTGCCCTTAGGATCAGACGTTAATGGTATATGGCTGTTCCTACCAATTAAAGCAAACTGCTTCTTATGGTCTCTGTTTATTGAAAAGGACAAAAATGCATGGGTCAAGTTAATAGTTGCATATTACTTATAAGGGACTGTGTTAATATCCTATAAGAAGTATACAGCATCTAAAGCAATAGCTATAATGAGTGTCACCAGCTGACTCAAATTACAACAATTCACTGGAAATTTCCAATACCCATACTATTTAGCAGTGGCTAAAGTGTTGGAATTAAATTGAAATATACTGGAATCATAGCCCCAGAATATTTCAAGCCTTTGATGGGGATGCTAATTTGTGCATTTTCTCTAGAAATGCTGATTTGTGAGATTGTTACTAAACTATTTGCTGCATAAAGGCTGAATTTGTATCTGGTTTACTCATAATTGTATCCATAGTGCCTAATGCTGTGCTAAATAGCCATTGTAGCCATTTTTTTTACTTAAAAAATTCCTCCTGTATCTGAAACAATTATTAACAGAATAATTGCTTAAATAATAGAATATTCCCTTTGCAGAGATATGAATTCAAAATTTAGACAGTATGATAAATTTTTTAATTGGAAGATACACACGAACTATAAGACAATTTCCGAAAGAATATTTTATTGAGCATCAGTTCAACCTAATGTACTTAAGACTAACTGGTCCTTTGGTGGAAATAGTCCTCTTCAGGGCCAAAATATCAAAACCATAATATAGTACATATCTCGAAGGATTTTATAATGCTCGTCCATAAAGACTTCCTAAGTATCTCAATAAAAAAGACTATTTGACTTTGTTTATGCAAGTGGTTACAAATTTAACTGCAGAAGACCATCGGCAAAACTCTCATTTAAATATTACAGAATTGATTTTCTTTGAAGTACACTTTGGAAAAGGTTTTATAAAGAATTAAATCATGGCCGGGCGTGGTGGCTCACACCTGTAATTCTAGCACTCTGGGAGGCCGAGGTAGGAGGATAGCTTGAGGTCAAGAGTTCGAGACCAGCCTGAGCAAGAGGGAGACCCCATCTCTACTAAAAATAGAAACATTAGCTCAGTGTCATGGCACATACCTGTAGTCCCAGCTACTTGGGAGGCTGAGGCAGGAGGATTGCTTGAGCGCAGGAGTTTGAGGTTTGCTGTGAGCTAGGCTAACGCCAGGGCGGTCTACTCAGGGCAAAAAAAAAAAAATCAGAATCTATATGGAGAAAGATGAATATCAACTGACCAGTTAGAGAGGGATCTGACTTAGGTCAGAGGATCTGGATCTATGTCTCAACAGGGCTACTTGCATTCCACGAGAACTCAGGCAAATTTTCACCTGCATAGAGCATTTCAGACTGACTATTACATGACTCTTGAAGATATCTTTACAAATTCAGGAGCTGTGAAAGCTTGTGAGACAGCCTGAGATATTCCTTTCAACATGGACAAAGATATCACTACTCTTAAATAAATGGGTGAGGAGTTTGTTGAAAAGAGTGTTGTCTTGTTGCAGAATGACAATAGAGACAGCATATGGGAATTTAATTTTCTCTCCTTAGCCCAGATTCAGTTAAAAACTCTATTTTTGGCCTTCTCATATAAATCTATGTCTTTTAACTATATTGTACCTACAAAAATTAGTTATAGAGTCAAAACAATTACTATATATGTCCACCTATTCTTTTATCCTTTCTCTCAATTTATATAAATTTGGTAGTCAATAATACTTTAAGACTTTTCTAAAACAATTAACTTCCTCCTTCTCTATTTTCTCTTCTCTCCCTTTCACTATATTCTATCATTTTCCTTTTTTCTCATGGAGAAAAAATAAGCTCATTTTTACATCCTTGTAGAACTTTTCCTTGATCTAAAGTACTCTTCCAATTTCTAATCTCTCTCTCAATTTCAATACGAGATTTAAGTGTCGCCATTTTCACTTTTGCATATAATGAGAGGAAAAGGGGACAGAACAAAAGTCATATATAGCAGCTTAAATATTATCCAGAGGAGAGCATTGAAAAAGAATTTCTGCTATGTATAGTGTACTTGCAGATTGAATTTAATGACAATGGCTGGAGTGTTAGAATTGGTCATGGTGGTGAGAGGAATTAAAGAGTACAGGAGAAACTCTAACTCTTCAAAGTCTGGAAGAATGTGAGCTAGAGATGAGGGCAGACTATGGCAAAATTGGGAACCCACCAGTTAGCATCTTTTGTCATTAGAGAGTAGCATTAAACGGTAGCATCACGGAGGCCCTGGGAGAGGTCCTGCAGCTATACCTGTGGATCTTGGGGTGGAGTGACATTACTCTCTGACACTCCAAACAGCAGACTTTGGAGAGGGGCAGAGTCACACCTAGAAGAGTTTGAGCTCCTGATGGAATAAAAACTTAAATGAGATGTATCCTTCTCTTCCCTGCATACCTAATTACTACAGACAAATATAATTATTTACAGTTTAGGGGACTGGGAAGCCCTTTTAAAATTAGATACCCAAATCAGAAATCACAACTAAAATTATTTACATATTAAGCTCCACAAATCTAGATATTTATGTATTACAAAAATAAATAAATAGAAAATGAATGGCACATGTGCAAACATTTTCAACACATATAAAAACATCATATCCTTCAACTATAAAGTAATTAAAGATTTAAGAAGTGATGAATAGTAAAAGGAAATGAGGAAAGCATATGACAAGGTCATTCAAAAACTAAGTGCAAATGACAAAATGAAAATGTTCAACTGCTCCAGTAATCAAAGAACTTGCTAAATTTGATATTTCACCCCCATAGTATATCTGTACAATTAAATCCCGTGATGTGATGAATACTATAAACAGTAGCAATATTAGCAAAGAGTAAAACCATATTTTTAAAAACCGTGTTTTTCCTGTTACTTAGTTTGTAGACATGAAAAATATGTGGATAGAGAAAAGTCTGGAAGTACCTGTAACAAAATGTTTCTTGATGAATTTAGAGGATATAACTCCAGATGGGGTAATTATAGCTATTTCTATTTTTTGCTCACCTTAATATTTTTATCAGGGCACTAATCCTATCCATGTAGGTTCTATCCTCATGACATAATCACCTCCCAAAGCCCTATCTCCTAAAATCATCACCTTGGAGGTTAAGATTTCAACCTATGAATTTTGAGAAGGACATAAATATTAAGTCCATTGCACAACCTTTTTGTCTATCTTAAATATATTAAACATATTCATTTAAAAACTTCCTATCTGTTAATTTCAATATATGAAAACCTATTGGTCTTTCAAAACTATGTATTTTTTTTTCCTCTTGGATTCTATTTTGAATTTTAGCATGCCTCATACATTTTTCCTGGATTTCAGATATTGAGAATAAGAAATTGTGGAGTCTTTGCCTGGCATTAGATTTTTACTTGAGAATGGCCAGTAGATAGAGTGGCAGTATGTCTCCTTGATCCTGTCGAAGCTTGGTTTTAGACTTTGTGAGTGCTGGTACATTTTAATTTGCTCCTACTCTTAAGTCATGGGTCATAATCTTAGGATACAGCCCTGTCTCCAGGGTCATGGTTCTTCTTGAGACTCACATAAAACCAAGCGTATTTACCAAGATATCTTAATCTTTATGAGGCTCGAATTAATCTCTTTCTTTTCAGATCATGCAACGACTGCAATCAATGCTCAGCCTCCTAGATGCTATTAATATTTTCCATTGGGTTTCTTGGAATTTCACCCTGTGCATAGGCAGCTTACAAGTTAACCAACAGTTTGAGGGAGTTTCTGTCTCTCAAACTCCAGACATGTTGGCAGCCCTGAATGATTTTTGATCCTTATCTTGAGAGCCCAGTAAGACTTTCACTTGGTGTTTTGTGTACTTTCCTTAACCTGCAGGCTGGAAAACAGTCTCAGAGGAAAAGCTAGGCTGAATGTGTCCATCACTTTGTATGCTCCCCTTCTCTCAAAGTTTATAGCCTCCCAAATTCTACTTGGGTTGATTGCTCTCCAACAACTTCAATCTTTTAGTTTGTGTGTTTGTTAAAATTTTCCCTGGCTTTTATATTTCACTGCATAGTTTAGTCCAATAAAAGCTGCTTGATTCTGGCACAATTGGAATTCCCTACATTTTAATTTTTCCAGTTACACCAAGCATGTTTTAGGGTTTTTCCTGTCTTAGAATATCCCCTGGATTTCTGCATTGCAATTTGTTGTTATATACATTGTCTCTTTTAATCTAGAAGAGTTTTCCTGCCTTTTTCTTCCTCAAAACATTGACTTTTAGAGAGTCCAGGACATTAATCTTGCAGAAGGTCTCATATTCTAGAATTGTCTGTTTCCTCATGATGTTTTGTTTTTTTTAACATTCCCTTATCCTTAATACTTCCTCTAAATTATAAATTTGGTATAAAGTGTTGATTATGTACTTTTTTATCTTTGTGGCAAGTACAGTTTATAGGTGAGATTGTGTATTTCCTGTTATTCCATTCCTAGTGATGCTATGAATGTGTGGTTAAGGTAGTAAAAATTCCTTCTTTCCTTTCTGACTGTTAAGCATAGTTTGAGTTGGTATTTTGGTACCTGTGCTTTGAAATCTTTTAAAATAAACTTTTAAAAGATAACCCTGAAGTATAGCACATGTGAAGTTAAATACAGAAGCTATAATTGTACAGTTTGATAAATTTTTTACAATGTGAACATACTTAAGTATTCTCTACCCAAATCAAGACATAGCACATTACTAGCACTCTAGAATTATCCTTCATGTACCCCAGGTTTTAATCCTAAACATAACCATATTCAAATTTCTGTCACTATAAATGACCTATGCCTATTTTTGAACTTTTTATAAATGGAATGAGACTCTTTGTCTTGCTTCTTTCCCCAAATATCTTCTTTGTGAAATTCATCCATGTTGTTGCTTTGGGCAATATTGTATTAGTTTTCATTTTCAAAGACTACTTCATAATATGAATATAATGCGATTTATTTATTTTATTCTTTAAGGACTTTGGGTTGTTTCCAGTTTTTGCCAATGATAAATGGTGTTGCTGTGAAATTCTTGTACATATCCTTTGATGACTTATATTTGTGTTTCAGTCAGGCATATACCCAGGAGGAAAAATGATGGTTCATTGACTATATGTACATTCGAATTAGTAGACACTTGGAAGTAATTTTCCAAACTGGTTTAACCAATTCATACTTCCACTAGTAAGAATAAAAGTTCCCATTGTTCTAATCTTTATTCATTCTGCATATTATACTATGATTTTATTACTGGATTTTCCAACCAAATGACAAATAGATCTTAATCATCGTGACAACCAAAAGTTGTCCCACACATTTCTAAATGCACTTGGGGAAAGTAATATCTCTATTGATAACCCCTAGACTGTGTTAATGTTATGTAGTCAAATAAAGCTATGTGGGTGCCCAGGGAATTCTCTAAAGTTTAAGGCAGCAGTATAGACCTCTTAAAATTTGGCACATTTTACTGCTATTTTATTGTACTCGACACGTATTTTTCGGATTATTTCTTTAAATCTCTCTTCATATTTGACTCTGAGCTTCATGAGTTGGCTTTGTTTGCCAACTCATAGCAGAAAGTGACAATCAAGAAATATTTGTGGACTGAAAGAATTTTTGAATGCTTAATGCTTTATTTGATTAGAAAGCTGGCATGACACAAAGAGATTAACAGTGATTTACTGGATGAAGAAATTAGGAGTTTACCACTTTTACCCTCAGGTAGGCATATAAAGGTTTATAAGAATAGAGATCTCAGCCTCAGAATTAGAACTTGAGTTTAAAGACCCTGAGTAACCAAATGTTAGGAATAGAATGTTCTATCTTGAATGGAAAGGTCTCTGTTTGACTTTGCTTAAAGCCAATCTTATGCATCTGTTACCAAGATTAACGTGTTTTCACAAAGAGTCCATATTGTTTTCCCTATCACCTGTTTGGAGCAACAACAAAGCATGAGATAATCTTATAGATTCTGATGGTTCATTATTCTTCTCAGGACACCTAAATTATAGGCTTTATAATTCCCATTTTATAGGTGAGGAAAATTGTTTGTTTATCTAAAATAATTTTCTTGGATGTAGATGGATTTTTTGAAACTGTCTTTGTCTTATTTCTAAAAAGAATATTACCATTTAGCCATGTGACAACTTTATTGACATTATATTCTCATGAAATTTATGTTCCCCTCTCCTCCTTTTACCTGTGAATTAACCAGTCACTGAGGTTACTTGACCCAGACAGAGCCCTGAATCAATTTCACTAAGTTATTTGACCTTTACTCTACCAGTGAAATAAATAGCAGGATATCTGCTACTGCTGCCAAAGGCTTCTTGGTATGTCAGTATTTTGTGATAACACATTTGGAAAAACAAAATACCAAGCCAATTGGAGATAACTATATGCTGAAACATAGCAGTTTTAATTTATTACTATCTAGGCAGGCCAAGTTTATTATTATTATTATTATTACTAAGACTATTTTGATCCACTATGCTACAATTTTCTAAATAAACAAATCCAAACTACTAATTAAGATTTAGAGCTTCCAACTTTAGTTAATTTTCATAACAGCAAATGGTGTTAATCTCCTTTGTTATACTTGGGAACCTTTTATACTATTCTTACTTGTATTTAATTGTATTATAGTTGTGTTCAGCAGCTCAAATTTACTTTTTCTGTTACCTTCTTTCTTTTTCTTTCATACATTTCTAAAATATAACTTTATGTCCATGAGAGATACATGATTTTTGAGATTTACATTTTATTATTATCTTGGTATACTAGTTGATAGATTGGGCTTAATTTTGTTGCAAGAGATCATATTTTGACTTTGAGATTATTATATTTGAAACACAATTATGTAGTAAAGATGTTCATACAAAGCCTTGGTTACATACCATATATTTTATTTCAAAAGCAAGATACTTTGTATTTAGGGGATCTTCCCAAACAGGAAGTCAAATTTAAAATCTCATTGATTTTAAATGTGATACGTCACAGTTGTCTTTCCATTCATCATATGTTGGCTGTGTTTTGCAAGAATTTGGCTGGATTAGAAACAGTTTTGAAATCAGAAAAAAAAAAAAAAAAAGCCCAGGCACTATAACATGTGAGGTCACAAAAATGCTAGGGAAAGATAATATTTTTTTTTTTTTTAAGTTTGGGGAGTGAATCTTGGATTCCCAAATGGTTAAGTCCAGAGATAATGTTCTATGGAGATAGAGACTTGGACACTTATTTAATGAACTATAAATATACTACATGATATATCCACATTTTGACAGTCAAGAAAAAGTCAACCACTAATACAACGACTTATATGTTTTCAATTTTATATTACAAACCTTTAAAACATATGTATGTATTATGAAGTTTTCCAGCAGCGAAAGAAATAGAGAGAGAGAGTGGGGCCAAACAATGTGGCTTTATTGAGCACTCCTGGGCGAGGTTCACAGGTCCCAAGGGGGGGCCCAAGAAGTAGCATCCATTTGGAGGGGGTTAGGACTTTTGTACTGTTTGAGGCGGACTGGAGGCTTTTGGCGGGAAGAGCTAGCGATTTTCCACTGTGACCTTTGGCGGTTATTGAGAAACAGGAAGGGCTGGCGGTATTTGCGGAATCCAGGAACTGAAAACTTTCTTATCCAGGTGGACATCCGAATGTGGTTGTTCTCAGCGGGACCTGGCAGTTGTTTTTGGCGGATCTGGTCTCGTGATCCTTTTCTTTTTGATCTAGGGAGGGGAGGGGAGTCTGCCACCAGCCTTACATGTATTTTATAATTTTAATCACAGCATAGAGTTTGGTCTGCTGGCCTTTTCAACCAACATGTAATTAATATCATAGCACTGTTTTTATTTTAAATAAACCTTGCAATAATACTGTCAACTTTTTTCTAGTATCTTTGTTCCCCATGAAAAAGGTAAACTTATGGGAGGAGGAGCTCTTTAGGTTAGAGGAAATAAACATTTCTTTTCATTTTCTCAGATTACTTTTTTTGTTATTTCTGGAACAAAATGAAAACTACCAATCAGTAAGAATCCATGAATTCACAGCTTTGTCTTATGTAGACAACTGTTTCTCTAGGTAGAAGTACAATTGAATAGTACAAGAAAAATGGAATTAGGATTTTGAAGCACGTTGTGCACACACAAAAAACCCTATAAAAATCTGTTATTATTCTGTAATTAATACTATTTATTTCCCATAATTTAAAATCATCCAGTGAATTAGAATGCCTGAAAAGTAATTAACTATGAAAAATTTGTTTTTTGTTGACACAGTAAAAGCTAAAGGGAAAATTTTTCTTAATATTCTGTCTAGCTATAGTTTTTATTACTTTCAAAATACATTAACTATGCATTTAATTTGCATTTTACTTTGTCCTTTAGAGAGTTTCATAAATTTTAAGTTTTTCTTCTAATATACTTTCCATGTTTATTGTTTGGAATTAATTTACACATGAGTTGCATAATGCATAATTCTAGCATATATGTGTATTTTTAATAAATATTATTGGACCCATGTATGTATATATGTAAAATTAAAAGTTTTATATCTGCTTCATGACATAATGAAACTCATTAATAATAACTACTCTAGGAACAAATTATTAGAATAAGAAATTGTTTCTTTAGCAAAGAAATTCAGTAGGAAAGGGAAAAGAAAATACTATTTATTTGTTCACACTATTAAGAAATTATAATAATATAAAAATATAATAAATTATAAAAGTATATGTTTGAATAATTCATATATAATATATGCCAAACACTTAATAAAGGACTCAGTGGAAAATTCCTACATAATTTACAACATTGAACCTTAAAAATATTTATATACATATATAAATATTTTATATAGATATATAAATATAATATTTATATAGGTATACAAATATTTAAAAAAATATGTCTATAAATTTGAGACTGTTTGCTACCTACAACTTATCTTTAATCATTTATTTTCCTTTTTTTGACCTGAAACAAATTGATCAGATTTATATTATCTCTAACTTTAACAGTAGATAAATTGTGAATCTTTCTAATTTTGCATTTTGTAGCAGATTTGATGGCATAGAATGTGCTGTCATTTATTAAATAAACAAAAATTTTTGTTTGTAAATACTCTCATATTTACAAATGGAAATATTAACTACTCATATGATCTCTCCCCTCCATTTATTTATATTGACATTAATTACATTGGATCTAAACTACTACCTATTTAAAAAGAACTTTTTGAGAAAAAAGAAAAATATGAAAATCTTATCAATTGTGGAAACATCAATATGTGCAAAGTCTATAAATATATAAAAATATTTATCTATAGAGATAGTTATGCCTGTATTTCATAGCCATCATTTATTCATTCATTTAACAGAAATGTTGGGTCCTTATTTTATGTATGGAAGAGAGAATGCATCAGCCATCAGAAAATATATTAGATATAATCTATTCCTGAGTGTTTGCTATCTTTTACCTGGGATATACACAAATAATTTTAGTAAAAATGTTGTAAGAGCTATAATAGAAGTGTGACTAAAATGCTAAAAAGGATGCTCACAATGTTCACTATTAAAGCAATACTACTAAAACAGTGGTTTGGGGAGTAGAATACATATTGCTTTTCTGGCTTGGCAAGAAACAGATCAAACGTTGAAGGAAATTCTGAGGTTTCTTTGAATCCTGCAAAGAGAAACCAATGGGTTGTTTTCATTGTTGCATGTCCATTTCCAGAGAGTTTTATAGACTATTACTGTTGAGAATCCCTAGGCCAGCCCTATCGCTCATTTAGACACTAAGCCCGTGTCACCTTAGAAACATAAGGGACTCCACGGGCCCAGTTAAGGCCAACAGAGCCTGCATTTGACTCACTTGGCATCAGGAAGTCCCTCTGGAGCTGGAGGTCTGAGCAGTGTTTGGGTTTTCTCTTACCGCCACTCCGTCTGCCATCTGTCCCCCACGCTCATGCCGTGCATGCAATTCCTGCCTGCCCTAGAGGGGTGAACGTGGTAGATGGAGAAGTTCCACCTGCAGGGACATTGTTCAAGAACAAATCTTAAGAGTTCATCAATCACATCTCCTTGTCTTCAGATTTATGAAACTTAATACATTCATTTTCAACCTCTTCGGAGGACAGGAGCAGATGTGTCTCCCTCCTCCTCTAGTGTCTATTATTATTTGTCTGTCTACCTGTCTGTGTATCTATCATCTATCTATATCCTATCTATATACATACACACATATACATCTATAAAATGTCTGTGTGTATTATTCCATAATCCTTCTTCTCAACTATTTTATTCTAGAATATAAAAGCCCTCACTTCATATTTCTTTGTAAATGATGTTTCAGTTTCATGTTAGAAGAGTGTATAATGTAATTGCTTAATAATAAATCATTCCTTTGTGCTACCCATGCCCTGTGTACTCTTTCCTATTTTGCCTTAATGTCAATTGTAATATTCCCTACTGAGAATGAAATTGATATAAAATACAAGATTCGTGATTTAATTTTTATAACCTAATTGCTGAATTGGAAGGCAGTTGGCATTTATAATGGGCCAATTATAAAAATAGCTAAGACATGTTTTTGTGTCACATCGATTATTCTTAATAAAAATGTATGTGCTTGCAGTACTTAACCCCTCATTTTCGAAGAACATACTGATGCTCCAAAAGGTAATCCCAGAAGCGTAGGAGGAGGCATACATGGTCTACACAGTCCTGAAAGGTAATTTTTGTAAAATATGTAGGTTCAGTGCCTATGGGAAGCCAGAAATCATAATCACTATATAGCAGGAAAGGCAGTCAGCTGGGTGCCGGGCAGTTACTAAGCAGATAAAAACAACACTTCTCAGGACAGCCTTGGGACAATAATATAGGATTGGTCCAGTAATCAGGCAGTATGTAGCAGTAGATAGGAAAAGACACAGACTTTATCTGTGGTTAACCTACAGACCCAGGTGTTTAGTTTGCTAAGGAACACAGATGGCACAAAAAGTATATATGATCAGATTCCCAATTATGCACTGAAAATATTTGTTTATGTATTTTTCTATTTTTCTTCATAAAAAAGCTCATTTAGAGGGTAGGTGTTATTACTCCAAAATTGAAAAGCTGTTTAGAAAAATAAATCAGGAAGAATAAAAGAAGGAAATGTAGGTGTCTGAGTAAAGAAGAGCTAAATACAACAGAAAAAAGTTATCAGAAGGAGCTCACTGCAATCTATACAAATACAGACATTAGAATGCTTCAGAAATTTTACCTATCCTCAAGGGGTTTATAGGTTAATGCAGGACATATGCCCCCCCCCACAAAGATATATATTGAGTATCTATGAAACAAGACAAAATGTTGTAAATGCTACAATAAAGTTTAAAAACATTTCTGGGTGCTCAGAAATTAGTAATTCTTTTTTTGTGTAGAGGGGAGCTAAAAAAGGTTGTCTAAAGCTTGTGAAGCTTATGCTACATCTTGAAAATTGAGAAGAGTTTTGAGAGAGAGGGAATGTGGGCACAAAGTAGGAAAGGAGGAGTTAGAAAGTGGTGCCCAAGGTCAGAGGGGACAAGGTGGGAGAATGATTCCATGCAGAGATTATAGGTAATAAACAGAATTCAGAACAACTCACTATCCTAGAATCAAGTGTACTTGATTGTTAGAATGAATGTGAACTTGAGGGTTAGAAAGCCTAGCTGTTAAAAATAATAATGGTATGGTGATAAAAGCTGAGTGGGTCATTTCAGCTTTCCTGATTCTCAAAATAACACAAACATCACTTTACAACTGATACACACTAGCTAGGTGAGCAGAAAGTACCTTTGAAAGGTCATAAGCTCCCAATCTACTGTAGTATTTGTCTGACTTATTCTATATAAATCAGAATATCTGATCACCCCAATATTACAATGAATATTTGATTATCTACTAGGAAAAGAAAGCTAGAAGAGAGAGATTCTCAAGTTATTTTCCCGGTGTCTATTTAATTTATCTCATTATGAGAAACCACATGAATCCTCAAAAAATTAGCCTCTGTCTGCATATTTACAATAAATGAACCAAAACATTATTGACAGAACACCATAACAATTAAGATTGCTCTACAATGGTTGACATTAGCTAAACTCTTAGTTAAAGCAAATGAACTAAGACTTACAAAAAAAGTAATCTGCTTGAAATACCATTTTCTCTTTATTTGGTCCAAAAAGCTGAGTAAAACTGCTGAAGCTTCAGTCTTTTAGTAAAGAAATAGACTTTGGTTGTTGATGTTCTCACCTAGGAACTATGCATCTTGTGTGAGTGATTTGTCTTACGGTGAGAACCAAGGTGTATTAGCTACCTATTGCTGTGTAACAAATCACTCCCAAACTTAGCAACTTAAAAAAATACACATTTATTATTTTGTAATTTTTTGGGTTGGGAATCTCTGTGTGGCTTAGTTGTTGGCTTCTGGCTCAGTGTATTTCACAAGGCTTAGCTGGTGGCCAGGGCCATGGTCATTTCAAGGCTACACTGGGGGAGGATCTGTTTTCAAGATAACTCTCCTGGTTATTGGCAGGCAGGCTTCACAGGATCCATTTCCAAGTTCACTCACATGCCTACTGGTGGACATCAGGACTTTGCTGGCTAGTAGCTGGAGGTCAGCTGAAAATATGATAACTGGCTTCCCTCCAAGCAAGCCATTAAGGGAGCAAGAGAGATCGCCTAAGACAGCAGCAAAAGCCTAATCTCAGAAGTGACATCCTATCATTTTTGCTGTATTCTACTCCTTAGATGCAAGTCACCAGGTCCAGCCCATACTAGGAGGAGGAGATTTCACAAGGGAGGGGCAGTACCAGGACGTGGAAATCGCTGGGGTCCGTAGGGAGGCTGCCTACTACAGCCTGCCTTTACTTTTTAATTTCTTAAAAAAAAACCCACATATTCCAAAACCCCAATAAATGGTCCTGTAGCTTTTAGAATAATCTTTTGTTTTCTTTGCTCTCAAGTTTTTAGTGTTCTATATTGATCATGATAAACATGTGACATTTTTTATTTATGGAAATAAGAATGCTTTAAACACAAAGGTATTACAGAATATGAGAAAGCTATAGTTATCAAATTAAAAATAACACAGAGCCCTTCACTATCCCTTTTTGCTTATGAAATTTGTAACAGTGGAGGAAAAATAATGCTATGCTTAAAAGCCTATAAGTGACAGCAAATGGTGGAAGTCAAAGCCATTTTGATCTGTTCCTCAGCGGGTGTCCGCACTGGAAACATATAATTGGAATTTTATATTAAATTCAATTGAATCAGTTCACAGTTTTTCTTGTTTATATGGACTTAGCAATACTGTTGTGTTACTAATGCTATATTGTGTAAGATACAAAGTTTATTTTGTTTTTATCTAGTTTTAAAGAGCAATCAAGACAAAATCAGACAACTGGAAATTGGAGGAAGGTTCTTTAGGGATTAGATGTATAATTGTTTCCATGGGTGGACAAATCCATAATGGTATGCAATAATTACTAATGGAAGGAGCTCTGTAGCTGGCTTTCAATATTTCAAAATCACTAATGGCAATTGCACATTTATCTGTGATAAGGCTGTGTAGACTAAATGATTAGTATCTTTGCTTTTGTTGTGATCTCATTTACTTATGAAAATGATCACATATCAGAAGTTCTCATTGACATATATTTGTGTGTGTGTATGTGTAGTAGTGATCAAATAAATTATTGAATAAATTTAGCGGTATGAGTAATATACAAATATTATTAGTATTAAAATTTATTGAAAACAACTAACTCAACCCCTGTATTTTACAAATGAGGAAGAATTTGACTCAGAAATATAACAGACTCCTTGCACCATATTGCTAGTTCAGTGACGGATTCGCTATGATGCGAGAGACTCCTGATTCTTAACCCTCTCTTATTTTGACTATAAACCAAGAGTGTTAACTTTTTCTAGATGGGGGCCAACTTTTTGAACAGGAAGAAAGGATATAATATTCATCAACCAGGACAACCATAAAGATAAGAATGCAGCCTCCTTAGAAGAGCAGGTGTCTTTCTGCTTTCTGTTCCAGGGCCCTTTCTCAAGAGTGTACCCAGCTATGAAGGGCGAGTTTAAGTAACAAACCACGTGGGAGCTATAAGCCACTGGACAAGTGCTCTGACCTTGCGTCCTTAGGCAGGAAATCTGGGCGGTATTTTGTATGATTTCATTAGTTCTAGATGATCTGGACCCCTCATAGAGGTTCATTATGACAATATTGATAATGAACTTTTAGTTTAAATCACCATTAATATGTTATGATTGGCATAGGAAAATTCACCAATTTTGTGTGTTTAGAAGATTTGTGAAAAATATATACAATCAGATAAACACCATCAGAATCAAAGATGTAGGAAATTACCATCACCTCCAAACATCCCCATATCTCTTTTTCAGTCAACCTCCTATTCCCATCTCTTGCAATACTTGATGTCCTTTCTTCACTATAGTTTTTCCTAGAGTTTTGTGTAAGTGGAATAATGCGATGCGTGTCTTTTGTGTCAAGTTTCTTTCCATTGCATAATACTTTAGAGATTTATCTATGTTGTTGTGGGTATCAATAGTTCCTTTCTTTTTATTGCTGAGTAGTAGTATACTGTATGGACGTGTCAATATTTGTTTATTCATGTGTGAATGCATAAAGTGTGGTGTGTCCACAACACTTGGCAATTCTATGAACATTTACATATATTAGGAAACATATGTGTTCATTTGCTTGGATAAATATCTAGAAATGGTATTGATAAATCATATGGTAAGAATATGTTTAACTTTAGAAGGAAGTGCAAAAACATTTCCCAAAGGAACTGTCAAATAATTTCCAATCATCTTCAGAAATGCTTGGTTTAATCAGTTTTATTAATATTAACTATTTTATAGCATGTGTAGTGGTATTTCATTGAGCTTTCTGTTTGCATTTCTAATGACTAATGAAGTTGATTGTGGTTTCACGTACTTTTTTACCATTTGTATATATTTCTTGGTTATGTCTTTCTCTTAATTGTTTGTCTTCTTGTTAATGAGTTAGAGTTATCTATTCTCGATACATGCCCTTTAACAGATAAGTGCATGTATTTTCTCTAGAATGTCTCTTGTCTTTTCATTTATAGAGTCTTTCAAAAACAGAAGTTTTAAATTTTGATGGAGTCCAACTTATAATTTTTTCTTTTATGCTTTATGATTTTGTATTTTTTAACCTAATTTTTGCCTAATCAAAGGACAATTTTTTTCTCCTATGTTTTCTTATGGAAGATATATAGATTTAGGTTTTCTGTATGGGTCTCTGATCCATTTCAAGTTAATTTTTTTGCATATCATTGCTTCTATTCTGTTCTTCTGTACCATATGTCTATCCTTATGTCAATACTGGACTGGCTGGTTTGTTGTACTTTATAGTCAATTTTAAAATTGGATGTGAGTACTTCAAATTTGTTATTCATTTTCAAAATCCTTTTGCCTATTATAGATTTCTTGCATTTTCATGTAAATTTAGAACTTAGCTTGTCAATTTATAAAAAAATCATAAAAATTAAAAACCCTCCTTGGATTTGAACTTAAATCTACAGATTAATTTAGGAAAAACTGACATCTAACTGTTGTCTTCCAATCCATGAATGTGTCATGCATCTCCATTATTTAGATTTTATTTAGTTTCTCTAAGCAAAACTTTTTTTTTTTTTGAGTTTTGAGTGTACAGATCATGCACATATTTTGGTACATGTTTTCTTAAATATTTCATGTTTTTCATGCTATTGTAGGTGATAATTTTAGTTTGAATTTCCAATTGGTCATTATAAGTATATAGAAATATAATTGATTTTTATGTATTGCTGTTGTGCTCTGTTACCCTGCTAAACTAACTTTATATTAGTTTTAATAGCTTTTTAGCAGATAGTTTAATGCTTTCTACTGAGGATAGCGTCTTTCTATACAGTTTTATGTCTTTTTAAAGTTTTATACCTTTTTATTGCTTTGTTTTCTTTACTGCACTACCTACGACCTCCAGTAGGCCATGACCATGAAGTGTAATGTTTGTATCACATACTGCATCATCCCGAAGCAGCTGACCCCATTAAGCTCTAAAACAGTCTTCTGAAAGCACAGTGGAGATACCTGCTAAGAGGCAACACTCTGAAACAATGGGTGTTAACCTGCTGGTTGCATCATATACATTAAACAGAAGTTTTATATTGTGCTTGGTCCTCAATTAAAAAAAAAAGAATACCAAGAGATGAAAAGTAGGAGTTGGCCTATACATGAGCAATCCCTAAGACTGAAATAGTTTGTTATCCATCCATCAACTCTGGTTTCTGTTGGGCTGAAGATCATGGTTCCCAGTTAGGCACACTCTGGCCACTCTGGTCACTTCAAGGATCCCACTGGGTCACGAGATAGGGCATCTGCCAGGACTCTTTGGACTTTTTGTGACCAGTAAGAAGAGGGAGTCACCATTGCATGAGGGACAATTGACTCTGATAGGCAGGAAAAGGTAATGTTGCTCCTACACAATGAGAGCAGGTTACGAATGTGCAGAACTCAGGTGATATGCTAGGTGCCTCTGGTCCTACCAGGCATCATTGTAACTGAACAAATACATGTAGCACTACTGGTTTGAAAAAAGGGTGTGATTGCCAGGGCTCAGAACCCTTGGAGATAAAGATCTGGAACACCCAAGTTAACCTACTATGACTTGCCAGGAAGACAGCCAAGGATGAGGAGACTTTAATAAAAATAGATAATGGAGGAGAAATAAAATGAGTAGCAGTGTAGCTCTGAGATTAAATTTTCCAACAGGGAAATAGTTCATTCCACTAACTCCCTCTTCTAAGTTTCCCATCAGAGAGGCCTTTGAAACCACAGAGGAGCACTGCTTGGACCTGCAGAAAGAAGGTGTATGGGGTGCCAGGGCAGTGGGAGCTATAATCTCCTGTGGAGAGGGGTGTAATTGACTGTCAGCCCCTGCTGCTGTCTTTCTGGTCCCATCCCCACATTGGCACTGAGACAATGCTTCCTACAAGCTGTGCCAAGCAGTGATGGAGCACAGTAGTGGTACTTATGCAGGCCCATTCCTGTGAGATGGGGGACTCCTTAATGGATTACTTTGATTTCAATCCTCCCCATCAATTCCTCCAAGTCTTTTTAAAATGAGGCATCAGTTTGAGACTCCTCCTACCCAACTGACCTTCCTTCCCCTTTCCTTTCCTTCGTAGGTGTCAGACCAGCATCATGTTCAAAAGTCTCCCTGTTTTCTGTGGCTCTTTTTCCTTTATCTTTCACAAGTGTTTCCCCAATAAATCTATTACATGTCAAGTCCCATACTGGCATCTGCTTTTTGAAGGACCCAAACTAACACATAATTCAGTATAAAATAAGCAATTATTTTAGACATCATATTAGAGTTCTCACAAAGGAAGATAAACAAATGGCCAAAGCAGCATGTGGAAAATAGCTCTACATTATTAGTTATCAGAAAATGTAAATTAGAATCGTAATTATATGTCATCTAAAACCTACAAGAAGGACTAAAATTAGAAATACTGACAACACCACATGTCAGTGAAGATAAGTTGCAAATGGAACTCTTGTAGATTGCCGGTGATTGTATAAAAGGTTGCTAACACTTTGGAAATGAATTTAGAAGTTTCTTAGACAGTTAATCATATACCTACCCTTTGAAGCAGGAATTGCAATTCTAGGTGTATACCCAATAAAAATGAAAATTATATCTGAAAGAGACTTCTATAAGTGTATTCATAACAGCAACAATTTGGTACCAGCCCAAATGTCCATCAAAAGAAGAATAGAGGCCGGGCATGTTGGCTCACACCTATAATCCTAGCGTTCTGGGAGGCCGAGGAGGGCGGATCGCTCAAGGTCAGGAGTTCGAAACCAGCCCGAGAAAGAAAGAGTGAGACCCTGTCTCTACTAAAAAA
>VBSM01001927.1:13748216-13772002 GCA_008086735.1 Cheirogaleus medius
AAGAAGAAAAACAATTTGTAGATTTGTACGGTGAAATAATACTCATTAATAAAATGGAATAAAAGACTGAATCACAACACAACATGGTTCCATCTCAAAATCATTGAACCAGGTACAAAAGAGGACTTACTACATAATTTCCTTTATATACAATTCCACAAAATGCAAATTGATCTATAGAACCAAAAGCAGGTCAGTAATTGTCTGGGCTGGGTCAGGGTGGAGGTACAGAGGCCCTTCATAGGGACAGGAGGCTTTCTTTTGAATGTGCGGAAAATGTTTTATAACTTGATTTTGGCATTGGTTTCTTGGGTGGATCAATTACTAAAACTCATTGAGCTGTCAATTAAAAGAATTCGATTTACTGTACACATAAACTATACCCCAATTAAATTGATAAAAGTATTTCAGCACAAATAGATTCATCAAATATGCGGAAAAAGAACTAAATGTTCCAATTTGATGGCAAGCAACTCCCATTGTTTTGAAGCTATGTATCAACAAAAAACCACAAACTCAGAGATAAAGATAAATAAAAAAAATATACAATATAGGGAAAAATACTTCCTAATATGCCTCGCATTTTTATTTTTACATTGCATAAGATGATGATCTGTGTTTTTTAAATTGCAGAAGGTTTGTGATATGTTGCATTAGGTTAGAATCACAATTTCAAACATTTGTCACATTCCTAATTTTATTCTATCGTGATTTCATATAAATGCATTTCTTGCATGTGTACTTGAATTTATGAGTAAATGAACTTGAAAAATCACATCACTAGTAAATTATTGAAAGTGCTGAGTATAAAGTTATTCTATATTCAGTAAATATTTTAAGAAGCATCATTGCAACTTGTCTAAAAGACATTTCTGTAGTTGATTCTGATTATTATGCTCATAAGGAATGATTCCATCATTTAAAATGAAATACTATTAAAGTTTTAAATAGTATATTAAAACAGTATGTCATCTATATTTCTATAATTCTTAATAAATGCTACAGTATTAAAATGCAGCTATTTTCTAGTTTGTATTTAGAATAGCATTATATCTAACATTTCAATAACAGTGTTTGCTTTATAATATCATGGCTGTGTGGATAGTTTACAGTGCTTTCTGTAATAATATAGTTATGGAATAGCATTTTATAATTTATATGGCTGTTTTTTTTAATGGCAAGATATTATTATTACTGTTATTCTCAGTAGTTTTTTTTTTTTTTTTAAATGGAAGTGAGGAAGTGGTTGAAGAAATTATGTTCAAGGACTGGGGATCCAAAATTCTTTCTTTGTTTCTTACTCACAAAATCAGTTTTCCATTTCTACCATTTCTTTAATTACATACATATATGTACATTTCTGTATTTCTGAAGGGTGATGATTTCTGATAAGTAAGATTATCTTATAGCATATAGGAAAGAGAGATGAGTTGAAAATTCTGAAAGCTGTTCCAATAGATTTGTTTTGCATTCCGTGATTGAAGACATGAAAAACAGCATGGTAGCATTCCCTCATTCAGTTTGTGTCCCCATGTTGAGATATTAATGCTTTGGGTCCATGCTACCATTGTGCTTGGAATCCTTAGCCACTTTGTAGTTAGACTTCCAGAAATAAACAGGGTGAAAAAAAGGAGGCATGACTCAGGACAATGCTTTAAATAAGTTCAAGTTTCATGATGTGATGGGGTGCTGATAAGTATTTTTTTAAATTTTTAATGTTAGAAGAATATGTATAAATGGCAGTGTGAAACATCCACTAATGCCAAATACACTGATGATGGAGGACAAGAAGAAACCTTGCTCTGAAATCAGGGGCAGGTGGGATTCAGGGGATGTGTGTAAGGCTGGTAGATTCATGAGGACCTAAGGGGGTTACTTTCCAGTTAAACTTCTCATTTTATTTTTATTTATTTATTATTTTAGCATATTACGGGGTTACAAATGTTTAGGTTACATATATTGCCTTTGCCCCACCCGAGTCAGAGCTTCTACTCAGCCACAAAAAAACGGTGGTGATCTAGCACCTCTTGTATTATCCTGGATAGAGCTGGAGCTCATTCTACTAAGTGAAGTATCCCAAGAATGGAAAAACAAGCACCACATGTACTCGCCATCAAATTGGTATTAACTGACTTAAAACTTCTCATTTTAATAAATGATTTAAGTAAAATGAAGTCATCCATTGACTTAGGAGATAATGTACAACAATCAGAGTTTGGAGTTAGGAAAAGACTTTTCGTCTTCTGGAAAGTAGGAGAACAAGTTTATTAGAGATATTTAGAAGAGATGCCTGCTGAGCTCAGAAGTATTCCGTAAGGCCTGAATGGCAAAAGGGATTGATATATTGCTTGGTAAACTAAAACATACTGAAATGGTACTTCATTTACCATGTTTCTGTAATTCTTAAAATAAAGGAAAATAAATGATGCCGTGTTAAAATGCGGTTATAAACTGACATGTAATCTTTTATGAAGTTTTCAGTGAATTACAGCTCTGTTTTAACCAGTAGATTTGGTCACTTAGTGAAACATTAATCACTACAGAAAGCTAGACTTTTTCAAAATTAATTTTTTATATGTATAAAAGGAGTTAGACAAGTTTCTTGTTCCAATTCCTAGCTGGCACATAGTAAAAATGGAACTCAGAAATTTTTATTTTCCAGCCCACTGATTCAGTCACATTGATGAGGCAAAAACAATTCTATCTGGTAAAACTAGTTTAAACGTGGCAATAAATCAATCCAAAGCAACTTATAGATTCCTTTATTTCTTTTTCTGACAGATTCCGCTATTGGCATTAGAACATTTCTGAGTAATAAGAAACTGTTTTGTATGTTCTGTCACATCACAGATCTTAAATGGTTCCAAAGTCCAAATTCTTACGCAAGGCTTGAAATGAAGGGAAAAATATCAACATCTGCTAGATCCTTTGAAGTGATCTTGTTTTAATTCACCATTTCGGTTTTATATCCGTTTACCCTATAATACAAATACAACTCCCTTTTCCCAAAATTACACCATTAGATGTTTAACAAATTCATTCTATGAAAACATGAATCTTCTTCATGGGCTACCTTTTCCCCGAAAACTCTGTCTTAAATATTGTAACCACTCTAGGTCCAACTCTAGTACTGCTTTTGCCAGGTCATTTCTACAAATTATTTCTTTTATGGTGGGTATGTATATAAATTCAGCACCCTATCTATTTCTGGAAAATCTATCTTCTACCTGCTTCCTTCAGCTGAATGTGATTTTCTGTATCTTATACACTTTTGTCAATAGTGATTAGACTAGGGATTGGTACGTTATGGAAATTGAACCAATCATAGTAATCTCTACCTTGCACTGTAGTTGATTAGTCTGTATGTTAACATGTGACTGAAAATAAGATCAATCATAACCTTTTCCCTGGAATGATCACCTGAAATTGGGAAGGCCTGTCCCTTTCAGATGGTAAAGCTGATTTGTAAAACACAGCAGCTACCGTGACCCTGACATCATAGGTTATATAGCATTTCAGATGATCATTATTGTCATTTTCAAGTTTCTCTGTATTGTTTGATTCTTCTTTTTTATTATGATGAAATGTTACTCTAAAAACCAGGTAAATTTTGAAAAAAAGTTTTTTTTGTTTTTTTTTTTTAAAGAAGAGGGTTTGCATAGAACTATAAAGCCTCATAGGCTAACTTCCTGTTTTCTGCCTCTTATTAATCTTAAAACGTTTGTAGTAAGACAATCATCTTAACTAACTCTCTACTTTATTTTGGGTAAATTCCTTAATCACTCTGTACTTGTATTTATTCAACTGTAAAATGGGGATTACATTAGTAGTAGATTAGTAGTACTATCACTGTCTTTTACAGGGTTGCCTTTAGGAGTAAAAGAAAATCCAGTTGACTCTTGAACAACATGGGAGTATAAGATGCAGAAATCCACATAGAACTTTGACTTCCCCCCAATTTCACTATTAATAGCCTACTATTGACTGGAAGCCTTATCCAACATAAACAGTTGATTAACACATATTTTGCATGCCATATGTATTAACATTATATACTGTATTCTTACAATAAAGTAAGCTAGAGCAAAGAGAATGTTATTAAGGAAATCATAAGGAAGAGAAAATATATTTACCATTCACTAAGTGGGAGTAGACCATCATAAAGATCTTCATCCTTATCATCTTCATGTTGAGTAGGCTGAAGAGGAGGAAGAGGAGGAAGAGCAGAGGTTGGTACTGCTGTCTCAGGGGTGGCCGATGTCGAAGAAAATCCATGCATAAGTGGACCTGTGCAGTTCAAACCCATGTTGTTCAAGGGTCAACTATATATGTAAAGAGCTCAGTGCAGATGTTAGCTATTAGCTTTTAGCTATAGCAGAAGCCTTATGTCGTAACTCACTGTGAATTGCTCTGTTTTCTCTGTAAAACATACTGATGTTCAATTCTCCCTAAAAATTTAAGGTTAGTAGATTACTTTCTGGCTCTTACATACCTTTGCTCTCACTAAAGTGAATCTTTTCTTCCCAAGAGCCAGTTTTGTTCGTTCTAAAATGCATTCCTTCTAAATGGACTTTTTAGTGTAATTTTTCAACTTAATAAAATATTATAGAAACCATTGAAATATGACTATGAAAAATACTAATCAATAAAGAAATATTGCTAGGTCAGATTTATATCAAATAACTATAAAAGTTTGAAGGAATCCTGGAAATCTAGAAGGTTTTGCACTCAAAGTGACTCTGATGTATGCAAAAAAGACAACATAGGACTGAAAGGGAAATGACTTCTTTCTTCGTGTAAAAATATTATATATGATTGCAAGTTTACATATGTCTTGATTAAAATGAAATATTTAGGTTATGCATGATTGTATGTGTATGCTACCTTTTATGACTTCCCATTAAACTAACTTCCAACTAACCCATCAGTTATGTGTCTTGAGGACATCAGATAAATAAGCTTCTACTAGATTTTCCTGTAGTTGGAATCATATTTATTTAGAATTGTTGCACTTTTTATCTTTTACCGATTAACCTCAGATTGACAGATCTGTTATTTAATCTGATTAATTGTAAAAGTAGATGATTATTTGATAACTATTTGTTTAACAGACCATAGTCAAGCACAACTGAAATTACTTTTGAGAAATTAATGTAATAATCTTTGATGATGAAAATGTAGGAACCATTATTTTTAGTGGCAAGTTCTACTTAAAGGTTTTATAAATACTCTGAAGTCAGACTGCCTTGTTTAAGTTATTTTATTGACAAAGTTTCTCTTTTTGACCAAACTCTAGTCAAGCTCCTCTTTATCCTTTTCTCAAGTAGGTCTGACCTGTGGGCTTCTGTGTCCTTTCCTACAGAGTCCAGTTTTAGCAAGAATCCTGCTGTCAGTTTAATGAGAATCCCTCACTCCTGATAGCTGATCATGCTCAACACCTGTTCAAACTCCTCATTCCCCATCTCCTTCAGGCGATATCTGATCACTCTGGCCTGCCTTCAGCAAGAATCCCCTGGATGTCTCCTCTTATTAATTTTCCATCCACCAACCCCTACCCTCCCTGCTCCTTGGCTATAAATTCCCACTTGTGCTTTTTGTATTCAGTGTTGAGCCCAGTCTCTCTCTCTCTCCTATTGCAAACCTCCCATTGCATTAGTTCCTCTTGTATAAACTTTTCCTTATCCCTTTGCAAGCAAGTGTCATGCATAATTTTTTTCTTTGACTTTATCATTCCTTCCATTGACTGAATCTCTACTTTTTCTCAAGCTCCTTTTAAAGTACATTTGCTCTAACTCAGAAATCAACCCTCATTCTTGGCAGATGTTCATACCTCCATTAACCCCTTCAGGATTTACGAATTATCGGAACTCTCCAAGCTCTACACTACTGCTGCTTAGGTTGTAGACAACCTCCAAATGTATTGGGAACTTGTTAAAAATGGAGATTCATCATTGCTTACCCTAAAATTGGCTGAATTAGAACCTCCAGATTGCTTTCCAGTTTTACTCAGATATATACCAAATTTTGAGCAAACAAGTTTTACTTTACATAATAATAATTCTAAAGGTATAATCTTTTAGTAACACATAATAACTATAGTAATACATAAATAAAAAGTCATCCTTATTTTCTCTATTTCGTGCCTCTACTTGTTTGAGAAGAACTGGGTTTTACAGGAGGGGTCTGGTTTTGTTTATAAACATCTATTTTTGGTAATAATTGGAAAGGAGGAAAAGAGAATAGGAGTAACCTATAATTTTGTATAACATTTGTGAAACATGTTTTTACATATGTACTGTGGATCAGAGAGGTTAAGTACACTATTTGGTTTGAAAGGTAACTGAGCTCTCACATCTAAAGATAATAGAGACCCAGAATTGCATTTTAATTGTAATTTTAAAAGGCAGATTACTGCTCTTCAGGTTATTACCATTGGGTTGCCTTCCTTCTTTACTCTTAAAGAGTAAACTCATGCCTTGAATACACACTTAGCTATCATTTTTTCAGGGAAAAAAGTTGCAAAAAAGGGAAACATTAATATACAAATCCATATATATAGATTCTGAGGTCTCTGTCTAGCCCTTTGCAAACTTATTTGAAAAAGATGATTAAAGGGGACCTTTAATCATAGAAGGCATATATATATATATATATATATATATATATATATGGTGGTGTGTGTGTGTATAAATTGTCATAAACCTAGAAGGCAATAGTGAGTCTTGAATAGTTCAGAACTAGAATTCTCATAGAAATAAGTCTTTGGGTTTAAAGAACTGCTCTGGAAGAACAAAGGATGTACAAATTAACCAGAAAGCAATTAACAAAATGGCAATAATAACTTCTTACCTATCAATAATTACTATGAATGTAAATAGATTAAATTCTTCAAATAAAAGACACTGAATGGCTAAATGGATAAAAAATAAAATCTAACTATATGCTACCTAGAGACTTCCTATACTTCTAAGGACACACAAAAGCTGAAAGAAAAGGGATGGAAAAATTCCACGCAATGCAAACTAAAAGAGAGCAGTGGTAGCTATACTTATGTTAGACAACATAGACTTTAAGCCCAAAACTTAAAAAACAAAACAAAGGACATTGTATATTGATAAAGGGGTCAATTCATTAAGAAGTTATGACAATTTATACATACCCACGCAGCCATATATATATATATATTTATGCCACCAACATTAGAGTACTTAAATATATAGAGTAAATATTAATAGATCTGAAGGGAGAGATAGACTGCAATACAATAATAGTAGGAAACTTCAATACTCTACTATCAACATTGGAAAGATCATCTAGAAATAAAATCAATAAGGAAATATTGGATTTGAACTACTTTTTAGATTAGATGGACCTAACATATTTATAAAACATTACATCTAACAGCAACAGAAAACACATTCTTCTCAAGTGCACATAAAACATTCTCCAGAGTAGATTATATCTTAGGCCACAAAACCAGTCTTAACCAATTTGAGAAGATTGAAATCCTATTTAGTATCTTTTCTGACCACAATAGCATAAACATAAAAATCAATACAAAGAGAAATTTTGGAAAAATGCTCCTGATCAACAAATGGGTCAAAAAAAGAATTTAAAAGGAAAATTTAAAAATATCATGAGACAAATGAAAATGAAAACACTACCTACCAAAACATATGAGCTATAGCAAAAGCAGTTCTGAGAGGGAAGTTTATAGCAATAATCACCTACATCAACAAAGAAGAAAGGTCTCAAATAGAGAATCTAACATTACACCTCAAGGAACTAGAAAAAAGAAAACAAAGTAAGCTCAGAATTGGGAGAAGGAAGGAAATAACAAAAATCAGAGCAGAAACAAACAAGATATAGACTAGAAAAACAATAGAAAATATTAACAAAACTAAAAGTTGAGTTTTTTGAAACAAAAATCAGCAAAACTTTAATGAAGGATAAAAAGAGAGAAAACTCAAAATTAGAAATGAGAGAAGAGATTTTATAGCTGACATCACAGAAATACAAAGATTCATAAGATACTATATGAACAACTATGTTACAATGAATTGGATAACCTAGAAGAAAAGTGTTAATTCCTGAAAACAGAAAACCTACCATGACTGAATCAGAAAGAAAAAGGAAATAGCAATGATCATTTATGAGTAAGGTGATAAATCAGTAATAAAATGTCTCTCATCAATAAAATCCCAGGACCTGATGGATTCACTGCTAAATTCTACCAAAATTTTTAAAAAAGAACTAATACCAATCCTTCTCAAACTCTTCCACAATTTAAAGAGGAGAGAATACTTCCAAACTCATTATATGAGTCCCAGCATTACCCTGATACCAAAGCCAGACCAGGGCACTACAAAAAAGAAAACTACGGATCAATATCCCTGATATGAACATAGATGCAGAGATCCTCAACAAAATGCTAGCAAACCAAATTCAATAGCATATTAAAGAGATCATCCACCGTGATCAAGTGGGATTCATCCAAGGGATGCAAGGATAGTGCAACATATGTAAATCAATAAACTTGACACACCATGTTAAGGAAATGAAGGACAAAACCCATCTCAATAGGTGCAGAAAATGTATTTGACAAAATTCAACATCTGTTCATGATAAAAATTCTCAAAATGTAGGTATAGAAAGAATGTACCTCAACACAACTAAGGCCATATATGACAAACTCACAGCTAACATCATACTCAATAGTGAAAAGTTGAAGGCTTTACCTCTAAGACCAGAAACAAGACAAGGATGCCTACTCTGACAACCTCTACTCAAATAATAGAAGCCATAGAGCTACTAGGCAAGAAAAAGAGATAAAAGGCATCCTAATAAGAAAGGAAAAAGTGAAATTACCTGTTTCCAGATGACGTGATCTTATATATAGAAAATGCTAAAGACTCCACCAAAAGAATTGTTAGAACTGATAAGTAAAGTTGCAGGCAACAAAATTAACATAGAAAAATCAATAGCACTTCTATACACTAACAAGAAGTATCTGAAAAAGAAACTAATAAGTTAATTCCATTTACAATAGCATCAAAAAATACTTAGGAGTAAATTTCACCAAGGAGGTGAAAGCTCTGTACACTGAAAACTATAAAACATTGATGAAAGAAATTGGTGAAAGAAATAAATAAAAATATACCCCATGTTTATGGATTGGAAGAATATTAATAAAATATCCACAACAGCCAAAAGCAATCTAAAGATTCAATGCAATTCCTACCAGAATTCCAATGTCATTTTTCACATATATAGAAAAACAATCCTAAAATTTGTATAGAACCAGAAAAGACTGTGAATAGCTAAAGCAATCTTGAGCAAAAAGAACAAAGCTGGAGGCATCGTACTCCCTGATTTCAAAATACATTACAAAGCTATTATAATCAAAACAGCATTGTGCTGGCATAAAAACAAACACAGCAACCAATGGAACAGGATAGAAAGCCCATAAATAAACCTAAGTATTTAAAATCAATTGATTTTTGACAAAGGTGTCAAGAGCACATGATGGGGAGAGAACAGTCTCTTCAATAAATGGTCTCAGAAAAACTGGATATCCACATGGAGAAGAATGAAATTGGACCCTTATCTCACATCATATACAAAAATAAACTCAAAATGGATAAAAGACTTAAACATAAGACCTGCAACTGGGAAGTTAAGAAAGGTTAAATTAACTAGACTTCATTTGGAACAAAAGGAGTGCTCAACATTTTGAAAAACTCTCTGTGAATAATGAGACAGGGAGGGCAATGGAAAATGGATTGCCAAGGCTGGAAATGGTAAATCCATAAGTGGTGCCAATGGTTTTGTGGCATCACTAGATACAATCAATATTGGTAAACATTCTTCTTGAAGCTAGTTATTTCACTGATTGCTCCTACTGTGCTCAGTCTTACATGAAGAAAGTGTTTTGCCAATGATAAAACTGGATGCTAGTCAACAAAATGGTAAGAGCAGATTTTAGTTAGTAATAATTATTGCAATAAGGAAAAGAGTCTATTGTGAACTGAACTCAATTCTGAATTGTACAGAGTGACTGGAAATTTTAAAGTGAGAATGAGGGAATGAATAGGAAGTGAGTGACCATGGGCTTGGTGGAGTCAAGGATGTGAAAAATTACAAAGGATTAGTCAGGGCAAATGTGATAGACCAGCTGTGAGTATAGAAGTTAAAATGTTATCATCCCACAGAGCCTGGGAGACAGAGGCCCTATCCTCAGGTGTTGGCTGGAACAAATAGCAAATTTTTTGGCAGACTTGAGTTTTCTCAGGCAGACACTTAAAGAAGGGCTAGGATCATCTTGGGGATGTGGTCTTGAGGTGTTAGAAACTATGTTATTGTTTGTTCAAGTCTTTATAGACCAAAGTTGAGGCCTAGTGGAGAAGGGGGCTCAGAGGAGCCTGGCTAGAGTTTGGTCAAGGGAGGATCTTTGTCAGTTCCTAGGGACAAATGTAATCAATTTCTCCAGTTATCTTTATTTTTACTATCAACCCTTGGCTGTTGAAAAGTAAATCAGCCTCCAGAGAGCAAGCACATTTTGAAAAATGTATGACTAAGTTGGAACTTCCATCTCTATTCCCAGTCAAAAATGTATTATGCTTGGCATATTATAGCCCTGTAATTAATCTTGAAGACTACACAAATTTTAATGTAATATTATTGAGAATCTTTCCTTGACTGTTACCACAACATGTATGAATTTGGTATGAACTTAGAATGCCATTCATACTCAATGTATCCAAGAGTATGTTTCACTTTGCTCCCAAACCAAACAGCATACACCCAACTACAGAATGTAAAATGTAAATATACACTATTTCAAAATCTTCAGAATTTATTCTGAGGTGTTATCTAATATAAATATCAGGATGTTCTAAAAATTTGACTTGAGTTAATATACTTCATTCATAGAAACAGTGAATTTTAGAAACCAAACACAATGTCTACATCATCAAAAATAATTAACCTTGTAAATCTCTAAAAGTACCCTTAACTAAAAGTGATTTAACTGAGATCTATATAAATCTCAAGTAACATAAAGAAAAAGAATGTCTTTAAAGAGAAAATCCAGAATATTAGATAAGGAACAAAAGCACATAGACATGTCTTGGCAGAAAAATACTTCCTTTAGCAACAATTTATCATGTTGATATAAGAATGTTCTTCCAGAAACAGGACTCAGTTTTAGCTAGAGTGCAGAAAATTGATCTGATGCTATAAATTTTTACAAGCAAGAGTTGAAAGAGTTATAAATAGTTGAATTCTGTAAACTAAAGTCATCTTCCAAAGTATGGGATTTCTAGTTGCATCTTAGGTTGCTGCCATATATAAAGGAGAGCATGAGTCCAGAAAACCTACTCCCTCTGCTCTTGAAGGTGGACAGAACACTTCAGTAGCAAAAGCAAATTGGCATTGAAAGCAAAGCAAGGAAAGAAGTCTCTCTGGGCCCCAGTTCCATCTCTTACAAAAGGAGTCCATTTGGTTTCAGTGATAAAAAACAACAGGCACATGATTTAAGGAGCAGTTCAATTATGAAATAGAAGAAAGTAACTTCAAATAAATATGCCTCATTTTTAAACATCATCTCTTTAGAAATACTTTGTAGACTTAAATAATCTGCTATTTTTTTTTTTTGTTTGGAAGGGATGATCATAATTTCTGGAACTATTTGAATAGGAATGGAAATTAGGTTCTTTATGTGATCTAATGCAATGTGGGAATGGCTAGTTTAGCATCTGTTTTAGTTAGTGTGGACTATTATTTAACAGAAATACTATAGGCCAGATGGCTAAAACAGCAAACACTTATTTCTCACAGTTCTAGGGGCTGGAAAGTCCAAGATCAAGGCCCCAGAAAAATCAATGTCTGGTGAGCACCCACTTCCTACTTCATGGAGGCTATCTTCTTACTGTGTTCTCACATGGTGAATAAAGAGTTAAGAGAGCTCTCTGGGCTGCCTTTTATAAGGACACTAGTTCCTTCATGGATGAATCATATACCAAAGTTTCCCTCCTTTTAATACCATTACATTAGGGGTTAGGATTTCAATATATGACTTTTCAGGGGTGGAGGACACAAAAATTCAATTCATAACATCATCCACAAATTCAAGTTGCAGCAAAGTTCTAAATTGGGCATACATGGAAATGATGTCCCAAAGAATCTTTGCAAAGTGCATCATCAGCTTTACACCACAGATATATCATTCCCCAAAATGTTCTTTCCACATGCTCTAAATGTGAGCCAGTGGGGATGCAGTGAGTGGAGAATTCATATATTGAATATTAAGCACAGCTTGCCAGATTGCTTTGATTAGATACAGTTGGTTTCTGAATTCACAATCATGAATGTTGCTAAATTATTTTTCAAAGCTTTTCTTCATTAATTGTTTTTAAGGAAAGTAAAAAAGGACTTCAGAATGACTAGAGAGTGAATAAATGTAGCTTCTTAAGGTCTTCCATCACCTATCTGATATTTTAAGTGTATGGAAAGGAGCTTTGTTTGAAAGGTGGATCCTTTCCAACCATGAAAGGTATATTTATTTTTCTATGTATTGTGTGACAGATTATTGCTGCTAATGCATATCTCTACTTCCCTTTTCCAAACCATGTGTGGTTTTTGGAGTCTAGGTTTGCCTCTAATTGCTGCTATTACACCGTAATGGGTTTCAGTTAAAGTCCATGGAGAAGCACATTTTAGCAGTAGCATTTTGCTAACACAATACTTAAAATGAATAAAATAAAATTACATTTCCTTCTCTATGTTCTGGAACTTTAGGCAGTTGAAATGTTAAAGGGAGTAGATAATTACTATTTTTTTATAATATATAAACATGAAGTATAAAGGTAGAATTTCTCTGTTAAATTATGTATGTTCTCCAAATATTACTTTAGACCACATAGATATTTATTGTTCTCTATATTTCTAAATGATGACTCTTCTGTCATTTTTATTGATTTATAGCCATCCCTAATTCTGTATCTTTGTATCCACAACCACTGCTTAGACATCAAAAATAGGAAGCAGATTTCATTAGTGTCTTTATTGATTCAATTAGCCAATATAATTGAGTTCCCACAGTGTGCCAGGCATTATCCTAAGCACGAGGGTAGTAGATAGATTAGCAAACTGACCTGCTTCCTAAACCCACAGAGCCTACTGTTTACCAGATTTTGGACCAAGAATTTCACATTATCCCACTTAATTTTCAAAAAACCCTGTGAAAAATATAGTATTTCAATATAGTTCTATAGATGGACAAATTCAAATTCAAGAGAGTTTACTTGTTTAAGTTATAGCATATAGATATTCTCAGGATAGTGATTTTTGTTTTTTTAACCAAAGGAAGAAAGTAAACTGCCAGGTCAAATCATTGACAGAGAATAAAATCATGATGAAAGGATTCCTTTTCTTTCTCCTTTAAAAAATATATTTTATTTTTATGCTTGGTTTGTTTAGTATGTCTTTAATAAATGAATAAATTAAATCTGGTTGAGCAAAAATAAAAATAGATGTTTTGCATTTTAATTATAAAAATGACAGCCATTTGAGGGAAAGTTCTGAGTCTGAAGTAAACTGTGCCATGTGATATTGAAAAGTGAATTGGTAAGGAAGACAGAAGGAAAACAAAAAGAAGCTGCTAGAGTGAATTATTCTTCAAAATGAAACAGAGCTTCTAACCCGAGATGTTTTCAGAACCCGTTCATTTCATCCTTGCTTCATGAGAAAAAACAATCATCACAACTACTAAAAACACTGTGCTGGCTGACAAAAATGTTTCGGGTTATTTTTATCTGCCAGTTTGGGTTGTGGCTAAAGTTTACCATTCTGCCTTAGGTTTCCTCACCTGTAGTTTTAAATACAACTTTCTGTCTTAGAGGTTAGTAGTTTCTGTAGATGATTATTAAAATCCCTATGATGACTTTGCTATTCATATTACAAAACAAAACAAAGCAGAAAGCATTTAGTCAATGGCTGAAAAGATGGTTTTTAAAATTAAAGCCCGGATTCTCAGCACTAATACAGATCAAACACATAAACTTTCAATTGGAAAGTGGTCTCTTCCAGACAATATTGACAAATTATCAACACAAGAGTATTTGGAAAACCACAGTAAAAAAAAAAAAAAAATAGTATGCTACTAGTTAGGATTCTATTTGAGAACTAATTAAAATGATCTGAAAAATTAGAGTATTTTTAAATCTTAGATGTCTTTTTTATTTTGATCAACTCTTTGGATAGTCATTTGAATTATGTGAAGTAAACATTTCAATTTGCTTTAATTAACATTTTCACTAGTTTTGTTCATTTCTATATGAGACAGCACTATTACTTGTATAAGACAAGCATAGCTAGAAGATATACAGATGTTATTACAAACAAAAATGGCCACAATAATCAGTAGGAGTTTTTAATGCACTAATTCTGCTCTGAGATGGACTAATATTGAGTTTGACTACACAACATTTTCCCTTAAGCTTTGAGTGGACAATTTCAACACAATATCAAATCAATTACTTTATAAAAACTGAATTCTGGAGGAAGTATGAATTATTGTGTACACAGAGCTCTTGATAGTTCAGTATCTCATGAAACTCTACAAAGCAGGATTCAGGACTGGGGCTAAACTGCTCCAAAGCTCTCACTTTTTAATTCACTTCAGTGACTGATTTTGAGATTCAAAGTCACGTAAGTCAGAGTATCTTGTGTCATTTTCTCTGATAAGAAACCACTTGGCATTTTGAAAAATGACCTCTATGTAATCACAATCAGAATACATAAGGATGTTTTAATGGGGAATAAAAATGCTTTTCTATTCAATCTGTGTGTGTGTGTGTGTGTGTGTGTGTGTGTGTGTGTTTCTTATGAGCCATTAAATAAGCTGCAAATTTCAGCAGATAAAGTTTAACTCAGTTTGTTCAGTGCATTTGTCTTCAGATATTGCTTGGAATGGCATGGATTGAGCAATCAGCCACTCAAAGCTATTGCCTAGTATCTAACATAATATGAATAAAATAGATATCCCATTATACATATGAAAAATGATTTCAAGGGTAAATTCAATTTTATTTTTCTTAGAAGCTAGTACTTTAAAAAATGTATGATATTGCAGATGGAATATGGTATTGCACTATAAATTAAGGTAAGAAAAATGATCGAAAGCAAAAAAAAATCTAGGCACAGAAGAAGATAGACTGTTAGGGTGAAAAGCTATGAAGACATCTGTATATGCCCTTCTTTCCTCTGCAACATGTGTAGTCATTAATTTATGGGATTAGTCTTATAAACTTATGTTTACCATTTATTGGCAATTAGAAGATTAATATGTTTTGCTGTCATTTATCAAATACAAATTGAGATTAAATATATTATAAAACATTTTACAATGCAATCCATTATAAGCGCAGTGATTACCACTTGGCAATGTTTCCCAAGTGCATATCAATAATAACTAAATGCTTTGGTTCCTAATAATACTTCCTGAGAGAGCAGGTGTTTTCAAAAGCACTCAAAAGAGGACAATTTTGGCTTCAAATGTTGTACGAATTATAGGTGAAAAGGATCAAGCAAATTAGGGCTGGGAAAGTGAGAACTCGGGGCTGCAAGATTATTTACTTAAAGGCAGAAGTAGTAATTATTCAACAGCTTGGTAGGTAAATAGAAAGGAAAGGCCCTTAAAAAGCACAGGATAAAGCAATGAGGAGAAGCAAAATGCAATGCATTCAGCCAGTGTGTATTGATTATTTGCTCTGCCTGGGTTCCCCGCTCAGGGGGTGTGCAAGAGCACCCAGCCTCCCTGCAACTCAATTTTGAACATATTCCACTGGTGAATAGTAGTAACATGGCTACTAACAATAGTAACTTTACTATACCTTAATAAAGTCTTGGCGAGAGGTTCTGTGAAGTGTAGTCCTAATTCTTTCGGAAATTTAATGTCATGGAAGGAGAGAACTGGTTTTAGGTGACATCTCTTTGTGCCACTGGAGGACATGGAACCAAGGGACCAGGGAATTAAAGAATCTCTTACTTGTAGTCCCAGCTATTCAGGGTAGTCTCAGCTACTCAGGGAGCTGAAGTGAGAGGACCACTTGAGTTCAGGTGTTCGAGACCAGCCTGGGCAACATAGCAAGACATCATCTCTAAAAAAAAAAAAAGAGAGAGAGAGAGAGAGAAAAGAATCATTTACATTAGTATAGAAATCGTTAAAAATTATAACAGAGGTAGCCTTGAAGAAAGAGACTGTGTTCAGGAGCTAAAAGACATGGAATGAATGTCCTGGGAAGTGGTAGGTGAGTATAATAGGGAAGAATAGTGTGTAGTAGGGTCTGCTGATGACATGATGGTTCGGTATTTTGGGGCGTTGACAGGGAGAACCATTGGGAAATTGACATGAGGAGCAATGAGGATGACCACCTTTCCTGTAAGCGTGGTGGTGTGAGGGTCGTGGGAGAGAAGACACCCCACTACCTAAGACTGCAGAATAAGCAGTGTCATTAGGAGAGATCTGGGCTTTCTTTTGAACAAAGAAGTGACAAAAGCTTTCACAGCAGGATTTGAGGCTATAGGAGATTTTGCTGTTGGTTGAACTGGGATTTCAGAGCATGCCATAGACAGGCTCAGGAGATGGGGAGTGTTGGGAGGTGGAAGGAAAGATAAAGCATAGAGCTATCTGGGGATTAGGGTTCCAGGAGATCAGGGACATATGGTGACACCTCAGGTTCTTGTGGTTACTGATATGAACAGAAATTCATCTTAATGATCCTAAGACAGTGGCAAAGGAGTTGTGGATAGCAAGAGAGGAGGGGCTTCCCCTTGACTACAGCTGACAGAGGCACGAAGTCCTTCAGAGATGCAGCCATACTCCTGTGTGTTGGCAGCCCCTTAACCACTGCCAAAGGGTCCTGTAGGGTGTGGCCTTTCTCGTAGCACATGGGTTTCCCCTTGACTTCTGGGGAGCGAAGCCTCTTGGCTTGAATGGGGTGAATTCACTCTGACCTCAAGGACTCCCTTTTGACTTCAAGCCTTTTCCTTTCATTCTCACTCGAATTCACCCTAATTAAGGTTTTCTGCTCACTGCATTACTAAACAGCTCATGCAAAGCCTCCAGTGACTTCTATGTTGTTAAATCCAACAGGCAAGGCTCAGTCTTCATATTAATTGACCAATCTCCAGAATTTGACAAATTGATTCTTCCTTCTTCCTGGAAGCACTTTCTTTTCTTGGCTTCAAGAACAGCATATATAACCCCCACACCTTGTCTCTGAATTTTCCTTCTAAGTCTCCTTTTCTGCATACTGTTCATTACCCTCACCTTTAAATATTGGAATGTTCCAGAACTCAGCCCTTGGACTTCATGAATTCTCTATTTAAATTTATAATTTAAGTGATCTCATGCAAGGCCTGTACTTTACCACTGAAAATCACGAGTCAAAATCTTTCTACCAAACTCCAGAAATCCTTTATCAAATAATCTATGGAACTTCTCCATTTGACTGTATAATAGGCATCTCAAATAAAGCCTGCTTTCCTTACAGCAATCTCTATGTGGTCCCCTGACCAAAAGTTTTGGAGTTACCTTGGAATTCTCTCTTTTACTCAAACCTCACCATAACAGAGCATATTCAGGATCTAATCCACTTTATGATCTCACTTTTACCATTCATAGCCAAGTCACAATAATCTTGTGCTTGGGTTATTGCTATGGCTTTTGTATCTGGTATCTCCACTGTTTTAAAGACATGTCAGATTATTTTCTCCAACCAAAAAAAAAAAAAAAGTTAAAAAGTCTTTACACTGGACACAAAAGCCTCTATGAACCTTGACTATTTCTCTGACCTCACCTCCTTGTACTCTTCTTGATCACTCTGCTCCTAGCCATATGGGATCATTTTGTTCCTCTAACACACCCCCCCTGGGCCACTGTGCTTGCTCTCTCCTTCTCATGAAACACTCTTCTCACATACACATGGCTTGTTCTATCACTTTCTTTTAAGACTCTGCACAAATATAATTTTATTGTTAAAGTCTTCTCTGTCAACCTGATAGAAAAGAGGGATTCCAACTGTGTGGCCCTTTTTATTGGCTTTATTCTTCTTACTAGCACTCAATACTCTATCACCCATGGATATGTGCATTTATTTTTTCTACCTCTCCCCACCAGAATATAGTCTTCATGAGTATGAGAACTTATTATTTTTGTTCACTGCTATAACCCCAGCTTCTGTTATGATACTTTGCATTTAGATGACACTCAATAAACTTTTAAAAAAATAAATGGATGAATTAATGCATTTGAAGTACTTAAAGGATGATATGAGTAGGACAAGATAGAACAGAGTTGGGAGACCACATCGGTTACAAGATTAGGGCCATGATTCCAAGGTTTGCAACTTAAACATAAGCTAACTTAAATTCCTTCACCCTACTGACTTACATAGCAAGATCTTATCCAAGAAGACTGCAAGTATTGGCAGCCCTGGAATTTTTAAATGAATGCAGGTGGAGAAACTGACAATACTTTTTATTGAAGAATTCTTCTTCCACCATATCCCTCTGAAGACCATCTGTAAGCTTCTTATGTGCTGGTTTATTATAGATGTGGTGATGTGAAGATAACATATTTAGCATCTGATTATTATTTTCTCAGTTTGGAGAGAGAAATGTTATGATATAATATTAGCAAATGGCATATCAAATTTACTAGATAAGCATAGCAGAATTATTGCGAATCTTGAGTGCACCTTGGAGGTTTTTGATCATAAATTCAGAGTTAAAACCAGGGAATCTGGTTAGGTGATTTCTTTCTAGCATGTTCCATGAGTGAAAGCATGGTGAAGAGAGCTGCTTCGGTTTAACTAGAGCTGGAGTCTTACCTGGTAAGTACCAAGGATAGAAAGATGAGTAAGGAAGTTGAGGTCCTTTGCAAGCAAGTGGTTATAATAATGGATCAGGGAATCTAAGATGAAAAAGGAGGGAAATAAAAAGGAGGAGGTTAATATATCATGAGTACTTGTCTCCCAGACTCATTCTTTTTCTGTCATTAACCATGGCCTCAAAGAAAATATCTGCTGGAAATTATTGTATTTTAACCCCTCTCAAATGATTTAAAATGTACTTTTATGAGTGTGGAACATTTGAAAGATAACTTATTAAGTTTATAATATATTTTATGTTGAGTCCTAACCTCTGGATATACAAGATGAGTAAGATATGTCCCAACCATCGATAAGCTCATAGTCTAATGGGGAAGACAGACTTGTAAAGCGATTACTAAAAATGTCAAGCACCTTATAAAAATATGCTAGGATGCAGAGAAAGAAAAATACTCATAACACCCTTATTGATCAGTATCCAGCATTATAAATGCACATATTACTGTTAAATTAATGCATGGTTTTAGCAAGGGTATGCATAGTAGAAGCTTGCAAACATTTATTATTCATTTATTTTATTCAGGGAAGATTAGGACTGGCTTAAAAGCACTGACATTTAAAACCTAAAAAGCTCTGTAATCAACCTGAATATCTGCTTAGCCTGGCCATGATGATGTTTTATAGATGTAGAAATTTTTGACTTCCAGATAGTATAAAAGACTTTTTATGTGGAGTGCAAATATCTACCAGTTTCTCTTCTATTGTGCCTCTACTCAAATCTAAAGAAATGAATACAGAGGTGATTGCTTGAAGTTTCTTGCTGATTTCAGACATCATTTCCCATTAAATATTGGAGTATACACTGTGTCTGCATGCCATTATTATAGATATCATTGCTACAGGGATTAAATGAAATAAAGTGTAAAATGGTCTTAGCACAGTTCTGGAAAAAGGAAAGCAGTCAATATATGTCAGCTATGCAGCAACATATTGTTGACATCTTGCAATTACAGTTTTCCAGGTTTCTGGCTCTTTTAAAAATTTCTTTTTTCCTTTACCTATTCACTATACACTCTTCTTAGAAGATTTTATGAAATGGTATAAATTTTATTACTACCTATAGGCTAACAATCCCCCAAAATATATCAAGGCTAAGGGCAAAGCTAAATCTCAGGAGAAAAGTCTAGGCTTGATTTATACATTTGATAATCATTAACATGTTGATGATGTAATGAAAGTGATAAAAGATATGTTGAACTTGAAATACCATTGAACCATGTAAATGGAACTACCTTGTAAGCATATCTTTAATCAAACTACAAAAATTTCTCTGTGACACTCTGATCTTCTAATGCTTATCATCTGAGCAAATGACTCTATTATCTACCTAGCCACTCACCCTGGAAACTAGAGGTTATCTTCTAGTTTTTTTTATCTCTGTCATGTAGTACAGGATCTTAGCCAATCAATCATGAAATCATCTATGTAAAATATAATTAGAAATATAATTCATCTACTTCTTTCTTTCTTAGTTATTATCACCTTGATCCAATTCATATTGCCACATCCGTCTCTTACCAGAATAGCCCCCTAATCAGTCTCACAGTAGCTACTTGCAAACAGATTTTACCCTTCGAAAGATTAGGGGCCACGTTTATCTTTGCCAAATCAGCAACATTTCTTTTAGGGATAAACCTAAGAATTGAGGAGATTAAGGAAACATCAATAGAAATGTGGGAAGATTGTTTATTGGATAAATATATCAGCAACCTTGGTCACTGTTTAGATTTATTAATAAGTTTGATCTGTAGTCTTTGGAATTTAAAGTTTTATTGACTCCTCAAAATATCAGGAACTTATCTCTGCTGCATTAAGTCCTTTATATCACTAGTCCTTGGGACTTCAATATCTTCCATCTGCTATATATAATTTGTTCAAATAGTTGTTGTAGGGATCTCAGAAATCTAAATCTTTGGAGTAAATTTGCATGGTACTATATGATAATAACAATAATAATAGCTATCATTATTGAGCAACTCTAGGATATGCCAGAAATTTTATATGCATGTTTTCTAAGTCCTAGTACAACCCTGCAAGTGTGGGTTGTATATTTTGAGGTATTGTCATGTTTTTCTCCTTGTATTTTCCCCTGACCACTCCCAGTCCCCTGTCTTCCCATCTCAGATAAGCCAATGGTCAGACTTGTGCTGTTGTTTTGAGTGAACCTTAGAACAAAATAGAATAAGGAAGGCTCTTGCAAGTCTTTCTAAACCCCAGAACTGTGAGAAGATGGGGATGTAGGCAAAATATTTTCACCATAAACACAAAGGAGGGAGGATTTCACTAAAACTAGAAAGTTTTTCCAGCCTGGTATAAAGGGGAATGGTGACAATGGAGAATTTGGGGTGTCAGGGCACAAGGCACATGCCTCCAACTTCTAGCAGAGATATTAGTAGGCCAGAAATATTTCCAGAGGGGAAATGGCTACAAGAGCCATTTAAGCCAGTGGAATCACTGATGACCTTGGGGAAGACCTCAGAGCCGCAGGTAGAGCTTGAACTATGAACTGCATAGGATGTTAACATAGAGGCATGGATTCTAAGGAAGGGATAGACCTCCCCCCTCCCTCCCAAAAGACTCTGAAAAAAATAAGATTGGGTCATCCCAGTAAGAGAACTCTTTCTTGACTTCCAATTTCTTGCTGTAACTAAGGAAAATTACTGAAAATACCAGAGATGTTTAGAGAAAATATTTAGTTAAATTGAATTAAACAATGTAGTATTTAGAGATATAATCATTTCATTCTCCTATAACAATACTCTCTGGCTATGATTGTATCTGTTTTTTTCAGGCATTATATATTTTCTAGATCCCAACCTGAATCAAACTCTCATCTAATTGAAAATACACTGGAGTTAGACACTGTGAAGAAATGTAATCTTTTAGAATAATTCCTTTCTGTCATGAATTTAGTGAGTGAAGTTTGTTTTGCATTCTAGGGAATGAAATTTCAGCAGCTGACACTCATTACAATACATTCTACAGCCTAAGTTATGGTGTGCCTATAAATTTCCATTGTAATATATTTCTATTGTTACATTTTTGCTTACAAAGATTTTAGTGTCACTTTATTTAATTGAAGTCAAATGATGTTATTTACCTTTTAGTGATGCAGAAAAAATTGCATTTGTAAGCTACTATTATTCAAATTGAATTTTCTTATAGACTGCGAGAAGTCTTTAATGCAGAAAATTTTACATATAAATTTAAAATAAGTGCTAAACTGTGACATCTACTTCACCAGACCAATAATGGATATGATATGGTAGCTGAGATTGTAATTGATTATGTGCAAGGCATTTGTTGAGTCATCAAATGACACAAGATTCCAACACATTTATTCTAAATGTAAAAAGAGCAATATCTGGCATCTATAGACACTGTCATCGCTTTGTGTAATATATTTAGTAAAATAACTGAGTAATACTAAGACAATAATATTCCATAGTGATCTGTATTTTTAGCACCATTGGATAATTACTTTTGAATTTTTAGAAATAGGCTAAATGCTAACGCATGTGTATTTCAGAAAATAATTTAGAAACTCATCTATAAATTGAGACTAATTCTGGAGGAACTTGTTTATCACTGACCTTATGGGTTTTGGGGCATTTCTCAAAAGACCCCTGCATTTTTATCTTGTCTCACTAAGAGTGCTGAGGGAACCTAGCATAGTTAGAATGCCTAGAGGAAGCTAAAAACAAAGAAAAGGACTGGGTAGCTTTTAGCAGATGGCATGGATTTCAGCAGCTGGCTTGACTCTTAGCTGACTGTGTGGATTTCAGAAACTGATATACCTTAATATGATAGAGATTTTTATAAACACAGTTTGGAGTCACAGAGACCAGGACTCCTATATTAGCTGCAATATTTGCTAATTATCTGAGTGACTTTGGCAGTTAGAGTACTTCGAGTTTCACTTTTTTTATTTGTCAACTGAAGCTAATACATACTTCAAAAACCTGTTTTGAGGCTCACCTGAGATATGGATAAAGCACTTGGCATAGCTTCTCAGAGCTATCAGGGTCTTGATAAAATGGATGCTGGTACCTGTGCTTCACATTAGTGCAAGAGCTAAGAGGAAACAGCTTTGAAGATTTCTTTAATAGAAGAAAAAAAGAGTGTGCATTAAAGTTGAGGATGAACAAGACTAAAGATAAGATTTGCTTCCTTTGTGATTTGATCTATAACAAAGATAAATAATATCTGTTTGATCTATTCCCAAGATAAATCTTCTTGGGAAATGAATAAGACAATACCTTTTAGAGTATGCAAACTTTCACCTTGTAATAAGAAAAATTAAAGTTCTTAACTGCGAAAGATTAAGCCTCCCAATTATGAGGGGGGTTGTAAGGATTGTAGGTAAGGATTGTATACTTATTATGTATACATGTATTTATAAGTCTTTAATGAACAAACACTGTTTGTTTCATTGTTGAGCTGTCTAGAAACAAGTTGTTACTCCAGGTTACCACTTGGTATTTTTCCGTTTTGTAGGAATATATAGATAAACCAAGAAACCCAGGTAGAATAAAGGGAAGTCAATATTATCTGCCATGAGGCATTACCTGTGAAAGATCACTTTTCCCCCTTGGGAGTTTAGCAGAAGGCTAATTGAATATGTTCAGACATGCATTAAAGGCAAACCATAGTGATTCAACATTGAAAACACAATGCAGACAAATTTAAATATTGCTTTTCCCATTGCAAAGATTTACCTTTACATATGTGATATCTATAGCCTTGTACTTGTTTCTTTTAGTACCTCAATTTTTATTCAATAATTTTTTTCCTTTTATTTCATCATATAATGGGGGTACAAATATTGTTAGG
>VBSM01001927.1:13772102-13822757 GCA_008086735.1 Cheirogaleus medius
GTTTTCCCAGCACCATTTATTGAAGAGAGATTCTTTCCCCCATTGCATATTTTTGTCTGGTTTATCAAAGATTCGGTTACCGTATATTGGTGGTTTCATCTCTGGTATCTCAGATCTATTCCAGATATCGATGCTTTTTTATTCAATAATTTTTAACACATTATTTTCTTTACCCTTTGGAATATAGACATGAAATTGTTTCCATTAAGAGCCTAGAATTATTTTCAATCAAAGCCTTGAATATTAAATACCAATTGGGGATTGTAATTTGCTTTTTAATGTTTTCTGTGTTTCTCCAGACATACAAAAATATATTAAAGCATTTATTGCTTTAATAATTAAGAAAGTTAGATATGATATTTTAGAAGTTTAAGAACCAAAATTATAATCTAAAATCAGACAGTAAATTAAAGTGAGAACTTTGCAAGCTTAAATTAAAATTTAAAAGAATACGCTTATTTTGAAACCAATGTTACAGATGTTCTTATGAAAAATCCTTGATTTAATTATATCTTAAGTAAACCAATACAGTAAAAAACTGTGGTATTTATCATTCTGTACTAAGACTACAGGTGATACTACTTTTCATCTATTGTAATTTTCTGATTTTAAATAATAGATACTTATTTTTTAAAAATTACATTAAAAATAAACTGCAAAAATACATGTAAGAAGACTATAAATTTATAACAAGTTTTTCAAGATTCACTAAAAGCTGCTTTACATCACATATTTATTATAATGAAGCAAAATTTGAGGTTCTAAATTTCACTAACCTGTATTTTATAAATCTGCATATCATAAGGAAAAGGCAGTGATGATCAACAAAAATGTAGAAGCTTTACATTTATGAAAAGATTTATAATCTTTAATTGCATATGAAAGGATTCTATTTATGTTTTACTATTGACTACTTTCTTAATTGTATAATTACTAATTTGAAAATATTTAAAGTAGCATCAATTCTTATTTGCCAATCAAGCTGAGTGTTATTTTTAATAGTTTTATTTATATTCATAATATGGGCATAAAATATTATTTGTCATTGCAAGGCAAAATATGACACAAAGTTGATTTATTGACTATATGCTATCTGTATCCTTTTTTTCACATTGTGAACTGTTTAAAAATTTGATGTCCCACTGATCTCATGACTACAGGGTACTAATTTCAACAAAGTAAAATGCATATATTCATAGTAAGATAATAAGGTTCTTGTTCTCAGTAGTTTATCATTTATGTGGAGAACTTAAACACTGCCAATCCCGTTTATTACCAATGATTATAAAGTGCATGGAAGTTGGAGTGCTTTTCGAATAGGATAATATCTGAAGTAGAAGTGAAAAATGAGCAATTCTTTAATTGTTCTTTGTTCACATTTTTATATAAAAGTCAATTTCTTGAATAAGACCTACTTTAATAGTAATTTCAAGAAAAATGATTTTGTGTCATGTGTTCTCTATGTTATAGACATTATAATTATAAGCACTATAGATATTAGTTTTACATGTATATTTTAATATAATCATAAGCATTCTGGTGGAATACAGCAAAGCCTGCAGTCTTAACTGAAAATGATCTTTGGGTGTCATAGAAGACAGAAAGAAAGCTATTCCTCCCCTTCTAGAGCCCTTTAATATTTCCACCTGTCTCAAGGGACTTTACTTTTCATATCTTCAGGAAGGTCAAGCTGTCTGCAGCTAATGGTGTGTGAAATGAAACTAAAAAAGTTTTGAGGTTTTGGAATTAGGTGCTTGATTTCTTCTTTTCTCCTGCCAGTATTTCCAGCTTTTGCTGGGATGCTCTTCACTGAGACCCTGATAGTACAACAATCAGAAAGTTTACTTTTTAGTACATTCTAACACATTTCTCACAACTTCCTCACCAAAAACAATCTGCCCAAGCACGGAAAGATGTGACATTTCTACACTATCTGCGGCAAATATTTAGTGATATAAATTTGGTTCAATATGGATTTCCTTTTAAAAATGTATTAAACACTTATAAACATATTCACTTTATTACACAGATATATTCAAGACCTCTCTTGAACGTGTAGATCCAATGTTCATTATACTATATATGCTACCATTTATTTGTTCATTTCATAAGACTTCCCCATGACCTATTATGGATAAATTATCATGGCAGACACTTAGAATGCAAAAGATTAAGCATGACCCAGTGTATAGCTAGACAGCAGGCACGATAACCACTCATTATAAAATATCATGGCAAATATTCACAGACTTATGTAGTAAGTGATGTGGAAACACAAAAAAGGACAATTTACTATGTTTAGGAAGTCAGAGAGAAATTCACATTGTGTTTCCGGGGCGGGGAACAAGGCTTGAGCTTATTCTATGTGTGTGACATGGTATTCTCCAAATGGGTAGATGAAGTTGGGAAGGGAAGGGAAGGGAAGTAAAGAAGTGTAAATTTTTTTTTCTTTATTTTAATTTAATTTAATTTATTTATTTATTAGAGATGGGGTCTTGTTAGGTTGTGTAGACTGGGCTTAAACTCCGGGGCTATAGAATTGGGTCTGCTGATTGGCTGGGGATTTACTCATAGGGTTGGGAAGCAGAAATTGTCTTCTTGGCTGGGACAGTTCCTTGAGAGAGGATCGCAAGACTTGCTGGATAGGTTCCCACACATGGCCACTGGTCCAGTTGATGTCAGTTATCCCCACAAATGCAGAGTCTGGAAGACATCTCAAAGACTAGTCTTTTTTATAATAGCAATGATATCTATAGAAGTGGTTGGGGAAGTCACAAATGTTGCATCTGTCAAGAAGACATGACACTTAAGCAGTGAGCAGTTACAGCAGTAAGGAAGTTAGGGAACAATGGCTGATTAATTTTTAGCTATATACTTTTATAGAAATCAGACTTTTATCACTATTCTTGCCTAATGACCTTATATTATTTTAATATAGACCCAGTTTCGATGCAAATATATATTAAGTAACATTTCTGAAAGGAATTTTACATTCATGTACACACCCTTTATCCAAACAATTTCAGAACTGGTGGTTTATTCTAAGGAAATAATGTGAAATGTACTTATGACGTTAAGTTGCATATGCAAGACTACTCTTACTTTATATTAAAAGTGAAAAATTTTAATTGTTTAAATGACTTACAATTGGGAATTGGTTAATTTAAATTAATGTGGTTAAGAAAAATGTTTTGGACATGCACTTTTTTTATTTGAAAAGAGCTTACAGAACAGTTTTAAGCAAAAAAATTAGATTACACAGTAGTATACACAGAACAAAAGCAATCATTTTAACATTTATATATACTTATTTATGTTTTATAGAGTATCTGTATATTTATGATATTATTTATATGCTATAGATTTACATGATTATGTATATTATATTCATAAAAGAATTAATAGAAAATGTAGTTTTAAGTAAAAAAAATAAAGAAGTAATAAGTAAAAAATAGTTTATATAGAATAATTCAAACTATTTTAACATTTTTATATATACTTATATAATACATATTTCTATAAAGTTATAGGTTATATTTATGGTGTAATTATTTGTGTGCTTTTGATCCATATTATTATTTATACATTGTATATATTCATAGAAGAATTCATAGAAAATAATTTGAGAGAGAAAAAGACTTGAGGGATATATCATAATGTTTCGTGTTTACGTCTAGTAGTGGTATGAACGACTATCATTTTCTTCTCTGTGATTGCCTATACTTTTGGATTTTTCTACAGTTGTCATGAATTATTTTATTATGTGTAAAAACATATATTTACCTAACCTTTCATTTCCCTTTTTGTCTACTTATTCTTATCAAATCTGTTCACTTGAATTTGCCTTCCTATCAAGTTGAGTTCTTTCTTAGTGCTATGCATACACACATGTCCAGTCAGGAACAGGTGTGTGTGTGTGTGTGTGTGTGTTTGTGTGCATGAGAGAGAGAGAGAGAGAGAGAGAGAGAGAGAGAATGTGTAAATGAATTTCTATTATTAAAGAAAAGTCATCTAACCAGAAGAGAGTTTGTTCTAGGTATGGTTTTACTTTGCTATCAGAAAGATGAGATGTGGTGCTATATTTAATGTATGGCATATTCAAGTGGCTGTCTTTTTGATGAGTTATTACTATAATGTATCATCAAAGCCCCATCACTTTGACATAATACACTAATATTATGTTTGAACAAAAGAAGTTTGGTCATTTATTAAAATAATACTATTCTACTGTTTAAGAACCACTCAAAAAGGTAAACAAAATACTCTTAAAGACTATCTAATTTTTACTTATAAAACTCATTAAAATATAAGAAAAGATATTTGTTTTTTATTGTTAAGCATTGTCAAAGCCAAGTTCTTGAAATCTTCAGTAAATCAGAATAGCTACTCATCTTCTTTTATGATTTTGGGTTTTGTTCTGGTTTTCTTAATTAAAAACCAGAAAAGTACATTGTAATCATATAATAGTTGATGGTTTATAAAATGTATATTCCGATTTTGCCTTCACTCAGAAATATAGACCTTTTGTTTCTCCTAAAAACATATAAGAATTTTACGTAGTAATCTTTGTTGTTGGGTAAATATGGAAGGAAATGTAATCATGTCATATTCAATGAATGATTTTGTGGCTATGTTTCATTTATCATCTCCACTGAAGCATTATATGAATATGCATAATCTTGCTTTCTTTACTGAGCCTTTACAGTGTAATTTCACAAGTAAATGAAAAATGCTGTATTTATATAGTTGGCTGGATTCCCAGTTTTGTTTTGTTTTTTCTGTTGTTTTCGGAAGTTCAAGGGCATTATAGATTGGTTTGTTTTTTTCTACATATGCTATGCCTTTTCTAGCTAATTTAGAATGTGTCTTTTCCAATGTCTTTAGTGAATAATACAATCATAGAATGATCTCGATTCATTTGCTTTTGATTTTTCCGATAACATAGAAAATCCTTCATATATTAACTTATCTATAAAATCATTTGGGTTTTTTTGGTGGTTAATAGCAAAGATAAAAAACATTTGTTGTGATCTTTTGTGCCACACACAAAGATAACTACTTTACGTGAATTTACTGTGATCCTGTATGGTAAAGTTTCTTTTCCTCCCATTTGGACATTAGCAAACTGAAGGCCACACAGATGGTAGATTTTTGAATAAGGATCCAAACTCAGGTAATGTGACTTTAGAGCTCTCAGGATCTTAACCCCTAACTTCTCCCAAAGAGTGAAACGATAATTTATATATATCGACTTTACTACTAACTCTTTCTATTCGTCCAATGTCATTTAAAAAATATTGACTAAGTGTATAGTATTTTTCAAGCACTATTCCTGGGGATTTAGATACAAAGTAAATGTTACAAAGTTCCTGCTCTTAGTCCACTATTCTAGTAGGAAAAGACAATATACACAGGGCCAAATAAATAAATAGATAAAATGATTTGAGAACATGTTAAATACATCAAAAAACATGAAGCAATGTCCTGGAATAGAGGCTGACTTGGGGCGGTGGTACTATGTTTGATAGGATAACCAGGGAAGAGAAGAGTAAGATTTGTTTATGAATCTGAACATTGAGAACAAGCCACCCATACAAAGATCTAGGGAGTGACAATTCCAGGCAGGGCACAGATAATTAAATTTAAAGTTTAAATCTTTTCAATGAGGAGAGGCAGAGAGTCTCTATTGAAAACCCATCTAAAGTCTTACATGATTTATAGATTAGATCTTAGGAAACACCAAGACTTAGCAATTTTATGGAGGGAGTAGATGAGTAGGAGAGAGATTTTATGGATTTTATGAGTACATGTGGGGTTAACATTCATCTTCTGTTGTGTTCGAGATGAGCAGAAATCTAAATATTTTAAATGAGAAAACACTTAGGTAACTTTTAGAAGCTCTTTACGTCCTTATGTTCCGGCAAGTGTTAACAGCTCTTGGTAGTGTTAACAGCTCTTGATACAGCTCTTATGCGGAGAGTCAGAGAATTGTCTTTATTTGGTCTGCACCCTCAGCCATCTTCTGCTCTTCTGACCCTCTTCTCCATTCTCCTCCTGCTTTTATTCCTTTGGTAGGACTCAAAAAGCGTCCAATCAGCAACAAGCATTAACAGCCAATCAGCAATAAGCATTAACATCCAATCAGCAACGAGCTATAACATCCAATCAGGAACAAGCTATAACATCCAATCAGGAACAGTGGGATTCAAAAAGTACCCAATCAGGATCATGCAAGCAGGACGGGAGCAGGCGGCCTAGCTCCCATTGCGGGTCCAGACCAGACGAGGCCGGGTCCCAGCAGCGCGCACCCGCACACACGCCCGCCGCTGCCTCCAGCCGGCTCCGCACAGCACCCGCCCGCGGGGATGCAGAACAGCAGGGAGGTGGTGAGGGGCCGCGTCCCAGCGCCTGACGGTTTTCCCCATCACTTATAGCTAAGAAAGGTAATTTGCTGTGGTGCTTGGGTTTGGTGATTCCTCCAAGACTCTTACCAATAAATAGGATGATGTAATTTAATCCTCAGTAAGGTAACTTCACATTTGAGCACATAAATACATTTTCAGGATACTCACTTCTGGCTCAGTCAATCCCTTTTGTCCCTGCCCTAGTTTCAGAAAGTGATACATCTTTATTTTGTCTATTCCGTCATCTTTCTCAAGACTCTGGTAACATTTTCTCTTATTTTTGAATTCTCCCTTTCTGTTGTTTATAAATAGCCATAAATTTCCTGTATTTGTCTTCAATTTTTACTACTAATTAAAAAATGCAAAAAAGATCAAAAAGAGAGAGAATCATAGATACCACATATCTTTTAAAGTAATTTAGAAAAACTTCTCTCTATGATTTCCACAGGAAGATGCTCATTTGCCAAATTCTTGATTCTCTTTGTATTTGAGTCCTTGAAGATTTCAAACTTACAACATTAATTTATACTAATAAATGTATCCTTTAATATAAATGAATAGAAAGATCATAGTGAAATTTTAATGTCTGGAATTTGTTTAATAGAACTCTCACATCTGTGTTCTTGAGAAGTAAATTAGCTTTATCATCTCTTCACTCCATTGTATATGTATTTTTATTTTCTTCAGTTTCCCCAAATATTGCAGTTTTTTTTTCCAAAAGTAGCTTAGTCCTCTGAATATGTTGTAAGCATCAGACAGAAAAAAGAGAAATGTTGAATATTGGAGTTTTACAAAAGAGAGAAGGGATTTTCCTAATGAGGTCTTAAAATACAACATAAATCTTTTATCAAATCACTTTTTAAAAGCCTAGCTTTTAAAGTTAAAAATTATAGATAATTCAAGATGACTGGTATATAACTACAATTCCATACATACTCTGAATCATTTGCATGGAGAAGATAGATGCTGTAAATGACCAACTAATTCTTTTCTCTTGGAGAGGCCACTCCTAATTAAAAGGCTACCAGAAAATGAAAAAAAAAGAAATGTATTGTTGATCAGGAAGTATTTGGTGGATACCTGGATAGACAGAAGTAATGAAAGGATAACAAGATAGTGAAGTGATTATGTACTTTTAAAAAATTAAAACCTGGGATTACTGAAAAGTATAATTTTTCTGGAATAGTTTAATGTTAGAGTTTTGCCACACAACTTTTCAATCTAAGATATAGCGAACAAATCATTTTTTTAATATTACATGCCAATCATATGCTGGGAAATATATTGAATATAAAATCATATATCTTTCTTGATAGTAGCTGTATGACAAGGTTGTTATAATGATGTGTTGTCCTATAATTACCATTCTGCCTTGCCACTCTTTCTATCTCTGTATACACAGATTGTATTAAGTCACCAGAGAGCACAAGACATATTGAGAGAAGGGAAGGCAACCAAAAATCTAGAGTTCCAAACTGGCATTCAGTTTTTACAAGTGCATCCAGAAAGTTTATTTTATGTAGATTATATAAAGCCTATCCACATCTCTTTATTTCTAGTATTCAATTCTTTGTACTTCTGATTTTTTTTTTTAATTAGAAAAAATTTGAATGTCTTAATGAGGTCACTTGGTGATTCTCTTAGGCAAGATGAATTGTACAACTGCGGTCTGGAGAGAAATACCTGGTCTGCATTCAGGCCAAGAGGAAAAGACTTAAAGAACAGTTAACTGAGCATATGAATGAACAATACTGGAATTGTTGAAAATCTTAGCATATGTTAAAAATTATATGTATCTCATATATATGTTCTGGAGCAAGGGAGAAAAAGTGACAATCCAGAGATAGGATCTCAGTTGGTAAGTTGCATCTAGTTCTGTTCTGGATGCTGTCCTTCTTAAAGGACTTTGATGAGTTAGTGAGTATTAAGATCAGAAGAACTAGAAAAGAAAGGAGACCCTGATTGTGGGCTTTTTTCATTTACCATGCAATATTCTAGGTGTCCTTACATATGACAACCCAAAATAAGTAACTGAGGCAAAGATCCTAATCAATGGAAACTTATTAAGCTGAAGTTTGAGGACACTCCCAGGAAAAACACAAACCACAGACACTCATCTGTGACTTTTTTTTTCTGAAGTAGGATTTGGGAACTTCATCTTAAAGGGGATAGAGCATACGGAAAGAAAAAAATAGGAGGGGTATGGGCAGGGAGACAAGTGGTTACATTCTTGTGAGGCCAAAGAAATCTAGATTTTACTTAAGATAAGATGAATGTTAGAAAATAAAATGGGAGTAAAGGAAGGAATCAATTATGTAGATGTCCCTGGGTAGGTGGAAGAATGATGATCTTGTTTTGTCTCTGTTCTGCACATGGGAAGATAAACTTGTAATCTACGTTATTAGTATGGACTCTAACAGATTTTGGTTTTAGGAGCTAAACTTAGTTTGCAAACCCAAAGTTACAATTTGCATATCCTTGTTTATGGGAGGCCAGCAAAGAACTATCTTGGGGCAGTCCTATATAGATGCCTGAGGGCGTAATGTTAATAACAGCTAATAACAGTAAATAATTTGGAAGAGGGTGGTGCGTGACTCAGCCTCCAGGCTTGACCTTACCTTTTGCACAAGGAGCTGGGGTGCTGTTGTGGTCCTGAGATTTTGATTTTCCTTTACCTTATTTCCTTCACCTAAGCCTTATTAAAATTCTGTGGTGGTAATATTTCAACACATTTTTGTTTTAGAAAACTTAGGATGACATAAGTTAATTAATTTGACTAAAATGATACTACCCCATCTTAGTAATTTCTACTTGATACCTCAGCTACTAATTCAAATATACTCTTGTTGCTTCCACAGTTGACACTGTAAATATTTAGCCACCAGAGTGAGTCAGCAAACAATTGGCCAAATTGATTGCCCTGTCTTTCAGTTCGCTAAACCTAGTTGACACATTGAAGTGTGGACTATTTGAAGTTTTGGTGCTTATGTTTTTAGGGTCCTCATTATAATTCAGATCCCAAACCTGGGAGAGTGTAGTTATAAGTTGTCATTCATTTAACATTTTGAATATGGAAAACTAAGGAAAACACAACTGATACACTAGAGTGTTAGAACTTGTGACTTGTATAAAAATAGCCTCTAGATTATATACAATGATGCAAGAAGAGGAAAAGTAGGTGGGAAGCACCATGGGTTTCCTTTCCCATTCTTTGTTTAATTTTCTTTCAGTTGCTTCTCTGATCCAGAATTTGTCTCCCTCTCCCTAACCAAATTTGGCTATGTGAATTCAACTTTCTGAGAAATTTTCTGTTTTATTTTCCCAAACTTACACTATTTGTTTGTTTGCTTTTTAGCAATTTTATTTTAAATTTCTGAGTGCTGCTTTTTTGCTTTCTAATGGTTCTTTGCTATAGACTACAGCTTTCTATACCTTGTTCTTCATGGCTGCATAGGCTTAGAGAGGAATTTTTTTCTCCAAATATACTAGTTTAAATTCAATCATGTTTATATTTACTCTTTTTTCCTGCATTGATTCTGTTATAGGAAAATAATTTCCAATACTGGAAATCGCTTGACGTCCAAGTGGGTCCTTAGCTTTGTGTGAGAAAGAGTTTAAGGGTGAGATGATAGTGTGAAGTGAAAGCAAGTTTTATTTAAGAAATATACAAGATCTACTCCACAGACAGAGTAGAGGTTAGCTCTTCCTAGTGAGGATAGCAGGCCCTGTGGTTTTCTTGATTTCTTTATTTAAGCAATAGCTTAATCATAAGCTAAGCAAGAGAGGAATATTCATGTTAATTTTTGGAAAGGGGTTATACTTTCTTAGAACTGGGAACCTTCCCCTCTCTTTACTTTATAAAGTCCCTCCTGGAACTATCAAGTGTGAGTTGGAGTCTCTTTTAGCATGTTAATACATTATAACTAGGGTAGAATGAGCTGCAAGGTCAAGCATTGGCCAATTTCCTTGCTGTCTTGGTTTCCACTGGTCTTGACTTGTTCTGTCACCACATCCTGTTTTGATCAGGGTGGTCAGGGGCTTTTAACTCTGTGTTAAGCCATGCCTGCTGGTTTCCTATCTCAATTCTATTTCTTTTAGTTTGTTTTCACTATTTGTTCATGTTGTGCCTCTGTTTAGTAATAAAGAGATTCTTAAAATATCAGGTGACCTTTGACCATCTCATCATATGTAGGAAAGAAAGAGGCACTGAAAAGATTTGTGATCATGGATTTATAAAATTATGGTTTTTAATGTAGTGTGAGTGATGGATAGCCAGTGGTTTTCTATGCAAAGATTCCTTTAGACCTTTTTATATTAGTGGTTTATATGTTTGATATATTTTAGTTAAGGTTATAATTTGTTACATGGGTAACATCTCACATTTAAGTGGGATTTTTTTCATAACTTAGGTGTTCCGGCAAGTGTTAACAGCTCTTGATAGTGTTAAACAGCTCTTAAGTATTAACAGCCTTTGGTAGTGTTGACGCTGGAAATAACTCAGCAGGATACGGAGAATCGGAGAACTGCCTTTATTCCATCTGCACCCTCAGCCGTCTTCTGTTCTTCTGCCCCCCCTTCCCCGTTCTCCTTCTGCTTTTATACCCTTAGCAGGACTCAAAAAGCGTCCAATCAGCAACAAGCTATAACATCCAATCAGGAACAGCTATAACATCCAATCAGGAACAAGCTATAACATCCAATCAGGAACAGTAGGATTCAGAAAGTAACCAATCAGGATCACGCAAGCAGCCCGGCCGGAGGACAGGAGCAGGCTGCGGAGCATAGAGCGCGGGCCTGGACCGGCCGGTGCGGTCCGTCTACGAGGCCCGGCTCCAGCAGTGTGCACCCACACACCTGCCCTCCGCTGCCTCCAGCCTGCTCCACACTGCACCGGCCCGCCGGGATGCGGAGCGGCGGGGAGGCGGCGAGCGGCCGCGTCCCAACCCCGACGGTCTTCCCCATCAAGGGACCTTTATTTCTTTCAGGATCTCAACATCATTCCAATTTTTCAAATTCTATACCCATTTTAAAAAGCAATTATTTGGTCCATATTTTATTTTGCCCAAGTCATTATATTTAGTCTTCTCTTGGACATATTGAAGCATATGTAAATTTTCACAATCTGTTTTACTCATCTAGGGCCCCAGAATATTAATTCTAATGCTCAAAAATGGTCCATTCAAACCACAGAGAGCTCTATAAATTACAGAATTAATAAATAACTGGAAAACACTTTGAAAATGATTCAAACCACGGAAGAATGAATCTGTGTTCTGGTTATTGTTGAGAAATGGATAAGAAATATAGAACTTCTCCTAGGAGGTTTCATATACAAACATACTCATAAATACATACATATGTCTGTATATATATTAATATAAGTTTATATAATATATAATATTTTTCATCTGGGGTGTTTATGGCCAGTTAATAAGTTTAACTACTTAATAGTCCACTGAATCTATTACAACCTTCTAATTCTTTCTTGCTAAGTTAGAAAACCATTAAGATAATGGTCTTTAGTTTATTTAATATGAAAATTTTAATTGAGTGAATTTTATGTGCCAGATGGTATTCTAGGGGTCAAAAATTCATTTGTGAAAATTATAAATTCCAGTCTGCACTCTTGGAGCTTCTAGTTTATTGGGGAAGACAGGTAATAAATATAAAAACAAATAATTATATAATTACATATCAGGTAGTAATATTTTTATGAAGAAAACTTGTCTTTGTCTTGGCTTTATTTACATTTATCTTTTTGTATTTGCCAGATTTTTCTGATCTTCATTCATTGCACATTGTAATTCTCTCATTTTCTCCAGCAGGATTGATTGCTTTTTGTTTTACTATTTGCTGAATTTTTCATTTTTGCCTACATTTCACTTGTGGTATCAATTCTTGGTCATGTAGGGAGGCTTTGTGTCCCTAGTATAGTCAGTAAAATAATAAATGGCTCTATACTTAATATCCATGGACTTATTCTTTGTTGTATCTATCTTTTCTGTCATTTTCACTTTAATATTAAAGGTCAATGTCTACTTTTTACATATTGTCTCTAAGAGTCAATGTTTTAGATTCTTTGGACATAAGAAAGGCTTGAAAATGATTGTGACCAAAAAATTCACTATTGGCTGCAGTATCCCATGAAAATTTCCTGTCATTGGATATAAACTTGGAAACCATGGTGCTTCCTGTGTAACCTCAAACTCCTCCCCAATTTGACTGCAACGGGATAGTCCTTTGTAAGCAATTTCACATTCAGCACTTATGTGAACCACACACAAACACAGAAGCACTTATATTTTAGACTTCATATTTCTTCCAGTAAAAATATTATCAGATTCTTCTGCATTTTCTCTCTTTGGGGAAGAAACATCTAACTTATATACACAGGATACACATATATTTGACATGGTTAAAAAACAGTTGCAGCATGATGAATTTATATACCTGTCCTCTGTTTTCCAGCCCTACATATACCTCCTGTTGACACTGTTATTAGCTCATGCAGATATGTTTATAAATAGACTTGTTCCTCTGTTATACAAATGATTGCACTGTATATACTGTTCTGTACCCTAGTAAATAGACTAGACTGCACGAAAAAATTAACTCTGGAATATCAGTGGTTTATCCATTTCTTGATTGCACTTTATATCCAGCCTGGGTTGGCAGCCAGAAAGTTGGAGTGCCCCAGAGCGCTGCTGTATTCCATCACTCAGGGACCTGAGTTGCCAGTTTCCAACTTTCTTTTTGGCACCAACTGGAACTCAAAGCTAGCTTCTCCACTACACAGCAAAGGAGTGGAGAGGGAATTATTCAGGAGCAATTACATGCTTAAATGAAGTCAATCCAGAGCAATTAGGGTGGCCTAAGCCTCTTCTGCTGACAACCCTTTGGCCACAACTAGTCACATGGTGCCACAACAGCAAAAGAGTTGGGCAACATGATCCTTCTGAAAAAAATGCAGCCTTCCATGTGCCCAGAAAATAAGATATATTGGGTGCTAGTATATAACCTGCATCTCACTCTTTTCTGTTAAAAGAAATCTACCTATTATATGTATCTATGTGTCATCTATCTACCTATCTGCCTACCTCTCTCCTGGAGCTTGTTCTGTGTTAGTAAATGTAACTCTTAAAGACTTAATGTCATATTCTATGAAAATACCAAATTTTATTTACCAATGCTTATCAGCTGGGCCTCTGGAGCAGTGGTTCAAACTGTACCTAGAGCCTTTGAGTCACATGCTGCTCCAGCCAGAGCAGCCAGGATATGGGAAGCAGCACCCTGAGATAGCACAGGGCAGCTGTGACCTGAGTCTGTCCCTGACCTCCAGGCCTGTGATGAGAGGGGAAGACTTTGGGGGCTGTGTCACATTGTTTTTGACTATTAGCATCTAGCTTCCTTTTATCCATGCTAATCTCTTTACCAAGGGGTCACTAGGCTGCACCCTTGAATTTCTCTCTTGAAATCCTTCTTTCATTCTCTACCATATGGGCAGACTTTGAATTTTCCAAATTTTTATGCTCTATGAGGTCTGTCTGGAAGTATCCAGCCATTGCTAATATACATATTCATATTCCATGGCTGGATACCTTCTGGACAGACCTCGCATTTCTCTATTAATTTTAAATTCTGCCTTTATATTATTCTTTTGCAGTCTTAACCATGCATAAGCTGTTAAACATAATCACATTGCATTTTGAGGGCTTTGTTGCTTAGAAATTTCTTCCAGCAGATACCACGCTTCATCAGTCTTAAGTTTGGCCTTCACCAAGCCCAAGAACATGGACACAATGCAGCGAAGTTCTTTACAAGTATCTATCAAATATTAAGGGTAACCTCTGCTCCAGTTTCCAACTAAATACTCCTCATTTCCTTCTGAAACCTCACCTTACCATTAAATATTTATTTTGGTCATAACCATGCCATCAATCTCTAAGGAGTTCCAAACTTTCCCATTCCTTTTGTCATCTTTCAAGTCTCCCCCAGAATCACCCTTAGTGCTCCATTCACTGCAATACAGTGTCTTTCTAGCCCGATCATCCAAACTCTTCCAACTCCTGACCATTACCCAGTTCCAAAGCCACTTCTACATTTTCAGGTATCTTAGTGCTTACTTGCTATCTCTTTATCCATCCATTTGCTTTCAGTCATTTTATATCCTCATAGTTTGTACTTATATCTTGTAAACAACCTTCAGTTGGATTTTTAAATCTAATCTCATAACATTTCTGTCTTAATTAGTATATTTATTCCATTGATTTAATATCATTAGTTGCATTGGTTGTATTAATATATTTACCAATGTAATTTTTGCTCTTTGTCCTACTTGTTTTGCTTTAATTTTTTCCCAGTATGCCATCTTTGAGACTGCTGGGGTATTTTTTACTCATTAATTTTTAAAAAACCTCTAATATACTCTTTCAATTTGTTTAGTTGTTGTCATAAAAATTACAGACTGAGTACAAAACTACTCACAGTCTAAAGTAAAACTAACCATTCCTCCACCAACAATCAGGATTCTAAACCGTTTCATCTTTGCTTGATCCCTCTTGGCTTCCCTGTGATTTTTGTCACATATTCTGAATCTGTCTTGTTTAATAAACCCTGGAGATGCACAAATGTACCTGTAACACTTCTGGGTGTGTGGATTGCTGGTTTACTTCTGCCTTATTTTTTTTTATCATGAGTATCTTAACTTAATTTGGGAGGTTGCTTCTTAAGCTTCAAGACTTGATCAAGTCTTGACCTCAGACATCTTTTTCATTTCACAGAAATCCTCAACTGAAGTCCAGGTTTGCCCAAATGTTTCATTCTCCTTGCATTAAATCAACTTCAGTGCTCTACAATCTGCTTGATTGGGAACTCCTTTTCTTATAGTTTTGTTTTGATAGTCCTTACTATCTTTCTAACTTTCTTATCTTCCAAAAAAGTATAGATTTATAAATGTAGCAATTTTAGTGGTTTTTAGCCAGTGGGGGAAGGTCTTGATTCAAATAATGATGGTTTCTTTCACTGGAATTCAGCTCCATGAAGGAAGGTTCTTTGCCTATATGATGTTTTCTAGGAAGATCCCAGTTAGCATTTTAAAATGCTAATTTAATTCATTACTTTCTCAACTAAGCACATCCACTCCTACCATGTGGCAATAGCCACTGGGCTTGTCCTTGGCAGCTTATATTATATCTCAACTATTCTCAACAGCCTTCTTCAGCCACACCTGTCCACAGCAATCTCTCCCTCTCTCCCTCTCTCCTCTTTCTTCAACCCCTATAGATGCATCTAAGATGCCTCCAAAATGAAGTTATTAGCATAAGAGCAGGATCCTTTTGCATTTCATTGTACACCTGTAACAGCTAGAAAAATGCACAGTATAAAAACATCCAATATTCCTCTTCAGTAACATTTTCTGCACTACAACATTGTTATGATGGAAATAAAGTGACCTTTTTTCCTATTATTTTTATTCCATCCTATAATTTATAGTGACCTTTACTAAACATTAGAATATTGTACCTCTGTAGAAAAGGTAAAAAGAATGAAAAATTGGAAATTGGCAAAAAAGCACATTAATATGGATAAAACTCTGATGTTAATTAGGTTATTTAAGTAAAAAGACTCATTTTCATTTTCCCATGAATGTATATTGGATTAAAAAGACTTCATGGTTGGGACATGAAAATGTCAAATTATTTTGGAGATTGTTGACATCATTCTTGGAGAAGACAACACTTTTAAATCTATTGTTTGGGCAATTCTTTTTGTCATCATAATTTTTTGGAGTCCTTTACACTCTTTTCTGTGTGTGATTTTTCTGTAACTGAAACAATAGAGTTTGATAGAACATTTTTTTCAATCAGTTTCCAGTTCATTTATAAAGAAAATTGCTTTTATTCCTCTTTACAAAGGAATTTAACAATGTATGAGGTTAAACAAAATGACCTAATAGAAAATATATCAGCTAGAACTATAAGATTGAAGGTGTCATACTGAGTTCTCAGAGTATGACAATAATATTGATTCAAATAGCCTCCAAAAATGTATTATCAAATTCCCAAAGTAGCAATAATGTTGTATTTGTTTTATGGGTAAGACATTTACAAAAGGAATTGATATACCAGGTTAATTTGCTTAGTAACATGTAATGCTAATATAATTCAAGACCCTTTTACTTGCTTAAGAAATGAATCTTCTATTTATATAGCTAAAGCAAAGTCAGAAGCTTTGAATTGCAAATCATAAACCTATACAAAGTTTAATTTAAATAGAATGTGAGACATCAACTAGTCAATCCTCTTGAATTTATCTAATGGGAAACTGAGGCCTACTGTTGATAGCAAAATAATAAAATTAACAACTTAAATGTTTAAGAATTCATTATTTGCTTAATTAAAAGAACTGTCATGATGTTATTTACATTTAAAAAGTTCTCGATTGAGAGTATTACAAATTTAGAAATGAAAAGTCACACCTCTGACATTGGTAGTAGGCACTTCTTACTGTCCCAGAAACAATACATCTGTGAAAATTGTTTTATGTTTAAAATTTATACAGTATGTCAAGCACATAGAAGGAAATAGAGAATTTTATAATTAACACATTGTGTCGAAATTAAAATGTCTCTCCATTTATTTCAATGTATACATATTTTCTGAATACAACATTCAGTTTTGCTCCTCTGCCCTTTTGTGTATGATTTTTCAGGTTGTGTGTGTAGTGTCCACACTGATGTCTAAGGGAAACATAGATTATACAGAGAACACCCTTCAAAGCCAAAGCCAGCCTTTACTCCCTCCCTTCAAAGAATTAGTTATTATTCTGTATTTGGATTTATAATTTCCAGTCATTCTCGACTGCATACACATACATACCCAATTTATTGAACAGGAGTACTTATGGGTACAAAACAGAAGTACCTCATTTTTCTCCAAGTGGAGTCTTCAACTAACCTGCAATAAAGTCCTCTTTTTCTACCCTCAACTTGCCAAATTGAATTGATTTGATATATATGGGTTTATTCAGATTTTTTATTTCTTCTTGGGACAGTTTAAGTTAGATCTTTCTAGAAAAGAATAGAATTAAATACTTTTCTAGGTTAGTGGTTTCACATAATTCATTGTCTTTAATGATTAACTGATAAATGAGCAGTAATTTATGTGCTGTGCTTAGAAAACTGCTCAGCACATAGTAAGGGTCATATGAAACTTAGTTATTAGTGTTATTACTATGTAATTTTTAAAAACTAAAGTATCAACATTTGGTAATTATGTCCATTATATTTCAAATTATTTGATGGTGTTTTCTCTATTTTATTGAATAATATCTTCAAAGTGTTTTTCTGTTTTGTCTTATTTTCTCTTTACTGCTTGAATTCTTAAAATTATAATATCTGCATTTCACAAAACTATGTCTGGGACTATTCAGTAACTCTAACTGCCTTCCCAAGATCTTACGTAGCTTTAAATCTATTGATTTATCCTCCCTTCTGGCTATTTTTTGGTCCATTATTAAAGTTCTAACTTATTTAAACAAATCTAAATGTAGTCAGTTTTTTTTTATCATTTCGTAAAACTGATGCTTGTTTGGATTTAGTCACAGTTTACAATGGGTTTGTTTGTTCATCCTTCTGTTTTATGTTTTCAGTCATTCCTTTAGGGTTCAACTTTCTTATTCCTGAAGAAAGTCCTTTCAAGACATGCTATTAGTGGAAATATCATTCGGACTTTTCATCAAAACATCTATATTTTTCCTAAATCTTAACTAGTAACTTAGATGTCTACAGAATTCCAGAGGAAATAATGTGTATCCTCTCAAAACTAGAAGATATTTTTCTGATGACTTTCACTTTTCTTTATGCTGTTGACAAGTCTACTCATCAGCGTTACTGTCATTTCCATATCGTTAATGTCTTTAAGTTTGTTTTGAATAGATCTCTTGTTTATGAAATTCTGTAGTTTAACTGCAATGCATCGATGTGAGATTTATTTTTAATTATCATGTTAAGGAAATATGGTGCTTTTCAAACATGAAGACTTATGTCTTTGGGAGATTCATGTCATAGAAAATTCTTTGTCATTAACTCTTCAAATATTGCCTCTCTTCTCTTGTCTTTACTTCCTTTCAGATCTCTGATATTAGATATTGGTAAGATGCTAACACACTTTCTCTCATGCCCTTCTCCTGGACTTTGGCATTTCCTATTTCTTTATCTCCCTTCGTGGCCTCTTTTGCAATGTCTTCAGATTGATCTTTTACATGAATTCTATCTTCAACTGTTTCTAATGTCCTTTTATAATAATTTATTGAATATTTTATTTCCAAAGTTATATTTTTTCTTTCAAAAGTTACTTGATTTTCTAATACAATTTCTCTTTTTTGTCTTTGGGGATTTTATATTTTTATTAAAATGTCTATTAGAAGTCTGTTAACTGAAGTCCTTAGATATCTAATTTTGCTGTTGCTTCTGCAAACTATTAATGTTTTAACTGGTGCATTGTTTTCTCATGTGTGTAGTATTTTGGAGTCCAAGTTCTTCTTCAGTAGCCTTCTACATGGGAGGTTATATATGGAATGCAGCAAGAACTGTTTGAGAATGTTTTCCACTATAGCAGATAATCATATACTTCTGTTAAAAGAAGTCAGTTGCTGTGTTAATCTCTCACTTGGGGTTCTACGAAAGCAAAAGTTGCGTTCATTTTCATGGGATTTATTTATTTTTTCCCACCTAGGATGCATGTCAAAGCAATCGAGTTTCCCTCTACTTCCCCTACACTGGTGGAAATTTTTTCTGATACCATTTTCTGGTGAGGTAGCGTTTCCACGGGTTCTGTCTTTATATGAGAATCTCAATTATGACTCTACGTTCCCAAGGACCTGGCTTACATGCTTCTTACTCTGTATTTTTAGTTTCTTCTTGATTTGGTGTCCAGGTGGTTTCTCTTATTTTCCAGAAAGTTCAGTTGTACATTAAAAAAATGTTCATTATAGCTGTCATTTCAAGGTATTTGTAGTGGGTGCATTTTCAGATTATTTTGTTATGTTGACCTCAGCACGTGATGTTTTGTTCATTTGAGAGAATAATCACTGTCGTTTGGCCACATTAGGGGGGATTTTTTAAGGATGTAGAGGATAACAAAATTGTTATTGCCTGAGTCACTTAATTATTACACATAAATTATTGCCTGTATTAATGCATATTACTTTCAAGATAAAAGCAGGATAAACAAGGAAGTAGGATTACAAAATATAGACTTACATCTAAGTGATATAATTTTATATATTTATTATATTATTACATGTCATTTCTACCAGATATTATGTGAAGTTGTAAAGTCATTTTCAGGATTTATCCCCCAAATAAAAATAAAACAAATAACATGTGTTTGAATAATTATATACATGTAATGTCATGCAATAAATATAATCATTTTCTATTTGGAGGTCTAACATCAAGATAATGACTTTATAATTTACATATAATATAAATTTTTAAAAATATAGGCACATAAAAGAGCAATGAAAATAACTTGAGGTTTATCTGAAGTGTATTTTTATCATAAATCCTGAGAAAATTAAATTTACAAATTATTAAGATAATAAAAATATTAAGTTAAATCCATTTCCTTGGGAAAATGCTCATGATGGAATGTTAAGTGTATAAATAAGTTTTAAATATACACGAGTTATCCATCCATATAATATGAAAAATTATATTACCAATGGCTAGATACTTTCTGGACAGACTATATATTTTATACACACACACACACACACACACTCTATTTTGTAATGTTTCATTTCACCAAAACCCTAAAAGTGTGTATCTGTGGGTCAGGAGATTATAGATATTTATTTTATTTTGATATCATGCTACATTTTCTAGATTTCCTACAATAAACGTGTATTATTTTTAATAATATAATAACTCATAAAAAGTATCTCTATTTGAGTGTTTTCCTACTTTTTGACACTTTATAATACATGTTTAGTTTCTTCATTATCTAGAAATAATTTTTGTGGCAGTCACAGATCTGTTTATCATCTACCTATGTATAATAAGATTGTAAGTTGATATTCTGACTGTCATTTATATTATATTTACATTATAATAAGTTCAGATTTATGTACCACATCTTAGCAAAGGAATCTCAGCGATTCTTTTAAAAAATTAAAAAGTACATAAAATAGAAGTTTTCATTACTTTCTTAGAGTTTTCTATTTTAGCTTTCTGTCTTTTATTCTGTAACTGTATTTTTCTCTTCAATTTTGCATATAATGTGAATGCCATAGAAATATATCAGTATGTACCAAGACATTCAAATCAAAATGCATCTTATTTAATTATAGAAAACTAGAAACAATTTTAAAGGACAAAAATCATTTTTATCTTAAGCCAAAGAATAAGATACAGGTTAATAATACTGTAATTATTTTAGATTTTTAGATATCCAAATTTAAATATTTGAAAATTTTACTTAAAATATCACATATTAGCTTAAACTTTGTAATTTAGCTTGAAATTTTTATACTCTTGAAACTACATCTTATTCAAATAATCCCCACATATTAACTGTCTCTTTAAGACTACTCTTTTCATAATTATATTACTTTATCACAAAAGGAATTAAAGAGGATTTTATAATGAGAAAATAAGGTAATTATCTTTATCTCTGTGTCTAGCCCCTAATACAAGGCCAGGTTCTCAAAAAACATCATTTTTAATCCTCTTGTGTAGCTAAACCAATACATAATAAATTTCATCCTCCCTCCATAGTGAAATTTAAATAAAATAAACAAATAAATTACCAACTTGCTTCCCTATTCTGCAAATGTGAAACTTCTTGGTGATACAATTGCTAGCTAAAATAAATATTTCACTGTTAAAAAAAAGGGAAAAAAATTATAGGATCTTCTTCCTAGAGTTATTACATGACAATTTATGTACATCTTCTATTAGTAAGGCGGGCGCATAGTAATATATCAATTACCATTGTTATTATTGTTTATTCTGTGATTTTTTTTTTACTTATAGAACTATACAGAGAGACTTTAAATAAATATTGTTAGGACATTTATTTTCCTTGAAAAATTGCTGCACATTTTAGGGTGGTATTTAATAACTTTCACACTATTCATTTAAGTATTAAACTCTACACATGTACAATTCTTTGGCAGTGCAGGCTGTAGCAGGGTAGTGTTTGGGGAAATGAGGAACAGTCTCTGTATAGAGCAATTTTCAACCTCATACAACACACAGAACTCAGAGCAAATCTGGCAGATCAAACATCAGATGATCAAATCTGTTAACAGGGAAACCATGTGTTGTCTAATAATTTTACCAACTATAATGTTAAAGGAAGCATGACCTTGAGATAAATAAGCTCTATAGGACGTTTATTTAAAAGCACAGGCCTTCTGTAATGTATCAAGTTATAAATAAACTCACTTCCTGATATTTAACAAGAACATTTAACTGGTCTTGAGTATGTAACAATTACTTATTCAAATGTATAAAATAAAATATATCATATTCATGAATAAATCAAATTATATATAATTGATATAAAACTGTATAAAGGCATTCCCACTGGGAAATATTTCTCACTATGTATTTGAAATTGAAAATACATAGCACACAGCAAATGTGGTAGCATGAAGATAGTAGAATCGTTTAAATATAATAAATATAAAAAACAGCCTTGACATGGATTTTTATTTTTTGTTATAATCTCAAAAACTATATATTTGATGTAGTTTCTATATTTGGAAATATTTGCATTAAAGGAATTAAATAACTGAGGTATATACTGCTAGGAGATTGGCCACTTCTTCATAAGATTATTCATGGACCAAGGAGCAGTGAGATGCCATCAATAATTAATATATATATGAATTACATATATAAAAATATATATGAATGTCCTCTTTAAAATATTTCATAATTGTAAAAAATTTAATTACAGTTAAACCGAGTACACACTGGAAATTTACATGGTTGTTGAAAGTCTGAGGTCTGAAGAAATTTCTGCTAATGGGAAGAATCCATTAAGAATTGGTAACTTTCCATGGAAATGCATGTTAGACATTGGGGAGAATGCAGTAGAGACCTGGTTTCCCAGGATTTTGCTCAGGAATCTTGTGTATGAATTTCCTTTATTTGTATTATGAAGGTGGAGAAATCTAGTCTCCTCCTTTTTTGATTTCAAGTATCCGTATCATGAGATTGTATGAGTTTGATTTTAGGATATAAAGAATAGGAAAGAATATTTGCCTCTATTAACTCTTCCTGCCTATCAAAATTATAATGTTTTTGAGGACCATCTACTTTGCTCATATTTTTCTGTGTTATATTTAACTCTCATAGTATTCCTGGAAGATAAGTTCTGTTATTTAATTTTATAAATGAGGAAACTGAAACACTGAGAAGCTGAGTAAGTTATTCAGGATCAGAGAGCCAGGATTTGCATATAGTTCAAGATGAGTTCCTTAGGACCAAGAAGTGGAATCCAGATTCTATCAAGCAGGAAAGAGGAAAGGGTAGGAGAAGTTATACCTATTCTCTTTATAGACCTACCCCAGAAAGTGCAGAGCTCACTTTACATTCTTTGCCATCAACCAGAGGATAGTAACATGGCCACACTGAATCATAGGGAAGGCTGGAAAATATATACAGTCTTTATTCAGGAAGGGTGTGCTCAATTCTAACTATAAAAGGAGTGAAAAGTAGATTTTGGTGGATAACTCTATAACAAAGGTTAAGTTTCCATCAAGTTATTCCAATTAATTATCCTCATTCTTTTGAGTGTTTTCAGGATTTCATCAAAGGAACCTGTCATTGTAAAGACTTGCAAAGCAAAGATTGAATAGTTTACATTTCCCATTGCTGAGTTTTCCTTAAGATTTAACTCCAGGAATAATTTTCTGGCATGGATCAATAAGGATTTACTTCAACATATTACTTCAACATATACATTCATCTCTTGAATTGTTGCTAGATGAACTTTCTATTTACAAAAACCTCAAAACATTGGATTCATTTTCTATCATGTACTATGAAATTATTCCAGCATTTGAAGCAGTAGAGTGTAGGGGGCTTTGAAAAGATAGAAATAGGATTTTAATTCTTACTTTTCCACATGTTAGCTGTACAACGTTGGGACTTAGATTCTTTTACCTATAAAGCATGCCTAATAATAAATGCTTAAAGTGATTTTAAGAGTATCAAACTCCCTAAAGGGTATACATTTGTGTATGTGCACAGGTGAGTGTGTGTGTTTACATATATATATATATGATTTTTTAACAAAAACTATTTACTAATTATATTTTATATACTTCTTGGTAACAACATTTTTCTCACTAGATTGTACATTGTAAGATCTTTTTATATGTATAAAATATGCATTTATGATGAGGTATAGGTTTCTATTTTAAATGCTGGTAAATCCTCTATGAGAAAGTGACATTTAGGCAAAATGGTAAAAAAAAAAAAAGGTAGCCAAATAGATATCTTGAATAATGGAACAAAGGCCCTGAGGTGACTGAGTGCCTACCTTTTATGAGGGGAAGCAAGTACCCCTTGTGGCTGGAGGAAAGGGAGGGAAGAAGAAAGAGGCCAGACATGTGCTTGAACAGTAAGGGGACCTGGGTTCCCTAATGGGTATTTTTAGGACTTTGGCTTTTCCTATGAAACAAATGTGGAACCAATGCAGGATTTTGAGCATAGAAGAACCATGTTCTTATTTATGTTTCCAACAGACATTTTGGCTGCTATACTGTAAATAGACCATAGAGGGTGCTTAGGTCTGAATGTGTTCCCCCAAATTCATGTGTTGGAAAGTTAATCCCCAATGCAACAGTGTTGGGAGGCGGGGCCTTTTGGGAGGTGTCTAAGTCATGAGGACTCTGCCTTCATGACTAGATTAATGACATTATAAAAGGGTTTACTGGAGGGAGTTTGGCCCTTTTGTGCTCTTCTGCCTTCTGCCAGGTGAGGACACTGCAGGAAGGCCCTCAGCAGACACAGATGCCAATGCCTTCTTCTTGAGCTTCCCAGCCTCTAGAACTGTTTGCAATAAATTTCTGTTCTTTGTAAATTGTCCAGGGTGTGGCATTTTTTTATAGCAGTAAAAATGAACTAAGACAGAAGGTAGTCATGTATGCTGAGACCATGCAGGAGACTAAATCAGTAACCCAAGGGAAGTGCCATGATGGCTTAGATTAGGGTAGTAGTGGAGGAAATTGGAAAAGTGGACTGATTCTGGATGTATTTTGTATTTAGATACAATTGAATAACTTTCACATAAAGTTTGTGAGAGAAAAAAAGAAATTGAACATAATGGCAATGTTTCTAGACTAAACAATAGAAAGAATAGAGTATCATCAATGGAAAGGTCCAAGCTATGGGAGGACAACCATGCAGGAAGATCAGAGGTTAAGTTTTGGCCATGATAGAGTTGAGATGTCTCTAAATATCCAAATGTAGAAGTCTATGGAGAACATAGGCTTAGAGATCTAAATTTCAGGGAAGAGTTCTAGGATGGAGATGTGAATTTGAGAATCATGAGCAGATACATGGTATTTACAATGCCTTTGGAGGAAATCACCACATGAGTTTGTGGACATAGCAAGGATGGCCACAAATCCAGCCCTGAAGGCCCCCTGAGTTAAGAGGTTGAGAAAAAGAGCCCAGCAAAGAAGACTGAGAGGGAGCTGTAAGAATGGTAGGAGGAAAATTTGGCAAGTCTGAGAGGTTATGTAGAGGCAGCTAAATGCTGCTGACTAGTCAAGCAAAAATCTGGACTGATAATTTACCCCAGCTTTAACACTGCGGAGATCACATGGACATAGAGAAGAGCAACTGCACTGAAGTGGTAAATGCTTTATTGATTTATCAGTTTGGTAAAGCTGCCTAAGCAAAGTAACACAAACTGATTGGTATAAACAACAGAATTTTTTCCCTTCACAATTCTGGATACTAGAAGTCCAAAATCAAGATCTTGGCAAGGTTGCTTCCTTCTAGGAGCTATGTGGAAGAAGCTGTTCCACATCTCTCCCTTAGCTCTTTCTGGTTTTCTGGCAATCTTTGGTATTCCTTGGCTTGTAAAACAGCACTTTGATCCATGTCTTTATATTCACAGGTGTTTGGGGGGTTTCATATCTCCAAATTTCATGTTTTTATAAGAACACCTGTCATATTGGATCAGAAGAATACTCTACTTTGGTATAACTTTGTCTTAACTAATTACAGCTACAACAACTCTATTTCCAAATAAGGTGGCTAAGATTTTAACATATGAATTTGGAGTTGAGCACAATTCAACTTATAACAATTGGAGAGAGATTAAGACAGAATGAAAGAGAGGAAATGGAGCAGTGAGTTTAGAACATTCTTTTGAGGATTTTTCTGTAGAGGGGAACAGAAATGGCACAGTAACTGCACTTTTTTTTCCATTTTGTTTTGGAAGGGAGGGGTGGGTGACTAGAGCTGCTTTTTCACCCATTTTATAGAACAAAGGGACTTTGGAAAACAAGTGCTTATTCTTAGCTAAAGGGATCCCCGTTGCCTGCAACTGAAGAAGCCCCCAGTTACTCCTAGCAGACTAGTTCTTAGTGATTTCCAACAAATTTTAAAGAATGTTCTTAAATAGCACATTCCCTTTTGAGTTATGCTAAACAATCACAGACTGTGTTCAGCTTTTCCAATTCACCTTCGCTAAGCTTTAAAATTGAGTTTGGCATATCAAATAATTCACCAGCAGACTTAAAAGAATCTTTTTGCATTAGTTGCATTAGTTCCAGTATTTATCTAACTCTAAATAATGACTTCTTTAATTTCATGTGCATAGCTGTTGCTCATTATTGAGCAGCTGATTTCTGCAATGGGGAAAAATGAAAGATTCTAGGCAGGTGTAACGGATTGAACTGAAATCCAGGTAAGCCAAATGTATTTCAGAAACTGAAAAGCTGCCCATTATAAGGGATGCAAAATGCTCTCTGAAAAGAATGTCCTAAATCTGTAATTTCTAACCTCTTTCGCATAGGGTTTATTTTCTATTACTTTATACCTACACTTAGGCATGTTCAGGGCTGAGAGTTGACATTAAATAAAGAAATGGACTAGAGGGTTCTCAAACACAGCCTTGCAGCCTTGTGAAGATTCAAGTACACAGGGAATAATTTTCATAGGAAAGAATGAGAGAGGTTCATAAGCTAATAAATCAATTTCTTCTAAATTATTTTTATATTCTTTTAACAAGTTAAAATCTCTAAAGCTGAGAAAGAAGTATATGAATTAAAGTATTAGGAAAACTTATTAGAAATATAACTTTAAAACACTAGTATGTTACCACTTTCTTTAAAAATTCTTTTATTATTTAACTAATAAAATAATTTTTAAAAATAAGTAAAGATTCAGAAAAAAAGGTGAAAATTTCTTTTCAACTCTTTCCAGCCACATTTACTCTCCAACACAAAAAGAGATTACATAAGCAATTTGGTATGTATCATTTTGATCCTTTATTAGCATACTTAACATACAAGAAGAGTACCCTAAAACATCCTCACATAAAATATAGTTCTGATAAAATATATTTATTATCATGCTCTTGCTTTCTTCTCTTGATGATGTCCTGAAGAACTTTTCATATATAAGTGCTTGCCTTAGTTCATTTTGTGTTGCTCTAACAGACTGGGTAATTTATAAACAATAGAAGTTTATTTGACCCATGATTCTGGAGGCTGGGAAGTCCAAGAGCATGGCACACACATCTGGTGAGGTCCTTTGTACTACATTATTCCATAGCTGAAGGTGAAAGCACAAGAGAGAGTGAAAGCAAAAGGAGGCCATACTCATTTTTATAACAAATCCACTATCGTGATAATTGAGCCACTTTTGTGATAACAACACTAGTCTATTCATGAGGGCAAAGTCTATTCACCTTCCTTCTTTATCATTAATTTATATTCATTTGTATTAATTAATGCTATAAATTCTCCTCTAAGTATTGTTATGACCACATCTCATAAGATTTCATATGTATTTTAAAGAAAATTATGCCTAAAGAAAGAGCTCTATTATTAACCAGTACTAAAGAGATTAAATACAGTTCTCTTTGGACCTGGTTGGAGAATTCTTATTGATAAAGATTATCAGAGAAAGAATAGGGAGATAAAAGGATCACCCAGAGAAAATATCGTTAAAAAGAAGGGTGAGAGATAAAATGCGAAGACTAATGTAAATAAAAATTAGGATGTTTGATATTGAAATATCATAATGGAGATGAAACACAAGGCAAATAAAAGGTCTCAAGAGGGTGATAGAATACTCCAATAGAAGAGGAACAGACGCAAGACTGTAGAGCCAATCACACAGACCAGTGAAATCGACGAATTCTGGCCAATGGCAATGCCTCAACCATGACACAGCCATCAACTGTGATGAAAACCTCCAGGCCAATACTGGCAGGAGTAAAGCAGTGCTTAGTGTTGTAAAAAAATTTAATTGTAGGAAAGTTTCCAGAGTGAAATCTTGGGGAAAATGAAATTATTTATTTAAATTGTGCAGAAGGTATAGACTGGATGTCATAAATAACATAATTTTAGAAGTAGAATGGAATCCCAGCCAGACCACAGATGAATTCAATCATAGAGTTTCTGGTCTGATGCTTAGCTGCACCGTCTTGGGCAAGAACACCTTAAATATTTATTGGTCTGTTTGGAAATTTTCCCTAGAAAGACATCTAGGATGAGTCTGAAGTTGCAACCAAGTAGTTCAGCAGCCAGCACTGTGCTCCCTATACATGTTAGGAAAAAGAAAAAACTGAGCTACTGGTCCCAGTTTATAGAGAGGAGGACTGCAGGAATTGAAAGGAAGTAGTGCTGTATAAATTTCTAACATAGCTGTATGCCCTAATGGTTGATTTGCATATGTAGTATTGAGTTATATGAAAGGAGCAAAAATTGTTCAAAATATAGCAGGGACTTTTGGAAATCTTGAACACTTTACTTACCTCAGTTATGATTTTTAATGGCTATTTTATGGTAACTAAACATAGCTCTAAAGATGATAATCTAGACAGGATCATCGTGAATAATTTCCACAGCTTTATGTGGATATAATCCTATATCTAGCTAAGCAAATAGCTTTTAAATCTCAATAAATTAGACTGTTACATAATATCAGGAAATTTAAAGCAAAGAAAACATCAAATTTTGAAATAAATGCTGGTATTTATTATATAAAATGTAAACATATCATTGTTATGTTTACATTTTAAATTTATATGTACAATACATTCCAAACTGCAGGAAAACCCAGGAAAGTATTTGTGATAATACACTATGTGTTTCAAAATTAATAACTTGAAACTTTGCACTATAATTCTCTATTATATACTTTGAAGTAAAATATATAGTAGAAAGAAAGGTATACAACCTTTTTATTTTCAGAGAGTACGGATTGCTGTGTCAAGACTTTGCTTGTAGATTTGATATTTGTAAGGTAGAAAAATGGCATAATATACTCATTTTTTAGTGTACTGTGAATCTTCTAAGAAATTCTGTTTATAAAATTATTGGAAGTACAAGTATTATTGCAATGCTTTTATTTTTGCTGGATATACTGCTACAAATACAGGAATCCGACGCATCAGGAAACAGCAAAGGGATCACAAGTGAGAAGTAGATGCATGGCCTTTGTTTATGCTGCAGTGTACTGAGTGAATGCTAAAATAGCAAATATTATGTTGCTGAGATCTGAACCAAAAATAAACTCTTTTTTTCTGGTATGTGAACTATTTTTCCATAGCATATATGTTGTTAATTTAAGCGAAATTATTTTGAACTTTCCATAGCACATACATAATTTTCAAACAAAATAAAACAGTTGTTTTGAGAGTGATGCTTTCATTATTAGGGTAGCTCAAATCTTTGGTCTTCAACCACTGCAGTGGACTGATACCCAGTCCCTGTCTGTTAGAGACTGGCTGCAGAGCTCCCCACCACCCGACCCACCCCAGGTCAGTGGAAAAATGGTCTTCCTGCTTAGGAACCAGGCAGCACAGCAGGAGGTGAGTGGCGGTGAACAAGGGACTCTTCATTTGTATTTACAGCCGCTCCCCATACCGCCGGAGCTCCGCCTGTCCCACCCATGTGTGGAAAAATTGTCTTTCATGGAACCAGTCCCTGGTGCCGAAAAGGTTGGGGACCACTGGAATGATACTTCATGGTCTCTCTTTTCTCTACCTTTAACAACTCAATTTCACTTTTGTCCACTTTTGTTGACTCTTCTCTCACAGTAGACAATATGCCCCTGATGAAACACACACACACACGCACACACATATACATACATAGATATATACACAAAAGTGGAAATATTTTTTTATAAACATCAAACACTTTCCCCACAACTCTAATGCTTGGCTGGGCTAAACTTTATTCATATTGATTTTTAGTCCTTAAATTAAATGATTAAATGACATTTCCTCAGAGAAAGCTCTCCTGACTCTCTCCTAATCTATATTAGGCTTTGTTCTGTTAGTCTGTATCCTAATCAATCTTTACTTTTGGTATTTGTAATTTTATATTCTTTGGGTGTTGACTATTTTATCGAATGCATCTACAAGGACTATAGATTACGGTGAGTTTACATATTGCTTGGAGCATAGTAGGCCTACAGTAAGTATTTGTTAAATACAAATAAATAAATACATGGGATTTCAATAAAAAAATAAAAATTAAATGAGTTATTTATAAAGCATGTAAAATAGTGACTAGCATGTAGTAAGTGCTCTTAATTTTTAAAATAGAGAATTGTTACGCAGTATGAATTCTTAGAAGTGGAATTGCTGGAGCACAGAATTTATATACTTTTTTTGTAATTTCAATTAATTTTCTCAAGATATAATTTAGCACAGAATTTATATACCTTTTTTGTAATTTCAATTAATTTTCTTAAGGTACAATTTACATATAATAAATTCACCTTAGTGTACAATTCAATGCTTTTCTAAAAAAATATTTTAAATAAAAATAAATTCTGAAGTTACCACACTTACTGCTATATGCTAGCAGAAAAATACAGGTGATGTATTTCACAATTGTTTTGTTATTGTGATCTTTTCCCCCCAGATTCTCATTTCAAAGGTGATATTTGGAAATGCCGAGAAAAATAAGCAAACATTCTCTATCAGTTTTTCTTTACACCTCAAACTACATTTCTTAGGGTGAAGGATATTCTTATTTATTTGTGTGAAAGGGCACAATTGACTATTCAAACTCCGGGTATAGGTTGAGAAATATATTGAATTATGTAACTAATGCTGTATGTTTTATAAAGCAATGATGGGATGAATTGCAGTTGTCCTAGCACCATTGTGATACTGTGACCATTCTTTCATGAGATTCTGGCTCCCACGGGATTTAAATTGCTAGCTCAAGGAGCTAGGAGATATTTCAGATTGTTTGCTTAGTTGGCCGAGTGAAGCTGGTCTCAGTGGTATACTGTCATAAATGATTTTGAGGAGGATAAATCCCTTAGTATTGTAAAAGAAGACTTAGGTGAGGTAGTTATGTTGGAGTGGATTTATTAATATTATATATGACAGTCATTTATTGCCATCTCTCTGCCCTGCTACGGACCTCACCCCTAGAGGGCGCTCTCTTCCGAAAAGAACAGAAATACTTTGTTGTCAGAAGCATCAGGGCACTTCAGTGGTTGTCTGTGTTAAGCCAGTGATGCAAGGAGGAGAGGATCCACTGGAAAAGCTCCCTGATTTCAGTAAGGAAGTAGCAGCATGACAGGTAAAGTCAGAGTCCTTGTAATAGCTAATGGATAAGGTGCATAACAAAGTGGGTAGACCTTTTTGAGTCATTGCTAGAGGCTAATTGAGTATAGTATCTGTAGAACTCAAAAGATGGGAAGTTCACTGAGATCTTTCTCATTCTTTTTAACTGAACAAACTTTGGGTATAATGAAAACAAAACAAAACTGTACCACCCTGGGGAGTCAATCCTCTTACCTGAATCACTTCACAGCACCTCATTTATCCCTTTGAGTAAATGGGAATATGGGTACCTTTGAGAAAGGTTCTTGTCATAACATCATTAGTTTATATTATAGATTTTTCTGCTATCTTTCCCTAAAGACACCAATGCCCTTTGATCAGAGTCGGTGTGCTGGATAGATATTTGGAGGGTTATTGACCACTGGTTCTGAGATGATGCTGTTCTGTTCTGGGGCATAGAACACCATTCTTGTCTTCCAGGCAGTGTTGTGCCTGTGGGCATCAGATGATCAATGGAGTCTTGCCCTCATTCTGTCTCTCAGTTGGCCCAGGGGCTCGTGAAACAATATTGCATTTATTTCCCAAGTGCTACAGCATAACACTGGCATTGTAGCAACTGGCACATAGTTTGCCTGGGTGTTTGATTCTGATTATCAAGGTGAAATACAGTGTTTACCACACAAGGAGGAGGGAAGTTGAATCTCTGGAATCCAGAGCATCTTCTGTCAAGGGATAAAAGGTAAGAGAAAACAAAGAAACCTGGACAGGTACGTCTGCCAAGAGATCATACCTCAGGAATATAGATTTGGATCACTTTACCAAGTAAGAACCCTGGTCCACTAAAGTATAGCCTGAAGGAAAAGGGAATATTGATTGGATCATAGAGAACAACATTATAAATACTGATAAAACCCTGGTGAACAGTTGCAAAAATGAGAACAAAAATAGCTGTTCATATTCTTCTTTCATTATCTTGTATGTTATTAACTAATTATTAACCATGTTCTTTTCTACTTTTTCCTTTCTCTACTATTGTTACTGAATTTTTTGTTGTGGTTACCTTTTATAATTTGGCTGTAATTTACAGGAAATAAAGACAGCATTTAAACTGTAAGAGAAGAGTCTTAACATTATCCAGAATTAAATGTAATAATTGATGAGACTTATAATTGATGGTCTTCCCTCTCATGGAGATGAGTACACTGTCACTTATTTGAGGATTCATTGTATTATATCATGTGGGAACTGGTGGCTGTTGCCATTATTTGGGAGTTTACACTTGATCTTAGCCAAAAGGCCGAGAAGCGATATTTGGGAGTTTAAATGTAAGAAGAAATCTGTGTATAAGTGTGGAGTAGCCAAAGGACCACTAGTGTAGATTGTCTTGGTCAATATTTATTCTAACACCCAAAGCTGGGGTCCAGATGTGACTTAGGTTCCACTTGAGGAAAGCTTCTTGGTGACAAGTTCAGAGTCTGTTGCTTCTTAATGGTGGTAGAATCAGCAGTTACCTTGGTGCCCCAGTCCTGCCTAGATTCAGTTTGTGTACCTTTCAAAGAATTCTTTGAATAATCTCTGTTCCCTATTTAGCCTGTTTTTATTTAAGTTGGAATGTTTTCTCTTGTCCAAAACTAAGAACCCTGGCTCACATAGGAAATAATATTACAACCTAAGACCATGTTGAAGTTCAAATAAAAACAAGCATTTGAAGGAATTCTCTAACATTCCTACACCTTTTCACTCACTTCTTGAATAGGGATATTTACTCAGCTCTGCCTATCTTCAATGACTGGCGTAAGAATCAACTGAGAGTAAACATGAAAATTACTATGAACTTCAGAGTCACATGAACAAAATGTAAAAGTTAATGTCATTCTACAAAGAGCTGTAAGAGAATAGGGTTGTGGTTGGAAATAGGTACACAGAAAGTTGAGAAGTGAAGGTCGTCAATATTTAAATGTTTCTAGAGAAGTCCCAAGAGCATGTATGTATGAAAAAACCTATGGAATGTCAATTGTTATTGAATTCTTAAAGATAAGAAGAAGCACAGATAACATATACCATGGAGAGAAAATAAGATGAAACAATAGAAAGTGATCTTCAAAATTTATTTTATGCTTGTAATTGATGAATATGATTAGTTAGGACATAAGAGGTTCTTAAAACGTAAAAGCTAGAACAGAGGCAAAACATCAACAGATTATAATTGCCAAAGATTTTGTATATGTTCAGTGTTAACACAAAGTATTTTTGTTCAGGAACATGAACTTAGTTTGACATTTCATACTATAATATCAAATTATGGACTATATTTTAGCATAAAAAGAGCAAAGAAGTCAGAATACATAGCATAAGCTCTGAGGCAGCTTCTCTGATATGCATTCTTTGTGGTAATTTTAGTGTTAAGTATTATGCAGCAATAGTTATTTATCAGTAGTATAATCATGGACAATGTCATACAATAAGTTATCATAAAGAAGATCATTTCATTCTCCAATGAGAGAAATATCAGTTAAACTTATATTCTTAAACAAAGATAAAAACGAATTCATAGTTTAGACCAATAATATATAGCAGCAGTCCCCACCCTCTTTGGCACCAGGGACCATATTTATGGAAGATAATTTTTCCATGGATGGGGGTGCAGGATGGATGGTTTCGAGGTGATTTAAGCACATTATATTTATTGTGCCATTTATTTCTATTATTATTATGTTGTAATATATAATGAAATAATTATACAACTCACCGTAATACAGAATCTAATGCCCCTGCTGATCTGACAGGAGGTGGAGCTCAGGCGGTGATGTGAGAGATGGAGAGTGGCTGTAAATACAGATGAAGCTTCACTGTTTCCCTGGCTGCTGCTCACCTCCTGCTGGGTGGCCTGGTTCCTAATAGGCTATGAACTAGTACCAATTCTCAGCGCAGGGGATGGGAACTGCAAATATACAGGATAAACAAAGATGCAGCCCTATAAAACAAAAAGATAATTTAAAATAGTAAAATTATACAGCAAATCCTATAAATAAAGCATGAATGTCCTGCATTTATATATAATGTATATGCTCTTAATATATTGAAAAGTATACATATAACACAAATATGCAACTTTTAATTATTATACATTTGATTTAAATTTTATCCCAGTGTACATAGGTAGAGAGGCACAGACTTGCATTTAAATCTGCTTCAGCAATTACAGTTTTTAGCTATATGACCTTGGAAAACTTCCTTAATATCTTAGACCTATGTACATCTTATTACTCAAATAACTTATTTATTACTTCTACAACTTATTTTAAAATTTGAATCATTCCATCTTGTTTTCTAAGCACTGTTTTTTATTGAATCATATTTCTATTTTATGCATGCCACATTAACTTGAATCTTTGAAATTGCATATTTTCTTTTTTTCTTAAAGTTATCTTTCATTTTCTGAATTACCTCAGTTTTCTATTAAATCAATCATCATCTCTTTTGATCTTGATTTCTCTCCTCATGGTATTATATTTTACCCAAATGTCTGGTAACTCTATTTAACAATGAGGTTTTAAGCTAATAATTATATTCTCTGGAATAAGTATCTCCTTTGTATATGTCAATCTGATCCCACAATCATTCATTATCCTCAACAATAGAGCTGAGTGTGAGATTCAGGTAACTGGGTTGAATATTTTGACTTGAGTGAGGCTCCATTTGCTTCTGGGCAGAACAAGTTTGCTTATGTTTTTTTCAGAGCATTTTTCTGTATAGCTGGAGTAGGGAGAAGTTTGAACTGACTTGGCTAGTCTGTATAGTCTGTACAAAGTTCTTTAATAAATTATTATACCTGTGGCTGGCTTTATTTTGCAGATACAACCACAGCAATATCTTCCATTCATCACAATCTTCTTATCATAGAATGTGACTTTGACTCTTCTCACCAAAAGGTGAATTGTATGATCCCCCCCCCTTGAATCTGGGTGGCAGATATGACTTCTTAGGCTAGGTCATAAGAAGTTATAAAACTTCTCTCTCTTTCTTCTTGGGACACTCATTCTTGGAAATTCACCACCATGCTGTAAGGAAGCCCATGCAACCACATGGAGAAGCCATGTGTAGGTGTTCCAGCCAACAGTTGCAGTTGAGGTCTCAGTTGACAGCTAGTATCAACCATCATCCATGTGAGTAAATGAGTGAGGCTTTAGAAAATACCAGCCTCATCTGTGGAATCCCTCCTGGATTTTGAGTCATTGAGTCAGCTCCAACTTTAGAATCCTTCCAGCTATGGCCCCAGGTATCATGGAGCACAGACAAGGTGACCCTGTTGAAATATTTAACCCACTGTAACAATATGTATAGATAATAAAATGATTACTGTTTTAGGAGGCTTTTTTGCCACTGTTTGTGGTATTTTTCACTCAGTAACAATGACTTGAACACTGGGTTCATTTTATTGCCACAAACCATTCCGTTGTATGTATTTACCGACCTGACTCTGCCCTAGAGCCTTATTTGTGCTTCACAGAGGAGAAAGACTTCTGATTCTGAGGCATCTTCTGTCATGGGTGTGTTCAGCCCAGTGATAACTGTGCTATGTCTTATGCATTAATATGGTACCCATTGTCTATCTTTAAGAAACCCATCAATACATCTGCTTACTAATTGTAACTTGTCCTTTTTCAGGTATGTAAATGTTTTATGCAAATTCAGGGGAGATTAGAGAAGGAGAACATATGTGATCTCTGTACTAGAATTCCAAAAAAGTCTAGTTAACAGGTGCTTCAAAATCTTTGTCACTAAAATAAAAATTCCTGTTCATAAAAACATCTGATTGTCCCTTTCATGTAGCTTTTACATTTTTACTCTTTTATAGTGGCCATTGTCTAGAAAATTATAAAAAAAAAATTCTGCCAACCAGTAAAATCTGAATCATAATTAATCAATGTGAAATGATGAACAATAAGACTGAAAATCTTGGAAGTTAGGACTGCTTGGAAAATGTCATTCAGATCCTTCCAGAAACCAGTTCTAATTAAAGGCTCAACTGTTCGGGAGGCATATTGATTCTGAAAGTCTACCAGTGTTTCATGAAAGAATTTACTGATTGATTTTGCCTAATGATCTGCAAGCCTACTTATTGAGCTAAAATATGAAAAATGCCTACGTCAGAGAGAGAGAGAAAGAGAAATCAGATCACGTATAAAGGCTATGGAATCTTAATGGCTTCCAAATGTTTAATTATAACACTGGAAGTTTAATGTCAACTTAAAAATATGCCTTCAAAATTTTGAGGAAAGTTTATTTCCACCCTAGAAATCTATGTCAAGTATAAATATCACTTGCATGGAATAATGGGGTTTTTCAGACAAGGAAGATCTCAAAAATTTATTTCCATGGAATATTTCTCAAGAAATTTGAGTTTTTCCAAAACAAAGTAATGAAACCAAAAATAGTATTGAATAGGATCCAAGAAAGAGGGAATCCAGCACAAAAGAGGTCATAGAAAATCAACATCTCAGGGCAACAGCTATACAATATACTTGGAGTTTCCGTCTCTTCCTGTGAAGAGACACTCTGGGGGCTCTGGGAGAGATGGCTACGAGAAGATGACAATGATACTGTACCTGATGTGTTTAATATACTGGGACAAGATTTACACTTATGAAGGGAATTTGGTGCAACTGATTGATAGGTACATAGCAAACTAAGTAAAATAAGTAAGTCATTTTTAAACTCCAGGTAAAGAGCTCAACCACAGTTAAAATGTAGTAGAAGGAAAAGAAGTCATATATACCATGTGGCTCAGCTATGAATAAATGTCTAGAGTCATAATTTTTTCTTATGTGTTGAATAAGTACTGAGTAAAACTTCCTGAATTTTGGTTCAAACAAATAGAATCTGAGGCCATTTCCTGAGATGGTGAAGAAGAATGGATGAGAAGCTGAAAGGGGAAGCAGAGATAGTCTCATTCAAGTTCCTTATGGAAGCAGGAAGAATCTAGTCATAACAAGAGTGTTAGGGACCATTCCCGTGGACAAGGCTGAGTGTTACCAATCCATTATTCATTTTCCTGTTCTTTCTTAGGGACCTGTTCCCATAAAGTCAAGGACAAGGATGTGCCCAATAGAAAAACAGTATTTCTTAGATTACCTTTGGGATAGTTTTGGCCGTTGAAATACACAGTCTCCAACTTAATGATGGTTCAACTTATGATTTGGTAACTTTGTGATGGTGCAAAAGTGATACACATTCATTAGAAACCATACTTTGAGCACCCATACAACCATTCTGCTTTTCACTTTCAGTGCAGTAAATTCTACGGGATATTTGGCACTTTATTATAGAATAGGCTTTGTGCTCAATGATTTTGCCCAACTATAGGCACATTTAAGGTGGGTCAGGCTAAGCTATGATGTTATTAATAGGTAGGTTAGGTGTTTTAAATGCATTTTCTACTTAACCATATTCTGAAAATATGGGTTTATCCTGAGGGATTTATCAGGACAGATCTTCATTGAGGAAAATCTGTATAAGAAAATCCTTGAGATAGTGATTCTGGGAGGTTATTTTTTAAAGGGGCTGACTCAGCTGGGAGGCAGACAACTTTTTACCCTTGGATGATCTACAGATTTCTTGAGAAAAAAAGAGTAAAAGAGAGGGAAATCTGTGTCTTATTTGAGTTAAAGTTATTTGGGTTTTCCAGCATTTATTACTAAACTTAATATTGATGGAATTATCCGTGTTACATCTTTTGTTTCATTGAAAGGTCCTTAGTCAATATGTATCTCCCTCATAGTATTGCTCCCTTGAAATGCCTTTTGATTTGCATTTTAAGTCTCAATTTATCTTTTCAGGTAGAGTTCCTCAAACTCTCTGTAGTCAAGAATAAACTTATTAGTAATTTTCAATTTGTTGCAGATTCATTTTTGTTAAAATATATAATTGTGTGCTTGGATGTCATGGCAATGCTATTAAAGGTCTAAATACATATTCCTAGTTTATACTTAATTTTTATACTTATCTTGTCCCAGGCCAGCAGTGGTGTGTGCATTACATTTTAACTTGCACTGCCTTAAGGGTGATATCAAAATCTATATCATATATATGCATATTTAATGTTATCATTACAACTCACCAAAACAACATTTAAACAGGTATAGAACTATAATTTTATCTGCATTTGGAAAGGGAAAACCAAACCAGACACAAGTAGTTTTACTTCTGAACAAAATTTTTTACTTTCAACTTCTCCTCTTTGGGAGGAGGGGAGAAATATTGACGTCATTCTGATTTTTTTTTCATTTGTATGTAATATTTGTATTTCAAACTAACATTTTGATTTTTAAATTGGATATTTCTAGGACGTTTTTTTTGTCCTTACAGTGAAAACTTTTGCCAAGATATATCTAGATATTAGTCCATTTTAATTATATTTTTGTTGGTAACTAATGAGTAGTCACATAAATTTGTTTAGTTCAAAATAGTTTTCTTCTATAAGATATTCTTCTATTTCCTTCTCTTGCTTTCCAAGTTTTCACAGTTTAGATTTTCAGCCTCAGTCCTGCTTGTGTAACATGTTCTCATTCATTTCTCTTTCTTTTTTGTTTTCTGATTAGGAGTGACTTTGAATATCACTTATTTCATTTCTCCAGAAGTAAGGCTTTGCTTTAAAACTACATCTGTTTAGTCTACTGAAAAAGACACCTGGGAACTTTCTCCTGATTGCTTTTATATGCCCACTTCAGAGTCTTAGTTTTAATAATTTTATTTGTTTTGTCTAAAAGACATCTGCTGAATTGAGCCAGTCCTTTTGCATCGCTATTCTATAATAAGTGAGTTTAAACTTACTAAGGATTTTTTTTCTCTTCAAATTTCCTAACGAATTCACTATGTAGTTTTAGGATACACACACAATTTTACCAAAAGCAGTTTCCTAATTTGGACATTCATGGGCTATATTTCCTTTCCTTTGTATAATTCTTTACATTTTCTGCCATTTTACTTTCTAGTATAATCTGAGTTCAAGTTTATAATGCATTCTTTAAAAAGAAAGTACTGTAGAGATTGAATCAATAAATAAATGTGCATTCAGCAACATTTTTCTCTTGGGCTTTAGATGCCTTTATTATTATTCATAATTTAACATTTATTGAGCACTAGGCCTCCTACTCTGTTTGGAACAGAGACATAGATGCTGTCTCTTCCCAGCAGGCTTTTATCCTCATGAAGAATTCAATTATTAAAAAGTCTCAAAAGTTAACTCTCACCATTAGAAAAATCAAGGGAGAAAATAGACCATAAAGTTTTAACAAACTTTGTATTAACATTTATTTTTGCCCATAAAGCCTTGCCCTGATGTCTGCATGGAGATTAGAATCTTGCTAAAAGTGTGATTGACATGCCAAAGTATTAACGAAAAGATATGACTCTCATATCTGTAGTATAATATTATAGGACTGAACCCTAAGTGAATTCAGTTAAAACTGGATTAAACAGAATAGCTATCTGACCCAGATTCAAAGTCATTTGTATTTCAAAGTATTCTAGATAATCTTGGTCTGATTCATTGTTGCTGTAAACACTCAGTTTTAGTCTCAAGTGGGCTTTAGCATCTATTTTAGTTGAGCAATTTGGTAACTTTACTGGTTTATTCTGAGAAAGTCAGATCCTGAAGGTAATTCTATAATCTGCATGCCTTGTTTGGCTTTTATAAATTAGGTATAAATTTGACTAAAGCTTAGGACTAATCAGAACTATAAGGAATGCTTATTGTCTAATAGCAATCTCTTCCTTTTTGTACCCAATTTTTACCCTAGTCCAACCTGGAACTACAGTCTTACTTCTGGCCAAATAAGAAAATTAAATTGAGAATGAAGTACCAGGAAGATAGTTACTGATGTTTTGTCCTCTACCCCTGATAGTCTGTCTTCTACAGAAGTTGATGGAATTAATTTGCTATTTGCAGTATTGGAAGCAGAAAACACAAACAAAACAAAAAATATGCAACATAAATTCTGGAAATTCAAACAAATTATAATTGAGCCAATTAATTTCCTTGATCTTCTCTAAGTCACATATTTACAGGTAGAGAAAAATTAGCATTCAGGTCTCCTGAAATTTAAACTTAGCCTCCTAATATTCTGGGATTGATATATCCAACTGAATTCTGCAAGCATGGCTCTTGCTGAGAAAGAGCTGAGTACTTGCAAATTAGCATGTAAATAAATAGCAATACTTCATGTGAATAGGTCTATAAACTTGAAAGGTGAATAGCAAATCATCAGTCCGAAGCAAAGGTATCATATTGGTTGCCTTCAGCTTCAAGGGATGGGATGCCTGATTTAAATAAGTATCATGTTAAAAAAAATATATTATCTCCTCCCACAAGAAGTCTACAAATAGGGAAGACTTCAGGTACAGTAAGTACTCTGATGCTCTTGGTTACCATGATTCTCTTAGTTTTACTTATTTTCATTGTTTAGCTTCATTGCCAGGTTGATAGAAGTTTAGCTGTAGTGGTTTCAGACACTGTACATAGTAATGCCAATATCCTGAAAACAATAGAGGTGAACTATTCTTTATGTCTCACAGAGAGTCAGGGAATGTCTCTGAGAAGTTCTTTCATAGCAAACTCATTACCTGTTAGCCAGGACTGAATCATTTGACTTTCCCTCAACCATTCACTGCAAACAGAAATGAGATTTCATTTGGTACAGATGGATATGGAAAATGGAATGACCGTAGCCATGGTAGGATGTCATTTGTGTAGAGTAAAAGCATTTGTAGAAGAAAGTATCTTAAATTGAACCTTTTAGAAGTGATAATGCTAATAATATCTTTCTGTTTTTAGAAATAACATGCTATAATTCGCAAGTGTCTGTCCTCTACTTTTCTATATTGGGCCTTAAAAACAAATTTCTTCCAATTACTAATTTCCTTCCATTTTTTGTCTGATAAAGTCTCTATGAATCTCATACCCCTCTGTCTTACATTTTTACTCACAATTGCTTCTATAAACATAAGTGTTGATAGTATATCTTTTTTAAACCTTGAAATGTAAAATTTTTTAACTTTTGAACTTCTAATACTTAAAAAAGTTTTTTTTTTGAACTTATAATACTTTTTAAAAATGCTTCTTACAGTGTCTAAGAAATAAAACTAGACTGGTTTTATTAAATTCCTTGGATTATTTTCTGCATTTTTAATTACTTAGAATGATTTATTGTTTTAGTTTAATCTACAGTCTTTTATGATATACTTTTGAAAATTCACATAATTCGGTGACAAATCTTTCCTGTATTTCTTCAGTACTCTTTCTTTGGAGAGGGATCATATCTACTGCAGAGGTGAATGTACCTGATTTAATAACTTTAAAATTTGAGATAACTTGAGGTCTTGGTTCCTTTCTAAGATCTGGGCTTGCCTAAAGCTATAGAAGAAATGAGAGAAAGAACTTTGTATTACTATGCAAACTGTGATCTACACAGTGTAAAGTTTGTTATCGGACCATGATGAGACAAGTACAGAAATTGAGAATAAGTGTTTGGTTTACTCCATTTGTTGAAAAGAGCATAGAACCATTTGTATATTGTAGACCCCACAAAAATAATTGATGTTGGAGTGAGCCGCAGACTGTCCTGGTATGTAATGTTTTAAAGCTAGTTTGTCAACTGTAACCTAAAAATATAAAAATTCCAGAACCCATTTTATGTCAGCAAAAGATAATAGAAGTGTCACTATAACTTTACAAGATAAACTATGAGAACTAGCTACTGATGAAAGATTGAAAATGAATTTTAGAGTATACTATTAATTGCTTCATTTCAGATAAACATTAAAGATGACTATCCTGAGCTTGCTGAAATTGTTTCATAATCTCTTCTGTTCCTATCTACATACCTCAGTGAAACTGGTTTTTATGCTATGAGTATCATTATAACAGTTTTGATATACATTATATCCTCCCCTACAAGTAGTGGAGTCTATATAACCAAATTAGATAAGTGAACAGCAAAAAGACAAATGCATTTGCCACTTTAACACTGTTATTTATAGACACATTGTTCATTCAGTGTGTCAAGTATGCCTGCCTATAGTTGTTTTTTATGGGGAATCATATTTCAAACATAACTTTTTGAACAAGTAAGATTGTACAGAGAAAAAAAAGGAGTTACAACACGTACAGATTTTGTAATTCTTTTCTTTTTCCTGTGTTAAGTTTTAGAATTTTTTCAGCTTTTACTTTTGTCTGTTTTTATTTTATTGTTCTGGTTGTTTTTTGATTTTAATGAAATGTTGACATATAATAGATTAGGGAAAAATGGATTCTTTACCACAAATATTTTGAGAAGCACTCCTCAAGGAAAAGGACTATATCTATTCTAATCTTACATAAAATTAGTATGTAATGAAAATATAAATACCTATAAAATGGAATTCAGCTTTAAAATGAAAAGAAACAAGAGGTTGTTGTATAGGTTGTATCTACAAAGATCTCTAGAAAAAATTACTACTCCCCTTCCTAATTATAACCCCTCTACTCCCTAAACTTTTCTTTGTAAACCTGGTAGGGAAGGAGGGGAGGAGCAAATTACTATATTATAATGGAGTCATAATCCACATGCAGATGGATTTAGGGGCCTGGCTATAGACAAGAGGCATATGAAGAGGAGAAACAAGACTATAGTCAAGGGAAGGGTGAAAAAAGGAAAAGACAGACAAAAATGGTGAGTGTCAAGGAAAATAATTAACTTTCCTTCCACCCTATTGAGAAGGTCTTGGTATCCTACATACCTTGGGTAGAAAGCAAGCCAAACAAGCACTAACTACTTCTTAGACTATTATTTCCCCAAGGCAGTCAAGTTTTGAAAAACATATTAAATTAGCTGGGAATATAGTTCCAGAAAGATCAAAGAAGAGTGGAGAGAAGTCAGGTAAGAAGAGAATGCTGGGCGCTTTCACAGGTCAGGATATGTGATGAGTCCTGAGGAACTTGTAGCCTGAATTTAGAAGGCTGTTCACACAACCTTCTAGCATGAATGATCTGGGAAAAAAACAGAATGCTGGTGAGTGAGCTATAAGAATGGGTTAGGTAAATGATTTATATTCTAAGATGGTACAAATATGCTCAACTAATACTATTTGATAAAAATAATATGTAATATTTTAGTATTCACTTTGTACCAGGCATATGCAAATTGTTCATAAAGATTATTTTATTTAATCTATATAACAATCCTGTCCCCTGTGATATTATCATCTCTATTTCATTGATAAATAAACTGAAGCTTGGACATTTGTGGCTATTAGATGCTCTTAAATACTATTAATCCTAATATTATTCTGCTTCAATAATTATGATATTTCTTTGTCTTTAGGTTAAGAGTTCTCATTTCATATTTCAGATGCCACCAAAAATTTGTCAAGTTAGAAAGGGCTATTGCATTCTTACTGCATTCTAAAACTAATTACTCTGGGAGAACATATGAGCAATTTAACAAATACAAGTTCTACATATTTTGAAGGCAAATAATAGGGTAAAGATATGGGACAAATGAAGGCCTTCAAAAAATTAGAGACATAATCAATGATAAGTTATGATATACTTTAAAATTAGAGTGGAATTGGAATGTTCCTAACACAAAGAAATAATGAGTGCTTGAGGTGATAGATACCCCAATTATCTTGATTTTTATACAGCAAAGTGGACCCCCAAACTGGGGTCCACCTGAAGGCCAAGTAGGTTCTTCATGCAGGAAATAATTAAAGAGCTAACTGACAGAGCAAAGCAAGAGCATGTTTATTAAAGTAACAAAGAAACAGGAGGAAGGCTTGCTCCATAGGCAGAGCCACAGCTATCTCAAGAACAACAGAAAATAGCACCTGTGCGTTTGATGTCTTATTTTATACCTTTTATTTAACTTTATGTTAAGTAGAGGGAGGATTATTCATAAGATTTCTGGGAAAGGGATGGGGAGTTCCCAGAACCTGGGGTCTCTGCTCTTTTTAAACCATATAGGGTAACTTCTGGGAGTTGCCATGTCATTTGCAAACTGTCATGGTGCTGGTGGGAGTTTTCTTTTAATATGCTAATGATTGTGAGTAGGGTATAATGAGCTGTTAAGGTAACCTAAGATGGTTTTTCCTGGCCATCTGGGTCCTGGCTGGTTTTGGTTGGTTTCTCCACCTCCTCCTGTTTTATCAGAGACCTTGGTTTGGGTCTAAAGGATTCTTTATCTCTTTATAGAGTAAGGTCTGCCTGTGGGTTCCCTATCTCAATTTGATTAATTCACATTGTATCCTTCTATCAAAACATCACATTTACCCTATAAATACATATAGCTATTATATATCCATAATCATTAAAAATAAATTTTTTAAAAAATTAGAGACATTAGAATGACTATTTCAAAACAATGTTTTGAATGTATTTATTATCTAAATTCTACCAATCCAAGAAATTGTCTTTTAGATTAATTCATTCCCTAGTGGGAGAAATTGAAAGAAAGAGAAATGCAATAACTGTCTTAACCTCTACCCATTTATACAGGGAACAGTATACATAAACCTAGTCAATCATGGCCTGTCTTGGACTTCCAACATTCGAACTAGAAGGCTACCCCCATCTTCTGCCCTTGGCAGACATGACCAATGATGTATCAGGACATTCTTTCCTCCTGAGTTCAAATTGGACCTCAGAAATCTTAGAAACTGGCACACCAAAATGCCATTTCTTATTAATGGATTATGGTTGATACAAGAGATGACACCTGTTTGCCATTCATGTATTAAGGGAATCCTTAATGAATGAAGCAAGGCTTCATTCTCAGTTGTATATTTTAAGTTTTAATATAGAGTTGGCCAAGTGCTATATAAATTTTGAGCAGAATATTGCTATAATAAATATAACATCAGTTGCCTTAAATGTTTGTCAAAGCTGCTCCAACCACAGGAAACCTGCAACCACTTTTTTATAACTTCCTCAGTCTTTGAGCATGTTTCATTCAAATTTTGACAGTCCACTTGGGTTCACTTTTGAACCCTGATAAGAACAAAAAGCCTTTAGTGGAGCAAAGAGGAGGTGATAGCTTTTGTTAAACACTTTTTGTTGTTGTTGTTTTTGTTTAAACACAGGTTTTTCTTAAATACACTTTTGACAAAGAGCAATGACCCCTGGGAAAGAAGAAAACAAATACTGTGAAAAATATATTTGTTTTTACATTTTTGCTTCATTTGCATGTTGTAAACCCCTCAAATCATTGAAATAGAAAGATCTACATTTTGATTATCTGCCTTGCTGCCTTTTCTGCTTCAGTCCCTTAACTGCAAGTAAATATTCATGTCTTAGGAAAAATACAGAATATGGATTGTATAACAGAGTATCAAATCCTCAAAGGCATTACCCTGCCAATTTTATAAGGCACTACTAAGTTGCTGACAAGAGAAAATTACATTTGGATGAGTGTAAACTAATGTTGAATGAATAATTATATCCCCAGCTTTTAATATATCGACTAGAGAACGTGTACAACACATTTTTAAAAAGCAGAACCCTTTAGCTATGGTTTCATCAGAACCCAAAATCTATTGTGCTTGTCATGTTGCTCTGAAGGCTAATAACTAGCTTTATTGGAAACGCTGTGGCATATTTATTCACTTGTCACTGAAGGGTGGTCACTAAAAGGCAGCCATGGGAGTCCCAAAAGAGCACCTTCCGACAGAGCATACTACAGTATCAACTCTCAGTTTCTCAGTTTGTAGATGATCTGAGTTCTCTGTTTCTCTTTCCTTAAACTTTTATAAGAGTACCATGACCCTCAAAGGAAAGGTAGGATATCAGAGTTTTTATATAGGCTAGTCCAATGTAGCATTTGATGAAGTAGTTGTTTACAAATATGGTACAAATGAGATTTCTGATTATTTGTGGGCTTCAATCAGTCTCCCTGTCCTGCGTCTTATGAGATGCCTGTGCACTGTTGATGGTATTCAGAATAGTATTCTTTGCACATTTTAAATAAAATTTGTAATGGTCAAAGACATGGCCATCTGTCTTGCTTATGTAATTTGGATTTTTTTGACCAGTCCTTTATAAAATGTGTGCAATTTTTTAGAAAGCTGAAAATGTTCCTTATCTGGGATGAAATGAAATTCAAAACTCTTTCTTCCAATTCAAAAGGTCTAGAACAAACAGTTTATCTTGGAGCCATTTAAACCCTTAATTAAAATTAGTTTTCCTATATAAACCTTTACCATAGTCTGCCTCCAAGTTATATTAAATTAAACCTCAATTTAGAAAATCTTTCAACAGTTTTTTGATCTATCTTAACTCACATGCTTTGAGTCTACACAATTTATATTTTAGTATGATCTTCCGAAGATAGTTGTGATCAGTTTTGACCATGTTATTGTTCTCAACTAATTCTTATTAGCATTACAATTAAGTCCAATAAAAGCAATTTATGTGGAAATTAGAAATGAGCTTCAACCAAATCTACAATCAGTTTTTTTCTGCTAACACTGAGAAACAGGATTGTAAAGCACAGAATGAATTAGATGCATATATGAATGACTTTAGAATATGTTTGATATGGTTTAGAGCAGAATTTACAAAACTAGCAGTTTAAACTTAATTAAAAGTAAAAGTCTTATGGTTTACTTGTAAGGATGAGCAATTTTTGCTATAGTTAATAATCAGTAAGTCTGGTCTCCTTAAATATTTTTGCTCACTATTGCAATATATTTTAAAAGCCTCATATATTCAAACCTTAATTGAAAAATAACAACTAAACGCTTATTAATATGCTGGGTATTATTTACTTAGAGATCAAAAGAGGTAAAAATATGTGCTTTCATGGAGCATTATCATGGAGAAGAGGGTACAAACAGTAAGGCAGATAAATGCAAGTATATAACACATTAGTGATAAATACTAAGAGATGAAATCAAGTAGTGGAATGGTAGTGTGGGCAGTAGGATATGAATTGTGGTCTTTCATAGAGTGGCCTTTCTGGAAAGATTACTTCAAAAGGAAGGGGCAATAATGGACATATCTGGGAGGTAAGTATTCTAGGTAGTGGAAACAGCAAATGCAAAGACCCTGAGATGGTTTCTTGTCTCCTATTTCAAGTAGCAGAAAGATGGTCAACCGTTCTGGTTGGAGGAGAGGAAATAACAGACAATGTCAGAGATCAGGGTCAAAGTTAACAGGTGAGGTCAGCAGGTGGGGAGGATGAAGAGACGTAAAGTAATGGGTAAAAACATACAGTTAGATAAAAGGTATTAGTTCTGTTTGACAGTGAAGTAAAGTGACTACAGTTAACAGCAATATATTGCACATGTCAAAGTAGCTGGACTAGAGGACTTGAATTGTTCCCAACACAGAGAAATGATAAATACGCAAAGTGATGGATACCTCAAATACCCTGAGTTGATCATTACAAATTCTATGCATGTAATAATATATCACATGTACCCCATAAATATATCTTATTAAAAGAAGAAATAAAGATATGTGGCAATGAAAATTTTTTTAAAAAAAAATATGAGGTCAGAGAAGCAACAAAAGAGCTGATCATAACTGGTCTTGACAGTCACAGGAAGATGTTGACTTTTATTCTGAAAGATACAGTGGCTACTGGAAAGTTTTGAACTCAAGAGTAAAGTGATTCTATATTTTTACAGTATCACTGTTGCTAAGAAATCAGAAAGTTATTGCACTAATTCAGTGGAGAGAAGATAGTATCTTGGATCAGGGTAGTGGGTTGGAGGTAATAAAATGTGATCTGATTCTGAGACATTTTTTTTAATTGAGGTAAATTTCACATAGCATAAATTAACCATTCTAAAATATGTGATTTAGTGACATTTCATACATTTACCTCTGCCTAGTTCCAAGGCATTTTCCTAAACCCAAAAGGAAAACCCAATACCCTTTAAACAGTCAATTCCCATATCCTCCTCTACTTCAGCCCTTGGCACCACTAATCTGCTTTCTGCTTCTCTGAATTTCACTATTCTGGACATTTCGTATAAATGAAATAATACCATTAAAATAAAAAAAAAGATGAATTAAATTTAACATAGTTTATTTGAACAGAGAATGATTCATGAATCAGACAGCACTCAGAACTAGAAGAAGTTTAGAGAGCTCCACCCAGCAACATGAGCAGCAAGCTTTTATAGCCAAACTCAGAAGCAAAGTAGAGAAATTATCTGACTGGCTATAGCTAGGCATTTGCCTTGTTTGAGCATGGTCTGATTGATTGGCTGCTTATAACTGTCTGTTTGTGATTGGGTGACTTCTGGCTGTTTGTTACAATGATATACTCCTAAGGTGGGTTTTGTTATGTTCCTTAGGAACTCAAAGTAGGGAGAGAGCCTCAGGTCAATGGCATCCTATTTATTTAATTCAACTAGACAATATGTGGCCTTTGGATCTGGCTTCTTTCCCTTAGCATACTGCTTCCTCATTCTTGTTGTGGTGTGCATCAGTACTTCATTTCTTTTTATGACTTAATAAAATTCCACTGTTTGGATACACTACATTTTGTTCATCCATTTGTCAGTGGATGGAAAATGTGTTGTTTCCACCTTTTGGCTATCTTGAACAGTGCTATAGATACATTTTAAAGATGGAACAATCATGATTTGTTAATAACTGGTTACAGGGTGTGAAAGAAAGAGAGGAGTCAAGGTTAACATCAAGGTCTTTAGCCTGAGCAATGCAAATGAGCAGTAAACATGACTAGAAAGGGGAAGACTATGGGAGGAGTAGGGTTCAATTGGGGATGGGGAATTGAACAGCAGTGACTCAGTTTGGGACCTGGTAATTTCAAGATATCAATTCTAAGTGTGGATGTATCATAGAGCCAGGTGGATCTATGATTCTTGGTTTCAGGGAATGGTTGTTAGATCATACTTAAAGCCATGAAAATGTATTAGATTCTGCAGAGACTTAGTATGGAGAAAAAAGAGAAAGATTTCTGAAGATTAATTTCTGAGGCCTTCCAATGCTTAAAAATTAGGCTCAGTGATTCTCTTGCCTGAGCCTCCCATGTAGCTGGGACTACAGGCATGCATCACCACACCTAGCTAATTTTGTTTTTCAATTTTTTGTGGAAATGAGGTCTTGCTATTTTGCTCAGGATGGTCCTGAACTCCTGGCCTTGAGCAATCCTCCCACCTCGGTATCACAAAATGCTAGGATTACAGTCATGAGCCATCACACCTGGCCAGACAAGCTAACATTTTATCAACAAATACAAATTTGAAGATTTGAAGAAACAGGCACCAAAGCAAAACACACAGGGTACATTGTTTTCTATACTGCTGATACTGCAGCCTTGCTAACAAGTTTAAACTAATAGGATTTGGTAGATTCTATTTCAATAATGAAATCCACTAAGAAGTTTTTTGTTTGTCCCTGCCCCTAAAGCAAAGGTGTTTTGAAGAAAATTTGATCTTAAGAGTAACTAACTTGTTAATATAATGAAAACAAAACAATGTTTTAGGCAGAAAACTTGTGTAGGCAAAACTGCCTTTGGAATAGTGGCTTTGAGTAGAATTGACGCCCAAAGTAGAAATCAGAATGTCTACTGAATGTCACCATTATGGATAATTTTTATAAAACAATTTTTCAAACTACAGTAGGATGTTTTATAATTTTAATTAGCTGAGAATTCCCATGTTAAGCTTCTTCATGCTTTCCCTGTAAAGTACTTGTATAGATACATTGCTACTAAATGAAATGTAATTTATTTTTATATATTGATTTTGTATCCAGAAACCTATTATAAAAATTTATTGGTAGACTTTACTTTTTATTTTTGCCATAATCACCAAATGAAAATGATAAAAACTGTGTTTCTCCCTTTCCAGTTGTTGCAAACCTGTACTTATTTTTCTCGCCTTACTGAGCTAGCCAGAACATTTAGTACAATGTCAAATAAAATTGGCAGGCAACCTTATATTGCCACTGATATTAGAATGAATGTCATCTTCTTTTCTCTACTAAGTATTCTGTTTGCTATATAATTATCAATTTACAGAAGTTTAATTCTGTTAATAGTTAATAATTTTTTTTCATGAAAAAGGATGCTTTTCTTCATCTTCAAGACCATCAAGGGTCTTCTTTAACTTTTAATGTGATGAACTTTATTCTTTCTAGTATTTAAATCAACCCACTCATTTCTGAGATAGATTTATTAAGTTTTATGCACATCTGAATCTGTTTGCTAGTATTTGGTTTAGGATGCTGGCATCTCTATGAGTACGACTGACCTGACATTTTCCATTTTTGTACAGTCTTTGTCAGGTGTGGATATCGAATTAAATTTACTAGTCTTTTAAAATGACTTGGAAGAATGTTTCTTACCTTGTATAATCAGGACCATTTATTTAAAATTAAAATTATTTGTTTCTTAGAAGTATGCCCTTCCCCCCGACAATGCTTGCCACATCCCTATGATGTGGGT
>VBSM01001927.1:13822857-13858912 GCA_008086735.1 Cheirogaleus medius
TGATTAGAGATGATGAGCATTTTTTTATATGTTTGCTTGCTATTATTCTGTCTTGAATGTCTGATAAAGCTCCCTTTATAAAATTGTGTTGGTTTTCTTCTGATTAAATTTTAAATGCCTGTTTACCTCATCAAGTTCTCAACCTCATAAAGTTTTATTTTAAATTATTCTTTTTCTATATTTTATGTGGCATTTTTAGATTTTTTTCTATAGGACGATTGTTCAGAATATTTAGTCTGTCACACTAAATGGAATTTTCTCTCATCCACTGTCTATTCTTAATCACATTTTATATGGAGACCTCTGCTTTGGAGAGGCAGGAAAGATTCCTATATGCGGAAACATTTTTCTTCTGTTTTGTCTTCCTTTTGTGTAGAAAAGGAAAAGAAGAATATATTCAAAGTAAAACAACACATTCAAGAGTTCAAAAGTGAGAGACACATGGGTTTTTGGAGTCATGAATGTAACCCACCATGACAAGGCTTGGTAGAGGACATTATCCAATTCATCCCTAAGATAAAGAAATGCACAAATCTAGGGAGGTATTCAAAGAAAGCCAAATAATTTGGATTTTATCCTCAAAGTAATGGGCAAAATTTGATTATGAAGACAATAGTAAAAATGGTTTTATAAATATATGATATATATTGAATTACCATTTATTATGCGGTGTGCTTTAAGTAAATAGGCTTTTTAACCCTCAACATAAGTAAGTTTGGGGATTTAAAAAAATAAATAGTCAAACATTAATTCACTATGTAGATGTTATGTTCTGAGAACTTGAGGTATGAGCAGACTTCAATAACAATGACTAATTAGACATGGTCAATGTCTATATAAGGGCAATGTTAATATATTAAATATTATAAATAAATTATAAATAGTATAAATTAGCATTATATTAATATTATAAAGCAAAAGAAAAATCCAAATCATTTTATATTACAATATTTTCATTGTATAGTAGCAATATTTAGCCCACAGCACATATTTAGTTGCTTAGGTATTATCTTTATTTTACCAGAAAAACTGACTCTTAGAAAATGATATTGTTAATATTATATCACACAAAAATTAAGTTACAATTTTATTTTGTCCAAGGGAATTTACCCTTCTTTTTAAAGAAGGAAGACTTAATATTTAAGTACTCCATTTGCAGCCATCATAAAAAGTAAAAAAAAGAGAGTTTCCTCTCAGTAGTTTGTTAAGAGTACTCCTCTAGTCCAACTATATAAAATGATATTTTAGTTTCAGATTGATTTCTTGTGTCATTTGCGCATAAGGATTAGTTGAACTGAAAACTTTTTAATTTTCTAGAGGCTATATTATACTTATGTATTCATTCATTCATTTATTTTATGCATCAAGCATGTATTGATAATCTGTTATATGCCAGGGGTTATGGGCCTATAATAATGAATTATAAATATCTCAAGTTTTGATAAATTTATAGTAAAATGGAAAAATATCCACATTAAAAAGTATAGAAGTGAGAATTTCAGGCTGAGATAGTGGTATAAAGCTATACAACATAATTTCTTATTCAAATAGCTATAATCTGACAAACAATAAAAATAACATGCAAACGTTTATAGCGATAACATAAAATGACAATATTAATAAACACACATACACATTGTTTAGCTAAGAACCACAAGAGTATTCTGGAGTAGAGTGATAAAGATCATTGAATATCGGAGACTAGTTGTAAAGATATTTGAAGGGCTAAACAGGGGCCGTTAAGATTAACAACACTGAGAAGCTTGTACTACCCCCTAGGCTTGGAGGATGAGATAATAGAAGTGGTAATACCTCAACCCCAAACTAGGGTTGCCAGGCTGGGGTGGAGTTGTGAAATCTACATAGCAGTAACCAGAATCACAGATAAAGAAACTGCCCAGGGTGAGCTGGAGCCATGGGAAGATACAGTTATTGCCAGAGAAGCACCTCTGTTGCTTTGATAGCTGATCAATTGAATCCTGGAAAAGACATTTATATTGTTTTTAGGTTAATACTTTCTCTCCTTGATTTAATAGACATGGAAATGTCATTGGAATATACACTAATGAAAAATTTTGGAAATTTGTTAGCTTATCATAGTTGGCAGTATTCTTCATGTATAAATTGTTAAACAAATTAACCTCAGGTCTCCTAATACTGATTAGACAATGATTCTGTGTTAACTCTCACAAAATTTAACAATTTAATATTTAAGTTTTGTTTAATGCCTAGTGTGCATTTAATAATAGGCACTGAAGAGGGAATATACGAGAAGTATAATATGTTTACCTTAATGAGTTTACAAGTTAAATGTAAGGCATAATATGCATTTCATATTAGACTCAATGATAGTATCAGACTATACATAATAAAGGGCAAATTGAATTATTGGGCAGAAGGTGTAATAAAAGCTCAACAGACCAGTATGGAATGGAACAGTTGCAGAAAATTTCATGAAGAAATTTAGGATCTTCTCAGAGTTCCATAAGTTTCTTTCCATGAATATTACTGTTTCATTACTCCTAAATGATTATTTTAGGTATTTCTTCAGCCTGCTGACATGGAATTACTCATTAATGAATAAAATGCTTGTGTTAGGTTTTCTTTAGCTCACAAAGAGCAGAAATAATTATTATCAAGATGTAATTCGAGTGCCTACATTTGTTTTTTGAATTACTTCCTTTCATTTTTTACAATGAAAATATATTCATCAACACATTGAAGCACTGCTATTCAAATTTAGTTTTATTGAACCATCAGCTATTCACAGCCTCGAAATTTTTCAAAGCCATTGAAAGTATTAATTGATGAAATGCCATATCAGTGTCATATCAGAGAATAATTTGTTTTTCAAAGAAAACCTTAACGTAATAGATGATATATTTGTTCATTTATCAGTGGATGCGGAGAAAGATTATAAAAAAGAGAGTAAAGTAGGAGTCAATTATACAATAAAATGTCAGATCATCCTGATTTGAAGTATTAAAAGCAAGAAAATGGAATTAGCAGGTTGCTTCTTCCTAAAATGCAATGATGTGTTATGTTGCATTTTAATGTAAGAGCCTTTATCTTGATATGTGAAAAAAAAAAGTTTTCTCTGTTCCTAGTTTCACCTGGGTGGTTGTTGACTACTATGTATGTTTTTTTCTTTTTCATATTCAACTATCTTATGATGGATGTCTACTTTTTTTATCTACTAGTTTAAAAATACCCTGCCTTGGGGATTGTTCTTCCTCTCCTTCCAACCATGAGGTTAGGTTGGAACTAGCAATTGACTTACCCTGCCACCCCACCCAAAGCTGGGCACATGCCACTGGTTTTGTCCCATTGCATGACCAAGAAGAGTTGTCTAAGAAAGAAAGTCCTTTTATCCTCTGATAAAAGAATTAGAACTTAGAGCTCTTGAAGACCTGTGTAAATAAGGCAGCTAACAAGTCGTCTTAACTGCCAGAATTCTCTGATTGAAATTATATTACATTGAAACTACCATAATTCGGCATCTTTACTTCTATGTGCAATTGCAGAATCCTCCAAAGAATTACCTCGTTTACTCAGGCTATTCTGAGCTGTTTCTTTAGAATTTGACACCTAAGAATATTACCTGTTACATATCTGTCTCATGACAGTATATGGGAAAAAAAATGACAGGTCTGCAATATTTTATTCTAAAACTTTGGGGTCAGGTAGGGTTCAGAATTTAGATATGTCATGTAAAACTCCAGGGGCGTCAGGGCAGGGCTCTGGAGTCAAAGTTATTAAGATTTCTATAGTGATATGAATGAAGATTCACAAATGTCCATTCAGGTTAGTTTTGTTTTTAAATGAGTTTTGACACCAAACCTAGGAAAAAAATTTGTTTTTAGGGTTCGTTGGATTTTGGAATTGTAGAAAAGATTGGGAGCTGTGCTCTAGTATAAGCTATTACTGAAGAACAAATCTCCTAATTCTAAAGATACAACTTACGGAACCTGGTTGGGTGAAAATTTGTTGTAATTATCTTGTACATTGCTCCTAGTCCCTTCTCCCCTCTTCCCAGACCTGTTCCCCAGTGAGGCAAGGTGGCAAGTCTGGGAGAAAGACTGGCTGCCAGGATCAGGCACATCTGGGTTTAAATTCTGGAGGAACAAAACTCCTCTTTTGGAGTGGCTAAAAGTGCCCTTTTAATTTGAGGATAAAATGTAATCAGTAATATGATCTATCCAGCAGAAAATATGTTTCTGAAGCAGAAGGGCAAACTTTGTACTGTTTTGGACAGTAGAGTTTATCTGTTCACTCCCTGTGACAAAAATACCATGGACCCATGTTAATTATGTTTAGAAAAAATGTTTGGTTTGATAGTAGCAAAATTTAAGAACTCATGTATCTATCCATTTTGTGCTTTTCCTTTTGTTCACGAAATAAAGTTTCAAGCAACTTTAAGAGAAAAATATGCATGCAGAGCCAAATCAGAAACTTGCATTCCAGTTACATAGAAGGACCTTAAGAGTTTTGGGTTAATATTAGGTATGAGAGCTCTCTTATTCTCTCTCTCACCATGTGACATGCTGTCTCCCCTATCACCTTCTACCTTGATTGCAGAGCCCAGTGGAAGCTTCCTGAAGCCCTCACCAGAAGCAGATGTTGGTGCCATGCTTCTTGTATAACCTGCAGAACTGTGAGTCAAATAAACCTCTTTTCTTTCTAGATTATCCAACCTCAGGTATTCCTTTATAGCAACACAAAATGGACTAACACATAATCTTTCTTAAAGTGTTTGTTCATCATCCTAAACATCAAAATCATTGTAAAAGATAATATTTATAGGGAATTAATTCTCAATAAATTATACTTTACATGCATTCTCTCCTTTAATTTTTAAAACAACCTTGTAGGGGAAGTGATATAATTCTATTTATTTTACAAATGGGAAAATTGTGGTTCAGGACAAATATCTAACTTAAATGGCATGTGGTATGGGTTCCTAACCCCTATTTAAAGGTCAGGCAAAGCTTTTTGTATGGGAAAAATCTAAGTTGAGAACTGAAATAGGAGTTACTTGAGGACAAAACCAAACCAAAACAAAACTATGTTCAAAAGCCCAAAAGTACAAGAATAACTGCACATTTGAAGAACAGAAAATAATTTGATAGGATTCTAGAACCTTATTAAAGTCCTATGGTTACAAAGGAGGCAAGAAGAGATACAAGAGAAGTAAGAATAATCGAGTTCAAGCAGGGTATTCCAACCCATATTAAGGAGTTTGGACATTATTCTGAAGACCATGAGAAGCCATTGAAATGTTTATGCTAAAAAGCAAGCTATTGTAATTTGCATGTAATTTACCTTTTTGGTTACATTATAAAGAATGGATTAGAAAGGAGCAAAAAGAAGGCAAGCAACTCAAACTCATTTAGATGGCAATAGCCTAGGTGAGAAATTAGTGGAATAAAATTACAGTGGAAGTAAAATTGGTAGGGTTCTAAGAGCTTTTTGGATTGTAGAATCTATAGGAACTGATGGCTTACTGGTTGAGGAGGGTGAGAGAGGAGAGGTCAAGACATGTGCTGAGGACTCAGTCTTGAGCCACAGTGAAGACATTGGTGCATTTACTGAGCTAGAGAACCCAGGAGATGGGGCAGGAGTTGGGATAAGCATAAGAAAGACATATCCTTTTTCTACTTGAACTTTCTTTCAAATATCCCAATGGAGAAATATAACATTTGGATATATAAAATCATAGTTTAAGAGGGAGATACAGGCTGAAGTTTGCAATTTGGGAGATGTCAGCCAATAAAAGAACTTGAAGTTGAGGAGGTAGCTGGAATCAGATCACATGGGCTGGGATTATAGAGTGAGAGAAGAAACTCCTAAGAACAAAATTCTGAAAACACCAACAGCTCTAAAGATGGAATATGAAAGTATTAGAGAAGACAATGGAAAACAATGTTTCAAGGAGGATGATAACAATAAATTAAGTGTGATATTAACAAAAGAGTATGTAACTAATGATATTTATAAGATCAATTACAGTGGAACTGGGGGGAACAGAACTCAGAATTCAGTGGGTTATAGAAAGAATGAGCTGTAAAAAATCTGGTTGAGAAATTTTGGTGGTCCTAAACCTCCAAACAATAAAGATACCATCCTCTCTACATGTGGAAATGGAAATAAAATGTTACCTTCAAAATAATGGAAATGAATATTAATATCAAAATAACTTCCTCTTGAATTTTCTGATATAAAATTGTGAATAATTTAAAGTGACCTTGAGCTTTTATCTTTTATTTTTATAATTTTTTGAGTCCTGTTTTGGTACCTTAAATGTTTGGTTCAGTACTTGAAGTACAGAGGGTCAGAGTGCAAGTGCAAACAATGACCTCACACAACAGTGGGGGAGAAACAATGGGCAGAGCAGAAAGGGCTGCCATAGGAGAGGGTTTTTTGTTTTTGTTTTTCATTTTATTTTTGTGATAGGAGAGAAGTGAGCACATTTAGATTTCATAAAAATGTATGAGATATAAGAAGAAATTAAAAACAAGGGAGAAAAAATTACAAAACAAGCAACTACCTAAACATAGAAGGAATTGGACCACTACTGGATGGATTATCCTGGGAAAAGAGGCAAGTTATTTTCATTGCTTTAACAGAAAGAAATGAGGAAATCATAGAGGAATGTGGAGGTTTGGTGATTAAAATCTTTAGTGATTTTTTTTATTGCATAATATTTGTTTTATCGATTTAATAGGAGGCTATAAGTAAAAAGAGATGGAGTAGAAGCCTTAAGAACTATTAAGGAAAAACTGCAACAGTTGTGAAGAATGGTTGAAATTAATGACTAGAAAGACACAGTATTACAGGCTGCTGTTAGGGTTCAAAAGAGTGGAAGAATATGATTTTAGCCTACTAGTTGATTACATATAAATGTAAACATAACAACTTACTCTGTGCCAGGCACTCAGGATACAAAGGTAAATGTGCCTGATATGTGTCCTGCCCACACATAAAATAAAAATTTCAGGGCATGGAATGGCTCATTTGCTGAAAGCCATCTGTTTGATTTTCCAGCATGGCCTGGACGCTGGTACTTCCTCTGGTTATTTTTTGTTGCTCTGATGGCTGTTTCCTCAATTATAAGGGAAATCTTTCTTTCTTTTTTTTTTTTTGAGACAGAGTCTCACTCTATTGCCTGGGCTAGAGTGCTGTGGCATCAGCCTAGCTTACAGTAACCTCAAACTCCTGGGCTCAGGTGATCCTCCTGTCTCAGCCTCCCGAATAGCTGGGACTACAGGCAAACGCCATTGTGCCTGGCTAATTTTTTCTATTTTTCGTTGTTTGGCTAATTTCTTTCTATTTATAGTAAAGACGGGGTCTCACTCTTGCTCAGGCTGGTCTGGAATTCCTGAGCTCAAGCAATCCTCCCGCCTCAGCCTCCCAAGGTGCTAGGATTACAGTCATGAGCCACCGTGCCTGGCCTTAAGGGAAATGTTTCCTGAGGGCTGTTTGCAAGTATTAAAAATTTAGTGCTTTTTTAAAATAGGAAAAGCAGCTCACATTTATTGCAATGAATATATATTATCATTTATAAAGATACACATAGTATACACATTATGAGGAAAATTGAGATAAGTGTTTTGATTGCTTTTTTAATGGTATTTTTTTGACCTTTACACATGAAGATAGTCTGATTTTTAAAATCACCATTGCTGTATGTTAAATAATGCCTTTAAGGTTAAGGGATAGAAGAGTTACAAGAAACTTAAAGGCAAAACAATTTAAGTTGCAAAACAGCAAGAGAAAAACGCAGCTAAATCCTTCCCAACTGGGAAGTAAGCTGATTAGAGATGATTACCAGCTGCAAACAAGAAGCAAAAATACATAGATTATATAAGGTTCTAGAAGGAGCTGTAAGTCAGCAGTCTAGCCAATACTTAGTCTGTGGATGCACAAATTGGGGTTTAAAGATCCATATTTGAATTCTTGGGTCCACCCCTCTAGTTATTTAAATTATAATATCCTCTTGTCATGTATACATATTAGATTGGCAAATCCAAAAAATGAAAACACATTCAGACTGGGTGGATTTTGTTGCAGACTCTTAGAGATTCGAACACTGAGCCACAATTTAGGTTTTTATAACTGGCAATTTGGTCACTTACTGAGCCATCCCATGAGGTCCAAAATAATCTATACTATAAAAATCTTAAAAGTTAAGCAGATTCTCAATTTTTAAAAATATAGTCTGAGCATAAATTTGCCACATTGAATAGAGAAAAGTAAAAACTACAGGGTAGAAAACAGAAGTAATTTATATGAAACTAACTCGGAGTCAAATGTCTCTTCTGTGAGTTTAAAATTAGGTACTTCCCTGCCAATGAAATACAACACATGAATATTCATTACAGGGGTTCTCAAACTTTTTAAACAGGGGGCCAGTTCACTGTCCCTAGACTGTTGGAGGGCTGGACTATAGTTAAAAAAAAAAAACTATGAACAAATTCCTATGCACACTGCACATATCTTATTTTGAAGTAAAAAAACAAAACGGGCAAAAACACTTGGCAGGCCGGATAAATGTCCTCGGCGGGCCTCATGTGGCCCACGGGCCATAGTTTGAGGACGCCTGATAGTACTATAAAATCTAGTTTGCTTCCTGGAGTAAATGGAGTTGAAAGGATGGCATTGTTAATAAACTATCTAACAGAGAAAAATAAACCACTTAATGGAAAAAAGATTGAAAAATCACAGGATACAATTGCCCCTTTGATTAACCACCTGTGGCTTAACTCTTTGTTTTTAAGAGTGACAACTTGTGGCTTAACTTGTGGTCCCTAAGAGATTGTTTTTATAGCACTTGAAAGAACTGAGCAGACAGAAGGGGTGCAAGTTCCCTCCCCCAGTATCCACCAGAACCACATTCAAAGGAGACTAATAAGCCAGCCTCACAAAGAAGAGAAAAAAAAAAAAAAGGAAAAACAAATGCATCTGCTTGACAGCTGCCTCCTGTTTTCAGCTGGCAGAAATAACTATTTTTTTTCTTCCTCTTTTTCCCAATAAAAGCCCCAAACCCCTTACCCTTGAGGCTGGCACTTCTCTTCCTTCTTTCGTGCCGTGCCCTTTCCTCCTTTGGAAAGTAAAATGAACTTTTTCTCTAAACCCGTCCTAATCTTTGTGCCAAGAATTCTTTCTCAGCCTGCTCTATGAGTTCCCACCCTAACAGAGCTAGCAGTTATAATTTGCACAACTATCAACTTAAAATTTTCTCTTTCATCTTCCATTTGAAAACTTAAAGAACTTTGTACTAATTAAGCAGGAGAGTAATATATATACACTCTAAAAAAGAAGTTTCAGTTATATATTTAGTTTGAAAGACCTAAGGTATTTTTCCTAAGAAACTTTAGTTCTATTTGCCAATTAAATATCACGGAGCATTTCTAAGGAGCTCAGAGCAAGACTAGGCTCTGGCAGAGAAGTTTGTACTCTGTGATTCTCCTCTGTTTATAATCTGGTGGGAGAAACAATTTGAACAAATACATAATAAATTCCTACCGATCATCCTGCACACTCATCTAGGGTGTTACCTCCTCCAGGAAGCCTTACAGGGTTTTCCAGTCTCAGTTATCTCCTCTGTGTATTCCTTGTCACAGTGCTTCCCTCAGGTGTTGTAATTACAGACTCTTTTGCTATGCTCTTCCTGACTGGATGCAGAGCTGTGTCCAGCCACTTAGCACAATACCTGGATTGTGAAAATAAGTTTAATGAAGGAAATGAAGTAGACAGTGTATTCTCCTTCTAACTCCAAACAGAGGACTGAAAATTACAATCCTATCTATAAAGCTAAAATCTGGTGGTCAGATATACACTGGTGGGCACCCATGTTGTGTGTCTACTTCTTCAGCAATCAAACCTGAGACATCTCCTTTAACCTGCACTCTCACCACCAGCCGTTGTATGATCTGCTTCTCCCTCGTTCCCTCATACATGATCTATTCCTGAGTAGAAGCAATTTCATTATAAATATCTCTCAAATGGATCCACTTTCACTACCGCCTATATCATTCTAGTTCAAACTACTATCATCTCTCACTTGGACAAAAGAAATACCACCCTAAGCAATTCCCCAAATTTGACCTGTATCCCCTTCCATGCTTCTCTCTTCATTGAGGTCAAATTGATATTCTGAAGATTCAGATCAGAGTAAATTCCCCTTCAATGGCTTCTTACTGCTCTGAGAAGAAAGACCATGATCTTTAACATCACCTATAATATGATGCATGAGTCTGCGCCACCAGTCTCCCCAGCTGCAGGACCACCAATTTCCATGCACTGAGCTACACCTGCATTCTCTCAGTTCTCTCACAATGCTAAGCTTTGTATGTAATTTATGGCCTTTATATCTGCATTTATCTCTCCTGTAATCCTCTCTTTCTCTGCACCACCACACCTGCCTTGCTCACTTTGGACCTCAGATCAATGTTCCTCTCCCAAGAGAGCTTTCTCTGTCTTCCTGAGTAAGTCTAATCTCTCTTCTCACTCAACACCTGTACATTTCCTTTATTACCACTCACAGCAACCTCTAACCATATACTTAAGTATGTGATTATCTCATTAATCTCTTTCACCCCTGCTAGGTTAAAAGCACATAGAGTTTAGAATTGTTTTGATAAATAATCTCCCCGATGCCCATTGTAGGGCCTGCCACTTAGTAGGTCCTCCAAAAATACTTGTAGAAGCAACTAATAAACTTAAAACTTCATCAAAAACAAAAACACTTTCAAACTCATTATATGAGAGGCCAACAGTACCCTAAAACTAAAGCCAAAGTCACCACAAGAAAATGACAGGCTAATATCCTTGATGAATGTGAGTAAAAAAATAATCCTAAACAAAAACAAGAAAACTGAATTCAATAGCATGTTATTAGAATCATAGCCCATGACCAAGTTGGATTTATTCCTGGAATGCAAGGGTAGTTCAAAATATAAAAATCAATCAATGCAACATATCACACTAACAGAATAAAGGATAAAAAAAATCACATGGTTATTTCAATAGGTGTAGGAAAAGCATGTGACAAAATTCAACACCTTTAAATAATAAAAACTCTCAACACATTAGAAAGAGAAGCAAAGCTGGTCAACATAATAAAGCCCACATATGAAAAGCAGCTAATATTATGATCAAGGTTGAAAACTGAAAGCTTTCCCTTTAACATCAGGAACAAGGTAAAGATGCTCTCTCTTTTCACTATTCAACATAGTACTGAGAGTGCTTTCCAGATTAGTTAGGCAAGAAAAAGAAATAAAAGGCATCAAAATTGGAAAAAATAAAATTGTTTGTATATTTGTGAATGACATGTTCGCATATATAGAAAATTCTAAAGACTGCATTTAAAAAACTATTAGAACTAATAAATGAATTCAATAAAGTTATAAAAATAAGTTTCTATATACTAGATACAAAGTATCTGGGGATAAAAAAAACCTAGGAAAACAATATTATTTACAAAAGCACCAAAGAGAATAAAGTACTCAGGAATAAACTCAAGGAGGTGAAAGGTAGCACATTGAAAACAACAAAACATTCCTAAAGGAAATTAAGATATAAACAAATGAAATAACATCCATGTTCTTCATGGATTGGAAGACTTAATATTTTCAAAATGTCCATACTACCCAAAGTGGTTTACGGATTTAATGTAATCCCTATGAAAATTACAATCCCATTTTTCACAGAAATAGAAAAATTTTTAAATCCATATGGAATCGTAAAGGACCACAAACAGACAAATCTATCTTGAGAAAGAACAAAGCTGGAGGCATTACATTTTCTGATTTCAAAATATATAACAAAATGATAGTAATTAAAACAGTATTTTACTGGCATAAAAACAAGTATATAGACCAATGGAACAGAATAGAGAGTCCAGAAATAAATCCATACATATAAATGGTCAACTAATCTTCCACAAAGGTGTGACAATTATGCAATGGAGGAAGAAGAGTCTGTCCAACAAATGATGCTGAGAAAACAGGATATCCACATACAAAAGAATAAAATTGGACCCCTATCTTATATCATACATGAAAATCAACTCAAAATGGATTAAAGACTTATATGGAAGACTGAAACTGTAAAATTCCTGAAAGAAAATATAGGGCAAAAGTTTCTTGACATTAGTTTTGCAATGATTTCACAGATATGACACCAAAAGCATATGCAACAAAACAAACAAAAAATAGATGAATGGGGCTACATATAATTAAAAACATCTGCACAGTAAAGGAAATGAGCAACAGTGAAATGGCAACCTACAGGAATGAGAGAAAATATTCACAAATTACACAGCCTCTAAAGGTCTAATGTGGAAAACAGTATGAAGATTCCTCAAAGAACTAAAAGGAGACCTACCATTCGATCAAGGAATCCCACTACTGGGTATCTGCCCAAAGGAAAAGAAGTCATTTTATCAAAAAGACACCTGCACTCGAATGTTTATTGCAGCACAATTCACAATTGCAAACGTGAAATCAATGCAAGTGCCCACTGATTCATGAGTAGATTAACAAAATGTGGTATATGTAAAAGCATGGAGTACTACTCAGATTTTTAAAAGGATGAATTAAGGCCTTTTGCAACAATTTGGATGGAATTGGAGACCATTATCTTAAATATCTAAAGAATGGAAATACAACACCACATGTACTTGCTATTAAATTGGAAATAACTGATGAGCACACATGTACACAGAGGGAAGTAAAACTCAGTGGAAATAAAGTGCTGGGGGAGAGGTGGAGGCAAGTAGTGGAAACCTACTTAACAGATACAATGACACTATTTGGGTGATGGGCACATTTATAGACATAACTCAAGCATTACAAAAGTAATCCATGTGACCAAAACATTTGTATCTCCTTAATATTTTAAAATAAAAAAAAAATTCTCACTATCCTTACTAGAAACAGTGATTTATGAAAATTATTGCCATAATTAGGTTGCTCAATCAAAATGTGAGAAGCCCAAGGGATGCTTACAAAAATACAAAATAAATTTTTCCAGTAAAAATGAAGTCAAGTACAGAGAATGTTAATTATTTAAGAACTTAATAAAATATTGAGATGTAAAAAAAAAAAACCACAATGAAATTTTACTTCACACCTGTCAGGATGACTGTTATCAAAAAAAATAAAAGACAAGTATATTGGTGAGGAAGTAGAGAAATTGAGAACACTGTATACTGTGGGTGGGATGTAAAATGGTACATCCACTTTAGAAAACAGTACAGAGGTTTCTCAAAAAATTAAAAATAGGACTATCATATGATCCAGCAATCCCACTTCTGGGTATTTATCCAAAAAATATTAAAATCAAGATCTTAAAGAGATGTTATCACTCGTGTTCATTTGCAGCACTATTCACAATAGCCAAAACATGGAAACAACTTTAATGTTCATCAGCAGATGAATGGGTAAAGGAAATGCGGTCTATACATAGAATAAAATATTATTCAGCCTTAAATAAGGCAATCTTGCCATTTATGACAACATGGATGAATCTCAAAAACATTATGCTAAGTGAAATAAGCTAGTTCCAGAAGGACTAATACTGCTTGAGTCTACATATATGAGGTATCTAAAATAGTTAAACATATAGAAAAAAATTGCAGAATGATGATTGCCAAGGCTTGGGAGGAAGAAGAAATGGCAGCTGCTAGTCAATGGGCATAAAGCTTTTATTATGTAAGATGAATAAGTTCTAGAGATCTGCTGTACAATATTGTGCCTATACTTAACAACATGGTATTGTATACTTAAAAAAATTAAGAGAGTAGTTCTTATGTTGTGTCCTTACTACAAAATAATTTTTTTTAAATGCAGATGTCCTTTGCCATCCTCCCTGCACCCCCTCCCCACAATGAGAGTCTTCACTATAAACTTTGCATAGGGAGCAAAGAGTGCAAAAGCTGAGCTGAGTAGGTTAATATTGTGTGGACATGTGAAAGAAGGTACTAAAATGGAATGGCCAAGTGGCAGATTCAGCTAATTCCCCCTTTGCTAATAGATATTAGCATAAATTAGATAAAGTAAAAGATAATGATCAACAATGTATTAAATCAGCTAATAATGTGTTTGGGTACAAGGAAGGTTGTGATTGGGAGAAAAGCCTGGGTAAATCAGGGAAGCTTTCAGAAAAGACATTGGCTTTGATTAGATAGAGCATGGTTCTTCCACGTGTCAGAAATGGCTTGGACAAAGACTTAGAGAACATTAATGATTTTCCTGTTGGGAGAAGCTTAGAGCATTGGACAATTAGAAGCATCTTGGGTACTTCAGTTGGCAGTTGCCACATAGACCTAGCCAAAAGCAGATGACCAGAGTTAACAACTGGCTAATTCCCAGAAAACTGGACTTTTGAAGGTTAATAATTTCCCTAAAATAAAAAAGGAATGCTAGTGGTAGAGCAGTGAATAAGGAGGGAGAGGGGCCATTTTGGAAGAAAGTATTTTACATGTGGTTTTCAAAATTCCTTGACTGGCAGTTTATCCAATATTTAAGGGCTTAAATTTTATTTTTCCTATCTTTGGATTTTTTACATGAATGATAACTTATAATATTAGTTGGTTTCTGTATTATATTTCTCCACTTACAATCAATATTTGTGTTAACCTTGATTTTCTTTGTTGTTTTTGCAGACTGCTTCTCTTACTTCTCACCAACTAATTTATATTGCCAAAACAGAGGCCGGTAATTTGTGGCCAAATTCTCCTTTTTATATTCCATATTTGCAAAAATGGAGCAAAAGCAATATTTTGTCAGCTTTCTGGCAGAGAGGCTTATGTTGGGAAATCATTTGTGTTGCTTTTGAAAAAGAAGAGCTAAGAATATTTTTTATCCATATGTAAAAAATAATATGGACAATGTGACAACCTTTAATGCCAACTCCAATGTGCAGAATTTCAGCAGTCAGATTTTTTTTTTTCTGAAACGACGTCAGTATTCTGTGGGCATATAGCTTTGCACAAAAGCACACATCTTGTCATTCACCATTGCAAACATTCATCAGGTTATCTGCTCCCTCCTTAAGCTAAATATGTTGGTTCTGAAATTCAATTAGGTTTGATGCGGCTTGAATACCCAGATCATGGACCTTGGTAGCTGTCTGCTGAATAAATCTCTTCCTCTTTTCTTCTTCCTCCCATCCTGCAAAGTGCATTCTGTTTCATTTTCCCCCACTCTAGTATAATTCCCTGTGGATGTTGGTTAGAATTTGAAAAATAGGAGCTCGAAATATACTTTGCATGCTCTACCACAAGTTTGAAAAGTGATTTGGCATGCTTGACCTGGTATCTCACCTTCCTTTAGAACTTGACCTTTAAAGTAAAAAAATAAAAATAGGGTACCTAGTAGATTATTCCTTCTATAATAAAATAGTTCTGCAGCAGTAAATTCTGGTACTTCCTAACAGTACACTTCTCCATTCTCTATAAAACTTATTTTGCTCCTTTGGTGTTGGTAGGATCTGACCCCACTCTGGTGGATAGGACGGGTTCATAGACAAAGAGCTCCAAGGCAAGGATGTAGAAACTATCTCCTGCTGTACTGTCTTGACCAAGCTGCTTTCTCCAGTTTTTGCTTTTTCTGCTCTCCTTTATTGGCTTATTTTTAACATTCCAAGTCATGACATGTCACTGCTTTGCACCATTTGTATGGAAAAAATATAAGAATACACTTAAGAGGTATAGTGTGAATTCATGTTCTAGAGCACAGCCAAATTTTGAAACTATTTTTAGGTAAAGAGGCATTGTTTTACTTTATATAACTTCAAAGTGTGTTTCTGTCTTCTGAACATTGCATTGTAAAACTTCGGCTTTTAACTTCAGTGGGATAGAAAAGATTAATTGGTTCATGGGATTTGTTGTTCTTTTTGCCATGCTTAGTGCTAATTCTGGCATGACAGTATCACATTAAGCTTTCTTTTTTTTTTATTTCAGCAAATTATTGGGGTACTAATTTTTAGGTTTCAAATAATGCCCTTGCCCCTCCTCCCCCCACAAGTCTGAGCTTCAAGCGTGACCATCCCTCAGATGGTGCATGTCTCACTCATTATGTATGTATATACCCGCCCCCCTTCCCCCTCCCACCTGCCCAATACCCCATTAATGCTTTCTATGACACCAAGACACACCTGGAGATTTCCAAACATGAAAATGTCTTGTTTTTATTTATTTGGAGAAGATAGATTACTACTTCCAAATGGATGTGTATATCAAACACTATAGTAAATAGAAAATTTCTAACAAAACTTTTTAAAATAAGGTAAGAATGTATGAAAATACCCTTGTGATAATAATATCCATAATAATTGAAGCCTTTTAGGAAAGTCAGTCAATGATCTTTGTTTTCTAATCTATCTTGGATTTATGTTCACAACTTCTTTCCCAAATTTTATTTTATATCTTTTCCTTTTTATAAAGATTTATAAAGTACAGCATTTCCATTTGCCTGCTATGAGATTTTGTAAATATTTACAATAGGCTTTTGGGATCATTTTCTTATTTCCTGTTAGAAAATTAGTTATGGAATATTATATAATAACTAAATTCCATAATTAATATGATAAAACATTAAATAGGTGACTACTAATTATAATTTTCTGGTAAGATATTAACTATAAAATTGACTCAATACTCAGAAAATTTAGGTGGTAGGAGTTGCTGAGGTCTATTTTTCTTCTCAAACAGCTGTAATTTCTATAATTTTATCCCAGAGTTAAAAGAAGATGACTACACATGGTCATTTTCTTGGCTTGTTTCATTTCTATCAAGTGAATATTTTGGTGGCTAAATGCACTTCAAGCACTTTTTTCAAATTCATACAATTTGCTTCCAGGTTGAAGCAATTTCAAGTCCCAGATAAGTGGCTGAAGTAGAAAGTTTTATCTTTGCTAACAATAAATCAACATATCCAATTAGGAAAATGTATAACTCCAAAAATTTGACAAGACACTATATAGTTCATTTTCAGTTTTATAAAATCAGCAACTTAGGGCAGGTATACATAAAACATGCTCAGATCCATTATTTAAGAAATGGGCCATAAAATTCCATTGTTTAATCAGCAGAAAATATTTGTCAAGGGGATAAGTTGTTATGTGGATCCTGTAGGTTTAATCTAAACCTGAATCTTGGTTTGTAGTTCACCTGACAGCTTACCTTGAGGCCTGAGAAGATGAGCTCTCTAAGGACCACAGGTAGAGAAGAAAATCTCTTACCCAAGGTTAATTGCACTGACCTATCTTTTTTTCTTAGAATAGTACATAATTAGATGACTTCTTCAGAATGGAGAGATTGGTCTTACTGTTAATAGAATATTTTTCTTTGACTTCTCTTGAGTTAACACGTAATTTTATAAAATACAGTGACATGTAATACAACTATTGGAAAGGCTTGTCATTCAGAATTTTCATAATTGTATTATTACTTGAATAGATAGAGTTATATAGTTTTAGTCTTGGGCAATATTGGTATACAAAGAAAATGTTTCCTCCCTCTCTTGTAGTGTATATATATAACACATTGCTAGTGTAAAATACAATGGTCAAAGAAAGAATGAATTGATTGACTTTTTAATTTTTAACAAATTTTCATTAAATAATAGGTTAGTATTCTCAGTGGAATTACATATCTGTAAATAACATTAAAAATATTTGACCCTGTTAGGGTATTATGCTAAATTAATACATATTATTATAATTTTTAATCCATGGTTACTATGCAGTGCTTAATTTGTGTGAATATTGATCACTTTAAAGCAGGGTAAGTTTTTAAACTTTACAGCTTAAAATTTGGTATACACAAATTAAGAGGAAATGACAGTGGATGACAAGGGTGGGGCTGATATATCCTTCTTTTCTTCTGGGACCATCTTTATTCAGTTTGTTAGTCCAAGTAAGGGAGATCTTTTTAAGCACTGTCTTTAAAAAAATAACAATTTGCTGATGATGGGGACAGTTTCATGCACAGGTATATTACATAAGCAGGTGACTGATGGGGTGATGAAAGGCCCCTCTGTCCACTTGTACCTGTCCCACTGGCCATTTGAGAGTTCCCCACTGTGTACTTCTTTGGAGATGAGAATGCAAATGTTACTTGGATGTTTGAGAATGATATTGGCAGAAGGAAATAGATCCAAAGGCAAATAATTAGGTTCAGGAAGGTCTAACGAATGTGTCCTATGAGGAATAATTAAAGAAACTGTGCTATGAATGTGTGCAAAATAGAAGAATTTGGAGATGGGCAGCTATTTCTTTCCCAATTTAGGAAAGTCTGCCCTATGCAAGAGAAAATATGGCACAGTAATTCTAGGTAGCAACAAAGGCAGAAATAAAAATGTGATTGGAAATCATAATGAATCTGATATGAATAAACATAGAAGATTTGACAATTTCAGTGGTCCAAAGTGAAACAAGCATCCACAGGAGATAATGGTACCTTGGTCAAAACAGCATACTTATGATTAAGTTAGAAACCATATGCTTGGATAATGGAGAAAATAAAGCTGACACTTATACAATGTTGTAAGTGCCAGGCTCTGATGTAAGTGCTTAACATATTATCAATGCATTTAATCCTGACAACAGTTTTAGAAGGTCAATTCTACCACCTCATTATACAGATGAAGCAAAGAGAATTTGAAGGAAATCCAAGATCACACAAATACTACTGGAGTTGTACCATGGAGTTGGGTTTTGGACTTACTCCGTTTGGCTCCAGAATCTGTTCTCTTAACCATTAAACACTACAGCAACTCTGAGAGTGGTCTGTTACTACTGCTGGTATGAATGCTATACGAGTATTTATCACTTATCTATCTAGTGTGATGGAATTGGAGGAAAAATCAGTATGGAAAGGAAAAGGAAGTCAGAAAAGGCAAGAGCATGAAATATTGCTGCAAATACCACCCAACATGACACCTCAAGTAAGGTTTAGAAGACCCCAATAATTTCCATGTTCTAAATCACCCAGTTTGTGGGACTTTGTTACAGCTACCTTAGCAAACTAATACAGGACTTCTGATCAAATTTAGAGTAGGATTGAGAGAGTTTTAGATTGCTCTCCTAACTCAAGCAAAGGGAGCAACAAACTTTATGCTTTTACCTGCTTATTTCTGACCCAAACCCAGCCAGCACTAAATGTAAAATTGCCAGAGAGCAAACTTGCTATACATAGAATTTATAAATGCTTCTTACACTTTTCTTTTTCAATTTCCCAACAATCCAGGGAATTAAGAAAAAAAGTCTTGTCAAGAAATCCTTGGGAATGTCTCATGTAATCAATAATTTGTCAATTTATCAATCATATTAGTTTCTTATAACTGCTGTAACAAACTACCACAAATTTAGTGGTTCACAACAACACACATTTATTATTTTACAGTTCTGGAGGTCAAAGGTACAAAATTAGTCTCCCTGGACTAAAGTTAGGGTGTTAGCAGAATTGATTCCTTCTGAAGACTCCAGGGAGAATCAATTTCCTTGCCTTTGCCAAGTTCTAGACTTACTCATATTTTGCAGCTAGTGGCTTCTTCTTCCACCTTGAAATCCAGCAGCATAGCATCTTCTAATCTCTTCTCTCTCTTTGCTTCTATTGTCGCATTGCATTTACTCTCTTTGAATCTCCCTCTTGTAACTACGCAGGGCCCACCCAGATAATGCAAAATAATTTTTTTCCTTCTCAAGATCCTTAACTTAATCGTACTTGCAAAGTCCCTTTTACCATGTAAGAGATTCCCTTTCACCATGTTTGCAAATTCTGGGGATTAGGATGTGGGCATTTTGGAGGGCCATCACTCAGTCTACCACACCAATAACAATTATCTGCAAAATATGTTTTAAATTTCAATTAAATTTTAAAAGAAACTATTAAAAACCTGTTCTTCTGAAACTGTTCCTACAGAAAAGTCAACAAAAGAAAACTACAGATTTAGTACACCTGCTACCTCCTTTCTATGATAATTCATTCATTTATTCAGGAAATATTTATCAAACACCTGCTAATTTATAAGCACTTTTTAGGTTTCTCCTTCTTCGTAATTGAGGAGGGAAGATAAAACAAGTATACAAATAAATTTTATAATTTCAGTTCCTGAAAAGTGCTAAAAGAAAGAAAATAAAGTTTAGTAAAGAAACTGATAATGAATGATGGATTACTATTTTAGATAGGGACATATCTCTGCAGAAAGTGACATTTGTATAGTCTTTAATTACACAAGGAAGTAAAAGAAAGTAAATACTTGTGTATGTATTTTTCTGGGGAAAAATTTAGGAGGTTGTTTACACCAAAGGCATACTGTTCTTAAGTCAATGATAATTCTTAATACCTCAATAAAAATGAGAAGTTGTTTTTAATAAGTTGTCATGCCAAATACAGCCTAAGGGATCCTGACACAAAATAACAAATTATGATGCTACCTCCCATATACTCTGTAGAAACAGAATCACTTAAGGTATATGACCTTAGAACCAGTTCCATAATCTTCAAAAGGCATAGAGCTCAAGGTCATTAAGGTTCTTGCTCTTAAAAGTCCTGGGCATATTTTGCATAGAATATTGTTTACTCATTGGGGTGACCAGTTATCCATAGAAATGAATATGTTCATCGTGAAAATGGCTTTGTTTATGTAAGTGATGGCATATACAACCTTTAGAGAATTCTTTCGCTAAATCTAAGCCAGGGTACTTCCTGGTGCAGCAAAGAAGCACCTCAAGAGCTGTTGGAGATCCAAGACCTCTTTCTTCATCTTCACTTCATAGTTAAGTGTATCCTTGAAATTAGCCTTAAAGTGTGATACTGTGTAAAACCTGATTCTTGTGAGTCTGATTTGGCAAACCAATTCTTTATATTTTCTCACTGCCTAATATTTTTTCTAAATAACAGCCATCCATGATGTGTTATTATTCAATTTAATTCAGTAATTGTACATTTAATGCGTACCATGTTATGTCACAGAATTAGATAATATATAAATGCATAAGTGAAATAATTACTATATCAAAGAGTTTACAATCTACTTGAATGATTTCAATTAAAACTGCATAAATGTACATGTCAGAACATCATTTGAAGCAGCTTCTATGGGCCAGTGGGAATTTTACATGTAGTAGGTATTCAAGAGTCATTTGAGTCATCACGGAGGCTAAGTTAGAGAAAACAGTTAAGTCTCACTCATCATACTCTGCTTCTAACCCCACTACCAATGCAATAAGAACAAAGCCAACTCAATATGGTGAAAAGTAAAAACTGATAGATCAAGCGTAAATAAATATAAGATCTCTATTATTGTGCTAAGGAGAAAATTGGAGAAACTGACTTAGACATTACTATTACACTTTAATATGTAACTATCACTCCAATTTTGAGAAATAGATTTTATTTTGTGTTGCTATAAACACAATCAGTATAAAAATCTAGGTTGAAATAGGAAGGGGAACAAAATAAAAATAAAAATATCTCAACTGAGCATATTTAACTTGTCTAAAAGGCCTGACAGTGATCGGGGCTTAATATTTGTTTAAATTTCTATAGATTAGAACTGAAAACAAATAATTAACTGAGATCATTGATATATGTAATGCAGTGATTCCTTAATGTACGTAATGATTACTTAAAATACCTCTTGTATTAACCTGTATGGAACTGGAGACCATTCTTCTAAGTGAAGTATCACAAGAATGGAAAGACAAACACCACATATACTGACCGTTAAATTGGAACTAATCGAGCAACACTTATGTGCACATATGGAAATAACATTCATTGGAAATCAAGCAGGTAGCAGGAGGATGGGTAAATTCACACCTAATGGGTACAATGCACAGTATCTGGGGGATGGGCACATTTTGACTCAAACGGTACAAAAACAATTGATGGAACCAAAACATTTGCACTCTCATAATATTCTGAAATAAATAAAAAAATAAAGAGCATGTTCTTAGAATAAAAATGATAGTCTGTTTTATTGTAAAAAAATTATTTTATAAATATTCCAAATTTTATTATATCAATTCAGAGCTCTGTTACTTTAAAGTCTATTCTTATTGTTTTAATATTACTTGACATGAAAGAAACCCACAGCTAATTGAATGTCTACACTTTGATATGAGGATGATGATGATAATAATAATAATAATAATGGGTAACACTAAGTGCTTACCATATTTCAGGCACACAGGCTTTATGATCACATGCATTATGTCATTTATGTCTTTCTACAACCTGATGAGGGTAGTCTTTTATAACCTTTTTATAGTATAAGGGGAAATTAAAGTCAAGAAAAATCAGATTACTTGCTTTGGTAATACATCCATTACATGAGAAACATTGAATTGAAACCCTTGCCTATGACACTAGTGTTTTCTTCTAACAACAACCCAGATAACTTCTTACTTTTATTCCTCTCCTTTGCCCAGTCTGTCCACTTAGAAATGCCAGTTCATTTAAGACTCAGATCAAAATTCATTTCCCATCAGAATGTTTCTGTGACTATTCAGGGCACAGCCTAATGCATCATCCTTTTGCTGATCTATAAAGAACAAAAAATCATCATTTGATTTTAAGCTTTTATATAGCAGAGAGCATTATTTGATGGCAGAAAGTCCTTCATGAACTGATAAGTACAGGGTTACTGATGTGCAATTTACAACCGGAATGGGAATAGCCAAACACTACTTAACGCAGGAACATTGAACACCTTTAATAATTTCGAAGGATTTGCAGGCATCAAAATGGATGTAGAAACACAATGAATGTCCAGATAGTTAGATTTGATTTCTGAAATTGCTCACTGTTCTGACTCTATTGAGAATTCCCCAATTTATACATCACTCTAGTCTTTCTGCTTCACTTTCAACGTGCTAACTCTAATATCAACACCTCCTCCTTCGCCCCTCCTCCATTCCTCTCTCTCAAAAATAGCTGCTTTCCTAAGTAAATTATTAAAAGATTAAATTTTTAGCATATTCTTTAATAATACACACAAAGTAAAAAATTGCTCTTGTTTATTCTATCTACCAGTAAAATATCAAGGTTGAAATTATAAACCGATTAATATAATTAACATATAGGCATCATAAGTGTACAAGAAAACACTTTCATCACAGTCGAAATGGTGTTCTTGGAATGGTTGCCTTTGAGGGCCAGCTCTGATTGCCTTGGCGAATACCCCTGTCTGTAAGATCAATTTAGTACAGGAAGTTTTGAACATGTTAAGTTACATTAATATGTAAAATAATACAATACTAGTTAAAATAAAATGAAAATATATCATTTGTCCCTTATATCCTGGGGTGATATTCTTGTGATTGACTAATGAGTTGATGCATTGTCTTTGAAGGAATTTGTTTTCCTGACACATATTTACTTGAGGGCATGCCCCGAGATCAGCTATGTGTGGGTGCTACTGTTGAATCCAAACTGTGAATGATTAGACCACAGCAATCTGCAAAAGCCAAGATCCAGTGAAATAGATCCAATTCCCGGACTGTTCCAGGGTCATATTATGTGAAGGGCAGTGTTTGGGTTTTTGTAATGAGTGTGGTTGTTGCTCTTACTGACACGTGATAGCTTTTTATATAGAGATATAACCAGTTCCTAATGGGCTTTCAACAATCCAGCTGGAGACATTTATTAGTAGAGATACGCTTAGCAGTACCTCAGTGTCTCTTCACTGATAACTTCTATTTCTCTTTTTTCTTAGCTTGATATGATGACCTTCCGGGAGTCATCATTTTCCTTTAGATTATGATGTGATGGCAAAGGCAGGACGTAATGTCCCTAGGAAGATGAGGATATGTGACAAACTTCAAATAACTAACACTGTATGACATCCAGTATGTTACTGAGGATCTAAACTATGTTTGAGAAGTGTATTTTAAAAATGAGTCATTATTATTAAAAATTGAGAATGCCTTTTCAGAACCTTTCTTGATTCCTTTAAAAATCATCACTCTGATTTCTTCTCCCCAATTTTTTAACCTAGTCCTCAGGGCTATTAACATGTTCAGTCAGAAAGTTATGATACCTCAGGGGAATGGGCACATGTATAGTTTTGACTCAGGCAATGCAAAGGCAATTTATGTGACCAAAGCGTCTGTACCCCAGTAATATTCTGAAATGAAATAAAGTTATGATATCAATGCAACTAGAAAGAAGACAGAGTTTGAGTGAAAGAAATGCCTTTTATTAACATTATTATGCTGCTTTCAGTTAAACTCAACTATAGGTAACAGCAAAGAAGTTGCTACTTAGAACTGGAACACATTCTCAATTACCTTGCTCAAATTTAGCTGCTTAAACCCAGGCTAAAATTTGCAGTTCCTCAAAGTGACTTTATACCAAATTTCCTTCAAGGGCATGATTTTCTATAAAGTTCAGTGCTTCAGCTTAGCACAATTTTTTTTTTTTTTTGGACAAAATAGAAATGTCGAATAGTATAAAGTAGTAATAACATGGCAACACAAGGTTTTAAAATCAATTCCATACAAATCAGATTCTCAAATATAGATATGAATATGTGAATAGGTGTGTGTATAATGTGTCAAATCATATAACATGTGGTCAAGAAAATATTAAAACATTGGGAAATATCAAAATCAATTTTTTAAAATTTTGTTTATGTGTTAGTTTCCTAGAGGTCCCCCAACAAAGGAACACAAACAGAGTGGCATAGAACAACAGAAATGTATTGTTTCTCTGTTCTGGGTGCTACAAATCTGAAATCAAGGCGTTGGGAGGGCCATATTCTGTCTGAAACCTGTAGGAGAAGGACCCTTCCTCGTGTCTTTCAGCTGCTGCCAGCCACAGGTGTTCCTTGGCTTGAGGTAGCATCACTCCAGCCTGTACATGGTGTTTCCTCTAAGTCTCTTGACATAGTCTTCCCTCTGTGCGTGTCTGTGTTCAAATTTTCCCTTTTTGTAAGGACATCAGTCACATTGAATTAGGGCCCACCCTAATGACTTCATTTTAACTTCATTATCTCTATGAAGGATTTATTTTCTTATAAAGGCCACTGAGGGTTAGGGTATACTCAGTATATCTTTTGGGAGAGGATACAATTCGGCACATAACAGGTTATAATCATTTTCATTTTAATTTGGAAAAATTCTAGGATTTCCCCTTAAAAGCCCATACGTTTTACCTTTTTGTGACACAAAATAGTATCAAATTCCATTGACATAGCATTTCTGCTGTTTGTGAAATATTGGAATTTGCTCTGATAATAGCTAAAAGATTTATTATACAAAAAAATTTAAAGTTGTATTTATTGAACAACAATAGCAAAATTCAGCTTCTATCTATGTTTGGTTTTTCACTTCCCTTATTACTCTTCTTGGGATATGTTATAACTGAGCATTGCTCCACCTCCACCGTGACTTGTGCCCATTGAATTAGAGAATGTGAACATGGGGGTATTTCTACTAAAAATTGCTAAATCCTGTAAACTGTATCATCATCCTGGTACAATATGTTTTCGACTGTAAAGAAATGCATGTGTGTGTGTGTGTGTGTGTGTGTGAATAGGGACATGCATGTACTCCTGTGGAAATAGCTGCTTAGCACAGAACATGGAAGCCTAAGAATGTCATCGCTATGTTATCAAGCATTTTGCATTTGTCTTCACTATAGCCATAGACATTATGATGGACAAATGTGAGTGCTCCTAACTCTATCTTGGGCTCACAAAGTCTAAATCTATTTTTTAATAAGATTTCCACCTTGCATGTGCATAATGCCTTTTGAAAAATTGAATAGAGAAATAGTAAGCATTTGGTTTTGTTGGTAGACTCATTCTGAGTTGTGCTAACATAAGAGGCTAGAACACACTTGCTTTCCAAAGAGAAAGTGATTGCTAGGGAAAATAAATATATTTTTACTTAGGAATCAGCAGCCTTGATGTGAAAGTTTTAAGGAAAGTACAAAAATTTAACCCTGTTGCCACCAATCATTTTCCCTGTCACATTTGTCTCTAAAAACAGAAGAGAAAATCTGGTCAATCGTCACTGTGTACTGCTAACTAATATATGATGTCTGCTTGGTATTGATCTTTTTTTCTATTCTGAGGTTCAGTTAAAGGAACTTTCCAACATCTCCTGAAATATTACAAAATTTTCCATTCTAAGCAAGTTGGAGAAAATGCCTGTTTGGATTATTGGAATAGATTTCTATCTGGTTTCCTTCCCAACCTCTCCTTCTCAAAATCAAACCAATCAGTTTAATTTTCCAAATGTGCAGCTATGTTTGAATTACATCCCTGCTCTAAAAACTAGCGCTTCAGTGCATATACAATTAGGTAAAACTTCGTCATCTTAAATCCAAGGTCATTCATAAGATTATTCCATATTTAGGCTCTTAATTTACACTACTTATTTATCATAATATTTTAAGTCCCAATTTGCATGAGCCCAATGAATTTAAACATAATTGAACTCTAAAATCTTAAATTAGAAGTCCATATGATGATGTAGATTCTCCTTTCCTCTCCCATGTTGAAAGATAAGTTAATTGACTACACTTTAATATTTTTGTTAACTCTAGTTTTCTAAAAGTTTTATAAATATAGTTTTATTTTATGGAGTCAATTATACATTTCCTTTTTTCCTTCCCTTCTTTCTTTTTATTTTTGTTATACATTCTGTTCTTCTCCTATAAACATCCTTCAAGTTTGCAATTTTGTCACCAGAATGTAGAGAATTACATTTAACAATGTATTCCATAGTGGATTTGACTTCTAAATGCCATGGTTACAGTATTTTTATATGGATTCAACATACTCTCCACTCTTCTAAATTATTTTATTTTGCTTACTTTTAAGAATAACAAAGCAACTTTCTAAATTGGTATTCAAACAAACACATACATATTTATTCCATGATTTAAATTTTAGTGTTTTTTCTTGTATTCTATTCAATATGGCAATCTGGCAGTAATCACTATATTTTGCCATTCTTCCAGTTGAGCAGACCATTTGAACTTTGTACATAAGTATAATCTTCTAGTTTGTGTTGGGAAATTCTAATTCTATTCTTTAATCTGCTTTGTTTCCAACAAAGAGCCCCGTTAGTGTTTTAGGCAACTGAGTTGATATTATAATTAGGAAAATGGTTTTTGATAAATTTTCCAAGGGTGCAACATTGTAAACAAATGAGAATAATTAAGAAATTAATTTTAAATGATTATAACAGAAAATTGAGAGTCAATATAATTGCAAAGAAGAATACAGAGCAAATGTAGCAGAAACAAGAGTCAAACATTAAAAATTATAAAACTTTCCTCAGGCAAAGAAAGCTCAGAAAGAAGCATGAGGACACAATCTATAAGTATCCAGGCAGGGAAGAAAAAAAAAGAATTAACCTACAAAAGAGACAAAATTAAGCTAGCTGCAGACTTCTCAGCAGCTCTAAATTGAGAAATATATGAAAAGTTTTAAAAGGAAAAATGTTGTCATCTTTTTTGGGTGAAGATAATAGAAAGACATTTTTGTTTATACAGGGACTTTAAAAATATGCTTATTCTTGTCTTAAAAGTCCTTGAATTTGGCCAGCAAACTGAAAAGTTGAACCAAATTAAGAAAAAGTATATGAAAATTGTAGCCTACAGTATCTGTCTTTAAGCAACCAAACCAAATAAGCATGATATATACCTCTATGTTATTAGTATTCATCTAGTTATAATAGTTGAACATGAATGTTAAAAATTGATATTTAAATAGAAAATTCTTATTTTAAAAAATAATCCTCCAATCTCTAGATCCTATAAGCACAGATTGGGAAGTAATTAAACAAGAAAAATGAAAAAATAAGTAAATATCCTTCCTCCTTTTGCATAGATATATATTTATGTGTGGGTATATGCCAAAAGTACTTGCTATGATAAAAGCAAACTATCTAAGGCATTGAAATCTACATAAAATATAAGACCCAGAAATGGAAGCAAAAAAAGAGAAAGAAAGCAAAATATCAATGTTGAAGTTAACACTGAAACTATATCCCACCACAACAAAATTAAAGGAATTTAAAGAGTGGTGATTCAAAGAGGAAAGCAAGAGAAGGCAAAGTTCCTAGCCTGTGGTTGCTGCAACAGAGCTCACCACAAGAATGGGGAGAATGTGACAGCAAGTGCCTTGTAAACCTAAAAGACACTTGGGAGAACTTCCCCTGGATGCACGAGCAAGAATCAAGAAACATCTAACAGAAATAATCAGAAAAACAATTTTGTAAGTTGCCACCACTACATATACAATCCTACCTGCATTGGTGTCCATATGCTCTGCGTTTTCTCCTGTTAGTGTAAATAATTTCTCTTTACTGCTAACTAGGGCAAATTGTTCCACCTGGACACTAGATGCAATCCTCTCTCAATTATTCAAGAATACAGATATGGTTATTGTCTGTTCTATCTGCTGCAGCATCCATTATCCCTTCTATATAAGATTGCTCTTCTTAATATACAAATATGTTTGACTCTTACTTAAAAATAATATATTGCCTTATTTGGATAAGTTCAATAGATTATAGCATATAAACACTACCATTGGCAATAACTAGAAAATCCAGCAAAAACTACCAACATATCACATCGTATTATATTTTCAGAGAACCACAGGGGAAATAAGAACATGAAGATCAAAAGTGTAGAATCCTTAGGAAAATGCAATGAGATTCTGCTGGTGCTTTTCTTCTGGGGGCATTTGGCAGCTCTGGGAAACTGCAGCCCTCAAGCAAAAAGCTGGTTTGTCCCTCAAGATTTATGCTAAGCTCTAAAGTTGTGTGAAGTAAGCAGCTAATGAGTGAAGTCAAAAAGATGCTGAAAAGCAGTAGATTTTCCCAGTCTAGCAATGATGGAAACAAAGACCCCCCAGAGGGAGAAACCTTGAGAATAAGGCAAAGGAGAGATGAAAGTATTGGAGGTGGACATGACTTAATGCTGCCTACATACTCAAAGGGAAAATTGTAGACTTAGGGGGAAATATACCTGTATGCTGTTTATAAAATACACACTTTAAATATAAGCACACACAACTCTTGAAAATAAACGTAGAGGGAGAAGCTGTACCATAAAACACTAACCACTAGAAAGGTTGTGTCACTCTATTAACAGACAAAATAGACTTTAAGGCAGGAAATGTTTGTAGAGAAAAAGAGAAATTTCTTAAAGAGTCTATTCACAAGAAAGAGCATAATTTAAAAACCTTATGTATCAAAAAACCCTTTAAACTGTAAAAATAAAAATTATGCAGAACTTCAAAGGGAAATCATAAGAAAATATTTTATGGATAATGGAATAAATAGAGAAAGGCTATAGAAAATCTGATCCACACATATAAGAAAAATAACCTAATTGACATGGATCAAATACTGTACCAACCAGTAGAATGACTACAAATGCTTTCACATACTTGTGGAACATAGATGGCAAAGGTAATGCTATGCCTTAAATTCTTACAAGTCCCCAAAGAATTGAAATAATATATAGAGTGTATTCTCTGACAATAGTGGAATTAATCCAGAAATCAGTTCAAAACAATGAAAATGAGCAAATTGCTCAATTGCTTAGAAATTAACGAACAAACTTCTAAATAATTTCTGAATCAAAAAAGTCACTGGAAAATTAGAAAACATTTTCAATTGAATAACTATAAAAATGTAATGTCAAAAAAAAGTGTGGGATGCAGCAAAAGCAGTATTTAGACAAAAATGTATAACCATAAGCATGTCAGGAGGAAAAAATGTTGAAACCAAATGAACTAACTTCAATCTCAAGAACCTAGAGTAATTTACATTACATTAAATCCAAAGAAAAAAGAAGAAAGGAATTAATAATGAGATCAGAAATTAATGTTAAAAACTAATAAAATCTATAATAAAGAACATTAAGGAAATAAAAGGATGCTATGAAAAAATTAACAATAATTTATCAATTTCATCCAGGCTTATCAAGGAAAACAAAACACAGATTACTAACATGAAATATCAAAGTAGATCCTATAAATGCTAAAAAGTAATAAGAAAGATTTTGGCTTTCACTTGGAGGTAGATTCTATTGGAGCATCTATCCTGATTCAATATAGGGAATATTCAATATGCAACTTCTACACTTTCACACAAAGTACTGACAATAATAGCTCATTGAAAATGCATAAAATGTGTTAATTATTGCATATTTTTGAAGTAGGAAGAATGAAAATTTTATATAAGTACATATGTGATGACTAATTTAGAGCACTAATTGATACTAATTTAAAGTAATTGATTTAATAGCACAAATAGTTATATTTATATAAACTGAAATAAGCAGTTATATTCATATAAACTAAAATATGTATATAATATTACCAGCCAAAGCAATGGATTTATACACATTAATATTATCCAGATCATAATTTTGAAAGAAAAGTACAGAATGCCTTCTTTTATTTAAAAATATTCTATATTTACAAATATAAAGCTGGTATAAGATGGTATGGTTCTGATCATATTAGAAATTGATTCATGATTGAGTCTTAACAAAATGTCATTCAAATGTATAGTACAATGACAGGAATGTAAAAGTTTCTCAAAACTCCTTGTGAATGGTCAACTATATTTTGGTAAATCTGTGCTTCGGTCTCACTAATGAACATTTATCAAATTGTTTATTTTTTTACAATCAAATTTAATCTATCACCACCTTAATTTTACAAATTAAGGTGCTAATATGGCACTGTAATAGTATAGTCCCTGTGTTTGCTTGGATGTATTTCTTTCTTTCACATTGAAAGTTATTCAAAGTGCTTTTTTATGGGATACTTATAATATTGTCTAATAATATTAACTGTACTTAGCAATGTACTAGGTCCTAGAGATACAACAGTGTGGAAGACAACAATCTGTGTCTTCATAGGACTTTCAGAAAGCTTTCAGTCTAGATTATGATGTGTCTGAGGTTTCTCAGAATGTTCTGCCTAATACAATAAAGCACAGATATCTACAAGTAATACAAGACTAAAGATCCAGAAACAGATTGAAAAGAAACTAACACCTTGGTGGTAGTTGAAACTTTACATGAAAAATAATTACAAATTAAAAGATTTGCTGAATGTTTGCCAAGATATTACAAAAAAATCCCAGACTAGATGTTTGAAAATTAGACTCAATTTTTCTCAAAATTTATTTCAGATTTTAAATATTGACATATAATTGTGATGGTTAGTTTTATGTGTCGGTTTGACTGGGTTAAGGGATGCCCAGATAGCTGGTAAAATGTTATTTCTGGGTGTGTCTGTGATGGTATTACTGGAAGAGAGTAGCATTTGAATCCATAGACTGAGCAAAGAAGATCTGCTCTCGCCAATGTGGTTGGGCATCTTCAAACCTATTGAGGGCTTACATGCATAGAACAAAAAAGCAGAGAAAGGATGAATTTTCTCTCTGGCTTCCTGAGCTGAGACAGATACCTTCTGCCCTTGCACATGGGAATTCCTGGTTCTTGGGTCTTTGAATTCTGAGACTTAGGCGAGGACCCACTGGACTCCTTCAGTTATTAGGCTTTTGGACTTGAACTGAACTATGCCGCTGGTTTTCCTGGTTCTCCAGCTTGCAGACTGCAGATGGTGGATCTTCTTAGCCTTCATAATTGCATGAGCCAATTCTCACAATAAATTACATATACACACATACATACATAGAAAACGTAGGTGAAAGCTTCATGACATTGATGTTGGCAATGAGTTTGTGGATATGACACCAAAAAGGCAACACAAGAAAAAAAAGTAGATAAATCTAACTTCATTAAAATTAAACTTTTGTGCATCAAAACACTAACAAGAGAGTTAAAAGACAATTCAGAAAATAAGATAAAATATTTGCAAATCATATCTGATAAGGGATTAGTATTCAGAATATATAAAGAATTCTTACAATTCAAAAACAAGTAGACAACTAACCCAATTAATATAATGGATGAAAGATGAATAGACATTTTCCAAAGAAGATATACAGATAAGCAATAAGCACATGAAATTATATCAACGTCATTAGGGAAATGAGAATCAAAATCACAATGAGATACCATTTCACACAGATTAGGATAGCTATTATTAAAAAACAAAAAAAGAAAAGATAATGACGAGTATCAGCAAGGACGTGGAGAATTTGGGACAGATGTGCTTTGCTGGTGGAAGTGTGCAATAGTGCAGCTGCTGTGGAAGACAGCATGGTGTTACCTCTAAAACTTAAACATAGAATTACCATATGATCCATCAATTCCACTGCTAGGTATATACCCAAAAGAATTGAAAGTGGAGACTTGAACAGATATTTGTGCACAAATGTTCTTAGTAACGTTATTTGCAATAGCCAAAAGGTGAAAACAATCCAAATATCCGTTGATTGATGAATGGATAAACAAAATGTGTAAAATATATACAATAGAATATTATCCAGCCTTAAGAAGAAAGAAAATTGTGATATATGTTACAATATGGTTGAATCTTGGAAACTTTGTGCTGAGTGAATTAAGCCAGACACAAAAGGACAAAACATTGTTTGTATGAGTCCACTTCTATGAGGTTCCTAAAAGAGTCAAATTCTCAGAGAGGGAGAGTAGAATAGTGGTTACTAGGAGCAGGGGTTGAAAAAAAATGGGGAGCTGTTTTTTAATGGGTACAGAGTTTCAGTTTGAGATGATGAAAATGTTCTAGAGTGGATAGTGGTGATGGACAGCAATGTGAATGTGCTTAATGCCACTGAATTGTAAACTTAAAAAACGTTGAAATGATACATTTTATTTTTTATATATTGTAGCACAATAAAAAAGAATGAATTGATTCAAATCCAAATCCATAGAATTTTTTAAATGCAAAATGGAGATATTAAGATTCCTATTACATATAAGTGTTATGAGGAACTAATTGGAATAATACATATGAAGAATGTTGCACACTGGCACATGTTAAGAACCAAGGAACTGTTAAATATTATATTTATTGCTATTGCTATTTGGCTTTAGTTGAGATATACATCATTTCATGTTTTGCCTTAAAGTAGATTTCTAAAACATACTATCATTCTTATGAAAGATAAAAATATCCCCATTTTTATCACAATTTAAAATGTTTATTTGCCTTCTGTTCTGTAACGTTCAACTGAAAGAGAAAATCCTTATGTTTAAAAACAATCAGCATTTTAGTGCTCATAAAAATATTTGAATTCATTTATTCTTGACAAGTAATCACTTTTGTTACTTTGGGTAAATGTTTTATCAAATGATATTAAATGACAACTTCAAATGTCAAAGATAAATTTGTAGATATATATTTCTTAATCTATTTTTAATGAATTAAAAATGAGTTATATAGATTTGATTTTATAGTACCAGTCTGCGAAGGACAAAACATAGAATTAAGTACAAATGGAGAGACAATAAGGCTATGATGTAATTATGTTTAAACATCTAGAGTAGTAATATATATTAGTTTAATGAAGAAAGTGATTATATTAACAAAAAGCTGGTTTCTTGATATTATACATTTACATTCCATTGATGACCTACATATATGGATCAATAAGTGTTTTTAATAGTACTTCTAAGTTTAGAATTTCCACCCCCAAATCTGGCCAATGTGAATTAGTCAATGAAAGATTTACTAAACTCTACCTCTTCAGTTCTATTATATATGTGCCAGGCATTATAAGAAGAATTTTACATACAGTTCCTCTAATCTTGATGGACCTCTATGAGCCTCATTGAAGAGATGAAGCTAAGTCTATGTAGTTTGGCTTAAGACACACATGTAGTAAGGGGCACGTAAGCATTGAAATACAGGTCTATTACCTTCTTATTCAATGCTTGCTCTAGGGCTTAACAATGATGTTCTCATCAATTCTATGATATATATTTATGTTTATTTTCATCTCATTTTGACTCAGAAACTTGGCAGAGCAGATAACGCTATCTTAATTTCTAGCCCTGAAATTACTACTCAAAATAAAATTATAAATCATTCCATAATATAATTCAGAGTAAATTTGATGAGTCACAGAGGAATCCTTTATCAGAATATTCTGAAGCAGAAAATCTCTATACCTTTGCTAAGACAGTAACCATCCAATTTGAGACTAAACCTAAAAAGTCTAAATGACCATTGTCATCATGACTGTCACCAGAAGGATCTCACCTAGGCTCCTCAAAGTGTTTTATGGTATGTACATACCAGACTCTTTTGAACGTCTCCCCTATCACTGTCTTTTTGTCTGCCATGAACATGCTTTTACAGGTGGCAAACCTTTCATGAAAATGTAAACAATTGTTATTCAAAGACATGCTACTGTTCTGTTATCATAAAATGTGTGGTTAAGATGTCTATACAAATTTTACCAGATATTTAGTTGATGTATACATGATTAAATGAATTGATTCAAATCTAAATCCATAGAATTTATAATAAAACAAGGTTTATTACCTACAGATTAGTTGGCATACCTAATCACATGCAAAATATTTTTAAAGAAGCTCTGTGTTCTGCAATCTCATTTCCTGAGTTGCAAACTGAAAGAATTGATTCTAATATGCTAAAAATTACCTATAACATTAAGCAGACTTGAATTCAACTTATATTATTTTTACCGTGCATGTGTTATCATTTGTTTCCTGACTGGTGGAAGAGTTAAAAATTATTTTGCAGCCTTTGCAATACTAAAAAGGAAAATTGCACTAAAATTCTTCTAATTAAATAAGATTCTTGGGAACACAAATCTACAGAGTCAGAAGACTGCTTTTCTCAGCTCTGCTCGTTCCTTAGAAAAAGTGCACATTTAAAGAATAAAAGAAAATAACAGAACCATTTTACCATGAAAGAAAAAAGCTATATAGTTACATATAAATATACAATGATATGTATATAAATAAAAAATTCCATAATTACATTAAATATCCGGCTCCTATTAGAACCAAGCCTAAGGACTGCTAAAAAACTGAGTCATCATTTTTGTACATTTTTTGCACATTGCAGATTGAGGCAATTCAATTCTGTAAATGTATTTGCTATTTTCCCCTTTTTTCCTTCATATTTCTTAAGTGGTAAAAATAAGGAACAAAACCCATCTGTGCATGTCACTTCAGGAGGCAATGTCTTGATATTTAATGACACCAGGAAGCAGTCTCATGAGATCGGAGATGTTACGTACTTTTAGATAACATTATCCCAGATTTGGATGGCATGAAGCAGCCTGATTTTATATTATGCTTCTTTGTGCCCTGCATTGGTTAACATAGTCAAGAATGCTGCATTCTTCATATAAAAATGTATAAAATGTTTTGTGGAAGAATTTTTAAGATTATCAGAAAAAAAGATGGGGATATAACCACAATAATGTGCATGGGATTTTTTTAAATAATAAGAGACTTGTTAGGTTGTCAACAACACACATATAACATAGATATTAATAACATATTAAAAATTTTAATATAAAGGACTTTTAATATAATGAACTGAAAAATCATTAAGAATAAACAAAGTTCTTTTAAAAAATCTTAGAAATATGAGTGAATATCTAATTGCATATTTTGATGTAAATGTCACAAAAGAACATCACCCATACATACCCTAACATCCAAAAACAAGCCGATTAATCTACAATATTTTTGTTGTTTTTTGTTATCTGTTTTCACCAGAGAGACCTGAGATCTCAACTGAATTCTAAATAGTAACAAGTACTTTACAGAAGAAAGGAGAACCATGGAGATCTTATCACCTCATCCCTGGTGGAGTGGTGGTAGGACTAGAAATTCACCATAGAGGGGGCAAAAATAAATTATCCTAAATGGTATTGAGATTTTAATGGCTCTATTTGGGATGTTCTAAGAGACTAGAATGCTGAGCAGCTGCAGCCATAGTGTGAACTACTAGCAGCTAGCTGCAACTGGCTACTAATTCTTTTTCAAAGGTTTTCTTTTCTTTTTTCTTTTTTGTTCATAGTTTTTTTAAATTTTTTTTCTCACTCATTATGTTTGTATATACCCATCCCCTTCTCCCCCCTCCCACCCGCC
>VBSM01001927.1:13859012-13883070 GCA_008086735.1 Cheirogaleus medius
GATGGGCACCTGGGTTGTTTCCACAACTTTGCAATTGTGAACTGTGCTGCTGTGTGCCTAAAGGTACTTCACAAAAGACTAGGGTCGGGGCAGGATGAATTCATCAGAGGCATTTCAGATTTTCAGATACTGAAGGTGGGACTGGCACAGAAGAACCGAGAGAAATTCTCCAAGGCATGCTTGGATTTCAACTTTGGAAGGCTAAAGGAAGGAAACCGGAGAGAAATTCCTCCTACATATATCCTTAGCCATCACAAAGAGTAAGACATCTGCACTCCAAGGATGGAGGCAGGGCAGGAAGCCAGAGCCAAGAGCAGGACTAGAGAACAAAGAGAACCTCCTCTTGACTCAAAAGCTAAAGGAATTTCTGTAAAGCAGAGAGAGATACCATGATGTCTAAAGCTGGAGCTGGGCTGGAAGGAGCAAATGGTTTATCAGAATAACATCAGTGCTCAGGTACCCAATCTTATTGAAGGAATATTTCTGATCTTGCACTTAAAATAATAAAAAGCCAATGGGAAATTGAATCAAATAAAATTTGCCATAAATCCCAGACCTACTTTCACTACAGATCTTATTTATTCAAGGTATTAAATCTATTAATGGCAGGCTAGCATGATGAAGAAGTATCTTTTGCATATTTTGTTTGGACAGATATCATTATCTTATAAAATGATAAATCACAAGAAAAATAGAAAATAAAACAATACTGGGAGACCCATAATGAAGAAGATAAATAACCAATAATAAAATAGGTACAGACAAGACTCAAGAATTAGAAATATCAAGAAGGGTCTTTAAAATAATTATGATAAAAATGCTAAAAGTATCTAGTGGAAAAGTGGACATGTGAAAAGAGATGAAAACATTTTTAAAAAAAGAGAAATAAACTTTAAAAAAGAGAACCAATGAATATATCAGAAATAAAATATGAGATAGAAAAGAAAAATGTGTTAGATGGGCTTAAATGCAGAGTAGAAATAACAAAGGTAAGAGTAAATGAGCTTGAAGATAGATCAAGAGAAAGTGTCCATACCGAATCACAAAGGAAAAAAAGAAAGGAAATGCAAAAATAAAAAAAAAATAAAAAAGAAAGGAAAAATAGAGCAGCCAATGTCTGTGGCAAAATATTATACCACATGGTGTGATAAATATGAAATTGGGGTCTCAGAAGGAAAGAGAATGGGATCAAAAAAATATTTAAAGAGATAATGTCTTAGGACTTTCCAAAACTATCACATGCTATCAAATTGTACATATAAGAAACTGAGCAAATTCTATGGAGGATAAATGAAAAGAAAACCACAGCTAGGCACATCATAGTCAAACAGCTGACATTCAAAGATGAGTAATAGATCTTAAAGGAGCCAGAGGAAAGGAACATTACATACAGAGGAACAAATATGCAATAATGACTGACTGCTCAATAGAAACAATGGAATCTGGAAAACACCAAAATGACATTTTTTGAAGTGCTAAAAAAATTATCTAGTATTCCACAGTCAACAAAAATATTCATCAAAAATAAAAGGAAGAAAATTACAATTTCAGACAGATCAAAGCTAAGAAAATTTATCTGTAGCAAAAACACATTGCAAGAGATGAAAAAAATAAATGATACCAGATGGAACCTTGGATCTACAGGAAGAAAATGGAGAAATTTCTTCTAGAGTGTATGTGTGTTTGTACACATACACACACACATATATATATATACTATATATACATACTATATATATACATACATTGTTTAGAACAATAAGAAACAAAATAATATATTTTAGAATTTTGGCAAAAGTGGAAATAACAATATAATAGAAGAACACAAAGGATGAGATATTAATGAATTAATATCAGATTCTTACAGTGTGAGGTAGTGAAATATTATTTGAACATATAATAGCATATAATAGCTAACATAATTCCTGATAATATCTATTTCTGTTATCAGTTGTAATGTTTCCTTTTTCATTTATGATTGAACTTATTTGAGTCCTTTTTCTTCCATTTCTGGTTAATCTAGTTGGTAGTCTGTTGACTGTGTTTACCTTTTCAGTCTAATGCTCTGCCAACTGAGCTTTTTTGGTAGGGCTTATGTTTATCTTTTCGAAGATCAAACTTTTTGTTTCATTGATCCATTGTATTGTGTTTATGGTTTCCATTTCTTTTAGTTCTGTTCTGAGCTTTGCTATTTCTTTTTTTTTTCCTGCTAGCTTTGGGTTTGGTTTGTTCTTCTTTTGCTACTTCCTTGAGATGTGACAGTAGGTGGTTAATTTGTGATCTTTCTGCATTTAAGGCTATGAACTTCCTCTTTCACATTGCATTTACTGTATCCCATAAAATTTGAATATTCGTGTCATCTTTGTTGTTTATTTCAAAAAGTCTTTTGATTTCCATCTTAATTTGTCATTGACCCAAGAATCATTCAGCAACAGGTTATTTAATTTCCATGACTCTGTAGATTTAAGAGTTCTTCTTGGAATTCTAGTGTTATTACATTGTGGTCTGAGAAGGTACATGGTATGAATTCAAGTATCAAAGCTTAAACCTAGGGAGACCAAGACATGTCTGAAAAGATGAGTGTGTTTGGCTTTTGATGCATGGAGTGGGACATCATTGCATAATGGAAAAACCACACAATTTTTGAGGGTCCTATATTGGGGAAAGTGAAGCAATCTTAGTTTAAAATGGTATCGTATTGCTTAAAAGGCAAAACAGCCTTTGGGGCCTCAACTTTCTACAAGCAGGAAGCAGTCCGAGAAGGTTGCCACAAGGGCATAATTTTTAACAACGTTTCAAAAATGGCAAAAGGAATTGGAAAAGGAAGGACAATCCAGAACATGGAGCCAAGAATCATAGAGAACCCTGGCCCAGAAAGGTACTTCCAAGGAGCATAAATAAGCCTTGATCAGGGAACATTCCATGCCCTATCCCAGATCAGAAAAATCTTATAACACTTGCTCAGCAGAATTTCAGAATTATGGACCAGTGACTATTATGTTCCTTCTCTTCTTCCTCTTTTTGAATAATAGCACTTATTGCAGTGTTCCTGCCTCTATCTCATAGTTTGGTATGCAAGGATTGCATAATTTGTGTTTTTAGTTAATCTCCAGATCGAGAGGAGCCACATCAGAGAAGAGTTGCATCTGGACTTGATATAAATTATCGTATCCTGGACTTCAAGCCTGAAGCAGGATTGGATGAAGTTTTAGAGATCCTGGGCAGAGTGGAGCATATTTTGCATATGAGAGGGTTGTGGCCAGGGTAATTACAAGGATGGCCCAATATTCCCATTGTGGGTAATCTGAGCCACCTCTTGATTCTGGGCTCAGTCATTGGAATGGTTTAGCCAATTGAGGTCAGCAAATGGGATGCAAAGGGAGCTTACAAATTGCTTTGCTAACTCTGGCTTTCTCTCTTGGTGCACTTGCATGCAGGCTTTCCCTATAAGAAAATTCCTAGGGTAGTCCATTAGAGGGATGTGAGGAACATGTTTAAAAGAGTTACAACATCCCATTTATGTGCATTTATGCCAGTTGGCCTAAATATTCCTGCTGATACCATCTGAGAACCTGCAATATACAGCTGACTCCTGGACACAGTATGGGAGTCTAGATAAACCATCTAGGCAAGCTCAGACTAAGTTATTGATTCAAAGTGAGCTAAACATATGATTTTTAAAAGCAATAAGATACTTGGTGAACTGTTGTGCAGAACTAGCTATTAATTCAACGTACAGTAGTCATCTGATTTTCCACTTGAGTGTTGCATTTCAAAAGGGAAAATGAGGTAGTGCTGGCAGACTCCTAGTGTTCATAGTTTATCTTGCCAAGTATTCACTACCCACTCAATTTTAGACTTCTTGGCTCAATGTCTTATAGTTCTGACATCCACTGTGTTCTCTTTCTCTGCAAAAAAGAACTGCACTTTCCAATTTTCAGGGATCACATCAATCTCTCCAATTGGGATTACTTTAAAAAATATTTCTAAAAGGAAAAACTGTCTCACAGTTTCCGTGCAATTTTATGTCCTCTTTTAACTCCCAACTTTCTTAGAATTATTTTTTTTTGGTAGAATTTCTGAGAGTTCTTCCACTAAACCCTGCCTATAGTGTAGAATGCAAGTTATTAAAAAGTCTCAATGTTTCTGAGGACTTCAAGTTGCATATTCAGGGGAGACGAAAGTAGATGTTATTCTCCTATCCGTTTCATTGGTCCATCATATTATTATCATAATATTTCACATTATTTCATAGAATTTATACTTCATAATATTTCTTAGAAATATTATCATAATATTTCTTTTTGGTGTTTTGTAATAGCATGTTTTATAGTGAACGGGAGTTTAAGCTTAAAATTCTGATGCTTAAAAACTTCTCTAATTTAATTATGACTGTGACATACTTTTTTGAGAGTTTCCTATAATTGTCATTTGTAGTTGACATTTTATTCCTTATATTCTAACCAGAAATTTATAACTTATGACTTTCTGATTCTCTAGAGCTTGGTATCTTGTAATTGTTTTTAAAAAATTATTTATTTTGAAACTGACTTATTGATTTAAAAGATAATGTCCTAAATCTTAGCATATTAAATTCTGTTGTTAAATTAAGATGTAATATTTTCTACTAATCATATAATTTTCCTAGAGGGTTTATTTAATCCTTAATATTCTATCACTAAATCAACAGAGTATATTTTCTTTGGAAGTGTGGGAAATTGAGAATATACAGGCATCAAATACAGTCTTCTGCTTGCTGATACATTGAAAATAATTCTATGCAACTATTGTCTAGAAGTATATATAATTTTAGAATATTTACTCCAGATATTGCTAGTATATCTCTCATTTTCTGAAAATTGAATTTTTCTCTGGGACATAAAATCTGAAGAAATTAATGTGCTCAGTTATCATCATCTAACGATCAAATTTTCATGGCTATGAAAATTTTTTCTCTGTTTTAACCTTCTGGGTCCACTCTTTCATTAAAGAAACAAGTTTTTTATATCCTTTCTTGGATAGTCAAGAAACTTTTCAGAGACATACTCTCTTCCTCAAATTGTTCCTTACATGCTTGTCTTTACCTGAACAAATGAAAATTGATATCTTCCTGACTAAGAATCTGAAGACAGATATTATTTGAATTTTCTAGTAGGTAAGAGAAGGAAATCAAATAAGAATTAATACAGAAGTCTCAAGATCTTTTCATAATCAATATTTCTCTTATAATCTCCCAATTTGTGCCTCTATCATCTTGCCTTGGCATTGACACCTTGACAATTTAAGAAACCTGCTATAAAATATATCTGATAGTTTTGGTTGGGTATGATTTTCCCCACCATTTTCTAGTAGTTTGCTGGAAATGCCTTCCCAGAAGGGGACCTCAGTGACATCTGACAATTTTTCTCTACCCTCTTATGAAAAGTATGTCTATATGCTTGTGTTCATTGTGTAACATTTACTCTCTTAAAGCAGGATATTTTTGACATATCAATGCAAAATTTGGCTGTGAATTTTTAAATTTGTTTTCTCATTGTTGAAGCATTCTGGCATTCTATCTGGAGTTTGATACCTTGTTTCATAAAGACATTTTTTAAATATCCCAATCTGTTTACTTCATCTCATTTTTATTCTATGATGGTCATAATTTTTTTGAGAATACACATTGTTATTCAACATCTATAAAACTTGTTGTGTGTCTCTCAGCTGTATCTAGTAAAGAAATATTTTAAAAGTTAAAAATGTATATTCTTAACCCCATATTACAAATGTGTGTTTTTTAAAGGAGGCAAAATTTATCTTTCCAATGGATCACTTGAAATTGACAAAGGGTTATAAAAACTGATATTTACTTTCTTGTTTCTTGTTATACTCAATATTATAAAAAGCCTGCATAACACACTATATTAATGTTTGGAAAATTTCTTTCTAAAAAAGGTACACTTTTTCTACAAAAAAATAGTGTTTTTCACTACTTCAAGAAAATGTAAGTAAACGTTACACCATGATTCTGAATAACACTTTGCCTAGTGTGTGTTGATACATAATTTGACACCTAACATAATTTTTTTGTCTTTATGATCATTTGTGCAATATAGATTGGAAATTAATTTTATAGCACTTTTCAAGGAAAAGTTACAGTAACTGAACCCTTAAATGCTTCTGGAAGTGGTACAAATTTGACATGCATTTTGATCTTGATATATTTATAATTAGAGAGTGAGAAATGCAGGACAGGGTTAAAAGAGATCCATTGGCAAGTGATAACAGTGAGAAAGAAGGAGGAAATCAATTCCACAAATGATGGTGTCCACAAAGAAACTCTTGTTCATTATCACTGGCTTTGGAAATTTCCACTGATAAAACAAAACAAAGCAATGACAAACAAAAAGTACCTACCATGTTGTTTTATCTCTATGTTCTATTATTATTATATTATGAAGAATTTCAACAAAACCAATACCTGCCAGCTTAATAATGGTTAATGTAAGCTCACTTCCTGAAATTCGGTTTCCCCTCATATAAAATGAGAATACTACTAACTACCTTAAGTCACTCTGAATATTAAATAAGATATAATTTACATGTCTATCCAAAAAGAGTTAGGTAAAACATTTTGATCTTTCTTTTGTCTCTCCTCTCTTTTGATATTTAATTGCCTATCACATTCCTGATAATTAATATTTCATTAGGATTTTCCTTTTCATTACTAATTTAAAGTAATTTTTCAGTAACCATAAAGGCAAAGCTTATATACTTATAATATTTAGGGCAGCATGAATTTTGTAGGTTTTTTCTAAAATTTTGTTCTTTTGATCGTGGCACACAAGTGACTTCTTTTTAGCATAAAAAAATTTATATGTTGATTAAGAGATGCTGCCGAAGGTGTAATACTATTCTTAAAATCTTAAGTGTTACTTCTTTCTTTTCTTTCTAATTTAGTCTAGATTATATTATTGGAACAGAAACAAAAGTAGAATTTGCATTTCTTTTTGAAATTTTATTGTGGTCATTTTAATGTTTAGGGAGTATACTAATGATTGATAATTTCAAGTAGCAAATTTGAAAATGTCATGTTTCTTCTCATATTGAATTCAATTTTAAAAGAATAAGGATTTTTTTCCTCCTCAGAATAGATGATGACAAACACTGATTGGAAAAATCCCTGAATATTACTCAAATAAAAGTGTATCTAAGAAATTTTAAATCAGGTTTATCTTCTAATCTGAAACATTAGACACAAGAGTTGAAAATATTCAGATAATGTCTAAGGACAGAGTTAAGGGGGTTGCAGTGAGTTACTTAGGTGACAACGAGTAAACTAAGGTTAACTGTGAAATTGAAATAATTATTTAAGATCCAAATAAAATATAATCTTCCTTAAACAATTAATTAATTTTAAACACTGGACAAGATAAACTAATGCAGAATAACAGGAGCAAAAATGATCTTCTCTGCCTTGGGGAGCCTGAAAGAGAATAAGAAATATACACTTAGGTACACTAATTGAGGAATGTGGCACCATGGCTGGGAATTTATCAACTCTTTGTAATCTATGTTACAAAATTCCTTCACTAACTATAAAAATAGTTTTTTTCCCTAAAATCATCCCTTTTCCATTGCACAAGAAGGCAACTAACCCTCAAGATCCATATTCACACATGTTCTCCCAGTCCTTACCTGTCATTAGACCCTCTCCAAGTTCTTCATATCAATTTTCCAGAAATTCTTAAAAGTATCAAAATATCACTTAATATTAACTGAGTATATATTTTAAAAAAGAAAATTAGAAAATGTACTCAACTGATTAAATAATTTTACACTCAGGCTCATATAACATATAAACAAAAGAAAATGAGATTGTCATCAGATTTTTAGCCACTAATTAGTATGGAGTTGAACAACGTCTAATGATACTCAAGAAAAATAATTTGAGCCAAGGATTTTTATAATTCACCAGCTTTTCCTGCAAATCAAAAGAAATAGTTTTGAACACACCATAAACCAGGAAATATTGGCTCTCAGATAATTCTAGACAGTAATGGAAGATGTATTTCATTTAAACAAAACACTGGAAAAACAACACTAGACAAATGGTGAGCACTGAATATTTTTAATGATAAAATTAAAAACAAAGGCTGGTACAAGGTGACAAATGTTATATACATGTTATATGCTTACAGAAAAACACCAGATAGTGAAAAAATAAAAGTATACATATATATGCACATATATAATGTGTACATATGTATGCATATTTATATATGTTCACATGGTGAATATATATGAAAGAGTAGGTGTCTATACAAACATATACAACATATAAATTTACATTATATGTTGAGAGTGCTGAACTAACAAAGCATAGAAAGAATGTATTATAAAATAAGCCTGTTTATTGCCTCATGGATAATGACTTAAAGTAAAAGTATTTTATTAAAGTTGGTAAGTGAAGTATCTGAAGAATGGAAAAACAAGCACCACATGTACTCACCAGCAAATTGGTATTAACGGATCAACACCTAAGTGGACATATAGGAATAACAGTTATCGGGTGTTGGGCGGGTGGGAGGGGGGAGGAGGGGATAAGTATATATAAACACAATGAGTGAGATGTGCAATGTTTGGGGGATGGTCATGCTTGAAGCTCTGACTCGAGAGGGGAGGGGGGCATGGGCAATATACGGAACCTTAACATTTCACACCTATAATATACTGAAATAAAAAAAAATGGAAAAAAAAAGTTGGTAAGTTAAGAAGTGAAAGCTTAAGCATATTTATGAATGCAAAGATACACATCAGAAAAAGATAACATTATCTACTAAATTAGGATAATGGAGGATATGAAGAGATAAAAAAACAAATTTTATTTTTGTTCATAAAATAGAGAAGAGAATAAAGATATTAATATAAAAGTCAAAGCAAAAGCATGCAAATTTTCAAAATAATAGAATAATAGCAGCAAAAAGAATACAAAAAACATACCAGATATTGGAAAAGTAATATGAGTATATTTGTACATGAATATATGTCACATACAGTAAATATGTATATGAAAGATTAGATATATATGTACATACCTATATACATACATAAACAATAATACATATATATGCATGAATATATAACTTTGTTAGGTAGTTTTAAAGTACTTTAATCATTTGGATTGACAAGTACAAAACTACAGATGGAGAAATCATTTATACAATATGAAGTATCAAGGTAGTTTTGTTACTTAAAAAAAAAATCCAGTTCAAATTTTTCTTCAGCATATTAAAATGGCAAATGTCTTTTCCGGGAAGGTATCCAGGTTTACATGGATTTTATTTCTTTGAACAATAATTTCCTCCTTTTATGATGCAGAGTCGAAATATAGATTTTGGTGACATTTCAGAAAATTCTAGCAGTTTAGTTTTTGAAAATTTGTAATATTCTCTTAGTAACTCCCTCTGCCCAGAAGAGGATGTTAGGTAGAAACTTGTTATTTTTTTTAGGACTTCATAATATTAAACTGAAGCTTTAGGATCTGTTAAAACCCCTAAAATTGAAATCATCTCGCCCTTAACTATTCTCACCCAATTATGCTTTGTGATGTTTTTTTTTCTGTGATGGTGCCATGTATTTGCAAGTCCATCAATTTCAAAACTGCCGAACTTCCTTTTACTATGTATATTTCTCACCATTCCTCCCTTGGTATTAATCGGTTGCCATGCCTTAGTCATTTTTATCACAATGTCTCCTAATATTTCTTATACTGGATTTCCATTTCCCCATCATTGCCAGCTCATTTTCACAATAGTGGGAGCTTCCTAACTTGAAATATTTCTCAAACACGCTGTGTACACTACTGGCAGATGAATCGTTTGGGAAATTTTAGTAGTTACCATGTTTTACCAAATCCAGACTCCTTGACCTAGCACCTAATGCCACACAAACTCCAATTCTGATCACCATCTGACATTTTCTATAATTGCATCAAATTGATCTATAGGTTGCTTCCCAAACCAAATGACATATGTTGAAAGGCTCTAGAGTGGTACAGAGTATAGACTCTGGAACTAGAAATCCTGGCTCTCCCACTTGGGAGCTGGCTGAGCTTAAGCATTTCTTAACTTCTTGGTGACTTTGTGTTATCTGTGTAAATAGCATAATGACAGTGCCTATCTCTTTGAATTGTTATGAGGACTTAAGGAACCAGTAAACATAAAGCACTTAAAATGGTGTCTGTAGCAGATTCAGTGCTTATCTAATGTTAGCTGATATAAACCATTTCTGGATTTCCGGATTTTTTATTTCTATTTGTTTTTATTTTGTACTTGGTTTGTTTTGCTTTATAGAGTCATCCTCTGAATAAATACATTTTAATTGATTAGTTTTGAGTTGTGATGATAAAAAAGAGAAATTGCTGATTTAAACATGCTAATGGACAAGCTGAAAGGACCATATTTATTTAAGCTAAATGTCTCTGCTACTTAAAAAAGGGGGAGGGGGCTGTTTGCTTAGTAGCCAGGTTTAAGAATTTGCTCTACCTATGAGTTTATGATTGCCAGTATGTGTTTATATAATCATGTATTTTTATGAAAACTGGCTAACATTAACTGTTAGCTTAAAAACTGAATAATTTGAACATTTGAAAGTGTTTTTAAACATTAAGAATATACAACATTAATTTTTACAATGTATTTGATACCTTCTTCTTTATAATCTGTTAAGTAAGCCATGTCTTTTAATTTGTGACTTAAGGAAAAGTGAAGTTCATATAGAATTCAGAGGTTTTTCATTTGAAGAGAACTGGAAGATAATTTCCCAATTTTGTTTATTTCTTAAGTGAGAATACTTGCCCAGTATTACAGAGTTCACATACCAAATCCAAGATGAAAACCCAGATTTGGTAACTTCGTGTCTTTTCCTGATCTCCATGTGTATAAGCATTGTTAACTTGTACAATACAAATTCAAAGATTCAGGATTCTTATTTTTCAATTTCATGAGTATTACATTGTGTGTAATTTGAATACGAGTTCAATATATTTTGTGTTTCCCTTAAGCATTAGTAGACTAATATATGTCAAAATGTTAGGTTTCTTCTAAACATTTTATTATCTTAAGGATTTGAGACAGAATGGGGGGTGGTGGTGATTTACTACATTTCCAATAGTTTCCAATAGCATCTGGCTTATAGAATTATCTGGATATATGTCTAGACTTATTCATAAAGTGAGGCAGTATGTAATTGCTATGATTTGAATGTGCCCTCCCAAAAAAGCATGTGCTGGAAACTTAATCCTCAATGCAACAGTGTTGGGAGATGGGGCTTATTGAGAGGTGATTAACCCAGGAGGGTGGAGTGGATGGATTAATGCTGTTATCAAGGGAGTGGGTGCATTATTGCAGGGATGAATTCATTATAAAAGGGGAAGTTTGACCCCCTTTGACTTTTTCTCTTGCCTTTTCTTGCTCTTCCACTTTCTGCCATGGGATGATATAGCAAAAAGGTCCTCAACAGATGTTGGCCCCTCTATCTTGGACTTCCCAGCCTCCAGAACTATGTTCCAATAAATTTCTGCTCATTATAATTACCCAGTCTCAGGTATTCTGTGATTCACTGTATATTCCGGGCCCTCCTACTATAATTAAGCTATAGTTCTATTTGTTTACACTAATGTAATTTTTCATCCTATTGTGTTTTTCAAAATCTTTAAAAATTATAATGGAATTTACATTACGCTAACATCATTCTAATTTGTGTGTTTGTTGTGTTTGCAAAAAGCATGCATCCTTAATACATCATTTTTAATCAGCGCATTTCAATATAAAGCCTTATTTCATGTGATATATGACAGAGTTTTACACCATTTGTATCAGGATTTCCAGCAAAGAAACGTGTTGTTTTTTATCCTTTGGAAATAATTATCGTCTACTCAAGTGTGTTTGGTTAATACAGATATCTTCATTTCTCTGTGGAAGAGCAGATGCTTACCTTTTATTCTGTATCACGGTGGGAACATGAAGCTAGTGAATAGTAGTGTGTCCATGGAGAACACACCATTCAGTGCTGACGTTCCATGATCATCAACTTCCTAGTCTCAGAGTGGAAAGTAGTTGAATTTTTGTTGCTCCTTTTGGAAACCATTAAATAAAAAAATATCATTTCTGAGCATATTTATAATGCATTTGAACTACTAAGTAACTTACACTTATTTATTTTAAAATATATTTCCTAGAGCAGCAATAAGCAGATTAAAGACTCCCCTAATTAATTCTCATATCATCCCTGTTAAGCAGATACCAGTGGTGTAACAGAAGAACTCATTACACACATGAGCAATTTGAGGCGGTGGGAAGTTTGATGTTAATGCCAAACAGCATGTCAGCAATAAGGCCAGGAGCATAATCAAAACTTTCTAATTCCCAGTAGTCCTCTTGCCTCTAAAACACATGATTTTCTCTATGAGAATGCAAAACCATTTTGCACATTTAAGTGTGATATCGTATTTATCCTATAAAGGAGTAAGGCATTGATTTGCTAATCAAAACAGCATTTCAATCACAAACATCTTTGTACAAAACAGTGAAATCTGGTATTAGATCATAGAGTTGGATCCCAGACAAAGTTCTATGAGCAGCCACAGTTTCAAACTTCTGAACATTTAATAATTTGGTGACCAGGGAAGCATTAGAGAAGCATTGAGAAGGCATTTCATAGATAACATGTGACTGATGACATTCAGGTAATTGTGATTGTAGCCTTGTGTATAGATTGCAGAAATGCAGATTTTCACCTGAATCATCCTACCTAGATTTTTTTTATTTCAGCATATTATGGAGGTAAAAATATTAAGGTTACGTATATTGCCCATGTCCCCCTCCCCCCTTGAGTCAGAGCTTCAAGCATGACCATCCCCCAAACGTTGCACATCTCTCTCATTATGTTTGTATATACCCCTCCCCCCTCCCACCCACCCAACACCCGATAAATGTTATTCCTATATGTCCACTTAGGTGTTGATCCGTTAATACCAATTTGCTGGTGAGTACGTGTGGTGCTTGTTTTTCCATTCTTGAGATACTTCACTTAGTAGAATGGGTTCCAGCTCTATCCAGGAAAATACAAGAGGTGCTATATCACCGTTGTTTCTTACATATACCACATTTTATTAATCCACTCATGTATTGATGGGCACCTAGTTTTGAACTCATTTATGAATGCTGTTTTCAAAACTTCTTCTTTCTTCTTACTTACTGGCACACAAATTCAGGTGGTACTGTGGAGAGTATAGAAAACAATGAATTCCAACTTATTTAAGGAACAAGGAACATGCTTTAAATTCCAAGTGACAATTGTTTTCAGGTTTATTTTGTAGGTTAAAGGTCAACAACTAGCTATGTAGTGTCACAACTCAGTCAATTTTGTTTTCTATGTGTTTTTTATCTTGTACAAAAGTGACCAATTGTTTGTGATGGGAGAAGGGAAGGCAATGTCTTGCCATATATAACTAATTTCAGGCTTTGTGTCACAGTAGCATTGAGAATCAATTTTCAAATGATTTCTCCAAAGTGATACAAGTGGTTCGTGACATAGTTGTAAAAGGAAACCAGATGCATGTATTCCCATGCCAGCATTTGGCTCAAAACACTATGTGGAAACATTGCAGAGAATGAGAAACGCTTTAAATAAATTAGTTGCCTAAATTAGATGATTGGGAGATACAAGATATATGACTTCTAACAGTGTTTGGCTCCGTTAGCATTCAATACAGATTTGTTATGTTAAGAATATCTTTTCATTTAGGACTTTTTGGCTGGAAACCATGAAGCCAGGAGTTCAAGATCAGCCAGGGTAACATAGTGAGACCTCATCTCTAAAAATATTTTAAAAATTAGCTGAGTGTGGTGATGTCCGCCTATTTAGTTCCACCTACTTAAGGGTCGAGGTGGGAGGATCACTTGAGCCCAGGAATTTAAGGTTAAAGTGAGCTGTGATTACATTACTGCACTCCAGCCTGGTAACAGAGAGAGATCTGATTTCTACAAAAACAAAAGCAACAAACAAATGTTTTAATTCACCCCATCATTGATGATCAAATACTTAATATTCAGTAGCATCAGTAGCAAACATATATTCATTTTACAAAAAAAGTCTTTAAATCAACCTTCGAACATCTCCATTTTTTCTATAGTTTGCTTTTTATGCAATTAATCAAACACTACTCATAAGAATTATTGTGTTACTTGTTCTAAGACTGTCCTGTCCAATACAGTAGCCGCTAGCTCCAAGCAGCTATTGAACACTGGAAGTGTAGCTAGTGTGCTTAGAGAACTGAATTTTAAATAGTAAGTTTTAATTAATTTTCATTTAAAAATCAAAGCAGCATAAAATACTTTTCTACTAAAAACTTTATTGTTTTATAAAAACATTTTTTACTTTAGCCATTGCATCATGTTAGCTATTGTTCCATTGTTAGTGCTTAGGCATGTGCATTGTTTCTATTACACATAAATTCATTACTTACATAGTCAGAATCAACAGATTTGTTAGAGTAGGAGACTAGAAGACAGGGCTGAGACCAGATGCAGAGGCTTATAGAGTGGGTGCAGGTATTAAAGTCTAACTAAAGGGGGTTGATAACCACAGACAAGAACCAGCTTCCACTAGCTTGTCAGCTATCTAGATCACTTTACATGAACTTTTGCTAATTGTAGTATCATTTGCATTGTGGTTTTAAAATTTCTCTGCCCTCAAAATTGCCGTGACAGTTACAAAGCAACTATATAAAATATGAAAATGAGAGGAAACACGATTCTAGGTATTACTACCTAAATTAGTAAAAACCAACCCCTTAGCCTTGAATATTCCTCACCTCAATTAGTGAGACTTCATAAAACCAAAACCCCTGCTCTTTTCAAGACTGCCTGTACTTTTCACTTTTGCTTTCAATAAAAGCTGCTGCTTTTGGCTTATGTGGTTCATCCTGAAATTCTTTTCTCCAATGATCACCAAGAACCTGAAAATACCTCCACTAGGAGAATGGTAACAGATTGAATCATTTAAAATACTTTTCTTCATACGAATGTAACACTTCAGTGTGCTAATTGTGATATTGTGTATGCAGAATGAGTTAGTCATCGCTTAGTAAATTGTCAGGGCAATTGAATTGAACTATGTGTTATTTTGATTATAATATAATCGAAATACTTATTTTTATTTGAGTCTTTACAAAGTCTCTCATACAGTAGAGTACTCTCTTCGTTCTTTATTTTCAACAAAAAGTATTTTGGGGGGCAAAATAGACTAGCCTAAAATTATCTCAGTCTGTAGTAGTTTTAAATAGTTGGACAGTCTCCCTGAGAAAATAAGCAAGATAAGGATTGTGGGATGATCATAATCCTACTGTGGATATCTCCTGAGACTAGTAGCTTTTTCACCTTCCTTTTTCACTCCACAAATTATCTGAATAGATTCATAGAGAATGTTAGAATTCCAGGAATCATGGACTCTTTTATGTAAAAGGTGATGGATTTTGAAACTGTATTTAAAATTTAGCTTCATGAATCAATTTTGACGAAAGGATGTAAAAATGCAAATTTCATTAACTGTTGCAAATTGCTGTCTTACGTATAGCTAAACATAAGCTGGGAGATTTAAACAACATAATAAACTTAAGCAAATTTAAATTCACTGATGATTCTGTGTTGGTTTTCTCTAGTGCCTGTCTTTATTTCATTTTTTAATAAATAATGAGGAGAAATATCTCAGACTTTGGAAAAGAGATTTGGGTTTTATGTTTACAATGCTTTGAACGACTGAATAAAACATTGCCTGAAAAAAAGATTCTTTTATCTCCACTATAACTGGATGCCACGGCATGAAGCTTACAAGTAGGCCATAAAGGCTTTGAAATATACATCTTTTAAAAGAATATAAAAACTTTAACTTATGTCTGCTAATTTTATCCCAGATTATAGCATTAAACCATGCCTGTATTAAGTGTTGGGTGATACTGTTATTGCTATAGCTCTAGTCCCCAGCCCTCATGAATCCCAGAGACTAAATATTTCTCACTCCAAACCCTTAGTTGGCACAAAGGTTTTTGAATAGTCAGAGAAGATTTGGTGTTGCATCTTTTTTTTTCTTACTTGAATGTTTCTTTTAAGCTTTCCCCAGATATTCATGGTTGCCAAACCTATTAAGCAAAGTGCTTAGCATTCGTGGGCTCATGGTGAACAAGGAGAGCCTCGCTCCCTATAATCATATAAAATAGACGCTTTCATTTGCTGAACAGCATGATATAGGATTCTATCAACCATTGTGCTTCTCAGAGACAAGGTAAATGTGGTTGCTGCTAAATTAACCTTTCCTTAAAACAAAACTAAATTGTGTTTTCTGCTGGCTAATCACAAAACGTGCAAATTCTATGGCTCAGGATAAATACCACCTGCTGATAATAGTTATTTCCTTATTCTCAATTTTAATTAATTACATTGTCGAAAGGTTTTAGCAAACTCTTTGAACGCTGTATCATAAATAATACTTATAAGTTAAATAAATGAAAGAGCTTCCATTTCAACATTAAAACCCCAAGGCTATAATCATACTACAGTATTTACTGGCTGATAAAATGTGTGACATCAATAAATTGGTAGAATTTGTCAAAATATAAATTTTTGTTGAAATATGCTTTCTTCACATCTCAAATTGCTGATATGATTAAAGAGTTGCAAAAAGGAATTTTAATCAAATTTTATAATATGCTGTTTTTATGAGTAGGAAGAAGTATTGAACATCTCTAGCTTGAAATAATAATTAGTATTCTGCTTAATAGCCTACTGCTTATGCATGCCAAGTAGATTGCTTAAATTAAAGACATTCATATAGAAATAATCATGTTTGGCAAAACTCCATAACCATCTCATTGAGAGGAAAAGATATATGTCTTATGATGCAAAGTATATTATTATAATAAAATAATATTTACTTTGTTTCTTCAAACTTCTATTGTAAAATACTAGTAATTAATTTTGGATGTTAAATACTTTAAGGTCTCTCATTAATATTTCTAAGAAATTTGTCAACTTTGTTATGATATGCCCTTGCTAAAATTGTAAAGAATTATTTGGCCAATATAATAAGACTATAAAGAGATTTTTCAGAAAGGAGAAAAAGCACAGTGGTTATAATTGAAATCTCATTTGGAAGATGTGATTGTTTAAAAGTACTCTTGTGTTGTATACATCGAAACATGTAAGAGGAATCAAAACTTCAAAAAACCTATTTTGAAAGCTAATGTTTGAAATAAACCCTGGGAAATCCAATCCTTTAGAAAAATGGAGAAAAACCCAGAATGATGTTCTCTTATGCCAAGAAGTAAGAGCATCTCAAACTCTAGGATCTATGATTCCCTACTATGCATTGGGTTGGTGCCTTATTCTTATCTTTCTATAGAGGAAGAACTATTTTATATTTTATGTGGCTGTAACAAAAGATTATAATAGAGCAAAATGATTAAGTACAGTTCTTTTTTAAGAAAGCAAGCTAGTTTCTGTTCTTCATCATTGTTGCTGAACAATGGAGTACCCACCAACCTAGATCTTCCCTTGATATATATTATGACAGGATGAGAAACTAAGCTGCCATAACATAGGCATTCAATGAATAAGTTTTGAATTAAATAACTTTATTGTCAGTGTCCTCCCATATCTAAATTGTCACCTGTTTTACATACTGAGTTTCAGTGAAATTAAAAACTACTTTCTTTTCTTGTGATTTTTGAGATCACTTTTATGAAGTTGTTATTGGTTTTTATCGAATATCTGTCTTACCTGTGAATTGCCAAAAATGCACAGTCAATTTGAGGATATAGGAAGATCAAAAACAGCAAAAGCAAAGAAAAAAAGGATGAAAAAGATTTTTTTATTCTTTTTGTTGCTGAATTTTTTCCCCAGGCATTTTTAGATATTTCCTCCACCTCAGAGCTATTTGAGCATGGAAGGAAGCCTTTTTAGTATTATTTTATTTTTTCTTACCTCTTGTGCTATATTATTAAACTTGGCATTATTAATGAGACAACTTTAAGTAACAGGTATTTGTCTTAGAATGGGGAATTCCATTCAAAAAGCAATTATGAGAACTTTATAATTTTGTAAGTAGTATTTTCACTAAGTAATGTGGTATTCGACTTACAATGAGGTGATAAAGAACATGGATTTGAAATTGAGAGTGTTAGTTTTGGGTCTCAGAGTTGCAAATTTGGTAATTAATTCTTCTAGGTGTCTGATCCTCACTTAAAAGTTGAAATGGTGGGCTTATACAATTGTGAATGCTATAATGAGTTCTAAGAACTTAGCACAGTATGGGACAAATAATAAATATATGATAAATATTACCTATTATTCGTATTGCACTTACCAAATTTAGTGAAGACAAAATGTTCATGATTGAAAGGCATGAGTCAATAACAGATCATATATAAAGAGTCATCTGTCACCCTATTAATTACCAGGGTGAATTCAATGGTTTGTGCTCTTTCTCATCCACAATTCCATGTGCATCACTACTCCAACATTGGAAAACAAAAATCTTTCCCAAATAGAGAAAGAGACATTCTTGCTTCAGTAATTTACTAGGTAGCCATGCTATCCTGCTGGAACCATTAATTAAGATCTGAAGATTCATTTATGGAAAATAATATTATCACCTGTCTCCTGCTTCAGTGGAATGTAAAGGATGCTGTTCATGAATGTGGGTGATTCTGGAACTATGTTGATGAGGAGAAGTTCTTGGAGGCCTCTTACCTGCACAGAGTACAAATTTTGCCTCAGGAATAGAAAGAGCCAAGATCAGGCCCAGGAAATCAGTCTTTGCAGGAGAAGCTTCTGATAACCAGAGTGGAATAACAAAGAATGATCTGAGAAGGCACAAAGTCCAAGCATCTCACCAATTTTTTGTGCTAAAATCTTTTTATTCACAGCCTGCATGCTTTGAGGGAGATCTAGTGAAGTCTTAAAGGGCCAGAATGAAAAATGATCATTCAGGCACATTGTGATTTTGGATGAAATGCCAAACAATTCTCCGGAGCTCCAGGTTCAAATAAGATCACATAGGACAACTGTAGTTTGCAAATTTGAGTCAGCAGGAAGCAACAGGGGGCGGGAGGGAATTCCTACTATTTTGGATTAAATTCTTTCAAAGTAGTGTTACTTTTTCCCAAAAAAATTTAGAAATAGCTTTTTTGAAGTTTTTCTTATAGGTCCTTACATGCAGACAAGGGCAAGATTAAAATCAAGTTAAAGTAACAGAAACTATAAACTACAAAGAGACTCTATCTCCCTTACGATTACTAAGAATTTGTATCTGAATAAACGTTATTTTGCCAAGCAACTTTTTCCAAAATTTCTCAGTCCAAAATTTCTCCCAGAGTACTTGTAATAGCCTATATAAACTTTAGTCAGGTCATCCTATTAGTTTTCTGACACAAAATCCCAGGTTTCCAGACCCCAGTAATAGGTGCAGACCCAAGACAATCTTTGCCTCCATATGAATGGAATTCTCTCAGTTGGGTGCCAGCAGATTTTCAAACATGTCCAGATATACCTAAAATCCTATAAATGTACAGATAACACTAAGTTCAAAGCAAGATTCCTGTTCCATTCAAAGTTGTGGTTATGACCCAGTTTAAATTATTTCATTTATCAAAGTCATCCTGTTAATTTCTCATGTTCTTCTATTTTAGGGTCAGGATGGAACAGTAATGCTTAAATTCACTTAATCTCCAAAAAAGTGATCACAGTCTCTGAATGCTATGGTATATATCACAATCAGCTGCATTTAAAATGAAGTTTTAAAGTATTAAAATATGGCTTTCAAAGTAGTAAAAGGGTCACGTACATCATTAATCAGTTAAAAATAATATATGCCAAATATGAGACTTTTTAATTTGTGTCATTTTCTCATGCAAGTCAAATAGATTTAGTTGTCTTAAGTCCATTTTAGATTGAATTATTTTTTCAGGGTTTATGTGAACTAACTAAAGTAGGAAAAGAAGGCAGACACTTTTGATGATGGTGAGAATGGGGAACCATTCCACTTCTCTAGGAATAAAATTAGTCTGGGTATGAGCTGCAGACAGCATAAGAGTCTTAAATACTTTGGAAATCTCTACAGTAGGGTTGCAATGAAAGCACTGTTCAATCCCTGTTTTAATCCTACTATATAAAATAATAACATCTAGAATTATTTGTTAGGGCTAACTCAAGATTACAGGTCATGACGTTCTGGACCCAACTCATCTTTAAAACCTCATTCCTCTGACTCATAGCCATATCTGACTACTTTACTTAGAAAACCATTCCGTTTGCTTCTATGAATGTGCCTACAACATTTTTTTTATTTCTTAAATACTTACTTGTGTCTGTTCAGCACCAACAAAATTCCAGCGCAATTCTTACCAGCTCCTTGAAGACTATTCATAAACATACCTTCAAGATTTTACCATCCACCCATTCACTAGACCAGTGCTTTAGTAATGAATCATATTCTTCCTTTAGAATTTTGTATGTTATTCTTTAACATTTGATAACTTTTAAAACTTTCTGTTTATATCACCCCAAAATTATAAAATCCAGGAAGGTAGAAACCTCAGTATGTTTTCTAATATTATACAACACCTTTGATCACAAAAAGCCTAAGTAGTCATTTACTTTTAAATGAATATGATCCCAGTTGACCAAGATATACATGCCATTTTCCAAAGCTAACCATACAACCACAAATGTTGCACTTTATAAAGGTGTTTTTATCCAAAATAGTTGAGATGTGTAATATCTCTTATTTAAATATTGAAATAATCTAATAAATATTTTGTATGAGTAAGGGGTTTGTAGATATAAGAAATAAAACCCAACTCCAGATGATTCTAAGTTTTTAAAAAGGAATTTAATAAAAGTGTATTGACCAACAATTCTGCTCCTAGCTACTAACTCAAAAGAAATAAAAACATATGTCCACAAGAAGACATATGTATGAATCTTCTCTACAGATTCATTCATAATAGCCCCAGAATGGAAACAAATAAAATGTGTATTATAAGAGAATGAATAAACAAATTGTAACATATTCATACAAAAATACTTCTCAGCAATAATATGAGTTAATATCAAAAGTATTAGGTTGAGGGAAAGAAACCAGATGCAAAAAGTTATATACTGTGTTGCTCCATTCATATGAAGTTTAAGTCACCAAGATTCCTCTGTAGTGATAAAAACTTAGTGCTTCGTTCAAGGGGGGCAGTATTGCTGAGAAAGGGTATAAGAAATATTCAGCAATTATGAAAATATATGTTAATGGAAGAAGGTTACATTTTTCAAAAAAGTATACATTTTTCAAAAGTATATGTTTACATTCTGTACATCTTCATCTATGCAAAATAAATCTCAGTAATAAAAAAAGGCTATAGAGTAGCTTTTAAAAAAATCACTGGGAGGCCTCTAGTGCAAGGGAACAAACCATTCCATAAATCTTTTATAATGAGAATACTGGAAACTCTGAGATTCAGATCCCAAAGTCTGTACCTCTGGCACACACACATATGTGTAGCATGCATGCATGTAGTATACACACATGCACACATTTTCATGTGCTCACTATGTTTGCTGACCTCATTTTAACTTGATTACCTCTGTAACAACCCTCTATCCAAATGAGGTCACTTTCTAAGGTACTGGAGGTTGGGATTTCAACATATAAATTCAAGGGGGACAAAAGTCAGCCCATAATATGTAGCTAGCAGGAGACATAATGTATATTATAGCTTATAATATCTCTCATCAGCAAATTAAAATATTTAGCTCTCAAGTCATTGGGCAGAACTTGTCATATGGCTCTATCTTACTTCAATGAGTGTGGGAAGGTACAGTCCTACTCAACATTTGGAATGTGGGAAGCCAAAAGTATTTGGCACTAACGATCCGATCACTTGCCCTGTGATTTGATTCTTTTAAGAAATTTACCCATATTTTTGCAGTGAACAAAGGAAGGATTAACAATCAAAACAAGATAATAGTGATCATGCTCTTTTTCTACACAACAGTCATTTTTCTTATACATTAAATGTCCTATTATTTTTTTTGTTTCCTGTTGTAGAAAATGTAAGGGTATAACAATGATATTCTGATTATTCTATTCATGGAATTGACATTGCTGAAAGATTACAAGAATTTCTAGATGTAGGCAAATGTTTTATATAAATATTATGCCACATGAATTTCCTTTGATGAAAAAGTTTGATGAAATCATAATAAAACTAAATCTTATTAGGATTTAGAGGGGCATTACATAAAAGGTTGCCTTTCTGGAGAATGGGGCGTTCTACATTATATCTTTTTGCTGTTTAATTTCTAATTAAAACTTTTTTTCTCCATGATATGATGAGTAATATAATATACATTCTGAAAAACACCTTTTAAAATCTAACAGTACTGTATGGGCAATGTTCTGTGGAAACTTAGCTCTCTTAATATTAAATTTTATTATCTTATATATTTATTATTTAATATCAGGACAGAGTTTTTATGTATTTGGATTTTCTTTTGTTTGCTACTACCATAAAATTCAATGACTCAAAGCAATCCTCTATTATTTTCCTTTTCTTTAGTATTGTAAGCTACAAATGTGTCCCTGTTTATATATTAATATCATCTATCACAAAGGTTATTTTATACAGGTGTATATGTTCCTTTGTTTGATGACCTTAGCTTATTGTTGCCAAAAACTTAATAAATGGGATTCCTTGTCTAAATAAATATTAATTTTTTCCATTTAATAGTGAGAGTCACAATGTACGGACACTTTCCCATTTTCCTGAGGATATTCATGAACAAGTTTAGAGAATGTTCTGTGAAATGAATACATATTTGGAGTGGAGTAAGGGAAATAGAAAATATTTCTGAAAGTACAAAAAATTTAAAAGAAATACAGACTTTATAATTTTGCTCCTTATTTCAGGCCTGGATTTATAGAAAACTTATTATTGAAAGCTCATATAATTTTGCAAAATATTTTCCTTGCAATATTTTAAAACTGAAACCATTCAGTCATAGAGTGAGGTAGAGTGGGGACAATATTTAGTACTAAGTTTAGGAAGAGGAGATATCTATGTTGTTTCCTAACAAACCAAAAACCACATAGAAAAAATATAGAAATGTAATATAAATAAAAATATGCATAATATTAAAAATATATAGAAGATTGCTTGTATACAATATCTGAGACATAAATTAGTACCCAATAATTATGATATTAAAGGTCAAAATAATAAAACTGTAAAGAGAATGACTTTTACTCAGTTAAAACATATCTTAACGTTTGCAGTGTCATTTAGTTAGTTCTTTGATTCACTCTATTGTTAATCAATCCACTAAACCGCACTCAGTATGTTGTTTATTCAACTATAACTTAGTTATCTATCAATACCCCCTTGAGAAGCAGAGGAGAAGGAGTGGGCCAGTGAGCAAACGTCCATCACTGTGCTCACATGGCCACCAAACCTCTTGGGAATGAAAGTCAATGATGGTTGGGAAAGGACATGGAAATTACTAGGACAGTTCCAAGAAATAACGAAGTGAGCCCTCTTCGCAAGTAGATGGGAGAAAGTTGAATTGTGTGTTTCCTTCTCATCAAGATAATTCCACCATCAAGCCATAATTCCTCTGGCTAAATTGCCTTATTTTTGGAATATAGCTGTCTCCCACTACCTGCCTGTTGCTAGACCACAGTAGAATTCCAAACACTGCCTGTCAGTGAATTGTGGATGGGTAAAAAGTAAAGGAAGTGTTCACACCTATTTATTAGCCTTTTTATAAAAGTTACTTTATGTAGTACTAGAAAGAAGTTTTTCTTTGGCTCATGCTTTGGTTTATTTGACTTTGTGAATTTTCAATTATCTATTTCTTCTTTTATTGGTAGCTAGTACTCAATGAAAGAAGAGCAAATTAAAACAAAAATCAGGTATGCAATCAATGGTATTCGAGGGCAAATTGAAAGGGTTTGTTTTTTTTTTTTTTTT
>VBSM01001927.1:13883170-13916018 GCA_008086735.1 Cheirogaleus medius
TAATCCTAACAATATTTGTACCCCCATAATATAATGAAATAAAAAATATATATAGTACAAAAAAAAGAATTCTCATTTGAAATTCAATTATCCCTTTGAATGAGAAAACCTTTATATTTTCTTTCAATTAATGTCTTAGTCATTAGTTGCCAGCTATTAGAGATTAAGGCTCTACCACAATGACAGAGTATATGCTGGTGAAGGGACATAGGATAGAGCGGGCAATAAAGAGCTTTGTCAGGAAAAATTATACCCCTGCTCACATATGGTACAATGCAGATTCTCCCAAGTTCATTTCCGAAGGGCAGTATTTCTTATAGGCAGGGAATGTAGTCAACCAAGCCACACCTTTGCCCATGAAATCTACCTTCCTCTTGGGTTTCTCTCCCTTCAATGATACTCCCAACATGAGTCAAAAACATATCAAGGGTTGCCTGGGATGGGGTTAACTTGTGGGGGTGTGGGGGAGACAAATGGATTACAAAAGAGCATGAGAGAACTTTCGGGGATGAGGGACATGATAATTTGGACAATAAGGAGAAATCGCTTTGCAGGTTTGTGATGTACTTTATTGATATATAATTATTATAACATTAACATAAATCGTCCTGATTAGTATGGAAACTTAAAAATTTAAGCAAACAAATACAAGTCTATTATGACTAGGAAAATATCTGAGAGAAATTCTAAACAAAATATGATGTGTAAAAATGCAGATGTTAAAGGAATTCATTTGTAATAGAGTTGGATACCATAATCAAAATTTGCTCTTATTTCCTGATCAGGTTATTTTAAAATAATTTAAATCGGTAAACCCTGCTGAAAATGCACAGTGAGCTTTAATCTGTTTCTCAAATTGACTAGCAAAATATGTATCTATTAGCATGGTTAATGAACCATGAAACACATTATTCTTTGTTTTACTCAAAGGTGCTTCTGCTAAATATCCAGTTATCTATACCTGCAGCTAGAACTAAAGGTATAAACCTAAAACTGACTTTGCTTTTCGAATCATACCAATCACATAAAAATAATTCTGCAAATTAAAGAAAAATCAAACCTGCATGGCACTGCACTTTTGTTTTATATGAGTATCACACCGTCTCAAATGTTACATACAGATTTCATATTGTGATGTTCTTAAAATAACCAATTATCCAGAACTTGTTGATGCACTTCAGAGTAATTTTGCTGTTCCTCAGTATTTCATCATACAGTGAACAGCTAATTAATATCTTATCATTTATTGCTGAATTTCAGTCTTGATCAGGATTTCTTGGATCTGCTTCAACCTGCACCCCCTGACCTAACATTTCTACATATTCACCACTTTTCCAATTCATTTTCTCTGCTACAAATAGATTTGCATTCTTCATGAAGCTTTCGTCTTTGCCTCTGGTCGTTTGTTTGTATTTTATTAATAGATATTATTCTAAGATAATTACATAATGGGCCTAGCACAGTGACTAGTGCACATAGGGTGACCAATGATACTGGTTTGCCTGAGACCGAAGTTTCCTAGGACATAGGATTTTTAGTACTAGGACCAGAAAAAAATAGATAAAACCCAAGCAAATCAGGAAGATTTGGTCACTCCAAACATACTATGTTTTCAACAAAGGTAAAATTCTTTTACTCATATCTTTTTTAATATTTCTTAATTCAAATGAACAAAAGATATCTTCCTATACTTGAAGCATTTTGTCTATGAAATTCCCTTCATCCAAATGCCACAGCGTCCCCTCATATAAGCCATTGTATTAGCCCTGAGCGTTTGGACATAGCTATAAGTTGTTGTTCTGCCTAAGTACTATTGCTTGCGGACTTGTCAACCATACCAGAGTACAGATAAAAAAATAGTTCAAGTGTGTAGTATATTTTGAACATTTTAACGTACAAATATCTGTAAAATGACACCTACCCATAACTAAGCTGTGGGGATCAAGTGATGTAAATGCCTAAAAGTCAAAAAGCATTCTACCCAATTTTTGTGCTTGGATATCTTATTCAATTTAATTCATTTTGTTTTGTTTTTTATTTTTGCTGTGTTTTTTTTTCCAACCCACTACCCAAGAATTTTGCCTGGATGTTTTGTTCTCCCTTGGCTCAAGTAAAGATTGCAAAGTTCAAAGACAACTTTTGTTTCTGCAGGTGGTTTTTGAAACCGTGCTAGAAAGAATGGGCTAGAAAGAGCAGAGAGAGAAAGAAACCATGCAATGGTTGAAGGCAAGGTCTGCTACATAATTGTGAGGCTCAGTGCAAAATAAAATGCATGGCTTCTTGGTCTAAAAGCAGGAAAAATGCTTCTTTCTTTCATGATCTATTAACCAGTCATGATGTTTTTAAATTTTCTCTTAATGTTGGGCTCTCTTATGGAATGCTTATGGAAGAATGCAGACTCTCACAAGTGCCTGGGCCCCCACTCTGTGACCAGGCTCATGGGTCATGTACCCAAACTTGACCCTCTTCACACCCATGCCAAGGCCGTCTCTGGGGGTAGAGGGTGTCAGCTGTCACTAGATGGAGGATGGGGAGCCAGCTGCCAAGAACCTGTCCAGGGGAGGCAAGGAGGCCCCAAAGCAAGATCACAAGCGTGTTCATACTCCAAGGCCCTGGTGCATGCATTATTCTCCCATCAGACATCACTCACCAAATACAGATGCAAAGATAAAATTATTAAGAATATTAAGGCAGAAATCAAAGAGCATTAAATCCCAAGCCTCCGAGCGTGGAGTCCTGTCCAACTGCATTGGCTGCACAGCCACGGAGCTCTCCCGGATGAGGGAGATTCCCTATGACTACGATACTGGAGAAGAATCCATGAGTCTTGTAGCTGACAGGAGAATAAAAGGCATCCCAGCCCCACTGCTGGTAATAATCCTCTAGGGGAAAGAAATTCCAGGGAGATGGATACAGGGTACATCTAGAAAGACAGCTAACTAGTCTTTCTGAGTCCCAAAACTGAAAAAAAAAGTGATCTTGCTTAAAATTGATTGTAAAGGGTCATGTGGTCTTAGACGATGTAGATATCGATGATAGTGGCAACCTGAACATGAAAGGCTCTTTCCCACATACTGAACAATACATGACGATCTCAGATTCTTGCCCAATACTAAGGTGAGAGGAAATAACCACCAAAAATGGCTGCTATTCTTATTTCCAGGCATTCAAACAGGATGGAGAGTGCAGATTCAATGTGATTCAGTGAAAATAATGTTGAGTGATTCTTCTTACACACGGAGTTTGGGAATAATACTAAAGAAATTCCTGCTTTGTCACCAATTTTAATAACTTAATTATACAAATAATCACTAGTATTATTAGTAGCTAAGAGTTAGTGTGTAATCACTATGCTTCAGATGCTGTTCTATTAGTTTCATATGCAATAATTTATGGACTCCTTTTTATAGCAACCATGTAAAGGATCCAACACTATTAACCCCCTTTTACACAGGAGAAAATGAATGCAGACAAGGTTAATGAATTGCCTAAAGTCACACAGCTAGCAATTGTAGACTCAGGATTTGACCACAAGTAAACACGCTCCAGAACCTGTCATATGAACGATTAATTTGCTTATATTTAAAATATACTGAAGTTGTTTAGTAAATGTATTTAATGTTCAGACTAAATCAAGAATCGATGGCAGAAATAGAACATGAAATTGTTTTTGGTGTTCTGGCAATTTGGGAGACACAATAATAGAAAATATAGAATTTATTAATATAAGCATATAATAGTGTTTTGAATTTAATGTTTCATTTTATAAACTAAAACTGACCTATTTTGAAATGGAAAATAAATATATTTTATAATAGTTTACACAATAGTACACAATTTGATCAATCAGAATATATGTATGCATGAGTATGATTTATACAGAGAGTATGAGCTATTTAACCCTGTGAGATTAGAAGAGGAGAAAGTTGAAAAATATTTAAGCTCAATAACTTCAATTTCAGTAGAGATTATTTGTAAACTAAGATGCTAAGTGAGATAGAAATAATGATTGTGTATAGGTCACCTTAATAACAAAAATAAAAACAGAATAATTGGGTATTTCTTCTATAATTCTTTCTGAACATTAGATCACAGAACTTAAGAATGTGGTAAAAGAAGACTTACGGACATTGTCTCTAGTCTACTCCAAAAAGTGCATAAATCTGAGGCCCTATAGAGTGGACATTAACTGTTTGGTTTCCTCGCACCTCTCCTAATAGCATACCAAATGCATTTTTGTGAACCAGCTTCCTTTAATCTCAGTCTTTCTGGTTTAAGGGTATCTCCGTCGTTGGTTCCAGAAGTAAGTCATGTGACCCGATAGCCTAAGCAACACTTCAGGCCTCAGTCACGTGGGTAGTTCAGAATGATGAACATGTGATAGAAATTGCTTCAATTAGAGTAAATCTCAAATACTGTAGTGCTATGGGGAAGCTCTCTCTTACCTTCAGGGACTGTGAAAGTTGGAGTGTATGTGTATAATTTTCTATTACTATATAACAAGTTGCCACAGATTTAGTGGCTTGAAACATCATTCCTTTAGTAGCTCATAGTTCCCCTGGGTTAGGATTTCAGGCCAGGTTGGCTGTATCCTCTGCTCAAGCCTCACATAGATGCAATCAAGGTTTCAGCCAGGGCTGTGATCCCATCAAAGGCTTCATGTCCTCGTCCAAGTTCCTCCCGGCTGTTGGCAGAACTCAATTCCTTGCAGATGTAGAACTCATGGTGACTTCCATCTTCACTGAGACCAACAGGACAGTATCTCTCTGATGCTTCCTTATTTAAAGGGTTCATCTGATTAGGTCAGTGTGATGGTTAATTTTTTGTGTCAACTTGGCTGGGCCATAATGACCAGACATACAGTCAAATGTTACTCTAGATGTTTCTGTGTGTTTTTGGATGAGATTAGCCTTCAAATCAGTGGATGAGTAAAGTAGATTACCCTCCATAATGTGAGTGGACCCCATCCAATCAGACTGGAAGTGAGGACCATAGCCAACTCTTGTGCAATCCTTTAATTTTTTTTATTTTCTGAAGCCAAATATAATTTCCATTATCAGTGGAAAGATGGCTTGACCTCATTCCTATGGCTGAAATTCCTTTCTTATGGGGGGTGGGGAGGAAATGGGAAGATGATTAGAATGGTATTCTCAAGTGAACTCCCATATGCTAATTTCAATGCCAACATTTGAAGATACCCTATGGATTCCTGCAAAAAACCTAGAATTAATCTTAACCTCATTTAGATTCGAGGTATTTTGCCACCAGATGGCTTCCTAAAGGCCACTCAGTAACATAAAAGCTGGCAATGGCATAATAATGTGTTCTAAATTATCTGGCAAATTTCACTTTGTCTTGAAGGCTGTCCAGTTAATTCAGACAAAGACAAATTTAATTATTTCACCAGGAGATTTTTTGGTAAAGTTACATTTTTTTGAATTTTATTTTAAGCAATTCCAAATCCATAGATTTCTATGGCTAATACTTCTCTTTTGTTTTCAGGAGATTTGTTTTTGCAGCAATATGTTTGCAATAGTCAAAAGATAATTCTTGGTCAAGTGTGCAAACATGTTTTATGAATTTCAATATAATGCAAATGAAACATCAAGCAGAGTTGAACAAATTACACAATTAATTTCGTGCAATACCATATATTTAATTCATCAATGTAAACAGTTCTGAATAAAGCAATACCTACATCTAAATCTTCCTTTGATAAAACCATTTGGTCATTTACATTATCCTTTTACTGACCAAAGTATTTTTGGTCTTCCAACTTCAATTGTGATTAAGATTAAAATTGAATTATATTTTAACCAGCTTTTAGCAAATTCATTATATACCTTTGTATTTTTAGGTGGGTTAAAATCATACAATGTTGCATGATAGCTTAATAAGACAATTATTAAACAAATAAATGAGAAAATAAATTTATTGTTTAGCAACAAAAAATGTAGCATTCCTTTAAATTGCAGCACTCCAATATTTTCCCCTTTTTTTGTATGAAGTCACCTTTCTCTGAAACTATTTTAAGAAAAAGAGAAACACAATTTATATTGCCATAGAATTATAAAAAATGCTTTGTATTTCATGGAATTATATAAACTTATTAAATTTATAATACTTGTTCTTGAATCTATTTTATTAGTCAAGAGTTAAAATAAAAAACATATGTTCACATAACATAAATATATGAAGACATGCATATTTTTACATACATATGTATATATAAATATGTATACATGCATAAGAAGTCCCTAACATTCAAAAAGATTTTCAGAGATTATTGGCAAGTCCATTGTTAATTATTCAAAATTTATTTTTGCATAGGAAAGAAAAGCTCTGAACCCAGATCTCAAAAGAGCAATCAATCCTTAATATATAGCATCATGTCAATGCACTAAATAATCATCCAGATATTGTTATTACTGTTGAACTATATGTTTAATTGCCAACTTGGAAGGTGAAGAAGAAACTTCCGCTCTACACTAGAGGATATGGCGGCAAACGTGTTCACTTTGGAATTCTGGTAGCAGAAGCAAACACAGTTTCAAGCCCTCATGCAATAAGAAATTCAAGTAAGGCAACTTTGGGACCAATATGGCCAACCTCTAGACAAGAGCACTGCATTAAATATTCAAGGATTTTAAATTGGAGAACACAGGTGTAGATTTTTCTACAAAGTTGGATGGGTAATAATTATAAATGCCTATCTATGCGGGTATCCATGTATGCAGACAGCCATATCATAGACAGTAAAAAGCCAGAAAATACCAATTTATTTTTCATTTAATCATAGAGAGGTAATAACTATGATTTCCACTTGATGTCAGAGTGATAGTTAAAATCATGGCTCTATAGTTTGCTATCTCTGTAACGTTAGGCAAGTTGAGTAAATTCTATATTCCATGAACCTCATCTGTAAGTTGAGAGTAAATATAATTCCTATTTAGAGACTGGAATGAGAATAATAATTAAACAACCTATGTTATATACCTGCCATGTGATAAAAGCTCTATATTAATTACGATATTGGTTATTTATTGCCGTGTAATGAACTGCCTGAAAACTTAGTGGCTTAAAACATGCAACATTTATTTAGCTTACAATTCTGTGAGTTGACAATTTGGGCTGGGTTCATCTGAATAGTTTGCTTCTCACCTGGGCCCAGGTATGCAGCTGAAGATTGCATCCAGGGTTGGCTGGATGTCTCTTAAAACCTAGTAGATTAACCTGGGTCTGTTGCCAGAGCAGTTGAGGGTTTCAAGAGAGTAAGAGAGAAAACTGCAAGACTTCTGGAGCCCTCATCACAGAACTGGCACAATGTCACTGCTGTAATGATAGCTCAAAGCATGTCATAAAGCCAGCCCAGATAATAGCTGTGGAGAGATTTTAGCACTTGATATAGAGTTGGTTGCAAAGTACTGTGGCCATTTTTGCAACTTTTCATATCCAGAACAATTATCTTTCTCTCTATGTAATTAATTAATGAATGTTGAGTAGATACATTTGTTTTGAATTTATGTATGTTTATCCATAAAATTTAGAAGTGAAAAAATAGAAAAATTCTTTGACCATTAAATGTAATAAACTTACAGCATTGTGGAATGCTTGAACTGAAATTGGCTTTTGAGATGGATACTTTAATTACATTTTTTGATAAACCAATAAAGAGAGGTCCATTGAAATTGAATATCTTCTTCATGGTAAGTAATAGAGTAACTTAATTGACCCAGGACTAGGACACCAGGTCCCTTACTCACTTGTACAATGTTCTTTACACTCTAATGAAGTCATTATGGAATTGAATATTTAGCAATTTCAAGTTCTGCAAAAATAACACATTAATGGAAGAAACTAACCATCAGTTAGTAATAGATTATTTGCATATTGTATGAAAATATATTAATTTAAGTCTAATAGTATTCTCTAACTCTCCATCTTACCCATCCCTCTGTCACCTAATTTACATGAAGACTAAACAAGCTTTAGTCATTTTTCAAAGGGATATTATGGATCTTTTGATGAAATTTGTAATAAAAATGTAGAATGTGATTTAATAGGGAAATAACTGTCTCTTTAGAAAAACTGAAAATGAAATCCAAATTACTATACAAGCAACATCAAAATACCTCAAGATGATGGATAAAGATGACATTTACAAGGTTTGGTAATGCAGAATAGTAAAGTTTACAGGAAATTAATCTAATATTGGAGACATATCATTTTTCACAGGAGCTGAATCATAATTCAGCTGTCTTCTACTGACAAGGTCAAAATTTACCACTATGCACACTCAAACGCTGTAGCTGGAGAAGTTTCATCACATCCTAAATCAGTTTCTGTATAATTTCATATATAAAATCAAATTCTGTATCTGTCCTTAATATATTAAAAAAGAAAACAAGAAAAAAAAACCTTAGAAACTTTATGTTCAACTGTTACAGAAAAAAATAAAACTGTAGTTTGATACATAATTAATCAGAATTATCAGCAACTAGGTTTCATCCATATTGCTGGGAATTATAACGCAAAACAAAGCCAGCTGTTTCTTTCAGCGTATCAACTCCATTACCGTCTCAAGAGCTATTCTGATTAAGGCTAACATGATGTGATCACTTTCATCACTTTGCAGCTGCTCTTACAGTGTTTAGATTTCAAAATCAGCATATGCTGGATATTCAGAAACCTAAAGAAACTAAACTCACATCTGTGTTATTTAAATGGTTCCAAAACTAATTGGCATGCATTCACCAAGATGATCGGTATTTTTCTTTACCTCCAGTTTATATATGCTCTTTAATGAAGTAGATATATTTTGAGTAGGAGTTGGGTTCATTCTTTAGAGGTTTGTGAAACATTGTAGAGCACCTTATAAAGTGTATAGCACTTACAAAACATGAAAATGAGTCTAAGACCTGTCATGTACTGGGCATGAGAAGATAAACAAAATGAAAAACCAATGCTAGTTGTTGACATTCTTTATTTGGAAGTGGCATTAAATGTTGCTGACAAATTTAGAATTTGTTCACTGGGTTTATTACAACATTTAATTCCTTAAAGCAATCTTATGATTGTTTCAAATGAGTAACTACTGTGCCATTTACTTCACATATATATTCTTTGTTACAGTCAAGAAAACTTTTTCTCTTTAATAACCAGTTGGTAGAGCAGTTTCCTGCCCATCATTCCAGATATACTCTAAGCAGCTTATCATTTAGCTACTTTTGTTTCTAATAATCAATTGTGATCATATCTTTTCTCTAACAAGTTTATTATAGTAAATTGAAGGAAAGAAAGGTTAAGTAGGCATCTTACACTTCAAGAATAATTCTACCACTTATATGTAAGGCACCTTCCATTTGTTCCTGTCTAGGAAACTTTCAATTGCTCTCTCTCCATTGCATGCTCAGTCTATGGAAAAGCTCAATTCTATAAAATCTACTTTTAAACCCATGATAAAAAGTAATCTCTCCTTCCATTGTCTAGCATTTTTTCAAATATAAGCATACCCAAAATGCATATTACCAAACTCTATCACGGAAATTCGTTTTCCGTCTGGGGTATGGAAGGAAAATGCTTTTAAACAAGTTCTCCAGACAACACAAGATCCATACTTGGAAAACATTATTTTAAATCTCTTATCCTTTGTACTTCTTTTGAAATATTTATCATATTCTACTCTGCTGTTCATCCATATACATAATTTTTTCTAGTAAGTTGATCGTGAGAAAGTAAAATGGTGCAGCCTCTATGGAAAACAGTATGGCAGTTCTTCAGGAAATTAGAAATAGAAGTGCCATGTAATCCAGTTAGTCCAATTCTTGGTTGAAAGACAGACTTCAAGAGTTGAAAGCAGAGACTCAAAAAAGATAGTTATATATCCATGTTCACAGTAACATTATTTATAATAGTCAAAAGGTGGAAGCAAATCAAGTTTTCATCCACAGATGAATAGATAAACAAAATGTTGTATATAAATACAATGGGATATTATTACACATTAAAAGTGAAGGAAATTCTGACACATGCTACTATATGGATGAACCTTGGTGACATTATGTTAAGGGAGATAAGACAGTCACAAAAGGACAAATATTGTATGATTGCATTTACATGAGATACCTAGAGTAGTCAAATCATAGAAACACAAAGTAGAATGGTGGTTGCCAGAGCTGAGGGAAATGGGCAAATGGGTGTTAATGAGTACAGAGTTTCAGTTGGAAAGATGAAAAAGTTCTGGAAATACATGGTGGTTATGGTTATATGAATATATACTTTAAAATGATTAAGATAAATTTTATTACATTTATTTATCATAAATATTTAATTTTTTAAATTATATATGTGTATATATACACACACACATATATTTGCCACAGAATTAAACCTGACAGAAAGAAAGAATATTACATAATATTTGCTTGAGTGTCAGGAGAGTGTAATTAAAGTAAAGCGAGATAAGATACGCATGGTAAATAGGATTAAATATGCATGATAATGATTCATGGAAGGTCATGAAAGGATAGATATAAAACCTTTGACTTCCAAACCAGCACAAAAAATAACATAGAAAAAAAACAAAGGGAGAAAAACAAATACAGAAAATGCAAGACAAAGGAAATACTAAAAGTGAAATAGTTAAAGCAAGTCAAATATACCAATATTTGCATTAATGTAAATGATTTAAACTTTCTAGTTCACATAATAGGGACCATCACATTTGAGCAAAAAAGTTTACAAAATCTAGTTTTATGGTGTTTTTAAAACACATCTACAATATAAAATAAATACATGAAAAATTTAGAATAGGTAGAAAATTATATACCATGAAAAACACTAACCCAAGGACACTTGGTAAAGATTAATTAATTAATATTATCAGACAAAACAGAAAGAAAAAAACCATTGTTGAATAAAGAGTATATAATGATAAAGCTTCAACTGAAAGATACATTTCTAAATATGTATATGTAAGTTTGTCTCTATATAATGCAAATCTAGGAGAATTTATTATCCTATTATTGGATTTACATAGCAGACCAAAGGACCATGAAAAGCTAAGATAAATATGATCAAGTGACTTCCCTTGGAAATATCAATGTTTCATATAAATATTTTAATTTGCTAATCAGTAAGGAAAGAGTAGGGCTAGTCAATAGGTGGTGTTAAGATACTTGTATATCTATATCTTTAGATAAAAATAAATTTCTACCTTATATAATAATTCCCTACTTTCTACATTCTAAAACATATATACTAGTTGGAAAGAGGAATTAAAGGTGAAAGCAAGACAGGCAGTTATTGCTTGCATGGTAGTGGTGGATCATAAAAATGCTGAAACTGTGCAAAATAATTATCATAATCAATTATATAAATTATGGTTATTCCATAACCCTTAAGATTTTTCCCAAAACATTAAAACTCTCTTACTGTTGCTTATAAATGTATAGGGAAAGAAAAATATAATAAAACTGAAATGTATTCAATACAGTGTTAATGTGAAACATAGGAACACTGAGAAATACTCAATAATCAAGTAGGGCTTGAATACCGCTTGCCTTCCCATTCTATAACTTGTAATATGTAGCGCATCTTTTCTATGTCTTGGTGAATTGCCAGAAGTTTGGATTAGCTTTCAACAATTTATCCTTTGTGCTGTGAAAGTTGTAAAATATCTCCAAGGGTTCCTTTAACATGAAGTTTTTAACTAGTGTCATTTCCTCTAGGACATCATCTTTGTCATCACAATCACTTTCTTGATTTATGTTGATAAATTTGCTATCACTAAGCTTGCTATCACTAGTTTCTGTTGCCATGTGTTCAAGTCCACTAATATTTTCTTCTGCATTGTTCGATCGACCATTAAACACATCCAGTATTTTTTTTTAAATCTTAGATATTGTAGTTTTTACCTCCAGAGTTAGATTTAGGTGTTTTTTTATATATATATAATCCATGCCTGTACACAACATGCTCAATTTTTCCTTTAGCTTCTTGAACTAATGGCTTGCAGACATAATAACTGTTTTAATGTCATTATTAATTCTAATTCATGTGCCATTTCTGAGTCAGTTTCTAATAATTCTTTTTCTTATTATAGGTTGTATTTTCTGGTTTGTTTCATACCTGTTAATTTTTTTATTAGATGCCAGATGGTGATGAATATTTTGGTTTTCCTAAAAATATTTTTGAGCTTTGCTGTGAGATGCAGTTAAGATACTCGAATGTAGTTTGATCCTTTCAGGTCTTGCTTTTAAGCTTTGTTAGGGAAGACCAGCAAAGTATTTATTCTGGGGCTGAATTTTAACATCTACTAAGGCAAGACCCTTCTTAATACTTTGATTCTCCATTAATTATAAGCTTTTCCACTCTGCCTTGAAAATAAGCATTTTCCCTTGACCCTGCGTGATCTGTGAGCACAGTTCCCTTTAATCTCTTGGTTAGTTTTTATGTCAGCCTCAGATTGCTTCCTCACATATATCTATTCATGCATCAGTACTTAACTGAATCCTTGAAAGGGTCTCTGCACGTCTAGTGAGTTCTTTTTCAGTGTATCTCTCTTCTCTGCCGTGTTCTCCCCTGTGTACAATAGTAGCTTTGGCTTCTCCAAATCCCTGGCTCTACCTCCTCCAGGTTATGCCTAGGTTTCCCCTCCCTGAGCCATGATCTGAACACTCTCGCCAACACATAAGAGGGGTATGCATAGGTGTCATTTCATTATTTTCTGTCCCTTAAGAATCCCTGTTTTTGCTGCCCAATGACCAATGTTCTCAATGCCAATGTTTCACGGAAAATGGCTTGCTACATAACTCAAAATATCCTGCCATGTCTTAGCAGTCAGGCAGTTTGCAGAACATAAGCACTGCAGGTTGAATAGCTATATACCTTTCTGGTGTCAAAAAAAATATTTGCAAGACTGTCGGCTTCGATAACTTGAACATCAGACCATGTGCCCACTAAGCTTTTAGTTCGAGGGGAAGTATTTGCATAGAGCCAGAATGTCAATGTGTATCAGTGGTTTCTCAAGGCTTACAGCATGGTACTATAAAAATAAAGATTAGCTTAGGCAAAATTGGATGTTTTACAAGCAATAGAAAGAGTTTATAAATTCAAAGCCTTTAGGGTTGGAAAGCTAACTACAACTGGATTTCCTCCCCAAACTAGTGTTTCAAATAGCCTCAAGAGATACAGCATTGAGAGAGAGAGAGAGAGAGAGAGAGAGAGAGAGAGAAAGAGAGAGAGAGAGAGAGAGAAACAAAAGTAAATAAATACAGCAAGAATAAGTACAATATCCTAAACAGATTTTGATGTGTTTACTAGCATATAGATCTGACTGTAATTAAATTTTCCAGAAATCCATTCTATTTTTGAGAGAATTGTATTCCTGATAGAACTCAAGCTTGGCCCCAAAAGACTGCAACCAATTAACACTTAATATGACTCTCTAGAAACCAAACATACAAAAGCAAATTCAATGCCACTAAGAGTAAGGACGATGCACTTCCATTGTTCAAGGTACTTTCTCCATTAACAGTGAAGAATGTCTTCCCATACTAGTCCGAGAGTATTCTATCATTGTTATGGTTCTATTTCTATTGTGTTCTTCCCATTTTCCCTTTGGTTGTCATTGTCCTATTGTTCTCTGTCACCACTATATATTGGTAGAATCTTGTGTTTAATTCATTAGATTTCTAGACCTTGAAGATGTACTTCCAGACTTGATGTAGAAGACTGAATATCACCCTGAGATCTTGGACTTTGAGCTGAATGTGGTGTCTTTATTGGACTTTGGATTGGCTTTTTTGGGGGGAGGAAGGGAGTATGCTCTAAATGTGGGGATAATGCAGATGGCCGTTTGATGGCCAGGGACAGATAAGGGCAAAGACTGATGGCTGACCACAAAATGCATGCCCTTCTTCCTGAGCACACAGATGGGCTACTTTTCCCAGCCTCTCTTGCCCTTTTTTGGTGATTTACTTAAACTCTAGACAATGTAATGTGAATACAAGTGCTGTAAGCCAATCTGGGTTGTGGCTTTTAGAGCAGAAGCATATCTCTCCACAGACTTTTTCCTTCTGAAAGTACATGTACATAACAAAAAGACATTACAAGTTGGAGGAGTCATACAATAGTAGCAGGCTGGATTCTTGAATCACCACGTGGAGCAGATTCATTTGCTTGTTAAATTGTGCTCCCAGTTATCTCTGAAAATAAAATCTCTATTGTCTTTGAGCTTTTATGTCTTCTAATCTATTTGTTATAATGATTTAGACAGTTACATTTAAGGTCCCCTAACATCCTCTGAGAGGAAGGAATTGTGTCTCCAGGTTGAGAGGGTATTCTTAGAGCAAAGAAGGATGGATGGAAAAGGCAAAAGGCAAATGACAGTCAAACTCAAAAATTCCAAAGATAAAACGACCTAAACTTTTTCAGAGAGTAGAACAGCAGAAATAAATGGGCTCCCTTAAAAAAGGGAAAGAAAAAAGAAAAAAAAATAAGTAGACTTCTCAATGACAAAATGAAAATCACCTAGCATGAAGCAATGTCTTCATGCTTGGGAAAGAAAATATTCAAAAGTTATAAAATCTTATCTTCTGCTAAACCAGCATTATAGCACAAGGGAAAGCAAAAATGTGATCAAGTTATTAGAGGGAAAAAAATCAGAAAAAAGAAAAATCAGTCAATCAAAAGTGATTGGGATAGAACTAAAAAAGGTATGATTAGGTTCAATTATATCAGCAATCTCCTATGCGTATACTGTTATATTTAATCACATCAAATCTCATATAATTACTTAAAATTATATATTAAAATTAGCAAAATTTAAAATCCAAAGGAACAGAGCTGGTTGATGCTAGAGTCAAATATACATCTATTTCACTGTTGTACATTCTACTTTTCTTCTTATTGCTATCTGCTGTGGTCTGAATGTGCTCCCCTAAAATTCATATGTTGAAACTAATCACCAGTGTTATAGCATTAAGAGGTGAGGCCTTTCGGAGGGTAATTAAGTCACAAAGTCAAAACCCTCATGAATGGGATTAGAGCCCTTACAAAAGAAGTTCGAGGGAGCTGTTCATTTCTCTGCTGCCTTTCCTCCATGTGACACAGCGTTCATCCTCTCTGGAGGACATGGAGTTCAAGGTGCTGTCTTGAAAGCAGAGATAGACCCTCACCAGCCACCAGACCTGCTGCCACCTTGATCTTGGACTTCTCAGCCTTCATAACTGTGAGCAATAAATTTATGCTGTTTATAAATTGCCCAGTCTCAGATATCTTGTTATAGCAGCATGAACAGACTAAAACATTATTCTTACAAACAGCAAAGTTGTTTAATGTCTCTTTTATTAGAAATGCAGAAGGCATTCCTTAGAAACCCTCCCTCTGACCTATTCATTTTAAAGGGGAGAAAAACTGATTTCAGAGAGATTGCATGGCGGACAGGAAGCCCATTCATCTGATTCTCTTCAAATTCTCCTGCAATGGCATCACAGGTTCTGCTTATTGCATAGAGGGTGCCCTTAAAAAATTATGTACCCCAACTATTCCAAGAAATTTGCATCTAATAGGGATATAATCTGAATTCAATCTATAGTAAATTAGGAAGAGAGGCATCTGATGTTTCTGAACTCATTCTAGAAACAAACTCAACTTGGAAGACATCCCAAATTATTTAGGCAGCCCCTTTTGTGGGGTTCAGGGGAATGAGGTAATAAGAAATAGATCTTATTTTCATAAAATCAGGGCATGTTGAATGTAATGATTTCATATGTGGTGGTTTCCTCCTGAGCACGGCAAACAGAGAACCTATATCTCATGTGTTAAATAAGATATCAAAATGGGTTTCAGGAATTGTTCTATACAACACACAATCACTGCCATTTGGTGTGATCATTGGTGTATTTGAAATCCTCAAATGGGCTATGTTGAAGAGACTGAATAAATACAATGATAGCTGCAACTTAATATACTCAGAATGTCCCAAAGGCTTCTTTATTTTGTTACAAAATGTCCTGACACAACAGTCTGAACAGTCAGTGATGGCAATTGTTAGGATCATGCCCCTTAACCGGCATTACTGCTCCCCTCATTCATAAGTTGGTCCAAAGTAAATAGTGAGCAAGACAACTATAAAATCATATCAGTGTCCTCAAATCCATTATTTGTTTCAAAACCACACACCATGATTTAAAAATATAAGAATTTAGTTGTAATAAACAAGGTAAATAATAGGTATTGCACTTTTACATTATTGTTTTAACAAATATGTTATACAAAATAGCAAAGAGGAAATCATTTCCCTCCTTTCTGTTATATTTAATCTTTTAAAACTATATCACTGTCTTTTTGGAAATAATTAAAAGATATCAATGCAAAAATCCTTTTGGTGAATTGTGTTTTGAGAATCTCTTTACAAAAGCTGTTCTTGGCATCCTGTACCACTTGCCTGTGTGCATTATCTGTAATTGTCTTTTAATAGACTGAGACTCAATTATTAGGAAAAAAAATTGCATCACCAGGGAGTAAGGGTTGTCAGATACTACTGAGATGTAATACATCAAATGCTCAGGTGTTCAGCTTTATCTCATAGGCTGTTTATTTTCAGGACATACATTTTTAGAAAAAGTTTTCAACCTTTCTAACCTGTTCTGATTTCAAATGAGCAAAGTAACGAGCACTAACAACAAGGAGAACAATAGGATTAATGAGTCCTGGACAACAGCAACACATTAGATAAAGGATTTGTGACTAAAAAGAAGATAATTTAAGCCTTTTTTATTTTTTTAAGCCAAGGAGCAAACATTTTGCTCTCGGAATTAATTAAAAGTTCTCAAGAAAAAAGTTTTCTTTAATAGGATTCTTACAATGGCTTCGAATTTTCAAGAAAATGATGAAATTTGGCAAATGGAATATTTTGTGTTAATCACGAACCTATTTTTTTGTCTTGCTTATAATCTCATGAATGCAGTACAGTTGTGGAAATGCAACCTGTGTCTAAAGCAGCTCTGCATGGCAAAAACCAAAATCTAATAAAAAAGTTTGATTTAATAATAAATAATTATAGGTCAAGAATTTTAAAAATTAATTTATTTTTAATTCCAGATTAATTTCCTTTCAGTTGAACTCCATCCACCTTTGCCATTGTTGATCTTTCTGGGTGTTTTGTATCATCCATGTCAGGTACAAATGCCTGTCCTTGACTATTTTCTCCTCCATCCTATATGGGAGTTTCTTCCATATTTTCCCATTAAATTTGTTCTTTTGTGATCTTGCTCTATTATTTACTTCCATGACCAAAATTGTTTCTTTATTTGCATTTGTCATATGACAACTTCCTTGTCCTTTAAAATGCAGATCATTATTCAGCCTCTCAATCTTATAATTTTCTGAGTAGAAACAAAGTAACAAGATCTTGTTTCTGATCTAAATTCAAGCAATCTGTTCTAATCCACAATGAGACTTTCTCTCGCCTCTGCTTTTAAAAATGTTCAAAATTGCTAATATAAAAACCCTCAATATTTATGTTCTTGAGACAGTAATTCTACTTTTGGGGATTTTCCCTACAAAACTGTGTGCAAAGATTTTATTATAATGATGGTGTCACTAAAAAGGACTCATAGGGAACCAAATGTCCAACAACTTAGAGTGGGCTAAATAAATTCTGATGTGCTAAATCACTAATTTATAAAATGAAGTAATGAAAATTAAAAAAAAATTATTGAATTGAAAATATATTTTAAGTGAACAAAACTAAATGAAAATCTGGCATTATCCTAATTTTGTTTAAAACACAAGATTCAAATATGTATATGCTCTTGGAAAGAGACTGAAAAATATTTCATCATACTTTATACATCATCTCTAGTGGAAAGAAATAATAATTTTCTCTTTTTGTTTTCTAAATTTTCTAAATTATAAGCAGTTAACATATTTATATGAAAAGAAAATGTTATTTAAAACACTTATATTCTAGCTTGGTTTCTTTTTTCTGCTTATAATAAGAGCTTTTATTTTTAAGTAAGGCTCCCACTACTTAAAGAACTACTGATGGCTCTTGCAAAGGACATGATCAATGTCATGAATGAACAATTCTGTGCATATTAATAATCCTAGGTCTACATTTAGATTGAAAACTTGAAAGAGAGGAACTGCAATGCTCTTAATTTTTACAATCGTGTCATATACCAACATTTTGGTCAATGACATACCAAATATATGATGATGGTTCATCATATATTAACATATAAAAATATGTTATTGCATTCTTATAATGCATTATAAGAATGCATTAGAAGAATTCTTATAATGCATTATAAGAATGCAATAACATATTTTATAAGAATGCAATAACATATTTTACTGCATCTTTTTAATGTTTAGATACAGAAATGCTCACCATTGTGTTACAATTGTCTATAGTGTTCAGTACAGTAACATGCTATATAGGTTTGTAGCCTAGGAGTAATAGGCTATAGCCCAGGTGCATAGCAGCCTATAACATCTAGGTTTGTGTAGATACACTCTACACTGTTTGCACAACAATGAGATCTCAGAACATATGCCTGTCCTTAAGTGATGCATGACTATATTTTAATCATGTTTTCATCAAAATGAACAAAACTTTATCTGAAAAGTAAAAACTGTATAACTTAGGGGAATTAAGGTATTTTTGTCCCTAGTTCATCAGAAGAATTTTCTCTCAGTTTACTATCATTTGAAAAACTTGTAGGGCAAATTATGACAACAGTGAAAGAAATGAAACTTGGATAAGCATCTTTCATAGACTGAAGAACCTATGTATTTCCTCCTCCAACAATCCTTTTGATTCCTTCTAACAATGACAGTTCATAAAATAAGTAATAAGAGAGTCTTTATATCTTGTAAATGTTGGGGAGAAGACATCAGTTTTTATGAAAATTATGCTTTAATAGACTATTCAAGCAGATCAAACAAGTAGTTAAACATCTCTCTCTCTCACACACACACACACACACACACAGAAAAAGGACAGACCTCTATCCACACTAATAATCTTTTTGCTTTTAGCTTTTTAAAATTTTCTTTCTTATTGTATTGCATAAGTACTTCAATTTTTTTTCTTAGTAAATATTTAATATAGTAACTTATTGATACTTTTTTTGGTACCCTGGCCCTTCCACCAATCAAAATAGACCTTTAAGTTGAAACATTTTTGAGGACGAATCATATTCTTGTCTTTGAGTATGAAAATAGATTATTGAAATTCATAGAAGAGGAAATAATCTTGAAATCAGAAGATAGTAACTTTCAAGCATATATTAAATCACAACAGGCTAAGCCTTGAAGAAAGCAGGGAATAACATTTGTCCCATACTAAATAGATTGAGAAGAGGACATAGATATAGAAAAAACAGTACTAATTAAATTCTAATAACTGGTTGCACATTTACTTAAAAAGGACTCCCACAGTAAATAATAGGATGGCAAAAGATGTTTGAAAGCTATGAAAAGTCGAGAAGGAGAACTGAATGAGAAAGGATGTATTGTTATGTATTTTCTCAATGAATCTAATACAAAAGCAGTTCTTACTTTCTTATAAAAACCATTTTCATTCAACTTTAAGAAACAATGGTGATATAGCACCTCTTGTATTTTCCTGGATAGAGCTGGAACCCATTCTACTAAGTGAAGTATCTCAAGAATGGAAAAACAAGCACCACACGTACTCACCAGCAAATTGTTATTAATGGATCAACACCTAAGTGGACATATAGGAATAACATTTATCGGGTGCCGGGTGGGTGGGACGGGGGAGGAGGGGATGGGTATATACAAACATAATGAGTGAGATGTGCAACGTTTGGGGGATGGTCACACTTGAAGCTCTGCCTCGAGGGGGGAGGGGGGGCATGGGCAATATACGTAACTATAATATTTGTACCCCCATAATATGCTGAAATAAAAAAAAAGAACTTCCACATAAGAAAACAAAAACCATTTTCACCTGTTTACAATGTGAATATCAAATAGTTGTATTTATAATGTCCTATTTACATGCTGTACAATTCAATTGTGTTGAAATCTCATTTGACACATTATAGCTTTTAGGTAAACCAACCAATACAATCATTTTGTGCAATTGGAACCTCTTGCAATCACTTGTCAAAAGAACAAGTGTTAGATTTTATTTTTTTAAATCTCACTTGAAACTATTTCAAAATGATTTCATTATAAATGTTAGAAGAATATCGTAAATAAAAAATGAAAGAACAACTGAATGTATCAAATTGTACAAAATAATTTTCAATGATTTCAGCTTTGTGATTTCCAGAAGCTGGAGATTTTTTGTGAAATTAGGATGTGGACACATAATCAGAAGATTACATATTCCATCAAATTCCTTGCTTTCTCTCTGAACAGTAGTGAAGCACAGGCAACCTATTATTGACCAGATATTAAATTCTTTCACAGGATAATATCCTAGTCACCATGAACCATTCGGAGTGTTCTCAATATTATGAAATTATAAATGCTCTTCATCATTAGGTTGAACATTCAATTAATCAAGTGCTATTCTCATTTTCCTTAGAACCATTATGCTAGAAAACACATTTAATTCTGCCAATGGTCTTCCAAGCGTATAAAAGTAATCAAACTTATAGATATAAAGTGCACTTAGGGTGTTATAATCTATACTACTTCAGAAATAATGGCATGGAAATGAAGTGTTAGAATGCATTTTTATATTTTGTTATGTAATAGTTTATAGATATGTTCGCCTCTATCTCATAGAAAAGATATGAGATATTTGAAAACTGCTAAAATAATTTTTACCAAATGATAGGTACACACTTGAAAAATTAGGCTCAACTTGCCTCAAAATACTTTCCAAATTAATAATCGAGCTTGATTTTTCAAGCATGTAATTGTCACTTAATAAATTGCACCAGTGCACTCATGGTGTTCTGGCCTTCTGAAAGAGTTAAAAGAGCTTCCAAATCTGACTAATTTATTCCCCAGTTATAGCTTGTACCTTGGGAAAAACATGGATCATGATGCAACCCAATGAGTAAGTTATATGTTGTCAGAGGCAATAATGGGTAGTTAAGTTCTCTACTTTTTCCCAGGAAGGCTATATCGAAAGCAAGGCTATATTAGAATAAATAGCAATAAATTGGTAATTGTTTTTTATGAATAATCTAAAATGTTTATTGACCGATTTTCCATTTCTAATATAATAAAACCAAATTGTATTATTCTTACATTTTACAGATCCTTGTAATTTAAGTATATATGAATATCTATTTTGTTGAGATTTTATATTATGCTTAATACAATGGTGAAAACGGTGTAAAATAACTTCACACTGGCTACACATTTTATTGTAAACAGAACCTTAGTAAATCACAGCTTATGTTGTAATTCCAAGGATATAGTTGTCACCTGCTATTGCATTTTTATGGTGGTCATTAATAATGATGTGAGATATTTTATCAAATATTGTTTTAACTTAAAAGATTTAAGTTAGCAAATTGTCCCCTAATTTAAGTGCCTATTAATTATCATATAATATTTAATAGAATGTAATACCCAAGTAAATAAAGACTTAATCCCTTGAATAAATTGTTTGCAACTAATTAGAGTTCAAATTCAAAATATATTTTACAAGTTAAATTCTCAGAAGATGGCAAAGATTATTAGAGAGCTATATTTCGAATTTCTCATTAAAAACATTATGGATTTACTGGAAACCAAGAACATACATATATATGTATATATATAATATCTAAATTACCTTCTATATATAAATATTTATATGAATTTTTCAGAGTACCATTTACAAGAGTAATCAGAAGATCTAAATACCCAGAAATAAATTTAACCAAATATATGCAATTTTGTAATATATTTATAAAAGGGGGAGAAAGAGAATTGTTTATTTTATTTTACCATGAAAGATAATAAAACAATTATAAATATGTTAAATATTCTATGCAGGACCTAGAGCAACATTGTGGTTTTCTGAGATGTTCTTACTCTTCCTTAATCATTAATTTCTATTCTCAGCAAAAAAAAGAACAATTGCCCATCCAGTGACCAGCATCAAGAAGTGGCTTGTTTGGACTATGGTGCCAGAGAGATTTGGATCACATCCAGACCCCACAATAGTGTAGCTATGTGACATTGAACAAATTACCTCTATTCTGTGATCATTAAGCTTCAGCCCTACAATGGGAACACCCCCACTGCTCCCCCATGCTACTGGTAAAATAGAGCTGATCTAGCACACATAGTGTGCCTATTGACAGTGTTTGGGACCTGATAAATATTCAATTATAATTCGCATCAATCCTCTTCCTTTTTGCCTTCATATGACTAATGTGAGTTTGCTATGTTATTTGATAAAATGCACTTCTGCTAGAGAAAACAGGAAAACAAACCAGGGAATGCATATAAAATATTAAGTATAGACAGTAAGTAAATAACTAGCATGTGAATGCACACAGGTTTCATGAGAGATGTTATATATATAGAGAGAGAGAGTAATTTAATAGCTTGCAAAATATGCTAAAGATAAAATAAATGGACTACTAGTAGAACAAGCAAGACATTTTATTCTAGATAAAAAGGATTAACAGACTAAATCATAAATATGGCACCTCTGCCTCTCTAAATCAGCCTCCTAGTGTTAACAAACAGTCTGGTTCCTTTCTGGCTCCCTAAACCTGTTCTTCAGGTCAATTAGCAGCTCCAGCTGTGATTAGGTATAATTGCCCCTCCAGCTCTCTTTAATAGAGCAACAGTGTGTTGGCCACAAGCGTGTTCCTCCTGTTGGTCCCTCATACTCAGTTCTGGTTCCTTTGCACCATTTCTCTTAGTGTGTTAGAGGCGGAAGAATGCAAGAACAAACTGGGCTTCCTGCTCCAAGCCCTTAGAGCCACAGATCCAGTCTGCACGGGAGAAAGGGTAGAGTTTTAAATACGATATACGATTTCTAAAATTCAAGCTAAGAAACTTAAAACAGTGGAATAATTATGGCCTTGAAACTATATGCTGTTAAGGGACCAACTACCCAGCAATGAAGGGACTTTCAACATTACACATTTGAAAGCAGTGACTGAAAAATAATAAAATAAAACCTTTTCTTCTTTATACATAAGGAGTTGAGAATCCTCTAATCACCAGTTATACAAATAATAAAACCGTGGCTAACCAAATAATTAACAATAACTACAAATGTTCTAGCAGCTTGCAGATTAAAGCCAAAAAAGCTATGCACTCTAAATTCAGACAATATCATCCCATCTTTTGTTGAAAATAAAGAGCTATTTTTTAAAAAAAATATTTCTCTTTCCATTCAGTTAGGAAGAAATTGGTGGAATTTTAGTGTTGATTTCTCTTCCTGTATATATAAAACCCGTTTTTATCACCTTTTAACAAAGTAACTTTTAAAGTATTTATGAAAGTGGCAAAGAATGATGGTGCTTGAAGGCAAGATACCTTATTTTCTTTGATGCCTCCGTAAGGCTCTTACTGACCCTCAAAGCTGACTATTTCTGGGAAATTTACTCTCAGAGCATCTCAGTTACCCTGTTCTTTTCTTTCTGTATACCAACTTCATCATCTCTAGAGGAAAGAGGAGCCCTTATTGGTAGAGAGGACTTTCAGAAGGGCACAACTGTTTTTGATTTGTTTTGTTTTGTAAATACCAAATAGTTCAACAGTATTTTGAAAATCCTGGGATTATAAAAGAAAGTATTGATATGTGAAATATATGATATCATGAAAGAAATATTTTTAAGTCTGTGTCCTATGCTCACTTGATATTTGCAAAAGGAATAGATAAGACTTTTTGATGGATTTAAAAATCTAATTCCAGGCATTGCAAAGGAAGGCTATAAAGAAAATGTTCTTTATTTCCTACTAATGTACAATCTAAGTTTATTTAGGTAAAAGGGCATTTTTCTTTACCTAAGTGTACATATGATCTGCCTCAACTCTGTAAAGAACAAACAAAATTCTGTGATTACTCCATGTCTGTCAAAATTAACATGAGTCAGTCAAGACTTTAGCTCCTGTAGCATCTTCACCTACAAGGTATGGTCTACAAGTTTGTAAGTTTAAAGTAATTAAACAGTAAACCCCCCAAGCTGCTGCATCTCAGGAACTATAGTGGCATCCTAAGATGTTTTTATAGAGTGGGGAATATTTTTTGCAACTTCGATCTAATGCAAAATCTACTCTCCAGCCAAAGGAAGGAGAACATACACCTTTGCTGCAGAGGCAATAAGCAGAGAAAACTCAGACTGTGATAGAATCAAACCATACCCCACCCTCCAACCCCTCCAAATAGCACATTACTGAAAAGTGAGAAAAAATAGGCAGGAGATTTTCCAGGCCATGTTGGAATAAAGCAGAGCCTCATTCAGAATTCAACTGATGATATCTCTGTTTCTTATGATCTGGGTTTTTAGCAATTAAAAAATTAAAGGCGCTATGGGGTGGTAAAGGAAAGAAGAGAATGAAACTTCCCAAAGAGCCTCAGTGGGACACAGACTATCCCAACAGGTGTAGCTCACTGAAAGGGGTTTTCCCACTCCCTGCTTCCCATGCTATCCCCAAAATATTGTATGTCCAGCGTAAGAAAGTTATTTCTGTTTTGTTCAAAATCCTCAGGCAAACTCTTCTAGATCTCTTAATGAAACTGCCCACTATCACATTATTTCTCTAGTTTTCTTTTCTTGAACTGCTCCCTTTGCATAATGTGTCTGGTTCTTTACCTTATGTTTGTCCCTACATTCTTTCCGTTGGCTCTCCATTTGCGTTTTCCCTCAGAAAAGACATTTGACATTCCTTATGTCCAGTTCTCTCCTGTGTCTCCCAGCCCACACTTGGCATCTGACTGTAGGAGTCCCAAAATTCACATGGAGGAAAGGTGCAAGCACCACTCAGTAGAAAGAGGTTGATCAGTGGGGAGATGGTTGGGGGTCAAATTCGGGACAAGAGATGAAACCATTATTTTTAGTCTTTTGACTAAGAGTTTGATAAATATCAGGTCTACTTACTTTAGAGAAGCTTGTACGTAATTCTACCTAAAATAAATTTATAATTTAAATCAATCAATCCATAGCAGTCAGTGATTTTAAGGTTTGATTCACTGTAAAACAGAGAATTGCACAAAACAAAAATATACAGCTCAAAAAATTGTTCTGAATGAACACTTCTCTGACTACCACTAGGATCAGAATGCTGAGCACCGTCAGCATACCAGAACCTCCCAAACTGCCACCTTCCCTTCAAAAGTAAACACTATCCTTATTTTTAGGCTAATCATTTCTATAATTTACAGATTATCTTCTAAGCATGCATTCTTAAATTTAGCTTTACCTGCTTTTTGTACTTTATACAAATGAAATCACCAAGTGTGTACTCTTTTTGTGCTTGATCTTTTTCATTTAACATAAAATTTCTGAGATTCATTCATGTCATTGCTTATATCTGTGAGTTGTGCTTTTTGTTGTTATATGGTGTTTTATCATATGGATAAATCACAATTTATTTATTCTTCTTTGTGCCATTGTGGATGCACACTTGGTTTGTTTCCATCTTGGGGTTCTTATAAACAATGCTGCCCTGAATGTTCCAATACCTATCTCTTGGTTCACATATACATGCATTTCTGATAGATATAATCTAAGCAATGGAGTTTCTGTGACAAAAGGTATGAATTTGCTCAACTTTAATTGAAAATATAAACTGTCTTCCAAAGTGGTTGTAAAGGGAAACTGGCCCCCTGAATACATGAACATTCCCATGTTTTGCCTTCCTTTTAACATTTGTTTTGCTTTATCATTCAGAACATTTAAATAAAACAGAAATTTATAGAAAAGCACAAGTTATTAAAAGCAAAAAAAAAAAAGACAAAACTGAATAAGTGAATAGTCTCATGGCTCTTAAAGACTGAATCTGAACTTAAAATATTCACATGCACAAATGCTCACATCAAACACCAGTCACAGCCCACTTGTGAATTCTATCTTGGCTTGAGAGGCACATAACTCCACACAAACTCTTTCAGAGAATAGGAAGTGAGGAGACGCCCCACAACTTATGCATGAGGCAAGCATAAATGTGATGCCAAAATCAGACAAAGGTGCTATGACAAGAAAATTAGAAGCTGATCTCAACCATGAACACAGACGCAAAATTCCTATGGAAAGTGTTAGCAAATTGAATCCTATAATACACACAAATGGTAAAATGTCAAGACCAGGTATGGTTTATCCCAGGATTCTGGTATGGTGTATCTCAAGATTTTAAATATTAAAAGGTTGCTATAACATTTAAAAATCAATCAATATAATCTCATATTAAAAGAATAAAGGAGAAAATTCATAGGATCATCTCAAAGACACAGAGAAAGCATTTGCCCAAATTTAACATTCATTCTTAACCAAAAAAACAAACTCAGCCACTTAAGAACAAAGAATAACTTCCTTCACACAGTAGATGGATGATATGAACAAAAATCAACAGCAAATATCACATTTAATAATGAAATATGGAAAGCTTTCTAATGAGACTGGGAACAAAACAAGGATGTATGTTTTCACTGCTTCTATTCATTTTATCAGATAGCTTCACAAGGCAGTGAAACTAGAAAAAAAATGTTTAAATGGAAGGATTAAAAAGAAAGACATAAAACTAGCATTATTGAAGACAGTATCACTGTGTTATGTAGAACATCTAAAATACGCATTCAGTCTTATTTCTATTGATATAGTAATTATAAAGCTTTGAGAAGTTGTTATTCAGTATTGATATATATGGTACTAAATAGATCATACCTGTCTATTGTAGTCAAGGATCCAAAGCCCAGAGGGTTTAAGCAATACCCATTTATAGAAGTCTGCACTAACAAGTGTTATTTCTGCCTTGGAGTGCAAAATGTTTTGAAAACCTTGTGACAGCAAATGGTTTCATTTAATCTTATCCCCATTTGTAAGAAGAAGATACCGTTAGAAGTAACTTTTTAAAGGAGGAGAAAATAAGACACAGCAGTGCCATGATTTTCAATAGTTAGGCTGATGTAGTTTATTTGTTTACAGCACAAACCATTTCAATCATTTGGAATGAGAAATGCTATCATCACAAAGATTGAAATAACTGAGTCTGCGATGAGCAGGACATTTTCTCTTCTGTACCAGAGGTTATCAAAATTCCTTGGTGAACACAGATTTAGAACAAAGAAAGTTAGATGGATCTAGTGATAAATGGCACCTAAGTGATTTAAATTCTCTAGTTAACAATGGGAATAATATTGCCAATAGGACAGGGTGTCATCAAACGGGATTCTGCTCTCTGTGTATCTCTATACCGGAGACAGTCTTTGGTCCATAAATATCCCAAATCTCATTGCTAAGATTTCTTCTCCCTTAGGAAAGGCTTAGCTGTTCCCAATGTTTATCTCTGTTGCTCATGTAGATCTGTGTCTGAAGATTGAGATACAGTATCTAGTATTCATTCTAAACATTCAACTAATCATGACGACTGCACTTTATTGGCAGTACATATATTTACTTGCATTTGCACTTTTGATGTCATATGTGGGACTTTCCAGTGATAGACTCTTTAAATACAACATAGCAAGTCAGCCTAAGAGAAGTTGTACTCTAAATCTGGATAGTCCACTGGAGACTGGTAGAACCTGAGTATCACTGGATGTATTGTTGGTATCAGAGGGAAAAAAATACTGTGATACTCAGAATATCATACTTATGTTCTAAGTATTTACACTTAGGACATAACTACAGCACATACATGATGGGTTGATGAGCAATCACTTGGGGTCGGTTATGACTGATAAAACCCCTGGGAATGACTCATTCTGAAATCCTCATTCCCATTTTTTGATAGGAATGCTAAAAGTACAACTATTCATCAAAGGCACATCCACCAAATCCAAGAAAAAGCATTAGAAGCCAGGCCCAAAATGAAGAAGAACAAGTATCCTTACAGGAATATGGTGAATTGCCAAGGACAATGTGGGAATTTTTTGGTACCAAGTAGGAACTCCAGGGCGAGATACTTTTTTTTTAGTAGATAGCAAAATTCCAGCTCCTGGGCTGAGATCAAAGGAAAGAATTAGAGGCCATGGAATGTGAGATTTGCAAACATGCCAAAATCTCAGTTACACGTTTTTGAGGGAAATCTACCAAGACTAAAAGAGAAAAACCTTTGAGCCCATCAGTTATCAAAACTAGGACTCCAAATGGAGCTAAAACCCAGCAAGGTAAGTTGATGATGCATCCTATAAAACTTTTCTAAATTTAAATGCAAACTGAGCAGGGCTTAGTTTGCATATTTGGGGGACTGGATCCCACTTATTTTTAAGAAGATTTTCTAAAAATGTCATAGTTTATTTATATAATTGAGGAGTTCTTTTTTATGACAAAACACAAATGTTAGCCAGGGCTGTTTGAATCTAGCAAATAAGTAAGAATTAGCTCAAACCACATATCTTGTGGAGAGAATAAGAATCTAAAATATATCATTGAATAAAACAAAATTGTAATTAAAGTGTCTGGAAAAGATTTACCTCATCTCAGTGAGTATATATTTTTTTTCTGAAAACACTAAAATACTGACGAATTAATTCATATTTTTTCAATAACAGTCTTAAATGCAGATGTAACTGTAGAATTTTAGAATTGTATAAGAAAAAGCAAAACATAGTTTTAAATAAATAAATTTAAAAGATAGGAAGATCTATGTGGCTGGTATAATTTGAACAAAAAATAAATTATAAATTTAAATTATGAGTAGGCATTTTTCCTTTCCTGTGTAGCAGTCCTTGATATACGTTTTTCTAAAATTGAAGCTTCAGCTATAAAAAATAAAAATAAAAACCTAGACAAATGTCTGTGGTTAAACATTAGAGCATTCAAGATTAAATAAGATTTTTAAAGTGATGGTTTCGATCTAAAAACATATAGCAAAGTAAAAATTGGTAGCATTATCTAATATTTAAGAAACTATATTTTATTTTGAATTACTTAGGTAAGACAATGACCTGGTTAGCCAACTATAATACCATTTATAAACCATTTCTTCTTTTTCCCATTGATTTCCACATCACTTGTATTATATGCCAAATTCTTCCTCAAATAATTTCCAGACTTGTTATTGCAATCCATTGTATTTCTTGTCTATTTCTGAGCAAATAATATCAGGGAAGAAAAGCCTTCCCTCATTGTTATTCATTTTAAAAGTATTTTTGAATATTTTATAGTTCTTCTCCAGGTAACTTTATGATTACATCATGAAGGTTTAATAAAAACAAAACACACAAACAAAACATTCCATTTTAATCTGATTAGAGAAGCATTGCAAGTTTTGGCATCTTTGCAATATTTAATCTCCTTATCTAAGTACATGGGATACATCTCTAATATATTAAATCTCTTTGAGGAAGCTTTGCATCTTTTCATATTATTTTTCCAGAATATTTCTTGCAATTTTAACTTCAATTCTTTTAATTGTTCAATTCTTTCACTATTCTGAGTGGAGTCATTTGCCCTATCATTTCTGACTCATCACTTTTAGTAATGTATTTGGCTTTATTTTGAAAAATGAAAAGAATAATAGCACAGGGTGCTTTTTTGCATAACTGGAGAAAGATATTCTGATAATTTAATTAAAATACTCATCTTAAAAATGAATTCAATTATAGAAAGTTATTTGCCTGTGGTCACATACTGTTTGTTCGCTGCTCCAAATCAGTATATCATTACCATATGGTGATGTAATTTTTGTAAAATTTTGTAAAATAAATAAAATATAACTTCAGAATTATATCTGAATGTGTTCATTAGTTATTAATCCATGACTACTTCCTAATTTTTAAAAAAATGCTCTAATAATGTATATGTCCCTTCACATGTATTCAATATTTTTAAAGCAATCCTTGGTAATCAAGAAAATCTTAGGATATTTATTTTTTAGTTTTCTTAGCATGAGGCTCTTACAAAATGTGAAGATTTATTACTCTATCGATTTTGGTAAAAGAGAGATGCATGACCAGAGGGAGGAGAACCAAAAAGCCAGAAAGGCAACAAATTCCTCCAGCTTCCTGGGAGGCCACCATTTCCTCAGCACAAGAAATGAGCTGCTAGCGATGTCATAATAAAACAAGCTAGTGCCTCCCAGGGCCTTAGATTACAAACATCTTTTTCATCTGGCTTTTCATGGAATTTTGAACAGACCATTGCAAGACAAATTATTAGTCTTCTGTTTCCTTTTTATCGTTAATGTGATTGTTACATTTATAGAGAAAAAAGACCTTTTATCATATCACATAAAGCACTTTTTGTGTTACTTTCTACCAGTGTTTTATTTGTTTTGAAGACAATTCATCCTAAATTGATAGAAAGAGCCTAGAGTGCAATTGAAAGTATAATTTTGTCCAATTGCCAGTTAATCAGGAGTTAAAAACACTTGAGCAGAGAATTGGCCAAACCCTCCAGTCAGAGGAAAAAGGGGACCTTCTTTGTCACATAAATGAAGACATTTCCTGCTGCAGAAAAAAAGGTCGTAAAAAATGAATAGGCATTATTATCACATTACCCACATCATTTAATTTTGTTTTCTCCTCTCTTAGAAAATTTGTCACTGAACAAAGAGATGACACTGGATGTATGTGCACTACTCTTGGTGACTTAACTATGGGCATGATTTAGGGATTCTTCTATAGCCAGGCCTATCTGTTCCTTTGATGCTTTGAAATTAAAACAGATTCTATCACCTCTCCTCAGTCACATTCATTTGCATTTTAGTCTTCTCTGCTTACTTATGGGGACTTAAATTTAGCAGGGATGTTATTTGCCAATTCAAGGAGAAACAGTTTCTGTCAGAATGTGATTTTTGCATTTGCATAGAAATAAGTTGATTTTAACAATTGTTCACAAGCACAACAAAAACTTTAGATGTCATCTTTTACTCTGGTATCAATGTGGCCACAATCTTATTACAGTTCCAAATATAATTCATATTCTGCTTTAAGCAGTTAACTCGCCTGTCTGCCATTATACCCTGTTCTCATATAATCAAGAAGAGCATACATTTCCAGTGGCACACAGGTTACAGTGGCTTCACTTATCTCTTGGAAACTTGAAGAATATTGTTGAATTTAATAATTTTTTTGGAAAAAGTCCTAAGCACAATGGGATAAAGGTGGAAGTATTGATATGCATACTGCTGTCCTTTGTTTTCAGATAATATACTGTAGATAATGTTGCTATCAGTATGTGCAGGTAGGATTAAAAGTCTAGCAAAAGATGACAGGAAGTTGTTTCCAGTTGTATAAAAATGAAGGCTGACTTTGCTTTGTTCCTAAACTAATACTTATAGTCACCCTTCTTTTTCTTCCTCCCCAAGATTTACCCACAGTGAGCCACCAAGCTCTCTGGTGGTTATGGGCTTTATTGTCCTGCCTGTTACTATTCTACCCAAGCTTCTCTGCGTCCATTAAATTTATGTTCTTACGAAAGCTGACAATGTGTCTTGCCTTGTAGGCTTCTAGGGCTTCTTTTGCCCACTCTGTCTAAAGTAATTTCATTTTACCTGCAGTACAGCAGCTGTTTACGTATCCTTTTCTCATCCATCCTTCACATATTAGCACACGTTCTATATTTCAAGGGAATAAAAAAGTGACTTACTGCTAATAGCATGGCTGTACTCTAGGAATTCATTTGTAGGGAATCTACCTGAAGCTTAGAAAATAGTAGAGCATTGCTTGGAGCTTACAAAACACTTCTATGTTATCCTGATTTTGCCATTTTCAGCCTTATCATCAACAACATCGTAGGTACATAATGGAACAGTTACTTTTTTTTGGAAAGCACTGAGCTAAGGGCTTTATCAGAATCATCTCATGCAATATTCCTAGTCATGAAAAAATATAAAAGGTGAGGGAGGTTTCAGGAGAAAATTCATGATTAGAGCACATAAATATCTTTCCAGGAGTCATAAAAATTGGTAAACTTGTGGGACAAAACTATGAAAGAGTAGTAAGTGACCTTTCTGAATTGTTAGAAACACAAATAAAATTACTAATGGAACCAAATGTTTCACTTCACTACACTTCAGTTTTCTTTTCTATAGAATGCATATAATAGTAATATATTCTTTATAGGCTTGTTTAAGATTCAAATTAATTAATACATTTAATATGCTTAAAATATTTCCTGGCCCATAGTAAACATTTAATAAATGTTGACTCTTTTATTGATTTAGTTTGAAGTTCAGAGCTATAATGATATAGTTACCTTTCATATATCTAAAGGAGAACACTACTCATCATAATTTGCTCTAAGTAATAAGACTTAAGTGTTATTAATTACTTTTCATTCATTAATTACTTCATTAGACATTTTGAGTCCCTATGATAAAGAAAGTTTAGGTCAAGAATTTTCTTATAAATATATTTGCTCTGTATTTCTTCTTATAGTCAGGCTTATTTCCACTGTAATTAACTCCATTGTATCTACAGAATTGTGTCTCATCTTTATAATATGACTCATAAAATAAATGTTACACTGCTCCCATAAGCAACAGCTGCCATCTTGTAGAAGAGGTTAAAAGACTATTGAAAACTTTGCTTATCATCAGGACAGAAATTATTTAACATCTAAAGTATCATTATTTTGGTAAAGCACATGGCTGAAATAATCTGAGTTTACACTATTCTGATTTATGGTGTTGGAAACAAAGAATGAAGCAGATGTGAGTGAGTATTAATGGAGAGTAGCATTGGCCTTTATCAAAAAGTCCCCAGACAATAAATGTTGGCGTGGATGCGGAGAGA
>VBSM01001927.1:13916118-13935249 GCA_008086735.1 Cheirogaleus medius
TGTGCAATGTTTGGGGGATGATCATGCTTGAGGCTCTGCCTCGAGGGGGGAGGGAGGACATGGGCAATGTACGTAACTGTAATTTGTATCCCCATAATATGCTGAAATTAAAAATAAATAAATAAAAAATATATTAGAATGTAGAGGAGTTTCTAAGTTTGCTTATAAATCCCAGTTCTGCTGACAGCATCAAACACTTTGGTAAATAATATCAAATTAACGTGGATATTTATATAGAAAACAAGGTATAATATAACAAAGAGAGAGTATAAAAATAGAGAACATTTTTTAAGAGTAACATAAATGCTCTCTAATGGGCAAAGAAATCATTCCAACAATTTTACTGAGATTTATGCTTTTTCTTTATAGTAATAAAAATGGAATGCTAGATAGTAATTTCTACAGAATCCTTTCTATTAAGAATAATATGAAAATATTACTTAAAACGTTCACACTAATCTTCTTGCTAACTACCATTTATTCTTTTAAAAACTACTTACATACTAATCTTCATACTTTGGGCAAACAATTCTTTGAGATAATAAAAATACTGCCATCCTTAGATTGATGAATAATTTTTCAATTTTCTTTTTCTGTTTCACCCAATAGATTCACATTTTAGATTTCAAAATGAAATTAGTTTAAACAATATGAAGAGAAATGTCAGTGGTTTTGAAAAATTCTTTAGCAGTTTTCTCTTAAAATATTGCCTCTTTATTCTGAAACTCCACTGAGGGAGATATCAGACATTTTATTTCCAAAGTTTCTTGACATAGTTTCCACTTCCTCTCCCTACAACTGCTCTGCATTCTCCTTGATTTCTTCAGATAAATCTTTAGGTTCAATAAGTCTCTCTTCAGTTGCATTTCATCTTCTGTTTTAAGCCACTGTTAGCTGACACTTTTTTAAAAAAATTTCAACATTTATACTTTTCATTACTGGAAGTCCTATTTTTTTCATGTCTGTCTGGTCTGTTCTTTATTGATAATCTCTAGTAGCTACCTCGCATGTCTTTAATCATTTTATACATAATTATCATAATTATTCTACATAGCAATTCTACAGTCTCTGACAATTTCATCCTAAAAATTCCTTTGTGGGCCTAATCAGTTGCTTATCATTTGCATTGATGTTCCCTCTTGTGACTTGCCTCCCTGTGTTTTTGGTGATACTTGTGAACTCATAATTTCTTGTTCCAAATCTGTGTGGTAGTGAGTTGCTATATTTAGAATGTTCATTTCCAGAAAAGTTTTATGTCCACTTTCGCTGGAAGTTGAGACACTTAAAGTCAGCGTGTTTGAAGGAGAAAAATGGCAGCACTTCCTCCTCCTCCAAGTACCTTTTAGTATAATATGGACTCTGTGGTTTAGTTCCCACAGCTTGCTACAGGCCCAAGGCTCAGTGTTTGGATTGGAGCATGTTCAGCAGCATTTGCTATTAGGCAGACTTTGTTCTCTAGCTTCCTTTTTTCTAACCACTACCACCTAATCCAGTTTGGGCTTATCGTTTGTTTTATTTATCTTCTGGGGGAGGCAGGTAGAGATCACTGGAGATTTTCCTAATAATTATGTGACTCTAAAAATGAAGCCAATTGAAGAATATTCTGTTTTCATTCATTAAGCAGCAAAATTATTTTATAATACCATACCCATTGGTTTAGACCTATAAGACTATGGGCTCTATGGACCATTGAACCCTCAATGAATGACTGTATTAAAAAGGCAGTCCCTTCGGCAGGGCTGATTACTTTGTGCCTTTTCTTGCCTGGTTTTCTCATTCACTTTGCCCCATCCACCCGTGTTTCATGTGGCTGAGACTATGTAAGTCATTACACTGTGGGGTAATAGACGCCAGTTCTTACAATGATCATAATAAAGCAACATTTCTATATTGGCTGTTTTCCATTGGCCCACCTTTCCTTGGAATTAAGTTTCCTAAAGGATCTAAGCTAGATGTGCCAATAATTGGCACAATACCACAATATCACCTGATAGCTCACACAAACCACATTATCTACCCAGGGAACTGCAGGCTGTCTATTTGTTTTTGGAGTAGAGAAATATTTATACTTTTGTTTAGATTATGCTCTGCCTTAATCAGGATAGAAGAAAGAGCATATAAAAGGCATGAATGAAGGGGTGTGTCTAGATTTCTGATGTACCCATTTGGGAATACTGAACTCAAATTAAATAAGAATATCATATTGATTTTATGTTCAATGATACACATACTGATTTTTTTTCTATTTTCTCATTTATTTATAGCCCCATGGCAGAAAAGAAAAAAAACAATCAATAAAATGAAAAGGCAGCCTCACTGAAGATTACCTAAGAGAAAAGCAATTGTTTATAAGCCTCCGTAGAGATATTCAGAATCCTCTTTCCTCTTTTTAATTTTCCAGAGTTCTGAAGACATTAGTTTTACAACAGACATCACATCCTGGTAAAATAAACAGCTTAATAAAAAGATACATGATATATATCTCTAAGGAATAAAAGTAAATGGAATATAAGTTCAATATATCTGAGAGTAAAATAAGTAATGAAATGCCTCTTAGAATATGAAGGAAATGAAAAGTATGTATTTTTTGTAGTCATTCATAACTACAATAACATTCATATTGAGTTAGTGAAAAAGTAGAGAACCATCTTTGAATACATTTCTGCTCTTTTAAAACAACAGCCATGATACAGAACAAGTACATACAACTTGTTTCAAATAGTCTTCCACTGTTAAAACTATATACAGAGACATCATTTCAGATGTATATTCAATTAATATTCCCATTGGATATTTTTCATATTATCATTTTTTTTAATTGTTGTTATTTTGGGTTTTTTTGTGTGTGTTTTTTTATTGTTGTTGTTTTGTTGTTTTTTTTATTTCAGCATATTATGGGGGTACAATTGTTTAGGTTACGTATGTTGCCTTGCCCCCCACACCCCCGGAGTCAGGGCTTCAAGCATGTCCATCCCCCAGATGGCCCCGTCTTCATAAAGCTAATTTTAGCAGAGATTCAAATCTAAACAAGTAAACTTATATGAAAAGTTCATTTAGTGTTGTGTGATGGAAAAACACGAAACAAAGCAATGGAATAAAAAAAGCCTAAGAACTAAGGGGTTGAAAGGCTTCTTTTGGTTGGGTGGTCAAAGAGTCCTCATATTTGAAGTGAGATCTGAAAAAGGAAAAAGAACAAGCCATGCAACATTCTATAGAACTACATTTCCCACAGAAAGAATACAAGGAACCGTGGCATGAACTAGCTTAGCAAATGCAGGGAACAGAAAAAGGCCAGAATGGCTAGAATGGTCTTAGTAACAACAGTTAGGGGAAGGAAGGTACAAAGAGAATGGATCATGTAGGTTTTATAGACATGGTTAAACATTAGGAATGAATTCCAGTTGCGATGGGATGCCATTGAAGAATTAAGTACGAAAATGATATGTGCAGAAAGAAGTGTGAAGACACAAGAGAGGAGAAAGTGTACTATAGTTACATTTTTGGAAATGAATATCAGTTAGGGTTTTGTTTGGGTTTGTCATGATTTATCATGTCGCACCAGAAAAGGTTATTATTTCCAATGTTGGATAACACATTCTCTGGTCTTTCTATTATCCATTCACATATTGGCAAAACTTTCTCAAATATTTGTTAAATCATTATGCACAAAATATTTTCCTTTAATTTTATTTTGCAAAAGACAGAGAATAATTTTGTTTAGAATGATTTAGGCATCACTCCACCTAGGTCTAACACGATGTTTTTATACTATACCTCTATCTCAATTCCACTCCAGTGTTAGGATTTTATGAATTATATTATTTCACATTAGGTTGAGACTTATGAGACAGTTCTAAACCTGCTTCGGAGAAATTATCCAAATGGATTATAAATCATCTTTTTATTATCCTCACAGTTGCTACTGAATTGTTTAGATAGGAATGAAGCATCAGACTCTTTTATTAGCTTGGACAAAAGTAGAAAAGCAATAAAATGCCCAGAAAAGTGTCACACAGGGGCAATAAAGTTGTGATAAAAATGACTTGGATTTTGTTATTCATATTTGCTGTTTGGCATCCAGTACTTAGAAAACAGGCAAGGAGGCCCTTATATTATAGGTAATAAATTATTCATAACCATTGGGTTGTAAAAGATAAGTACTGAAATCCTAAGTATTCTTTCTTTCCTCTCTCTCCCTTTTCTCCTTTCCTTCTCTACTCTGTAACTGGGGCTTAAACTATGTGAAATAGAATCTGAAAAGGAAAAGCAAAAGTATAGAGAAGCTTCCTTCCACCAGAGCAGTGAAAGACGATAAAACTGCAGTCATTAAAATCGAGGAGTATTTAAAAATCTCAGAAATCCAATCCGATGGAAATTTTCTAGGAACCAAGCCACATCCTTGCTCTTGGCAATTTTAGATGCTTTGCTATTTACATATCTACTGCAGTCACAATAACGTAACTTTTCTTATGAGTTTTTAATATTTTATTTTTATTGCTGTAAAGAGTCTAAAATATAAAACATTGATACTGGGTCTAAAACACAACTTCTATGGAAATAAACTGTGCACATCATGGTAAACAAAAGGGATAAATGCAGCTATCACATTCAGCCTCTTAAATTTTACCTGGACATAATTGTTCCATTCCTACTTTCAACCCATTGGCACCATTATTTTTCTCCCAGGAAGGCACCTTTTCTGGGCTCTCATTTAGTTTTTCTGATAGCTTTACCATTAGGAAAATGATTGACTCTAAACCATTATTTTTGGAGAGGTCAACTTGAGGTGGAAATTATCTTTCTAAAACAATTTCCCAAGTAGGTCATTACTATCATTTTAAAAAAAAAGTTTAATAATATCCAGTTACCCCCAATGTAAAATCTTAATAATTTTTGTGTTATAAGAAATGTCATTTCTCTGGCCAATGATTCTGTCTTTAACTTCCACCAGTAGCCCCACGATCAACCGTAAGTTCAGTTACATGAGCTTGCATACTTTACACTTTTGCTCATTTTATTTCTCTTCTAATGCTTGAATTTTGAGACCATATTAAATGTCCTCCTTTCTTTGAAATCTTCTATGACTTTGAATCCCAGGGAAGAATGAATCTCTCCCTCTGCCATCTTCCATAGCATTGACATTAGGGAAGGTGACACACGAACAGGCACCGAGCACAGTATCTGCATTGGTGGTGCCATCCTGGTGAGAAGGTTAATCCTCTGGCCCACACTGTGTGAAGTAGATACTGTTTCTACCACTATGCAGGGCAAGGCATTGAGACTCAGGCAATGCACATTCAATACGTAAAACAGAGCAGGGGCAGCCGTGATTCACCGTCACTTTCAACCGATTCCACGCACTGTGCCGTTTCCATTATGCAATTTCCACTTGATCATATTTTAGTAGTCATTTTTCCAGTCACCTCAGAAGGCCCACTTAATGTTTGTGAGCACATAGAAAGAGGCCCACATATCTATGTCTGAAAGGAGGTTCTAAATTATCTGCAATGCCCGGCCTGGGTCCAACCCAAGGCCCTGCAGCCAGCTCAGCCAGCATCACTCTTGTCCTTCTAAAAGTACAAGTTCTGCCCCCAGTCACCTCCCTGCAGCTCTGCAGACTGTGAGCCTCAGTGGTTCCCATTATCTGCTGTGGGCAGAGTTGGATAAAGGCCGTTCTGGGCCCAGGGCAGGGTCTTCCTGAACCAGGTTGGGGGGCTGGGGGTAGAGTCTTTTACTCTCCTTAAAACTTCTCTTTTTAAACAGGTTTTCCATGCAATTCTAAATGCCTCACAAAACAATCCCCACCTGAGCAAAGGCAAAGGGAAACAGGATGATCTTGGAAGCTGGTCAGCTTAGACACCCATGTGGAAGGACTTAGGGGGCTGGGCTGGCTGTAAAAGTCGTGGTTATCCTCTGTCTGGCCACTCTGCACACCCTCCACTCACCCTCATGTCCCTCACCCAGTCCCCACATCCTTTTGCCTGGGGAGGTGCACTTCTGATCACCAGCATTTTTTCCTTGGTTCAATAGGATTTTGAAGGATCATATGAATTTCTCATAACAGCAAATTTAAAATAAAAAAGTCCTTATGTTTCAACATGGTGTGAAACTTCCAAGGCATAAGGCACAGGAAAGGAGCACCTGGTGACCAGCTCTGGAGATGCCACTACCCTCAGCTAGACACTGATCAGTAGGACTGTATTTTATTCATTTTTTCACAGCCCCTGCAAAAATTAGGAGATGAATGATTATTCTTTATTTTTGACTGAGTTAATTTCAAAAGAGTTGTCTTCAAGCTCTAAGATTCTTTCTTTTGCCTGCTTTAGTCTATTCATAAAACTTTCCACTGTGTTTTATATTTCCTTAAATTAATTTTTCATTTCTAGAAGTTCTATTTTTTTTATATATGTCCATATCTTTAGTAAATTTTTCATTCATTTCCTGAATCCTTTTTCTGATTTCTTTGTTTTTCTATTTTCTCTTGGATTTCATTGAGCTTCCTTACAATCCATATTTGGAATTTTTGTATCTGTTATTTGAATATTTTCATTTTGGTTGGTATCCATTGCTAGAGAGCTGGTGGTCCCTTTGGGGGTGTCCTTTCTCTCTGATTTTTCATGCTTTCGGAGTTCTGCTGATTCCTTCTCATCTGGAGTAGCTGTCACTTATTTTTGGATTTTTTTGTTGTTGTTTAGATGGGACTTCCTTCCACACTCATACAGGTGTGTCTGTAGCATACGTTGCGTCAGAACCTTTGGCTTTGCTTGTGGGTGCTGTGGTGGCGGTGGAGGTTCTGGATGGATGCCTTGACTAGAGATATCCTTAGTGCGGTGGTTTTCTCAGTTGCTAGCTGTTCCTAGGCTGTAGCAATGGTGAGCTATGTGTATGGGCAGATTCCCTGTCTCTTGTTGATGAGGGAGGGCAGAGGTGTTTGAAATCCTTTCTCTTTCTCCAGCCCTGTAGTTTTCTTTCCTTTTTTGAGACAGAGTCTCACTGTGTTGCCTGGGCTAGAGTGCCGTGGCATCAGCCTAGCTCACAGCAACCTCAAACTCCTGGGTTCAAGCGATCCTCCTGCCTCAGCCTCCCGAGTAGCTGGGACTAAAGGCACGTGCCACCATGCCCGGCTCATTTTTTTCTCTTTTTAGTTGTTTGGCTAATTTCTTCCCATTTACAGTAGAGACGGGGTCTCGTTCTTGCTCAGGCTGGTCTCGAACACGTTAGCTCAAGCAATCCTCTCGCCTTGGCCTCCCAGAGTGCTAGGATTACAGGCTTGAGCCACCGCGCCCAGCCCCTGTAGTTTTCTTAACAGTGTGAATTGTATTGGCACACCCAGTTTAATCTTGGAGACAGCAGGTGGTGCTTGTGGCTGAGAATAAACCACACCCTGTATGATTGATTGAGTCAGTGAATGCTATAAAGGGCTGTGCAATTTGACCTCCCTGCCAGTAGGTGGCATTTGCCAGAAGGAACCAGCTGCAGCGTTGATCTGGGGAGCTGTGACCAGCTCTAGCCCCTAAGGAGAAGCACTTGAATGCCCCAGGTGGTGGATGGTGCCCTGGAACATCGACGTAAGTCCTTATTCTCCACTACAGCTGAGGCGGTGATGAAGTGAACCTGTCCTCAGGCTCCACAAAAGCTGGTAAGGTAACTGTCTCGGCAACAAAGGTCCTTCCCAGATTGCTGGGGAAAGCCACCAGGGAGGGACTCGAGACCCAACCCAGCCAGAAAGTCTGCTTGTGGTCGGGGCCACAAGGGGGCTGGTGGCCTCGTGCTTTGTCCTCAAGAAGCTCCCAGTTCACTGGCAGGAGCAGCTTTTGGGGCTTGTGAGGGTAGAAAGGCTCTCCAGCAGCTCAGGAGACTGCTGACTCCGGAGATGTGAGGGAGGGAGAAACAACCCCCCAACCCCGCTTTTTTCCAGACTCCAAGCCTCTCACAGTTTGATCTCTGTCAATATTTTGCTCCTTGTTCTGCTTTGCAACTTATTCCTGTAGAGTCTCTGGTCGGTTCTGGTACTTTTCTCTCAGAATTACACCCAGTCTATGGGTTTGTTTGTTTGTTTTTTCATCTAAATCTTTTTCTTCTTTCTGAGACAATCTGGAAGCTAATGTCTCTGGTCAGCAATCTTGTGTCTATTTCCACTATTCATTCGTGGGTTTTTTTTGTTTGTTTGTTTTGTTTTTTTGAGACAGAGTCTCACTCTGTTGCCCCGGCTAGAGTGCCGTGGCGTCAGCCTAGGTCACGGCAAACTCCTGGGCTCAAGCAATCCTCCTGACTCAGTCTTGCAAGTAGCTGGGACTACAGGCATGCTCCACCATGCGCGGCTCATTTTTTCTATATATTTTTAGTTGGCCAATTAATTTCTTTCTGTTTTTAGTAGAGATGGAGTCTCGCTCTTGCTCAGGCTGGTCTCGAACTCCTGAGCTCAAATGATCCGCCCGCCTCGGCCTCCCAGAGTGCTAGGATTACAGGCGTGAATCACCGGGCCTGGCCCCACTATTCATTCTTAAACGTACAATTCTAAAAACTCCTCACACATACGACTTGCAATCCAGGAATTCATTTATCCAGTCCTTTATAAAATAACAAATACTGAGCACTTATTCTGTGCTAACCACTCAAAGAACATCAGTGAATAAGGCAGTGTTGTCACTGATCTCCAACATTATATTCTTTTCTCCTTACAATGCATTCTTCTCAAAGCATCCTCGATGATATTTTAGAAACAAATCAGGAAATGCCATTCCCATGTTTAGGCCCTGCAATGGCTTTGTAATGCAAAAATCTAGCTTTTGTCCAGCATTTTCTATATACCTCCTGATCTCTGATCCTTTTAAATCTGTGCAGCATGTTACCATTTGATCATCACTTTCCAGACATTCTGGTTTTTCTGCCCTTTAATATACAAAGCTTGTTCCTACCTCAGTGCTTTTGTACTCGAAGTTGCTCGGTCTGCAGATTCTTCTCCCAAACTGTTGGAGAACTCTAGGTCTCAACTATAAAGTCAACATCTCAGAGATGCAAAACCAGATCTACCTTTCAAAAAGTGCTCTCTACCCACAATTTAGCACGCTCAGTCACTTAGTAATGCGTTTTATGTTCTGCATAGCAATCATGTGTATATGAAAGTCTCTTACTTATTTAAACATGATTTTATATGAACACCTTGTGGTTTCTTCTACACCGGCCTCATTTCTAACTCCAAACAAGGGAATCTATGGCAGTGGAGGTCTGGAGTTTAGCAAATTGCATCTGTTGGATACATAAATGTTGATTGGAAGTCATCACATTGAAACGAGATGAAGGATACCTTTTACAAAATGACTCCACTTCCATAATTTCAGGAAATGACAGTTTATATAGTAAAATGAGTTCAGCTCTGTTTTTCCCATTTAAGTTTCTCAGAATATCAGGTTCACTTTTTCCTTTTTGGTCTCAGTGTTATCCTTATCTTGAGGTACTAAATGCTTTCTTTAGTTATTACTTGAGGATATATATGTGTGTGAATAGACATTTTAAAAAATTATTTAGTGTACAACTCAATGTATATTTGAAATATCATTTCCTAACTTTAAAAATGCAAAGCAATCTTCTGAAGATCTCTAATATACATTTAATGTTATCTGTTATGGTTTATTAAGGAGATATATCCTGAGGGGAGGCAGCAGAAATACTCAAAGGCACATAATATACTAAGATTGTAAAAGAGAAAATAGTTTTACTAGTTTCCTCAGGAAGATATTACATTTTGGATTTAGTTGCCCTTGGTTATGTACTTTTTTTTTCTTTATGTTGGTAATCTTCAACTTACAGAACACTGTATTTTATTTTTTCTCCAAATGCTTTGTCTATTTCTTAGGAATTAGTTGTAGATGATCCATATCCTATCTAATCATATTTCTGAACTTCTTTTTGCATGATGGCTTTCATATTTTAGAGAAATACCTGAAAGTAAAAATATTTCTCAAAAATATAAAAATACTTGCTAGCTTCATTTTAGAAAACTATTTATCCCTGGGAACTAGTGGAAAAGTTTTGTTTTGTTTTAACTGTAATCATTTAAAACCTGCAGGCTAATGATATATTGGCTATAACAGTTTGGTAGGGCTGCTACAACAAAGTATTGCAAACTGGGTAGCTTAAATAGTAGGAATTTATTGTCTCATAGTGGTAAAGGCCAGAAGTCCAAAATCAAGATGTTGGCAGGGTTGGATCCTTCTGAGGGCTGTGAGGGAAGGAAGGATCTGTTCCAGGGCTTTCTCCTTGGCTTGTGGATGGCAGTCTTCTCTTTGTGCCTTTTCACATTGTCTTGCCACTATATTTGTCTCCAAATTTTCCCTTTTTATAAGGACACCAGTTATATTAATGTATTGGATTAGGGCTCACCCCACTGACCTCACTTAAACTTGATAATCTCTGCCAAGACCCTATCTCTAAATAAGATCTAAATTCTGAATTTCTGGGGGTTAAGACAATTCAACCTGTAATATTGGTTTATTACAGAGTTCTATTTTTTAACATCAACTGACTTTTCTTAAATTATTAATATGCTATTATAAATATATTTTAAATTAATTCTTATTATATTTCCTACATAGTCTCCATATGGAAATAGAAACAAAATTCTTGCTAACATCTTGACTTTTTCAATGGTTTTATATAGAGAGCACGTTCTTTGCAATAAGAAGCAATTCAACATGATCAGTTGAGTCAAATTGTTCTTTCCGTTGCTCCAGTTGTTTCACTCCATTGCCTTTATCTGTTCCTGCACTTATCTTGTTTTGATATAATGTCTTTCCTATCTTCATGAATTATGAAAATTAATTTACTAACTAAATCTCATGAAAATTCTCTTATCAGTGACATAGTAGACATATGAAGATTGGTTATCAAATTCCTTTAAAATTCAATTCCCAGTGTTTTGATTTGTTTAATTACAAAACAAAAAAGTTTCTTAATTTATTAGAAGGCAGAGCCAGCAGCTTTAGGTCTGCCAACTGAGATTCATCTCTTTTCAGGTTTTAATTGTTTCACAGAAGAACCTAATGGAAACAATTTAATTTATTATTATTTTATTTATTTATATATGATACATTACATATATTTTAGAAATGTTATTTTTATACATAAAATATTTTTTTCTGGAAGCTCAACATTTAATATTCAATTTGTCATTTAGGGATGTTATTTTGTTCTCTATTTTTTTTGTCCATTTAACAACCTCTTCTGCTTTGTTTTTTAAATTTACCTTTTATGTTTCAATATTATTTAATAAAATTTACTTTAATTTTATCTCTAAATGGAAGGTATAATTAATAATGAAAATTCACCCTACAAATAAAAGAAAAAAGTATTCTAAATCTACAACCCAAGGTGAATATTGTAAACATTTGGGTGAACATAATTTCAGATATTATCTAATTATCTACCTATGTATCTATTCTTGCTCTCAAGCGATATAGCTAAAAAATCATAATGGCTATGAACACTTTTTTGTAACTAGGATTTTTTCACTAACAATATACCAAAAAAATATTGCATGGTGATAAATGTACTCGCAAATATATATATAATGTATATTTTTATTTTAACAACTGTCTAATATGTATATACACATATATGTAGGTAGATATATCCACCCAGACATGTATTGTTAATAATTTGATAATTTATTTCTATTATATTAACTATGAAATATATAATAATCTAATGTGTATAATGAATAGAGTTTTAGCAATAATAATACATTATCTATATTCCCAACACACTTCTAAAAAGTAGATTATTTATAATGCCCCAAATTTAGAAGCATCCCAGATGTCCTTCAATAAGCGAATGGATAAATAAATTGTGGTACATTCATATAATGGAATATCATTCAGTGATAAAAACCAATGAGTTATCAAGTGACAAAAAGACATGAGGGAGCTGTGAATGCATCTTGTTAAGGGAGAAAAGACAATCTCAAAAGTTTACGTACTGTATTGTTTTATAATAATTATATGATATTCTCAAAAAGGCAAAACTATGGATAGTGTAAAAAAATCAGTTGTCAAGGGCTTGGGGGGGGGAAAGGATTAATAAATGGAGCACAGGGGATTTCTAGGGCAGTTAAACTACTCTGTATGGTACAGTAGTGATGGACACATGTCACTGTGCAATGCAAACACTCAGAATGTGCAACACAAGGAATGAAACATAATGTAAACAATGAACTTTAGTTAATAATGTATCAATGTTGGCTAATCATCCTAATGTAAGATATTAATAATAGGGAAAACTAGAGAGGGGGCCAGATGGAGAGGCTTTAAAGGGACTCTTTGTACTTCCTACTCAATATTCTGTAAATCTAAAATTACACTATAAATAAAATAGAGTATCACTAGGTTCTTTAAACCCTTTTGTGTTCTCCCAGATAGCAGCCTGAAACTTATCCAGTCATGATCCTGAATTTGGTGTTAATAAATCACCTGTTTTACTTAGTGGTTTTGCCAGTATCCCCAAAATAAAATATTTAGTTTTTCTCTATTTATAATTTTTATAAATAAAATGTGATGATATATATATATATTCATCTAGAATTGACATTTTCTTCAACATGTTCCTAAAATTCATGTATGCTGACTAGCTCTTGCTTATGCATTTTCTCTCCTTATAGTAAGCCATTTTAATTCATAAGACCCAATTTAGTTATCCATTCTACTATTACTGGGTATTTGGATTGTTTTGGATTTTTGTTTGTTTTCTGCTATATTGAACAATGCTACTATTAATGATCTTATCCATGCTTCTTCCTACTCTGTAGCTCATCCTTTTATTTTCCTAACAGTATCTTTCACAAAGCAGATATTTTTTATTTTAATGAAATCCAGTTTAACAATTTGTTATTTTATGGATCAGACTTTTGTTATCATACCTAAGAAATTTTTACTACCCCCCCAAATTAGCAAGCTAATTCAGCAACCTAATGACAAATAAAACAACTCTACAGAAGACTCACAGAAAACATACTGAATTGAAAAATGTTTAAAGCATTCCCTTTAATATCTGGAAGAAACAAGGATACCCCTCTAAATATTTGTATTCAACACTGTACTTGTGCATGTTGACAGCACAAAGAAACAGGCTAAATATATACAGCCTGAAATAATTTAAAAGAAGTAACAGTGTCATTATTCACAAGTAATAAGTTTTTGCTTAGAAAACCCAAAAAGATAGAATCAACAAGGAATTTAGTAAATTGTTGGATATGAATTCAATATATAAAAATTAAGTGCATTTCTAAACAGAGAAAGCACAGAGTTATAAATGCTATACTAAAGATTTATTTACAGTAACAAAAACTCAGATATGTTACTTATGAATAAATCTAAAGAGAGATATGTAGTAATATATGGAGAAAATTAAAACTTAAAGATGCTAAGTAAGTCCCAAATAAATGAAGAGACATATAGTATTTATTGATAGAAATTTATTCCCCAGGTATAAATGATTTACAAATTGATCTGCAGGTATAATGAAATTTTAGTTAAAGTAATAAGAGTTGCTTTTTATAGAATTTTTTTCCAAATAGTATATCAACAAATAAAGAGCCAAGAACAGCTAAAATATTCTTAAACATGGATGAAACTCAAAATAATTATACTGAGTGCACGAAGCTTGATCAAAAAAAAAAGCACATGCTATATATGTACATATATGATTCCATTTATATCAAATTCTAGAAAAATGTAAACCAAATTTAGTGACAGAAAGCAGATCACTGTTGCCTGGTAACAGAGTATGGAAAAGTGCAGGAGGGGTGGATTTCAAAGGGGCGTGAGGACATTCTGAAGGATGATAGATATGTTACTTACGTTGATGTTGATTCTGTTAGTTTCATGGATGCATACAGATCAAACATATCCCATTTCACATTTTATATTTGTAGTTTATTGTATGTCAATTGTGCCTCATTAATATTGTAAGATAACTAATCATAAATTAAAAACAATAACAAATAGATGCCCTTATTTGTTTTTGAAAGTGATCATTTTGTATACAAGAGGAGTGGCCGTGGAGGCATTCAAACAATGTAAAAAAAAGCACAGTAAAGATACATCCCAATATCATACTCAGGACCTTTAAATGTGCTAAGAGAGCTTCTCTTTGTCAACAAGACCATTAAAAACTAAAAGCAACTACAGGATACCTGCTGAACAGATCTGGACTAACCCATAGCCGGCAGGTGTAATGTATTGGCCTATTTCCTACATAGCTCTTTGTGAATAGCTATGGGTCTCAACTAAAATCGATTCTCATTCTTAATTTGGATTTGCTTGCCTAGTAACTGAAGCAAAGCTCTAACTGTCTAAGAGACCTATCACAGAAAATGTTATTCCATTAGGACCCCTTGCTGATATATCATCTGATCCTGGCAACAATTTTACTGTAGGCATAATATTGCAATGGTCTAAGTACCATATAGAATAGGCTTATCATATAACTACCCACAAAGAAGTAGACTGATTCAGAATTACAATTGACAGTTGAAACACCTACTTACTAAAATGCTGGAGTAAGAAAAGACTGAAGAAATGGTTTACACAATTGAATGAATGCATTTTAAACAATAATGCATGGAAATGAAGATCACCATTGGCCGCATTGTTGAAATATCATGGGGGAATATAGGGAAGAAGGGGATGGGATATGACATAGGAATTACATAAACTTCTTTCCTACTCCTATTTTTTTTCTCTGCCTGATCCTATAGAAAAAAGATCTGGATTGAGTTTATGGGTTCCAGTTGAAGGATTGGTTGCTAAATATTACCCATGGTACTACCCCAAAATTTTATTATCCCAATTCCTAAAGGAGTGATGGGATTAGGCTGTTGGTTTCCCTCACCTGTCCAAACTAGATTAATGGTTTCTGCCTCTTTCTTATGCAGGAGATTAGTCTGAATATGCTTGTTTTTACCCTACCCTACTCCATATGACTGGGAATGAAAGTAGAGAATGCTTTGGCCATATTCAGAGAGCTGTCAGTCCTTTGATGGAACCTGGAGCCCCTTCCGTAGAGGCTTTGGGTGAAAGTTAATAACAAATGTAAAGAAAGAGAAGTGGTTACTCTTGGATAGGAAACTGATAAATGATAATTCAAAAGGAAGTGCCTACACTACCTTGGTGCCTCAAAATAGATGGAGAGCAAGAAACTGATACTGTTTCTTAGTTATATTTACTGATGCCAGAAAGGTGAAGCTAATTGCCTGCAGAAACCACCTCATTTGTTTTGAGTTGAAGGTCCAGTATGGGCTCCAGCTAATTTAAGAGGTTCAATCTGGAGTCATTTATTTGTTATGTGGAGATGACACTAACAACACCTTATAAAGAATACTTAGAATAACTCTAATGTTGCTTTATCTGCTCAAGGGTAATGGCCTGGTATTATGGCAGCAGAAGCACAAGGAGTGATTTTTATGGGAGATTTATGGTCCCCTGGCCTATGAGAATTCAGAATTGGATAATGTAATTTGAATAGGTGTCCTGTAACTGCCAAGGCCCCACTCATAAACAAAAACCATACATATCCCATAGCGTAGTTAGTTGCAATTGGAAATCTATTAAACTTGACTGGATTTTATAAGTGGGAATAAATGAACATTACTTAAAGCACATTTGGAACCCATATCAGGATAGCCTTATAGCATAAAATAAGACATATGGCTCTTCCCATAAGAGATTTATCATCCAAAATTAGCTGAGATTTCACTTTTGGTTTATACCCTCATCCATGACATTTCTTATATAGCATTGGGCTGCTTTTGTTGGAAAGGCTGAGAAAATGTTTTTATATTTAAAACTGACTAACCTTCTAATAATCTTTTTCAAATTTGCAATGCAACTGTTTTTTTTTTATCATAATATTGATGTAGTTGGTCAGTTAATTGGATTGGTAATACTGATATTGATGATCAAGTTAAAACCTCCATAAAGTGTCATGCTGGAAACAGGCTGGCTATGGGAGTAACTAGATTTATTCAATTATTTAGTTATTACTTGAGTTGATCTTTGTGAGACCATTCACAAAGTTGAAATTTTACTGGTGAAAGGAGGCAAAAGAGTTGTTGAGCTTCTGAGTGATTACAAACACATTTGGGCTGGAATACTTGGCAATTGAAATATCTCTTTGAAGCAACACTACACCTTTACTGAAGGATACAGATAATTAGTATTTTGGATATTTCCCTTTTCTGTTTAATAAATGGTAACACTACCCAAAAATATCATAATGATTTATAATTTCAAAAAGTTTGAACATGAGTGTGCTACATAAGGAATGTGTGCTACATAAGATAAAATGATTTTGCAGCTGCACTGGGGAAGCTCTGTGGTCATCTTTGGAGACATCTGTAAGTCTGACACTGACACTTGGCCTCTGCCAAGTGTTAGGATGAAATGAACTAGCTAGTGATTGACAATGTACTATTGAAATTTCAAAATTATCCTTGAGACACCAAAGACTAGCCTGTTTGCATTACTTAGGAATGTATGGAATGATGATCTGTACCTGGCTTTACCAGTCTTTACTGCCTGGCTCGGCTGCATGATCTGTGGGGTGTAAAAGCTAAGATTCCTCAGGCATATCTTGATGTTTCATAATCTGGAGATGAAGCGCATCCTGTGTGCCCAAGAAAGGCCCCTGTGGGGCTGTGCCTGAGAACTTTTCTAATTCCAATGCTGCCTGCATTTCTTCTCCTTTATCTTTAGCCTTTATTAAAGTTGTACACGACTCAGTACACACAGAAGAGTATTGTGAATCCCTTCAGTTATCCCACTCTGTGCAATCGACACACTTTGGTACAATTTTATAACTATAAACTTTGTTTTTGTGCTATATCTAATTATATCTATCAATATTTTCACGGTTTCTGATTTTGTTAATATCAGTAATCACTAACATTTATTGAATACTTATTGTGTGTGAGACATGGTTCTAGATAACTTCTAAAGATATTAATTTGATCCTCAAAACAACACTGCATGCAGTTTTTTAAAAAAGTATTATTATTCTCAATTCTCACATAAGGAAATGGAAGTGCTGACATCTGAGAACCTTATTTTCCCAGGTCACACTTATTAGTTGAGATATGAACCACAGCAGTTGGACCCTAAGGTCTACCTACTTCTCCTCCATTCTTTCCCGCCCTAATGTGGTATCATGGTATCAGAATTAGAAAATTTTTTCTCAACTCAAAATTATAAATATATTTCTATGAATTTTTCCCTCATCCTCCCTTCATACTAAATTATTTGCAGTTTTTAAACCTTTTATGTCCTGTTTTTTTGTTGTTTTTTAGAGACAGAGTCTCTAGAATGCGGTGGCATCATCATAGCTCTCTGCAACCTCCATCTTCTGGGCTCAAGTGATTCTCCTGCCTCAGCCTCCTGAGTAGCTGGGACTACAGGTATGTGCCACCACGCTGGGCTATTTTCTATTTTTAGTAGAGATGGAGTCTCACTCTTGCTCAGACTGGTCTCAAGCTCCTGGTCTCAAGCCATCCTCTACTTCAGCCTCCCAAAGTGCTAGGATGACAGGCATGAGCCACCACGCCTGGCAACATTTTATATTTTCTGTTACCACCTTATTTTGTCTTTGTCTTTCTTTCCATACAGAAAACCTTTTTCTACTCTACAATCTCCTTTTATTTAGTTAACTCTGCTTTTTAATTATGACTGTCCCTTTCCCACAGCGGTCTGAGTGCAGTGTCCCTATAATGTGTTCCAGTGACAAATACTTTACACCTATATATAACATGCATAATTACAGATTTTAATCTTCTTTTTTCCTAGTGTGCATGTATTTTCCCAATGTGTGTTTTAACTCCAAAATATAATCACTTGAGGTCAGGATTATACTTTATGTTTTCTATCTACAGGGTCCAACAAAACTTCTGAGATTTATTAGCACTTGTTCAGTAAATATGTGTTAATGGAATGAGTATGGCAGGATTTATATTTCTGTTACAACAATTCTGCCTGTTTTGACAACTTTTTGATGTTTGTTTTTGTTACTTGGTCATTTACGTTCTCTGCCTCAATCAGATAGTACCATTGATTTACATCAGTTTTTCTTTGTAAGATAGCAACCACCAAACCATCAATATTCACTTTCTTTTTTGTTTTTTTTAGCTTGAATAAGCATGGTATGCAATAATATATAAAAATAATTATGCCAAAAAGAATAAACATAAATTAGTATTTAGAGCATGGTAAAATCATATTATTCTAAAAGAAGAATAAAAAAACAGATTCCAAAGTTCTACTTTAAAGAGAATGCCGAGTTTCTTGGTCTTCTCTGGACTCTCAGATACATCTCTTTTACTTCATTCCAAGAATATGCACTTTGATTTTCCTAAAGAACATTGCCATTTATCTCTTCTTTAAGAAAGATAAAGTGAGAATCTTAATGGACACAATTAGGTCATTTATTATGAAATGCTTGATTTAGAATGTTAGGTCTTCAAATAATGAGTTAGAGATAAATTTGGACTGGTTTTAGGCAAACTTAAAATACTATAGCAATTAGCAATTAGCTGGTTTAAAAGTCAATAACTCAGTGGGATTTTAGACTCTGTCGTCTTATGTAACATCCTTGCAAAAAATGGACCATTTAGTAGGGAGTAGCCCCAAGGAGCAGTAGAACAGCAGTTCTTCACTTCTTTGCTTACAGCATTCATTCTGTTTGGATAGGACCCCATCCTACTCTATTTACGTGGCCTCTGATGGAAGCCACAGATTGGCCAAGAGGGCACAGCCAAGTGACGTCCAAGAGGAGCCATGAGCATACACTCATCACCACTCATGTTTGTGCAAATAATAAAAAATATTAGATTATGAGAGTTTCATGCCTTCTCTCCAACTAGGAGAATAGTGTCATCTCCTAGTCTTTATACCCGTAATACACCCCTTTGCCTTTTAGTTTTATCTATTTATTTATTTTTATCTTAATTATTTCTTATTAAGTAATACTATTTGACTATAATAGGATTCATCCTTACCAATTCAGTAACTTCATTTTTTAATACTTTTAAAAATATTTCTTTCTTTTTTTTTTATTTCAGCATATTATGGGGGTACAAATGTTAAGGTT
>VBSM01001927.1:13942468-14018063 GCA_008086735.1 Cheirogaleus medius
AAAAAAAAAAAGAAAGAGAGATAAAACATTAAACAGATGGACAAATGACCTAAAACCTGAAAAAACTTGCTCTCCAGCTGCCATCATTTGAAGGAAGCTCAGAACCAACTTCCAGGTTGCTGGAGAGAGCTAAGAGGCAGAATTTCCCTAGATGTGGCCTAAAGGCTCCCATGTAACCACTTATTTACTCATGCTCCATAATGTCACCTGAGATAGCAGATGACACAGGGACCACTCAACCAACAAGAAAAGCGTTTGTAATCACAGTGCTAGGAGAGTGACTAATGAACACTTTCCCCCGTGCTTCACGTCTCCCGTTAACCTCAGGGAAGAATCTAGTCATCTGTTATGAACCAAACCATTCAGAAATTGTCTTTCAATATTTGTCTCTCAGGTCTTATATGAGATGAGAATTTATTTTATCATATTTTCTGTGGAGCGGAAGAGCCAAAGGTGAAGTACTGTGTTTTGTTCTTCCATGTATCCAACATTGATTCAATAAATATTTATTAAACATACCTTTAAATTGGTAGCACACTTTGTAATACCTAAACAACAGTAGATGCTACAAGAAAAATCATCAAATAAGTAAAGAAATTAATGAATGAATAATGTAGTAGAAGAAGTAATCAGTGTTTGGTTTCATAGTAATTATTTTTCTGGAACACATTTTTTTATTGAACTTTGATATTAATGTTCTTTGAATAGCATTTTATTGTATTTACTCTTCAAAAAATTACATCCTTTACAAAACATTGAACCTGTTGTACTATTATATGACTATTTAAAATACCATCTTTATTAAGAAAAAGTCTTCAAGTATCTTAAATATATTGTCTTACACAAGCTAAATTTTCCCTAAGCGCACAGGATATGCCAACATAAGCAGCAGATAATATTCTATGAAACTTTTAATTTTTCAATATCCGTTGAGAAATAAAATGCAATGACCAACCAGGACTTGAGTCAAACATGTGCTAGAATGAAGAAACTCTGTCTTATTGCCCCAAAGATCCAACGAGAATTGCTCAAAAACTTACACTTGTGTCTATAGATCATTCAAGATGCTCATCAAATAATCAAATTAAACACCTAGAAAGTGTATTTTCTATTTTCTGACTATAGGTATTTTTATGACAAATACATCCAAAGGTAGATATCAGGAGTCTGTCTTCACAAACAATACATCTAAATATAATGAAGCTCCACTATATTCACCATCATTGGGGGAAAAAAAGAATAATAAAGAAGAAAGGAAGAAAAAAATGGAGACACTCTAGAATTCAAAAGTTTAAAAGGTTGTTTTGAATTTGTGTTTTATTTTACACAGCCACAGGAAATTCTGTAAGGAAATTCTCTTTTAATGTATTACTTAAAGAAGCAATAAAGTTTAAGGTAAAATTCACTTTCTATCAATATGGGCCAGCTTACATAAGATTTTACAAATAAGTCAGAGCCTAGGAAAAACTCTAAAGTGAAATTTGCCTTCACTATATTTGGCCTTTTAAACTACTTCTCCCTTCTTCTTCCATCAGTTACCTAATGTTCTCTTGCTATCTAACCCATCTAACCAGTCTTCACAGAAGTCATGTGGGGGAGAGTTAGGGCCCCTCTGACCCAAGGTCCTGAATTTGCTGCTACTGTCTTGATACTGACTGCCGCTGCCTTATCTAATCACCCTGTAGCTTGCCCCACGGACCCTGCTGTACCCCACCTTATTGATGATGGAGAATCATTTATGGGGCATCTACTGTTTGTAGCAAGACTCTACTGAACGTCTTCCGAGGCTCTGATTTCACTCAGCAATCAAACTCCATCTGTTTTCTAGTGTTCAAGGTATCCTTTCAGTTTTTCCTCTGTTTTAAGTTCTTACCTGCTTTTTGACAGTGGTTATGTATTTTTTTCCCTCTGTTTTGAGGTATCTGTATTTAATATTTGGTGTAGGAAGAGGACACTTCAACATATGGTCAGTTGTGCCATCTTGAATTGAAAGTATTGTCCGTGCTCCTTGAAAAAGACACAAGTAAAACAACATGGCCATGAGAACCCGCCTCTCAGATCTCCAACTATGAGGAGCAGATTGACTGATGGTCAAATTCTGTGAAATCCAGTGTTCACATAGCATCCTATGCTGCTCCCTGCCAATGACAGTGATACCAAGTCATGCTGCTCCTAACAGATGCAGGACATCTCGGACATGTGACTTTGGCTTGATGCTTTCCCCCAGTTGCCTTGCTCAACTTTCTTTAGATCACACAACCTTCCTTCTCTGTCTCCTTCTCTCAGGTTCCTCCCCACCCTCTCCTGACTCCCTTCCCATTTTTTCTCAGCAGCATTTTCCTAATACATGTCTTGCATAATTTATCTTGTCTGATATCTGCATCTGCTTCTCAAGAACTTGGACTAACATATGAGGACACAAATAAATATGTACATAGGGTGTTTATGAAATATATGAGCTGAAGCTAGGATGGGAGTCTGAAGGACTGTGACCCAGAAATAGGCTCACGTGTTTGGCAGTGAGTAGCAAAGACCAAAGGTTCACATAAGTAATGGAATAGACAAGCCAGGCTTTTCTCCTACATTGAACTGAAGGCTGAGGAAGAACTCCACTTATGTGAAAGAAACCTCAAAAGGACTGGAACCACCATCCAGGGTGTGGCTCCATAGGGCTGCTTAGCTGCAGTAGATGAGGGAGCAACAGAAACACCTCACACAGGAACTAAGTCAAATCTCACCTGGCTAAAGGAATGAATCCAGTGTTGTTGCAGTTGGGAGCCCATGAATACCAGTAAAACATCTGATTTTAAACTGTGCTTCATGATGGCTTGGAGGCAACCACAAGATTTCTTGACAAAAGGAATGAGTAGAAAAGGAGAGGAATAATGTTTCAATCATAATAAGCTTTCAAGCTAAAGTTACAAATATTTGAGGAAAACTAATACCAAATTAGCAATAAGAAGGTAAATTAATTCAAAATAAAAAAATTTCTTAAAAGTACAATGCTTAAAATCTTCAGAAGGATAAAAGGAAATGAAAATAAAAAAATTAAAAAATAATACTAAACATAGCTCCTACATTTTTTTTATTCCATACTTAATGACGTAAATAAATGTGAAAAATAAAGCATTAAGGTTATATAAAAGATAGCTTTAGCAACTCCAGTATGGCTGAAATAGTCCCAGGAATAAAGAGTAGTAATTGAAGTGCTATAGTTAGAGATTTCCATAAAGAAAAATGTGAGTTTTGCAGGAACCCATCTAATAATGAGAAAGATGCAAAAGAATCACACCCAGACACATATCATAGACTACAAAACACCAAGAAAAAGGAGAAAATGTCAAAAAGCTATCAGAGACAAGTGAGAGTACCAAAACAACAACAAAAAACTGATTATTAAAAACAGACTATTACTAACAGCAGCTAAAGCTATAGGAAAATAGATTAACTTACTCCATAAATTAACAGAAAATAAATTTTAAGTTAGAATTTCCCTATATGAACTACCATTCAAGAGTGATTGTAAACAAGAAATTTACAGATTTAAGAAAAACTAAAATATTTTTCCAGAGCATTTAGAGTATGTGCTTTTAGCAGTAAGAAAAGTAAATCTAGAGGGAAGAAATACAATGGAAAAAACAAGTGTAAGGAATAATAGTATATAAAATATATATCAGATCACATAAATATAGATCAAATAAAACATAAATCATATAAAATTCATTTTATTCTTTTTTTATATTAAAAATAGTCTGACTTCAAATTCTATACAAATATAAGAATGGGGTGGTAAATAGGAATTAAAGAATACCAATACCTTTGTTTTGTGTAGCAATATGATGATACTAAAAATATAAAATTTTATAGAAAAATATACAGTATAGTATTAACTTAAACATTAATAGTTACCACTAAAATAAGAAAATACAATGTAAAACTTGCAAATCAAGAGAGGGCAACATGTGACAATTAAGGAAAAATTTCTGACCTCCCCTCTTCATCTTTTTACCTCTTTCCTTAAGTCAAACTCCTCACTTCCCATCACTTGAAGATTCCCGAAATTGTAGGAGTGAGAAGATGAATGGTCTGAATGTTGGTGCAGCCCCAATTTGTAAGTTACAATCTAACCCCCAAGGTGATGGTGTTAAGAGATGGGGCCTTTGGGGTGATTAGGTCAGGAGGGTGGAGCCCTCATGAATGGGATTAGTGCCCTTATAAAGCAGACCTGAAGCTCAGTTTCCCTTTGCCACGTGAGGACAAAACAAGAAGGCTCTATGAAGCAGAGAGCCCTCACCAGACATTGAATCTGCTTGCATCTTAATCTTGGGCTGCCCAACCTCTAAAATTGAGGGCAAGAAATTTCCACTGATTATAAATGACCCAGTCTAAGATATTTTGTTATAGCAGCTAGAATGAACTAAGTTTGAGAAGAGGTGGGAGCAGAATCTATTTCTTTAGTTGAATTTTTACTAATATTTGAGTTTTAAAACAAGCAATGAAAATTAAATAAATTTTAAATAGTTGATGTGAACTTCCTGAGTTTACCTTAAATGTTTACATAGCGAGGGAATTGATTTTATAAAGGGGTAGGCACTATGTGTAAGGAATCCTCAGATAGGAACTGAGAAGTATTGAGAACATAAATATCTGAGCAGAAAGCAGAGCTTGACAATTGTATGACATTAAGGTAGGCAGAGGACAGAGCAACCTCTGAAGCTAGGGAATTAAAACCTGACTTTTGTCTTTTAATCTTTGTGCACACATCTGCAAAATGTTGAGCAAATGCTATAGCGGTACCATGGGAAACTGTCAATATTGATAGTGCCTATAGATAAAGGGAACTCGCAAAGAAAAAACAGACTAAGCAAACCAACTTATACTATGTCAAAGAATCCCAATTTTTATAATTTTTGAGAACTACCCCATATGAATACCTATTTGTCAGGCCTTTCACTAAGATTTTCATTAAATCTGCATCATTTTAGCTTAATTATAATTTGATTTTAGAAAATGATTTTTTTTAAAATTCTTGATCATGCTGAGATCACAACTTATAAAATAATACCATCTTGCTGGCAGAGTTTAATCAAACAGAGCAATGTGTTTAAATAGAATTTTCTTTCTAACATTCTGTCTTATGTTTTATTCGAAAATTGTCTATAAATAACATTTTTCCTCTTGTAAATTGTCACTATTTTATCTTAATCACCATTATGTTTTCACAGTATGTACAGACTGCCAATTGGATAAAAAAACATTTCTCTGTCTTACCGAAACACTCACTTTAACTATAGGCAGTCCTCACTTTGCATGGTAGTATAGAACAATAAAAATAATCATGCAAGTTGAAAATGTGATAAACAAACTTGGTCAAAGAAAAAAATTGCAATTGTCCCATTAACTTTAAAATATTTTGTCCAAACATTAAAAATCCTTTTATTGTTAGTTATAAATGTATAGAAAAATGAAAAATAGTAGTTTCATATACTGTAATTTAAAATATTAGAAACATTGAGGATTTAAGTGTTTTACTTATTTATAAAAAATAATATCAGGTGTAGTTTGAACAGGGCTTGCCTTCTTTTCCTTGTATAATTTATAATATAGCGAAATCCTTTTTATCATACCTTAGTTATTTGTCATACTCCTTTCTAAGTCTACTTTATACATTTTATCCTTTTGCTTTCAAGTTGTGAAATATCCCCAAGATATCCTTTAATGTGAAGTTTTTGCTAGCATCAATGCCCCTGGAATATCTTAATTCTTTTTGTCACAACCACTTTGCCAATTTGTGTTAAGTTTGTCTTCGCTGTGTTCCTCTAGCTGCATCTCTACAGTCTCGTGAATAGTGGCAGTTTCAATATTCCCACAGTCAGTTATTTCTCCTATAACTCCATTTACATTCGATTTGAATTTCCCTTATAACATTATCACTCTTGGTTTCCTGGCTGCACTTTCATCTTTCATCTTGGACAGGTTCCTCTTTTGATATCTATTTTTGTGAAGTGATGTGTGAGTCTATTACTGGGAGAAAAGAAGGCAATATAAGTACATGCTTTGCTGTCTGTGCATGAAATTAAAAACAGATGTGCAATGGCCAATCAATGGAAAACTTTGAAAAAAGGGTACATCTGTTATTTAATGTAGTGATTTGTGGCTCGTGTCAACATTATAGTTTATGAAATTACTCTCAGTGAATATGCCATGGTAACTGGAATTTGAACCGTGCTGTTAAAGGAGTAATATTATTCAACTAAACTGTGGAAACTGAAAGCCATTCATATTAGAATCATTGGAAGTGAAGACTGCTTGTAAAGGAACAATATTAGATTAAAAGTTAAAGGACAGAAAACAAATTTCCATGTCAGTACATACACATATGCCCACATGCACACTGGCTAATATCAGAAAAAGTGGATTTCAATAAATATTAACACAAATAAGAGAGCTCATTCATAATAATGTGGTAAATTCAGGACATAAAATCATAAATACATAAAATCTAAAAACAGATACAGAGTATATGAAGCAAACCTGTTACATCTGGAAGAAGAAATAGGCAAACATAGATGGAGATTTCAATATCCTCCTTTCAGTGATTAAAAAAAGAAATAGAAAATTAGTAGGAATGCTAAAATTAGCGAGCAGCTGGACATAGTTGATATCTATAGAACACTCAATGACAGCAAACTACACATTCTTTTAAAATGCACACAGATTATATGTCAAGATAGATCATACTTGGGGGCCTTAAAACATGTTTCAAAAAACTTGAAAATATTGGATGCCTTGTAGGATTGCTATTCTCATAGTTCATTACCATCACCAGTGTATGTCTTGACATTCATTTCTTATTCAATATTTCTTCTAAAAAATGTACATTCCTAAACTATAGATTTTTATTTTTAATTTCAGAAAACGATCTGAATATCTGGGCCATTTGATCTATTCCATTATTTTACTTTTCCTTGGATACTAATTATACCCATGTTGTATGAACTTTAACTCTGCTCTTTACTTAATCATTTTGGCTAAATTCTTCTCACTGTGCTTAATTGTGCTTTCTGTGGAATATTTTGTCACATTTCTCTTCTTTTCTGAAATAGCCTTAATTTTTAAAATCATTTTCTTACTGATTTTTGGCAGATTTGTTGGTTTAACTCTGTTCTTTGAGTCCTTGTATCTCTTGTGTGAGTTTTTGTTTCAGAAAACAGGTTTTCTCTAGTTTCTTTGATTTGTTGGAGTAATGTTTATTCATAATATTTGTCTATTCTCTCATGAATATTTTTTTCTATTCTTCTGCTATTCATTTCCATGGTTCTATTCACATATTTTCCTGCAAAGTTTTTATTTGCATACCATATTGAACCCCTTCCAGATATAAATTATCATTGAATGGGGAATTTCTATATCAAATATTTGTTAAAAGACGGAATGAAAAGGGGCCAGGAGTGAAATGCTCTACATATCTCACATGCTTCAGTCTGTGTTCTCTGAATTTTATTTCAACAGTCTGCTTTGAGTATCACTTGACAATAGTGCAGTTTTTCTAAACCTCCTTAGCTTTAATGAAAGCTCTGTCTTTCCATGTGTCTTAGGCCATTGTCTTCTCTATAACAGAATACTATAGACTGGGTAATTTATTAACAATGAAAATATATCTGGCTCATGGTTCTGGAGGAAAGGAAGTCCAAGAGCATGGCACTGCATCTGGCAAGGATCATCCCATGGCAAGACACTATGTGGGAGACAGAGAGAAAGGCGGCTGGACTTCTGAGATAATGGCATTAATCCATTAATGGGGACAGAGTCCTCCTGACTGATCACCTCTTAAAGGCCCCACCTCTTAATACTGTTACAATGACAATTAAATTTCAACAGAATTTTGGAGGGAGACATTCAAACCACAGAACCATATTTGTTATTTTTATTCTTCGCAAGATCAGAAGTGACTGAGTTGTTTATATTCCAGCTTTTCTCCCGTAATCTCCACTTTGCCATACAAATAGCCTACTTTATATAAAGACTTTTTCCTCTTTTTTTTTCTCACTTTCTGGTCTAGTAATGCAAAATCATGTGCAGTGTCACAAGTTCTCAGGCAGATTCTGTTTTCCAAGTAAAGGGACAATGATGAAGTTCATGATATGAAGTCTATTTTGGGGCAACTTTCTGAGTTGTGTATTCTGAGTTGTAATATCTGTGTGTGTATTCTCTCCAAGGACACATTTTACTGAAATTCATGGCTTCAGATTGTAGTTAGCAGTTATGACTGCTTTCTTATTATCTCAAAGATGTACTTATATTTGTTTTAAAAAGTTTTGTTTTAAATTGATTTTAGAAAGGAGAGAGATTACTTTATTCCAACATTGTATACTTGAAATACTTATACTCAGTTTTATAAATGTTAAATTTAAAATTATTTTGGGAAGTTGGAAGGTAAAAATATCCAGAAGAAAAGTGTATGGATATATGAATTTGGGCTTAATACTGTGTGGACTCCAGATGTAGAAATATGGTATTCAGGCTATTTTTATATAAATGCTTTTAAAAATCATGTAATCACTGAACTTGCCTAGACAGAGTTAATTTCATGAGAAGTAAAACAAACGATAAAACTAGAAATATTGAAACTTAATAAGAAGTAACATTCAATAGTATAAGACCAGAGACAGAAGTTAAAGGAGGATAAATTTTTAATGAACAGCCAAAAGCTCACTGATGACTTTAGAGCAGTTTCTCTCATGAAGGCACAGTGCTCTAGGTTGAAGAATCAACTGTTGGTAAGAATGAAAAGGAAAAATAGAGAGCAATAGATGGTTAAGATGTCAGGTAAAGAGAATTTTATTTTTAAATATTTATTTGCTGGTTTGTTTGCTTTTATTAAGGCATGTTTATAAACCAAGGATAAGGTGCTGCAAGAACAGAAAACATTGAGGAAAAAACAGAAAAGAAGGAGGGCACTTGATTGGGCTGGAGGAAGGGGTAGCATTGAAGACAGAAGTGGAGGTCATTAAATATGAAATGTCTGATTTCAAATAAAAACTATAGATTATATCTCAAACAAGAAGCAGTATCACTAATCAAAATATGCATCTAAACTATCAACACAGTTTTGCCATCTTAACGGTAGCTTGTTTATGCCAACAGTGAAGTAGCCCGGAGAGCGAATGGTGAGGAAATCACAAAAGGCTTTTTCCACAGCTTGTTGAAAATTGAGTATTTTTCCTTGCAAGAAGTTGTCCAAAGCCTGGAAGAAATGGTGGTCAGTTGGTGCAAGGTCTGGAGAATATAATGGATTGACAGAGAGTTTCCAAGTCCAGCCTCTTGCAGCATGTGATCTTGCAAGAGGATTGGCCTGTCTCTGTGGATCTGTCTCAGCTGCTTCATTGCAAGCATCCTCATCATTTCATCCAGTTGGTGGCAGTGGACATCCGCTGTAATCGACTGAGCAGGTTTCATGAAGCCATAGTGGATAATACCAGCACTGAACCACCAAACACAAACCATTAGCTTTTGGGGGTGAATATTGAGTTTTGGACTGTGTTTCAGAACTTCATCTTTATCAACCTTTGTGCTGAATGCTTCTGATTGTCAAACAGAATCCATTTTTCATTACGCATAACAATACTGTGTGGAAATGATTAAACTTTATGTTATGATAGCAAAGAGAGACTAGCTTTGAGACAATTTGTCTTCTGACACTTGTTTAATTCATGTGGAACCCATCTATCCAACTTCTTGATCGTGCCCATTTGTTTTGAATGGTCCAATATTGTTGGAATAGTAACACCAAAACTTGCTGCTGATTAGCAGATAGGTTGAGATGGATTCCCTTCCATTACATCTTTCAGCTCATCATTATCCACTTGGTCTCAGGTCACCCACGTGACTCATTTTCAAGATTAAAATCACCAGGCTAGAACTTTTCAAACCATTGAGATACTGTGCATTCATTAGCCACATCCTTCCCAAACACTTCATTGATCTTTCAAGCTGTCTGCACTGCATTGTTTCCATGACAGAACTCATATTTGAAAATAACACAAATTTTTGACGTATCCATGGTTTCACAAAAACTGCTCTTAAAAAAATGTGAAAGATAATCCTAAACCAAAACATACATTTGAAAGACTGAGGATGTACCTTCACAATAAAAATAAAACAAGAAGTGTCAAAGTGAAATGTCAAACTTAGTACTTAATGAAATCGGACATTTCATACTTCATAACCTATTATTTTTGAACAGTAGGGACTGTAGGGAGAAAGTCTCTGATGCTAGAAGCAAACCTAATGAAAACACATCTAGGTAAATGTGCATGTTGAAGTCAGTAACTGGAAGAAGGTCAAGTTTTTTAATCTCATTTTTCTCAGGGAGGCATGAAATTAGATATTTTGCTGAATATAAAAGGAAAGGAAAGTTTGATTGGGGCCTGAAGAGACTACCAAAAGCTTAGATTAGATACTGAGGGGATAAAATGATGACAGGTAAAAAGATTGGCATGTTATGAGGGCTCAGTCAAATTGGAAATAATGAATTTGTAGTGCAGCCCTCTGAGAGATCTGTGTGTCCTTCACTGGCCCTAGAGTAGGAGCCCAGAAGTTACATCAAAAGTTTGAATAAAATTGAAGATTTGAAGGGCAGACACTCGAAAGATAAAGGAAAATTGGTTGAAATTGTGAGTGATCAAGTGGTTCTAACTGTTAAAATTTGTTTCCTGGATGGTCAGGAATGGTAGAGACTAATATTAAATAAATTGGAGAAAATTAAAAGACCAAGAGCTGCTACAAAGGTAAAAGAACTTGTGATTGGTCTTGGGTAAACTTTTGACTCATTCATTCATTCTCAATTCCAACTACCCGATACTAAGGTATGCCCCATGTTGTCTGTCAAACATTTTTAAATGAAGATCCATCCTCTGAAATATTATAGAATTATATTTTAAAACTTTACTCATTCATATCTAGAATGTGGACACATGAATTGTGATATTTTTAATCATAGCAGTAAAATTATTTACAAAAGTTATTACCAATTTAGAGTAAATCACATGCAAATTGTTGTTAAGTTGCACATAGGTGTCCCAAATATTTGAAAGGCATTAATGAAATGTAAAAGAAGCAATTTAAAGTCTTTAACACTTTCAGAATTAAATGAAAACATGAAATATGGTATTATAGTAAGAGGACAGATGGATTATTTGTGTTTAAGAGTAGTTGCAGGTACAGATAACTAATCTTGAGTTGACCTATTTATTTTATGTTGAATTATGAAAAAGTATCCATTTTCTTTTTATTCCAAAATTGAAGTTTCTATATCTTAAACAATGTTGATTGTCATGCTACTAAATTTAGAATTATTGCAAAACATTTCTTTGTCCCACTTGGATAAAAAGAAAATTTGTTTAATATAGTGTCAGTATTACATAGATGTTTTATTTATGGATCTTTCAATTGTGTTCCTCAGCTATTCATATATATGCTTAGATTGGTGTGCATGGCAAATTTAGTTACTATTCACATTCTGACTTAAGACACTTTGTATTTATTTCTGATAGTGATGCATATCATTATATCAGCTGTAAAATACACAGCTATTAACTTTAGTCATGTTATTACTCCCAAGTTCAAAGTCAGCAATTTTTCAGTTTGTTAGATTTACAATCAATTCTATTAAGATTCGAGTTACTACATTCATTAGGGAACAAACAGAAGGAATCAATATTGTTAAAAAAATGGATTGCAGGAAAAAATTAAATTAGCTGTTAAAATACTTTTCTTAACATATTTCTATATTTTAAAATCAAACAAGAATACAAAGTATATTCTCATATTTCAAAGCTCTACTCATGGCTTATGATATAACATAAAATTTAATATGGTTTGATTCACTTTACATTCAACATAGGAAAGTGCTCAAAAATATTTACCTAACAGCTTTATGAATATTAAAATATGCTAGTTGCTGTTCAGTAGAAATTTAGAATAGTAAGAATATTCTATTTTGTAGAAAGAGTAATGGTTCACTAGCTTCAATCCTGAGATATTACCTCATCGTAATGATAACCCTTGTTCTTACCTCCTGATTTATTTTATTTTATTTTTTTTTACCTCCTGATTTATTAACATTGAAATTCTCTTAACTTGAAGATTCACTAGCTCTAGCTGATATTTTATTCTCAGCATTAGAGTTTAATATTTTAGCATTAAAATATTATCAAGTAATTATTTAATCAAAAATTATTTTAAAATTGTGTAATTTTAAATAAGATATTTAATTCATTCTTTTCTTCATTCAGAATGTGTTTTTTCAAATGTACTATAGATTCTACAGTGATAAAGTATTAACTGGTGATATTTTTATGTGTCTAGAAAATGTTTTTGGTGAATAACAGAGAATCATGATTACCTAGCTCACTACAGAATCAATGACAGACATCTTCACAGCAAACACTGCATATCTGAAAATTTTTATTTTCCTGCTCATATTTTGATGATTTCTTCCCTGATTCCCCAGACCAGCATTTTTAAATTTAATTATTGCATTGTTTATTGCAGCTTCATTTTTAAATCAAATGTCCTCTAACTCACTATCTTTATATCCTTACTTCTCTGCTTTCATTCTATCCTCATCAATTATAGAAATTCTACTCATTATGTAACAGTCAATAATTGATCATGTTTTTGCTCTGATTGTCAATGAACTCTTCATAATGTAACCTGCGTCAACTAACCTGGCAATAACCATTATATGTATTAGTTACATAGAAATAGTTAAAATGATAACATACATATTTGTGTACTATTTAAGTTTACAAAGGGCCTTTGTATGTTTTCTGATTTGATTTGATTCTCATAGCCATTGTTAAATGAATGCCATCATGACCGCATGCATGAACAAATCAACTAATGGATGTCATTAATATCTGTAAACCAATAAATATATGCTAATTGTTTAGATCACTGTTCTTTTAACCTAAGCTCAGATAATGTTTACTTGCATCTAATACTTTCCAGATATATTACTGCTCAAAAGTGAAACAGAGATAGGAAATTCCAAGGTCCAGTCAATACACTGTTAGGTATTGAAACTTACAATACCTAAATGACAGTGAAAATCCTGGGGTTAGGCTTGGATTTGAACCCACCAAGGTCGCCTAGGAACTCTAGGAATTAAAGAAATACATTGTTTTTCTTCTCTGAAATAAAAGTTCTCGTTTCTAACAGTAATGCTCAGGTGGGTTTTACAAAATACTTAATAAAAATTAAGAATCCATAGCAAAAACAATCTATATACATTATTTTTTGTCTTTAATTAACATTTATCAGTTTAACATTTATTAAATCCCATGATAGATGCACATATAACATTTCCACAATTTTCCTTTTGTTTTAGTAAATAACAGAAAATATGATTTGAGTGCATGAGATTTATGAACAAAAGGTCATTCTTTTTCATAGAATCTATGACTATCTTAAAGTTGATTTCATTTTAAAGGTATTTCAAAACATTTCTAAGAGAACTATAGAACTTATTTTATTTGAATTTTATGAATTATTCTTAATTACATTTTCTAAAATTCTCTAAAATTTCAAGGTGTTCTATTTTATTTAAAATGAGACATTATCATTCTAAGACATAGTGCTTTTTAATAATAATTTATATTATTTTTTACATGTTATGGCATATTCTTTTTGATATGTTTTTAATTTTGCAATATATAATTCGGTGTTGAAAATGTTTTATAATTGTATGATTTTAGTGTGCCTTCCTACCTGAACTAGCATTGTTGATTGCCTTGGCCCAAAAGTGACTCACATTACTTCTCTTCATATTTTATTGGTCAGAATGGTCACATGGACCCACAAGTGGCTTAGAAATTGTGATTTCCACCCAGGAAAGAAAGAAGGACCTACTACTGGTAAGTACTATTAATAGCAATATTCTCCACAGGTACCTTCTAGATTTTAATCCTAAACACAGAAGTGTTTTATTTTTATATTTATTCAATATATTTATTTCACATATCTATCAAGTTGGTTAAGTAGTAATAGACTGTATTACTACCTCTTTCTGGTTGGTCAGTCCTGGGAGACGCCAATCATAGACCAAACATCTATCTGTTCAGTCCTTGGAAACCCCCCTTGACATGGCAACTGTTCCTTCTTGGAAGCCCCCTCTAGTCAGTTCAGTTTTTTCTCTTATTGTAGACAAAGCATCTCCTAGTGCCATCCGCTCCTCTCCCTCCTTATCCCTACCTAACAGTAACTTGCCTAACGTCACACAGTAAGTTCCAAAAGCATGACTCTTCTATGCTATTCAAATAAGAATCTTGTGTGTAATAACGAGTGAATTATCATAAAAATACAAAAATAGTTGGTTCCTGGAAAACACTGAGGATTTTTTGATGTGTTTCTTAAATAAATAACACTATTTTTCTTTTTTGAAATAGTTTTTTTCTTGCTGATCTATATTCTATTAGTAGAAGCACTACCTTGCCCATTTATTTTTCTTATGTTATATGAACATAGCAAATGATTTGGATGCAAGTTCATTCTGAGATGTAAATATAATAATGTCAGTAACCAATTCTCTAATAATTCTCCTTAGTCTACCTTAGCCAGTAGATATTTTTAAATGTAAGAAACATAGTGTTTTTGTTATAGGTTTTAAAGACAGGCTAGAATATTTTATATGCCAGTCTGTATCACAGTAAAATAAAATAATCAAATAAACAAAAATCTCTTCCATATGATGTAAAAGCAGCCAGAGAAGGTTGTTCCCTTTGATTAAGATAAAGCCACGTGAAATGCCATGTAAATTGATCATAAGCATTATGACAGATGGGAAAGAACTCATTTAAATTTTCAAAAAACTTTTGCCTTCCAAAGGAATTTTCTTAAGATAATTTGTATTCATATCTAAATAATAGAGGCTCAAGATTAAGCATTGCAATTGCCATTTATATTACAAAGAAAAATGCAGTTGAGCAGTTTATATTAGTTTCATTTCTTCATTTTTCTGAATCATCCTCTTCTTCGAACTATTATTCAAAAGATAGTATTGCCTTTTTGTCCTTTGTGGGGTATCCTGCACTTTGGCTGATGATAAAAAAGTTGCCATTTCCTTTCATTCTCAGTATTGTATTTATTGTTCTCCTTAGTTGGGTGCTTTTTGGATGACATCCTTGTCCTGCAGAGAACTGCAGGACTCCATCAGATCTGTTCAGGCACCTGAGCCTAATTAAGGATGCTCTGACTGTTCTTTCTATCATAGATTTGGTGAATGAGGATGTTTACTTCTAAGTCTCTTGGGGTTGAGTTGAATATTTTAAAATGAGTCATTACTAAAGATCACAAAGCATATCTCATATCTATATTATTATACATGTCTAATGAAGATAAATAGAACATGACAAATTTTCATGTAAGAATCTGTTTTAGGCAGGGTGCGGTGTAATCCTAGCACTCTGGGAGGCCGAGGAGGGAGGATCACTTGAAGTCAGAAGTTCGAGACCAGCCTGAGCAAGAGCGAGACCCTGTCTCTACTAAAAATAAAAAAAAACTTAGAAAAAATTAGCTGGCCATGGTGGCACATGCCTGTAGTCGCAGCTACTTGGTAGGCTGAGGCAGGAGGATTGGCTGAGCTCAGGAGTTTGAGGTTGCTGTGAGCTAGGTTGACGCCATGGCACTCCAGCCTGGCAACAGAGTGAGACTCTGTCTAAAAAAATAAATAAATAAATAAAATAAAAGAATCTGTTTTATATTGCCCATACTTTGGTAGAGATAGCATACCATTTATGAAGTTACAATAGGAATAGTATAAGATACTAAACTTTGAACTATAACAACTGAATTGTAAAGAATAAAAGAAAGAAAAAGCCCTGGGCAGTGGTAATTAGAGAAGAATAAGTGGTATTTATCAGATCATCTGGTTTCTCTACATCAGCTGCCCTTTTGTTACATCAAATATTATCACCATTGTATTATAGTAGTAAGAATTCTCACTAATATAAGCAGCAAAGAAATTTGCTGGAAGGCTATCTGTCCTCTCATAGAATCAGTTAGAAGCCTGGAGACTCTGGCTTGAGGAAACGGCATGCATGAAACAAAGAAAATTAAGCACGTAAGCCCAGAGCCTCCTTCAGTTAAGGATGCTGCTAATAGCACCATCAACACAGATGCTTCATAATAAACCTTATAAATCTTCTGCTGGACTCCCATTCTAGTCACCACTATGACTTCTTTCCTAAAATTCTAAGAAACATTTAAGATGTTTCTAACATCTTTGTATTATTTTTTCAAGACTCAAAAACCCAGGCAGAATTGGGTCATTGGCTTGGCCTAGGTCACAGCCTGTACTGCAGTTGCCAAGGGACAGGGAAAGAGGGCTCCTGCTGCTTTCAGCCCTGTAATGGGAAAATGGACCCTGCCTTCCCAAAAGGCACCAGCACTGGGGTATTCACCAAAATGCAAAAGGGTCTCTAATGGTATTTAGTCAAAAGACAACAGCCCACTTGAATCATCGTTATCATATCCACAGAAAATAGAGTGTTGGAAAAAATGATCAATTTAGGTCAGGTGTTAGCTAGAAGAAACAATAAATTCTGTTGTCAGCCCAGAGCTTTTCCAGACAGGACCTCAAATGGGAGCTGAGTTGTTTCAGGGATGTGGCCTGAGGCTACTAGAAGCCATGTTACAGTTTGGTGAAGTCTCTTAGCGTAGGATTTGAATGGAGTGCTCCTGTCCATAGTTATTACCGTCCCATACATGGCTCTTGGTTAGAATTTGCCGATGAGTGGCGCTCTCAAAAGATTAGGGGGTAAAAGAGAAAGGGACATCTATTCTCTGATTCCAGGCAGATCAAACAGAAAATGACAGATTTGAGCTTTGGAGGCACTCCCAGAGATCATCAGTAGTAGCTTCTGGAGATATTAATATTACTAAGGAAAATGGATATGTAAAAAATAAGCAATTATAATATGTTCATGAAGACTAAGTGACCCATGTGGCTTAGTGGAAAGAACATCATAGAACATACATTCTAGCTGATGCTCTGTCACTGGCTGGGTGACCCTAGATAATTTATTGAAGAGCCTTTAAATTGTCCCATTGCAAAATAAAGAGGTTTTACTGTGAGAATAAAAGACTATAGAGCATGTGAAATTTTTATAAAGTAAAGGGTATCCACTTTGCAACAATCCACTTGGCTATAGTGTAAGTCCTACCTCTTCTCTTTTTTGAGCTCTTATGCTGACATTCCATAATGATTTCATAAACTTCTGGGTAAGAATTTGCTTAAATGTATTTTGCTCAGGCTTGAATTAACTGATGCTTTCACAACTTTTAAACTTCTTTAAACTGCATGGGTCTTTCACTATAATTCTGAAGCCAAAGTTCCCTAAACTCAATGCAATGTGAGTTAAAAGTTTTAAAATAGCATGTAAAAATGAGATCACATTCACTTTTTTATTGCATTTTTGTGTCTTTTTAGCAAGACATGATCACGAGGAAAGGGCAAATTGTCAATGTTGCCTTTGGGAAATAGCTGAGCTTGCAAGGAAATTAGTCACTAGTATTTTGAGTATACTTTATTCTACTTCCCTATCTGTCTAAGGGCAGTGTGTCTTTTATGGTGTGAGCTATACTTACTGGCCTTTTAGTATGAGGTTTTATATTAGGCTGTCTAGGAGTTGTGTTGTGTTTAACATTTGCTGTAGATACGGCTCCAAGGAGCTAAATTTTTTTCTAGTGTCTTTGTTTTTTGTCTCTATTGTCTTTGGGTTTCCCTAGAAACATTCATTAAGAAAGAACCTATAGGCTGTAATCCACTGGTATCATATTGGAGCCCTGTTTCTGGAGGGATGAGGTGTGTCAGAAGGGAAGGGTTCTATATAGTCTTATGATTAAATGTCAGTCTTTTAGTGGGCCCACATCCCTGCATTGTGACCTTCACAAGTGTTTCTTGGCTTTTTCTTTTTCCCTATTAAGTTGAACTGGAAGGCAGAAGGAACAAGATGGCCTTTACCCTAGACACATATTTCCAAAAAAAAATAAAGTCATTGGAATCTAATCACATTAACTGTTAGCAAGGTGACTGATTATTCAGATGATCAAGAATGTGCCCATGTTTGTTGTTTGTTTTATATATAACATTTCTGATGGCAAATTCATAGATCCATGGTAATATATCCACATACCTCAGATTGAGAAAATATATATACGTATTTTGCCAAATTTTGAAATCAGAATGAGTTTGAATACCAGCTCTGATGACTCACAACTCTATGATTTTGAGAGATTTACTTAATATTTCTAAACATTAATTGCTTAATCAGGGAAATGACCTGGGAAAGCTTCTGTGAAATAAATGAAATGACAAATATAAAGCCCCAATTCCTTAGACATTCCTTTTATTCTTTCAATTAATCATTGGCTTGAAGTAAACATTTTCTATGTGGTTCGTTGGTGAGGTGTTCTTACATAAATAAGGGCTAATAGGTAATATCATGTTAGTGTAATACATTATTACACATATAAAACTATACATAACTGTATATAATAAATATATATAGTATATATTAGATTAGATGAAGAATGTGGCAGTCACCAAGAAGGGAAGTGGTTAGCATAGTGGAAGTACAGATATATATACAGAACAATATTATAGAGACATGCTAGAAAGAGATTTCACTCTGACAAAAAGAAAAGTCATTAGGATAGAATTTTGGAAACTTGGTGTCTCAGCTTGTTATTCCTACAGTCTGACTCTTCTAATCACATAGTATTGACAGAAGTATCCAATTTGACAATGTACAAAGGGGTTCTTAAATGCCAGATTTTGTAAAAAAAACCCCAAAAGTATCGTATTCTAAAATGACATGTAGATACAAGTAATTCTAAAGGAAATAGGGTGAGTTCTGTTCTTAGTCTCCAGTTCTTCTTTACTAAGAACTTGAGGACATTCAAAACCACTTAAACTACTGTGGCTAAGGAATGGCCAATAGCTTTCATGTTGGTCCAGCCTGTATCAACTTGTGATTCTACTTTGTTTGAAAGCAGCCTAGTTAGAACGTTTACGGCTTGCTTTAATGTCTGTATTACTATTATATTAGCCTTTTAGTGGTTACCTTAAGAAGGGCTGTGAGATATGGTCACTTGGTTATCTTGTCTCTCTCAAACACAGTGCACCATTCTGCATTCTTTCTTCTAGGAATATTGTCTTCTGAGAGATGGTGCATGTGGCCATTTTGGCCATCTTTTGGTAGAAACTATGACCCTTTCTATTTACAGCACCAAGAAGCACCTATGGGATATAAACTAAACACCTCCCAGAAGTATCAGTTGTTACATTAATGTTAGCTCAGTAATGTAACATTGAATGTTTTTTTTTATGTGAGTCATTGTTCCTCTGACCCCATGCCTGAGACCCCTTCCCTCTACTACACTTCTGGGGAGATTAACAACTTCTTAGGTGCCCAGAAGTAAATAATGCTAATATCAGTATAGAGAGAGCTGAAGTGTACATTATTAGATCGTTACTTTTACTAACTAGGCATTACATCCTTTCCTCATGTGTTTTGTGTTTGAGGCTACAGATAAAGGTATAAGGGAAAAGGATGAAGAAATACAAATCGCTTGAACATGCAGTTTCTCCCCAACATTATATAATATGAAAAAAGAGATAATGGGAATTAATGAATGTTAGACAAGGCATACATGAGTCCCAAAAAAGAAAAGATCAATCCGCCATAAATTCTGTCTGTGCCTTGTTTCAACAACCCTTGTTTCTTTTCCTTTTCACTTCTCTTTTTCTTTTTTAACAGCCTAGATAGGAAGAGGAATGAGTTATCCAACAGACTTAGATTTTGCAAGCCTCTGCGTTGATGAGCATGATATTGAAACACATTGTTAAGAAAGGTTTTCAACACACAAATGTGTCATTTCCTTTCTTCATGTGGTAGACCCTAAAATACTATGAGATAAAGGTTTTAGGTTTCAATTGTAAAGGAGGGAAGTGGATAAATCAGTGCTGCCTTCTTTAGGACCAAAGGTAAAAAAGGTTACTTTGAATGTTTTTGTTCCAAAATTGCTTCTAATGAGTATATGTGTCTACTCTGTGTGTGTGTGTGATATGTGATATATATATGTATGTATATAATCAATAATTTCTAGTAGAATATTTTATTCTAACATCAATACTTTGGTTTGGTTGTTTTCAATTATAAAAATTAGGGATTTTTGCTAAATTCTCTATGAGTGAAAAATGTTATACATATGCATAAACATATGAAATACACTAAATCTTTCTAGTTTGAACTAATAAGAAATTTTTGTCATAAAATTATGCATATTTTGTTAAAATATCAGCTTTATTCAAAGTATAATTTAACATATTTTGCTTATTTTCCTTTCCTTACTTTTCAATAACATTTTTGGCTTTAACCTAATGCCTTCATTATCTTTACTTGCTCATATAGTAAATATTGTCTGGGTATCTACTATATGCGCTTCATTGAACTATATGTGGGGAAAGAATACCAAGAATAAAATACTTTTACTGTCTTTAGGAAGTTCACGACCTAAAGCTTATACCCAAATAGGCACAATGTAATTTGAGCATCTTAAGTAGCATAAGTACTGTAGATAACTACTATGGAAATATAAGAAAGAACAAAATTACTGCAATGAGAGAAATGACTATCCCAAAAAATCTTCAGGGAGATGCTAGAAGTGAGGTTGACCTTGAAGAATGGGTAGGATTTATACAGCATAAAATGGGGATTGGCATTCTCATTGGCCATGAGGAAATCATGATAAAAAAGTCATAGAAATGAGATTATGAATGTTTTATATAGAGATTAAGAGTTTTATCTGGTAGTTAGGAGCTGATATTCTGGAAGGACACTGCCTGCCTGTGTTCAAATCCCTGCTGCCCTACTCCATAGCTGTGTAACACTGACTAGGTATTTAGATATTTTAAGTCTTGGTTTCCTAGCCTGTACAATGGAGAAAATAGTACTGTATCCCTCATGAACCTGCTGTGAGGATAAAATAAGAAAAATGCATATTTTTTAAAAATTGGCATTTTAAAATAAAAACCATTTATTGAAGGTTTTTTTGTGTACCAGGAATTTTACAAAAAAAAAAATATTTTTAATCATAATACTTATTTAAATTCATACTGTAATCATATTTGACATATAAAGAAACTGCAATTCAAATAAGTTATAATATTTGCCCTTGATAATGGCATAGGTAATATTCCAATCCAGATTTCAGATTCAACAATTGATCCTCGTTCTTATTTGCTACCAAGGCTGAGTATCAGTGACATCAGACACAACATGGATGTCCCCATTTCTTACAAGAATCCTCCCGATGGACAGATTCCTTAAGCACAGAGCTATTGGTTTCACAAATCATGTTATTTTTTATTTTCTATACATTTTCAACTGTTCTTACAAAAAAATCAAAGTTCTTATTTTTAAATAGTAAAGAATATTGCAAGGTTACTATCTACTCCAAATCTTAAAGATGAAATTGACTGTAAGAATATGATGACAAATTTAAGTAGGAGGCAGTCTTAGAAGAATATATATCACATATGAAAAGACAGATGGTAAATAAATATTATGTATAAAGGGTTTATTCACACACATACACATAAAAGAAAGCCACCCTGAGGATTTATAAGCAATGAATACAAATAGACAGTAACCCATGAAGAAAAATAAATGACAAAAATTACATGGAAATATCTCTTCTATATTAATAATAAAAAAATGAAAATGAAAGGTACCTTGAGGTATCATTTAATACTTATCAAAATCTAAATGATTCTAAAATAAACTTTATTACCCAATGGTGGTGAATTTGGTTCAAAATTTTCATATTCATATATGACTGGAATATTTACAAATGTGTATGATCTTTTAAAAGAATACTAAGACAGTAGATACCAAGAAGTTCAAAATAGCTTTCCTTTCACCTGGTAGTTCAATATATGGTGAATTATCCTGAAGAAACATTTCAAAAGAATAAAGCTAAATTATGAAACTATTTCTAACATCATTATTTATATTAGTGAATCATTGCCCTTCAAAAAAGAGAGGAAAAACTAAAAAGAAAAAATTCTATTATAAGAAAATGGCTATACAAATAGCAAACATACTTGATGAATTATTATATAGCTCATCTTTTTAAATTTTAAAAAATCATTTGAAGTATAAAAATACTGAGATGATTTTAAGGGAAATGTGTTAAGACCAAATGATAGGCACACAATAACATCAACTATGTAACATGGGTACATATGTATAAAAACTCAAGTGTCATAGGAAAAATAAGATATTTTTTCCCTATTTTAGAGTGATAGGATGACAGAAATTTTTTCCTAAATTACAATGTTTTTATAATAGAAACAAAAAAATAAAGAGTATGGTTGCAAATAAGTTAACCTTAAAATTTTTTATTATTATTTTCTTGTTGTAGCTTCTGTAAACTTTTTACCCACTATATAAAAAGCTGATATTACAGAAATGTGTTTCACTTCTCATGAGAACGTGCTTTTAGTAGATTATACAAACAAAAGATTTCACAATCCTTGGATAGTACATTGACATTCGGTAGGAAAAGTAACTTTGTATGAAGTTACTCTTTCTCCTAACTTTGGAAATTATATGTAAAGACTCATTTAAATGATGTAAATTGTTCACTGTCTGCTACCAAAGTCTCACCTGTGCAGATACACTAACACTACTAAACAATTACAGTGATCATAACCAGAGTAAAGAGCTGAAAAAATTTGGAAATTCTAATAATAATTGCCTTTAAGGCAAAGTGGAGACAATGAGGGTAACATTTTTTTTTTTCACTTTACTAGTTACATGTGATTCAGAGAGAAACATTTTAGTTTCTAAGGTGTAACAGAATTTTTTAAATTCCCACATTAATGAAATACAACTTTTATTGAGGCATAACCCAAGATATAAAATCCAGTCAACTTGAAAAATATTTTGCCTTTCCTTTATTTATGGCATTTTAAATGCTGTATTATGTGTGTAATGAACACCTTCAGGAACTCTCTGGTCACTGAACCAAAGAGGTAAAAACTCTATATCATGGATCTAACTTGGATGAAAGAAAACAGACAATTGACAAGGTCAATAAGGAAAGTGGATTTTGTGCTGGAAGGTGATATATTTTCAGGGGGGAAAAAATCAAGCGAGGAAGGGGAACAGGAAGTCAAAAAGGCAGGTTGTAAGTTGAAATCTGATACTCAGGAAAGGTCTCCTTTCTTGAGAGTGAGATTTTAAGTGAGAACCTAAATGAGATAGGAAGTCACTTAGGGGTTTCAAACAGGGAAGTGACATGACCTCACTTACTTTTTAAGAGGATCCCTGTGGAAGCTGTGGGGAGAATGAAATGGAGGGTGTAAGAGTGAAGCTGGCAGGGATAGGTAGGGAGCAATTAAAATAATCAAGGTGAGAAAGGTGATGGGCTTATACAGGACAGTCCCAGGGGAGGTGATAGGAAGCTGTCACTTCTGCATAGGGTTTGAGAACAAACCAACAGGATCTCATAGTAGATTGTATGTGGAAGATGAGAAAAGTTGGGGGACAAGGAAGACCCCCCAGGCTGAGGCCATATTAGAAATCTTAGTAGAGATGTTGTCAGGCAGTTGCATGCATGGTCTAGAGTTGAGAGAAGAGGTCTGGGCAAGAAATAAAGATGTAAGAGTCATCAGCCTTCTCGGTTGTATTTAAAGCAATAAAACTAGTGAGATCACCAAGAGAGTGAATATAGAAAGAGAAAAATGAGGATGAGAACTGAGCCCTGGCTCACTCCCATGTTGAGAGAGGTTGTGGAGGTAAGGAGGAATAGCTGGGAAAAAATAGAGCCCCTCTCATTGTACTGTCTCAGTGGAATCGTCAGTATCTCTCTTCCCAATAGAAAAGCATGAACATGAGCAGATTTCAGATATACACTCAAGGCCTTTCATTTTTATTCATTGACTACCTGTTGATCTCTCAAGAGATCACTTCTGGTTCTACCACATAAGAAAAACAGCTCAAATTCCATGTCCCAGGTTATGGCTGTCCTTGCGTGTATAGAAATTCTTTTTTCTTTTTCATGCCCACTTCTTGTTTTTCTCCTGCAGTGTCAACAAAGTTCTTCCTTGTTTTGTGTACTGGGTCTTCTTCTTTTGCTCGCCCAGTAAATATGTTCGTTCTCAAGTTTATGTCTTTTGTCTTTTTTTTTTCCTGAAAAAATATTTTCCAGTGTTTGATTTTTTTTTTCTCCTGGTCTTTGTGAAAGTGCTGTTTTGATGTTTGTTAATTCATTCTTTTAATTGCCTCCTCTTAATGACCTTGGATTTACCTCTTAATTGCTTGCCCCATTGGTACTACTATAGATGCTTCACTGGGGTAGATAAAAATGAGCTGAAATCCAAAAATCGGGATTGAGTGAAAGAAATGGATCCAAGAAAGTCAGGATTTGTGCTGCCATTTGATATAGGTCTTATAGGTGAGCGTAGTCTAGAATAAAGGCTTGGCTTCTGGTTTGAGTAACTGTGCCTTATTAGTATATACCTGATTATATTATGTATTCTCCTATGCAATAAGTAAATAATAATAGCAAATTATTATAATAATAAATAGCTGGTATAAATGGATGATATGCCAACATTGAAAATCCTGGAAAAAGAAAAATTAGGTTGATGTAGAGAATGCACCATTGGAGCTAGTTGTATTATTTAAAAAAAAACAAAACTAATTTTGTGTCTGAGTGGTATATTTCAGCTTTGTCAGACAACAGGTAGTTCAAGCCATGGAAATAGACAGGATTTCCAGAGAGAGAATGAAGACTAAGAAAAAAGAGAGTAACCACAGAAAATGATGCCAGCCATCATATGACAGCACTATGTATGATTAACCTAATATTTTTTGTTCCTGGAAAAAATATGTGTCATTATCTCATGCAGTTCACGATTAACTGGCTCCTGTATTACATTGCCCCAGAAAACAAATAGAACTTCCCATGGTGGACCCGTGTAGCTAGAGGGCAATATTTTTTCATTCATCATTCCATTCAATATATTTTAGTTGTCATCTCCCTTCCAGCCCCCTATACCTGTCAGCAGTGTCATGTAGACCAAATATGGTCAATCAAACTAAGACACTTGTAGACATTTACTAGAGGGTTTTCTTTTTCAAAGTTTAAATAAATCTATCCAAAGAAACAAGAGTTTAAAATACAGTAATCTACAAAATACTTATTATCACCCCTATAAGCTAAATAAAGACAGATCAAAGATTAGAGGCTTAAAGAAAAACAAGATTGAGCCTCATCTCTATTTCAGGGTGAAAAGAAGAAGAGCAAAATGTTTAGTAAACAATATATATTGTGTCATGAGTAATATTAATCCAGATTGCTACTGCCAAAGCAAAGAATAATTCTTTACTGATGTGTATAGATAAAGACTTCAGTATTGTATTTTGAGTAGGTTGTGAAAGCCAGATCAGGATTATCCATCAGAAAAATGAAAGAAGAAATTGATGAACATGATGCTACCAGCTATATGCCACTCCAGCCTCCTCTGCTGGGTCCTATGCCCAGAGCTCCTTCTTCCATGATGTTGATCCAGTCCCTTGTTCATGCCTTTTTACATGGTATTTTCCATCATGGAATAATCCTCTAACTCCAAATTTCTGCTCTTTTCTTTTCTTTTTTGAGATGGGTCTTGCTATGTTGCCCAGGTTGGTCTCCAATGCCTGGGCTAAAAGCAATCCTCTTGCCTCAGGCTCCCAAGTAGCTGAGACTACAAGTGCACACCACTGTGTCCTCTGCTTGTTTTTCAAAGCCCTGATAAAATGTCATCTTCTTGGTGTTCCTGCCTTGACTACACACTTTCCCAAAAGAGTTAATCACTCTCTTTTGTACCATGCCTGTATATTTTATGTATATATGTCACACTGTCAGATAATTATTTATAAAGCTTTCAGTCTTCTGTATTAGTGGATAAGATCTTTGGTGGTTTGGTGGTTGAGAATATTCCATACACATTGATCTTGACATCCTGGTAACTTGCACAGTGCTTGATATAATAACTCAATAAAATGACTTGATATAATGACTGAGCGAGTATGTGAATAAAAATAACACTTATGTTACTTTATTGAGGCCAAGATTATATCATTGAATTATCATTCTAGAATTGTCATTTTCTCTTCTCTATAAAATAATAAAATGCTTAAGTTTTGTTGTAAGAAGCATTCATATAGACCTTAATAAAGACTTATATATATTTAAAGGGCTAAAAACACAGGGAGTGATTTGAGAAATATTTCCTCAAACAATTTCAGAAATCTGCATTGTTACTGAAGCTCATGAAGATATTTTTTTTCCACGAAAACAAATGTTCATTAAAAGCACGTTGTCATTCAGATGGCTCAAGGCAAATATCACAGAGAGAGTGATACAGTTTCTGTTTCTCCATCCACATTCAGGAATCATGTTGAACAGTGGTTCTCAAAGAGGGCTGGGTGTTTGAAAATATACGGGGATGGGGTTTTGGGTGGTGAGGTTTGCAGGAGGAGCAGTGATACAATAATTAAGAGACATTATTGGCATTTAGAGGGTGACAACCTGGGTTGATAAATATCCTACACCACCAAGACATCCCAGATGAAAAAAGTATTGTCCTAACCAACAGTCTAGTAATGTTTCCTTAAGAATTGCAATGGGATGTGGCCAAAACTGGTTGCCAAGTGGGCCCAACAAAATGAAAACAAATGCAGAAATAGGCTAGAGTGTTTCTATGTCTCAATAGCATAACAGTCACCCAGGCCTAAGATTTGGTTCAGGTCCAAAGAAGCTATCAAAAGAATAAGAATATAGGATGGAAAAGAAAAAATCTGAATTATGGACAAAACCTATTTTTCTAAGAATTTCTCCATCAGAATCAGCGTACCTTTTGGACTATTCTCCAAACATTCATCTTATGTAAAAAACAAAAACGAAACTAATATACGAGACTAAGGTCTTACAAAAACCAAACCTGATCATTCAATCAACAAATATTCATTAAGTATATTCTGTGTTCTAGGTTGCTTTAGGCTCTGGTGATATAAGGTGAACAAAAACAGACATGATCCCTGCCCCTTCATAATTTAGCCTACAGATGTTTATCAGATTCAAAAGGTTTCACTTTTTCGCATAAATATTTCTACCTAGTAGAGTATATGAGTAATGAGTAATTACTCATCTCTATTACAGAAAGAGTAATCTGAGATGTTACCTTTGCATTTAAGTGAAAATGGAGTCACAGTATCTTAAATATGAAGACCAAAGTCGTAGTCCAACATACGGAGAAGGGACCATTAGGCCACCAGAAAGAAAAAGATTTCTAGTTCCAGTCATACACTGCATAAAAATCTTTCCCCTTAAATAGACTGCACATACAACAGTGATCCCATAATATTATAATGAAGCTGAAAAATTCCTATGGCCTAGTGACATTGTAGCTATTGTAAGGTCATGGTGTATCACATTACTCACCTGTTTGTGGTAATGCTGGTATCATATAAACAAACCTACTGCTCATATGACAGTCTAGCACATACAATTATGGACAGTACATAATACTTGATAATGATAATAAAGGACTATGTTGCTGTTTTATGTATTTACTATACTTTTTATTGTAGTGTGTACTCCTTCTACTTATTAAAAAAAAAGTTAACTGTAAACCAGCCTCGGGCAGGTTTTTTAGTAGGTGTTCCTTAAGAAGGTATTGTTATCACAGGAGATGACAGCTCTGTGTGTTTTATTGCCCCTGAAGACCTTCCAAAAGTGGGAGAAGATGTGGAGGTGGAAGACAGTGATATTGATGATCCTGACCCTGTGTTTGCTTAGGCTAATGTGTGTGTTTGCATCTTTGTTTTTAACAAAAATGTTTATAAAACAAAAAAAAAATTTAAAACTTTATAGAATAAAGATGTAAAAAGAGAAAATATTTTTGTATAGCTGTATAATTTGCTGTTTAAGTGTTATTATAAAAGTCAAAAAGTTGTTTAAAAGTTTATAAAGTAAAAAAGTCACAGTAAGCTAAGGCTAATTTATTGTTGAAGAAAGAAAACTAGGGGATGGGCAAATTCACACCTGACAGATGCTGTCTGGGAAATGGACACACTTGTAGCTCTGACTTGGGTGGTACAAAGGTAATTTATGTAACCAAAGCGTTTGTAGCCCTGTAATACTCTGAAATAAAAATATGTATATATATTTTTAAAAAGAGGAACAAAACTAGGTTTTTAAAATAAATTTAGTGAATCCCAAGTGTACAGTGTTTATGAAGTCTACAGTAGTGTACAGTAATGTCCTTGGCCTTGACATTGATTCACCACTCACTCACTGACTCCCCCAGAGCAACTTCTAGTCCTGCAAGCTTAATTCCTGGAAAGTGCCCTATCCAGGTGTACAATTTTTAAATCTTTTATACTATACTTTTACCATACCTTTTCTATATTTAGATACGTTTAAATATACAAATACTTCCCATTGTGTTACAACTGCCTACAGTATTCAGTACAGTAACATGCTATACAGAGTTTGTAGCCTAGAAGCAATGGGCTATACCATACAGCCTCAGTGTGTAGTAGGCTATACCATCTAGGTTTATGTAAGTGAACTCTATGATGTTTGTACAATAATGAAATGATGCATTTCTCAGAACATATCCCCTGTCCCTAAGCAACACATGGCTGAACATACCAGGTCTCTATGAACACATTCTTCATGGGCTCATCTTTTACAAACTGAGTTTAAAGCTAAAAAGCTTTACTACATAGTCCCAATTACTTTATAGTTTTAAAATGAATTTAGCTTAAGTTTTATTGTCAGCTCAGTTTTTTAAATTATTTGCTTGTTTTTTCATTTATTTTCCTTGGTGAGTAAAACTGTTACACAAATCTAAAAATAGAGAAAATCAAAGGGGAAGAAATGGAAGGAGAGTCTAGATCTGAATGACCCAATTTGGCTTCTTACAACAGATAATTTTCTCAGATGATTGTTTATTTTTTACACTTTGCCTCTACTTGAGAAAACAGAAGATTTAGGTCCTGTACCTACCTCACTTCATTCCCTTCCTCCACAACAGTCAAATCCTTTAAAGAACACAGTCTTTGGACAGATCGACATAAGATTCATGGAAACCAATTCTCAGAAATGATGCATGTACAAAGATTGGCATTGCAAACTGCCAAAAAAGACTCTCCTTAGTAATATTTAAAAAAATATATTGGCAGAAGTTGAGTCACAGCCTTACATAGCATTGCCTCTCCCCAAAGCAGAATGAACATGTTTGCATATGAGTGATTACCCTTCATTTCCTGGACTGAACTTGAGTTTGGTGTCCCGGAGCTACCAGTGCACTCAGTTAAAACCATGCTGTGCTAAACCCATAACTCAGCATCAGAGAAAATAAGAAATGATCAGAACATGTTGGCTTCATGCTAAATTTATCAATCAAATGGACTGAACTGTGTCCAACAACAACAAAAAAAAACCATGTAATTTCTTTTTATGGAAAATATTCTTTAAATGTAGTCCTCAGACCAGCTGCATCATTTCTTGAGAACTTGCTGGAATTGCAAATTGTTGACCTCCACCCCAAATATCAGAAACTCTGTGGGAGAGGCCCATCAATCTCTTTTGATCAAGCCTTTCAAATGATTCTGATGCATGTTAAAGAGACATAAGCAAAGATTGGATCACAGATTATAAATTGTGCTTAAAAAGGTACAAGGACATATTTGTGTTGCTGCCAGTGTATAATGAGAATGAGAAAAGCCCTGGAAAGAGAGAGAGAATTGAAGAGAGAGAGAGAAGAAGAAAACTTTTCCTTCCTGATCTAGTGACTAGATTAGACTTTTTTTTATCTTTCTAAAGTGATAAACAGATGTTTTGGCAAGGAAAAACTGGCTCATGAAGCTATGTTTAAAATATTCAATCCAAAACCATGAGAAAAGATCACAGGAAATATTTATTTCAAATGTGCAAAACTATTTGTTCTAGGGAAATTACTTTTTGTCTTTTCAGCGAATCAGTTATTTTCTGTCAGTTGCAAAATATTTTCTTCTCTTAGCTCTCTTCCCACACTCAAAAAGATACACATCTGCAAGCACAGATATACATTTGTACCTAGAAAGATCCGTGAGTAGGTTCCACCATAAATTTGTCTTTTTACATTAAAATTTAAAACATATAGGTAAGTTTAATATGTTGCTATATATGGCAGATATGTAAGTTTAATTATACTTGTTTCTTTTTTAAATTAACTTTTATTTATAAATTCAATTTGAAACATTATGCTAAAGGGCCTTGGCCAGTCCATATGGAACTAATATATTTTTCCATGTGCTTGACAGAACTATGGAACAGTGGGATGGCTTTCAGGATCAACAGGAAGACAATGACAGCTGCACGGAATCTGTGAAATTTGATGCTCGCTCAATGACAGCTTTGCTTCCTCTGAGTAAGGGTGGGTGCCCATGGAGATTATTCTTAGAGTTATTGACAATATTTGCAATTATAGTCTTGAGACTTACCTTAAATGTATATGGATGTTAAAATAAAACTTATCTGATAAATAGATCTACTTCTCTCTTGAGATAGAATAGAAAATAAGCTTAAATTGTATGAAATTAACTAAGTCTGTAGTATTGATCGATCCTCTGGTTTCCCAGCCACAGGTCCTAGAGATAAGTATGATCTTAGCACTATGAACTAATAATTGAAAATCATGGGCAGTAGATGCCTGTGTTAGTTTTCTAGGAGTGTTGTAACAAATTATCACAAATTAAGTAGCTTAAAACAAGAGGAATGTATTCTCGGACAGTTCTGAAGTCTCACAGTCTGAAATCAAGGTGTCTGGAGGGACATGTGGCCTTTTGAGGGCTCTAGAAAAAAAATGCTTCCATATATCTTCCCAGCTTCTAGTGGCTCCTGGCAATTCTTAGTGTTTCTGGGCTTGTAGCTGCATCTTTCTAACCTCTGCTGTCTTCTTCACATGGTGTTCTTCTCTTTATAACTATGTGTTCTTTTCTCTTTTTATAAAGACACCAGTCACTGGATTAGGGTCACCCTCATCCCGTATAACCTCATTTTAACTTGATTACATCTGCAAAGACCCTATTTCCAAATAAGGTCACCTTCACAGGTATCTGGGGTTAGAACTTCACCATATCTTTTAGGGAGCATAACTCAACCCACGACAATGCTGGAACAGATCTTTGTATAGGTTACAACAAGAGCTCAAATGAAACAATACTCAGCTGTATCTGAATAGGGTCATTTAAGGCGGCAGGACACAAATACTTATAATTCTGCTAAACCCTTGAAGTATAAAAACCTATCACCAAGGGGATGGGTGGAGAGAAAGGGGTCAGAAAGACATTTCAGTTAGAACAAACAGCATACACAAAATTAAACGGTCAAACGTGAGTTCTTGCATAGGTGAACCTGGAATATAGATCTCAACCCCAGGGCATGGTGGATCTTGTGTACTGTGAAAAGGAGGGATGCGGGTATGTGCCATCAGTGAGATACACATAAAAGAGATAAGAGTTAAGAATGAAATAGAAATGATGAGAGACTGACGAAGGAAACATTGAGAGCAAAGACAAGGCAACAGAAACATTTGAAAGCAATGAGAACATTTGAAATTTATTTAAAAGATAAAATACAAAAAATAATTGTTATTATAAATTAGAATGAGGGAGATAACTGATAGTTTTTAGACTTACTCAACCACACAGATGGCATATCCTATATTGCTTGTATTATGGGTTGTTCTTTTTCTTTTTCCTTCAATCTTTTCTTTCTTTTCCTTTCCTTTTCTTTACATTTTAAACATTTTCTCTTCTTTTCCTTTTAATCAAGAATATTATTGGAAAATAATCTAAATTTTCCTTTTAATTTAGGAGTTTGCAACCTGAAAGCAAAATTTACTTCTTTTTTATTGAGCAATGAAAGCAATGGCCACAGAAAAGAAATTTTTAATGGACTTTTAAGTTTTAAAGTTTCATTCACCTAATCAGAGAAAGTCCTTCCTTAACTACTATGTTTCCTCCCTGTATTGATATATCTCTACAACTAGCATCCTATTATATGAATCATCATTCTATAGAAATGCATAAGACTAAAAGGTTATTGTTATTAATGTGTTCTGAAATACCCAGAGAATGGTCTTCATTGATCCATTCTGAAGTTTAGTCAAAATGTGAATCAATTTTTGGTGTGTTTTTTTTTACATTGTGTTCAAATCATAAGAGATAGCCAAATGCAAAATTCCTGAGATGGACTTGGCATAATAGTTATCAAAAATAAATATTTCTTATGTCAGCATCAATATTACAATTACCAATTGATCCCAAAAAATGAGACAAGCACAATTTGTAGAGGACAGTACCTTTCTCGTGGATGTTTAGTGAATGAATAAGTAAATCAAATGTCTGTAGTCATACCTGTATTGGCTTTTCCTATAACTTTTCCTTTGCTTCCTACTGGATAAATGAGAACCTATTTTTTTTTTTTGCCCCCTTTATATTCTAATAGGCTTGGTAGTAAGAATATAATTGGAGATTACAAAAAAGATTAAATAAGAAGAATAAGTTTTCTAATAGTAGGCTGGGCTTTTGCTTTTTTAGATCCTAAAAATGGCCACACCCTTCAAGAGAAATTGAAGTCCTTGAAAGCTGCACTGATTGCCCTTTATCTTCTTGTGTTTGCAGTTCTCATACCTATCATTGGAATAGTGGCAGGTAAAGTATTCTACTGTTTCTAAACTTAGCAATTCACCCCATGAATTATTTATTGCAAAAGCAAAAAAAATAAAAAAGCATTCAATCTTTTATAGATTCATAAAGAAAATTTTCTATTATAAAGCATAATATCAATTTATTAAATTAAAAAATAGATTCTGCAAAGTTCAGTAGAAACTAATAGATTTTTTAAATTAGAAAAAAAAGATATAATAGAAAAAAGAAGAGTAAGATAAAATTATAGGTATATAAAAGTAAGGCCAGGCACAGTGGCTCATACCTTTAATCCTAGCACTTTGGGAGGTTGAGGTGGGAGGATCACTTGAGGCCAGAAGGTTGAGACCAACCTGAGCAAGAGTCAGACCCTGTCTCTATAAAATAAATTTGAAAATTAGCCTGGCATGGTGGCATGTGCTTATAGTTCCAGCTACTCAGGAGGCTGAGTCAGGAGGATCACCCAAGCCCAGGAGTTTGAGGTTGCTATGAACTATGATGACTCCACTGCACTTTAGCCCAGGTGACAAAGCAAAGACACTATTTCAAAAATAAAATAAAATTTAATTCAGAAATAAAAGTAAGATGGAAAGGATTAAGCCTTTTAAAATATATATTATTTTCTAAAGTCCTCTATACTTCTAGTGGTGGGCCACAAATTTCATGATAAACATTCTAGTTGCCAATTTGGAAGACATAGCATGATCACTTACATTAACGTCTGCTAAGGGGCAGTCAAAGGGAGTAGTCCAAGAGAGAGCCAAAGTCCCACTAAGAAAGGAATGATAATAAAGACAACAGCAATTGTAAGAGTACCTGACATTTTTGAGCATTTACAATGTTCAGGCACTGGAGTATAAGATTTCAATAATTATCTTAATATACACTTACAATTAATCTCTGAACAAACACTATAATTATCCTCATTATCCACACAAGAAAATGGAGACTGCCCAGTAATGGAGCTGGAGTTCCCAACTGTGACTTCTAAATCCTAACCTCTGTGGTCTACAGTCTCCCAAAGTAATTGAATTTTTATACAAAAAAATATGGTTGGCCAATAACAAAAAACAAAAAACAAAGTCGCCACAGAAAAAGATTTTCCACAGGTAAAAATTAACTCGTATTTTGGCAATTAAAAATAAACGGAAATAAAATTCTAACCATACACCCAAACTAACCAAACTATAGCCATCCAAGTAAAAGGACCTGATGTGTCTGGTGTTAATCAACTTTGTGATGACCAAAGTTTTCTGTATGTTGTTTATATATATGCTTATCTGTAGTTTCAAATGCGTAACTGAAAGATGCTTCATTGTTGGTTGTAAGCCAGTTAGAGTTTAGGTAAATTTCATCATTTTTATACAAACCACAGCCTGCAGAGCCAACTCCAGGGAGTGTAGCTTCTCACAGGCCCAGTAGGAGTAGAATACAGACAGAAGTCTGAAAAGAATTCAAAGTTCTAATGAAGTTCAAAATCTCCAGGCTATTAGAAAACAATAAGTCAACACATTTGTTCTAGAGTTGGCAATGGTTGATCCGAACTAATTTTTTTTTCTAAAATTACAATAGGTACCTATGAAGATTGACAAGAAGCTAAAAAGGTTCCATTCTAATAAGTTCACATTAGTACCAAAGTCAACAGAATTTGGAACAGACCTTACCATGTCTATCTTGCCTTTATAATAAATTGACAATCCATGTACAACTTTAAGTTGAAGATCAGAATATTTTCAAGAAACTAAAGCACAAAATATATACCTCCACTTGACATAAAAATTATAAATGTAGGCAAAATATTTCCCTAAAATGATAGAATGTGAATTGATGGGTGAAATAAACTGCTATACATTAAAACTCAATTTAACATAAAGTGTGTTAGCTATTAAGAGATATTTTCTTAATTATAAAGTTTACTCTATATGCTACTTTTTCTTAAAGAAGCTGCTGAAACACTGGCAGAGTGTAACACCATAATACAATAATATACAATCTAGGATTGATGTATATAAATTGTTTCTAAAATGCCAACAATTATTTAGCTAAAAACAATGTAAATTTGGAGTAGGCAAAAAATACTAACAACATGAAAGAGTAAATATGATCTCTGGAATCAAATATAACCATTATAACCCTCCTCTATGTGTTCACAGGCCATGAAAATTTGTCTCCTTTTATATGTGAAATAGAAACGTCACAAAATGCCATCTCTTCAATAGAAACAAATGAACTTTTGAATATAAACTCTGGCATTCTTTACTTAGATACAGGATAAAGAGTTAAACATTTTTAAAGAAAAATTAGTTTTCATTTAGGGTTTGGTGAAACTAGCAATTCTGTTTTTGAATCTATTAGCAAAATGTAGATTTTATTGTCAACTGATGTTTAACTTGTCAAATTAAAAATTGTTGATCAGATGACTTTGGTCAAATCAGATCTTTTCTTTACATATTGTGAAAAATATTTTCTTTACCCATACAAAACAAAATTTGTTTCTAATGAAGGTAAAATTATATTGTTGAGTAATTAGAGCCTTATGCCTAGTAAAATAAAGCACAGACACTACTGTGTTCATGGAAACATCCAACGCCAGAAAAATTTTTATGTCACACAATGTTCTTATGTCCAATTTATTGATAAATTAAGAAATATAAAATAACATATATTCAATACAATCTCTGTTGCAGATCACCTCAAAATCTTATAACACACTTTATTATTTCAATAAGCAAATATTAAAGGTATGCAACCAGAAAAAATACAATATCATACACTTTTTAAAATTAGAATTTAATTGCATATATTATATAATATTTATTCTCAATATAATAATAGCTGCAATAGTAAACATCATCTATTAAGTAAAAATAGTGAATAAAGTAGACTCTATAGCTAAGATCTTTCATGTATATGGCACTTTAGAGTTAATAGAGTTTTCATATGTGTCTATTTGTATGCTATGTGATTTCTATATCTCATGGTCAGCATCACTGTTGATGTAATCATTACTTTTACAAATTGAGACAACCTAAGCAAAGAGAGGGATAAGTAACTTGCCCAGAGTAAAACTGAGGAGCGGAACTAGGTTCTAGAATCAGGCAAGCTTGGTCACGTGTGAACACCAAGCTCTTATTTATAGAGCAGATACCCTGAGGGGTGAACTAAATGTTTTTCAAGTGTTATCTCATTTAATCCTCAAAAATTTATAAAGCTGGTACCATTACCATATCACTTTTATTAAGAAAACTGAAAAATTCAGGTATAGCTGTATATATAGATATATTTTTGAACAATATGATGTTACTCTTTTTATTGCTTTATAATTATCAAATATGAAAACCTTATGCATTTAGATAAAGGTATAATATATTCAGATATATAAAGATATGGCAAAACAAAAATCTTAACTGTTACTGAAGAGTGATAAAATCATGTTTAACATTTTCTTTATTGTGTATTAGTATTATTTCTATCTGAAAAGTTAATGTTTATGCCTTTTATTTTTTGAAACTATAAAACATATTCCTCTAGATTGTTTCAGGAGGATAACTGGCTTATTTAGAGAACATATGCTCAGTTGGAAATATGTATCAGCAGCTCAGTATGTTCCCAAAATACCATTCAATAGAATTTTTTCTTCAGGAAATAATTAATTACAAGATTATTCATCAAAACATTGAATGAGTTACTGAAAACAGAAGCAAACTAAGTGTAGGGGCTTCATTAAATAAATTTGGTAGATCAATACTTAGAATACAATGTAGTCATTAAATTATTTTTGTAGAATATTAAATCATATGAAAAAGTATTTATGATGTAGCATAAAATTAAAATGTAGTTTCCAGTTTATACATAAAATAAAACTTTAAAAATAATTATATGATAGTAGAAAAATTGTCAGATTTGAGAAACATACACTAAAATGTTAGAGTTTAACCCAGGATGGTGAGATTCATGGTATATTATTTTTTCTTATTATCTACATTTTCTAAATTTTCTGCTATAAATATATATTTTATAATAGGTAAGGAGGAGTCTTTTAAAAGCAATATGCTTTTAAAGTGAAAAATATTTATTTGCCCAATTTCCTGATCTCACAACTGTGAATTATGCTTGTATGAAATGAATGACAATTGTATGAATTGTATGACAATTCTCTGGCAGCTTAAGTGAGAGGATGAAGAAGATAAACCAATACTTTATCCATACTATGGATGACACCACTATCTTACCACATATTGTTTTTGTCATCATCATTATAACTGACATATTCAACATGCATACTTGAGAAACTGTATTAAGCATTAGCTCATTTTATTCTAACAACAATCGTATGAAGTAAGATATAATGCCTTTCATGATCTATAGAATTTTCCCTAACTGGCAAAGCCAAATTCAATGGCCAAGGAGATTCAAATAAGCAGAAATTCAGAAACCATGATGTAATCCTGGTATAAATTTTACTGTAAAGCAGGAAAGAGATTCTGTGTGCTTCTGAGCAGTATACCCAGTGAGTGTCACACATTGTATATTTAAAATAAATACTTGATTTAGCCTAGCATTCAAAGTGTTGGAATCAAATGGAATGAAATGAATAGAATGGAATGATACGGAATGGAATGGTGTGTGCATTTAAGGACACCAGCCATGACTTTGTTTATTTTTACTTAAACATGCAGCTCAACTCCTGAAGTGGGAAGTGAAGAATTGCACAGTTGGTTCAGTTTATGAAAATGGTATATCTCAAAGTCACACAGGAAAAGGAAATGGCAGTGAAGAAGCAGCGAGATTACAAGAAGTTGTTATGGAACACATGAGCAACATGGAGAGGAGAATCCAGCATATTTCAGATACAGAAGCCAATCTCATAGATTCAGAGCGTTTCCAAAATTTCAGCGTGACAACTGATCAAAGATTTAGTGATGTCCTTTTCCAGCTAAGTACCTTGGTTTCCTCAGTCCAGGAACATGGGAATGCAATAGATGAAATCTCCAAGTCCTTAATAAGTCTGAATACCACATTGCTGGATTTGCAGCTCAATATAGGAAGGCTGAATGGCAAAATCCAAGAGAATACGATTAAACAACAAAAGGTAAGAGTTTTTGCATTGGAAGGCCACATGCTGGAATTGAATACATCCAGATCCTGTCTTCTCAGGCAGTTAAGGAAAGCAAAAGTTGTGAACTCTATTTCGACATCATCCTGTTTACTTTAATTTCTCTGACAGTCTTACCAAAAGTTTTCAAATAGATTTACCTAGTACCTTCTCCAGACTCCCAGAAAAATGGGAAATTTTTTCCCATTGGATTTAGACTCTCAAAAGGTATTTTTATTTTATAAATCCTGTTGAGGTGTCTTATTATACTATCTAAACCAATTATAATTTTTAGATTATCTTAACAGATCTTAAGAGGTAGGCACTCTATATTTGTGAATTTTACAACAGATTCAATATTTCTTCACCATCAAAAAAAACCTTGTGTACATGGATACTCTATAAAATATAAATTTTAAAATAATTTATTTTGCCACTTCCAAGAGGCATACATAAGATGTTATATATATAAATAACTATTATATAAAGAATTAAATTTTGAACAATGTATATATATTATCATCATAGAATAATGAAGTATACTCATTATCATCATAGGATCAAATCCACATTAAGTCTTCTACTTCTATGTGAACAATCGTTAAATATTGAGAAAGATAGCAATGAGAAAAGAACTATTACAATCAGGCTGAAGAATGATCAGATATTCCCTTATATTGATGCCAGAGAGCAAGACTATTCTAGACCAACTGTCTGCAAAGTTTCTTTGTAAAAAGTCAAATGAAAACATTTTAGGCTTTGGGGGCTTTGCAGTCTCTGTTGTCACTACTCAAAGCTGCCATTGCAGAGTGAAAGCAGGCATAGAACATATGTAGACAAGTGAGCAAAGCAGTGATGCAATAAATATTTATTTACAAAAACAGACTGCAGGTTGAATTTTGCCCGTGGACCATAATTTTCTGATCTCTGCTCTAGACTATTCTGTGGCCAACCCTGGTTAAGGTCTGGATTACTTTGTATTGATGAGAAAGAAATTAAGAAGCAAATCACTTATTTCAAAATCATTTTCTTTTTTTGTTGTTGAATAAGTATATTTGGGTTTTTTTATGCAAAATAAATATTGGACTAAAACTTCACTACTCATTGGAAACAATAATCTTTATATTATAAAATACCTTATAAAAGATCCAAGATCATAATTAATGTGAAGCCTATAAAATTTCCATTATTAGCTAAGCAATGCGGGCATCTTTAAAGAAAATTCTGCTTGAATAGACCCATTCTTAATTAGTGAGGTTGTTTTCTGTATAGATACAATATTACCCATTAGTGACTTTTAAAAGTGGATGTTACTTAAATAGCAAAGGTAAGTCTCTGAAGTCATAATATCAGAGGAAAAGCAACTAAATTATTGACTAGAGAATAGACTAAACAGGTTAAGAAAGAATTTCCTACATATTTATTATTTGTAAAGTTCAATCACTCAGAACATATACATTTTTACATGATCCTCATCTTAAGGTGACAGAAGACAAAGGCATTACAGTTTATGTAGACTCTACCGGTAAACCTCATCCCAACACTAACCTTGATATCCTGTTTCTATTCCATGTTACTCGTCCAAAATCTGACTGTCAAGTCTTTCCTACATTGTTAATAAGTACCTAAGCATATTAAATCAGATTGGGATATCAATAATTTGGGCAATGAGAGGATTAGAGAAAATGCACAAAGGAGTGACTGTCCCTACAGTTGAAGAATATGGGAGACAGAGGAAGCCAAAATGTCAGTTATAGGAGTAGACACTGCTTAAGTTGGAGGGAAAGAGGAAGGGAGAAGAAATACTACTTTACGTGAAAACAGAATCAGAAGAGCGATGAGATGGTGTAAGGAGAGAGAGAAGATAGATAAGAGGAGAACACGCAGATATTTGATGCTGGTAACATGCCAAATCCAGCAGAAAGAGTGGAATATCTTTGAGCCCATGTAAGTGAAGAATTGAAACCAAATTGGAAACCGTTTGGAAGACAGTAGAAATTTTGAACCTGTTTGAATTGATACTTAATGGCGAGAATCAAAATCTGGTGATCAGTGAGCTGTTTGAGTTGGAACAGATTGCGCTTATATTTTGAAGAGAATTCCAGCATTAGAAAAGGAGAAAAAAGGGGATGGTGGAACTTTCAAAGCTATTTATTTTTTTTTAAAAGACAATAGTCACTTGTAGCAATTTAGAAACTATTTAATAGGTCAGTGCCAGAGTATGTATGGGTGTTTGTGTGTGTGCACACTGAAAATCAACGTTGTGACTCTCATTCCCATTGCTTGAACAAATTTATTGATCTTTGAATCTTTCGCTCAATGCAAAAACTAGTCAATTAATTGAATGCCTGAATTTGTAAATGCTGCTTGTGGAAAAGGCTTATAAGTAATACCAGCATAATACTTATGAAAAACATGCTAAACACTAATTTTAACCAAAAACAAGAATATTGGCACTAAATGGAAGATAGGGGTGGAATTTACTATCTCCATTGTTCATAGAAGAATTGTATGACTGCAAAATTACCTGGCTATTTCTAAGAGGGCCACTAGTGGTGGTGCGTGGAGGCTGTGCATGAATCCTCTATAGGATTTTTAAAAATCAAATGCACTTTCCCTCCTCCCAGTGAAAATAATTCCAAGTGAAATTTGACAAATGTGAGTGTGGTTTTCAAAGAAGGGAATAAAAAAGGCATCCTCAGCTTTAGGTCCAAAAATCATGGGTGATTCCTGGTTTCTAGGTAGCAGAATTACTTGCTAGTTCCCTAAATTCTGCTCTGTGGCTATCTGGACCTACCTGTAGCAATTTGTAGCCACCTAAATTAAGTCTAGCACATTTATCATGGTGCTGTGTCCTATAAATCTGCACGCTCACTATTCCACCTTTGTTGTAATTGTATGGAAAATGCTAAATGGTCAGGGAAGGAGGAAGTGGAGGGTAGAGATGTTCTAATCTAGAACAAGGTTTTAAATGAGGGAAGGCACAGAGCAGTGGAAACTGATAAGCTTTTCTGCTTAAGTATAGTGTCACTGAAGGGGTAAATCTGGATACACGTTCATTTCTTTTCAAAGGTCTTAACTGTCTTAATCCACTCATCTCAACTCGTCTAGTTCAGTCCAATCCCAAAGAATGTAATTTTCTCCTGACATCTCGATCAAGGAGTTATATACCACCGGCTTATTTCTATGTGCAAATGGGAAATGAGAATCTATCATAGAAACACCTAGAAGTATAAAGCATACCGTGAAGACAGAAGATGGGATAAAAGTAGAACAGAGAGGCAAAATCATTACCAGAATAGATGAGAAGGTTTGGAGCATCAAAAAGAGGAAACCCAACACCCAAAGAGAAAACCAAGCAAAGGACTTGAAAAGAAAAGAAATAAAGAAAAATACTAATGGTTAGAAAGTTGGTGACTGGATACTTTAACCTCATTATATTAAAAAAACAAGTAACAATGATTTATTATATCAACTCTTACTTGGCAAACTTAAATATATTATATTGATGGTACCCAGTATTAGGGTATAAAAAGTAGACACTGATACACAGTACATAAGGGGTGGGGGGGGGATGGTAGCATGTATTTGGAGGGCAGGGTGGCAATGTTGAACAAAAATTTTAATGTTTAATCCTTATGGTCAAATCCACTTCCAGGAAGATGTCTTATAGAAGCACTTATACGATAAATAAATAAATATAAAATGGTGTTCATTGCTGCATTGTTTAAAGTTGTAATATAGTACATAGCTCAAAACTCTCTCAATAGGAATCAAATAAATTATGAAGAATGTATACAATTCTATTCCACTAAATTATTGAAAATAAATCAGGCTCTAAGTAACTTAGTAGGTAAATATCCTTACTATATCATTGAGTGAAAAATAAAAACATATTCCAGAACATAGTATGATCTCTTTTGTTCACACTCTCTATATATTTATACGCATATATATGTATAAATATACACAAAATATGTTTATATTTGAAAACACAAAATATTAATTAAGCCTCAAATACAGAGGCAATAAAAATTGAAAGTAAAGTGCTATTAATATGCTAGTTTGAGGTTTTATTGAACATGAAAATCTACCTTTAACATTCATTACCCCTAAGAATTATGACATTAAACTTTAGTTATTGCTATAAAACAGTTTTGGTTATAAACCTATTAGATTCACAAAATTGGAATAGGTTGTCACTCTAAGTATAGTATAAGGAAATTTCACTTCAGATAAATTAAAAATCTGAATTTTAATTTAAAATGTTTTTTATTTTATTTTTAGCACTTTGATATCTATACCTTTAGGAATAGAAGCATATCTTATATTTATTTAACTGATTTTGGTGAGGGGCTCAGGGTATAAAAATTCAGCAATTCAGTGAAAAAAGGAAATATTTCACAACAAAAGAATTACCATTTTAAAACTGTTTTCTAATTTACATATTCTTATTCCATAAAACTCCTGTAAGGCATGTTTTTTAAAAACCTGAATTTCCGAGACCTCTTGAACTTACTAATAACAAATGTAACAAAAGTTGTGGGTACTCACTTATGTTTTACAGGAAATCAGTAAATTAGAGGAGCGTGTGTACAATGCATCAGCAGAAATTATGTCTATGAAAGAAGAACAAGTGCATTTGGAACAGGAAATAAAAGGAGAAGTGAAAGTATTGAATAACATCACTAATGATCTCAGGCTGAAAGATTGGGAACATTCTCAGACATTAAGAAATATCAGTTTACTTCAAGGTAAAATGTCTTGTAATTCCTCCAGAAAATGATATATATTAAAAAGTACTGATAGAAGCAGAGATTTGGTATTTAAATTCTATGGTTTAAAATAAGGAGTTTTTAAGCATACACTTACTACAGATACCCAGAGGAAGGAATATTAAAATTAGATCAAGACAGGAGGCTGGTATCATTTCAATAGAAAGAGATAGACAAATAATATCTCTTAAGGTCTAATGAGTTTCTCATTGTTAAAAATATTTCATAAGTACTGAAGACGAATATAAGTTTTCTGTAAGTACAAAGTTCTCTACTTGTCCATAAGTCAAGCTTGTTAGTACTGTTTTTCAAAGCTTCCAGAGTCTTTCTTACTTCTTACTTGACTATATTATTAATTTAAAAGGCCTTTTGAAGTCTCTGAAATAATGATAGATTTGTCAATTTTTTCTTCAGCAAAACAAGGTGAATTGAATCTTATTTTTTAATTAATATATAAAACATACATATTTTTAGACTAGCTTTTAGTTATTTTTACATTGTAGATATTTTTCTGTATTTTGCTTTCAACCATTTGCCTTTTGATATCCATTGTTTTAGGTTTGTCTCTTGTAATGAACACTTACCTGTTTTTCTAATATGATCTGACAATCTCTTTTCACTGTATTTATTTTCACCATATTATTATGTGCTCTGTTTGCCTTCAGCTTGTTTGTTTCTTTTGCTTTCCTTTCTTGACATTTTTGGATTGATTGAGATTTTTCTCTTGTTGAATTCTCTCCACCAAATTCTCTCTCCAAAAAGATTTTGGAAAATTTATAGTATATTTCTATTTTATTGATTGTTGCTCTTAAAATTTATCTTTAAGTCTAAAGTTGATCAGTATCTTAACCTTCATCCTGAAATAAACAAGGAACCTCAGTTGCTCTGACTGATCACCCTCTCCCCTAGCTGCCTGCTGTATTTTAGTATAGTCCATTTCTATTTTATACATTTTGCCGAGAATTTAGTCAATATTATTTTTATTATTTTATACAGACATTTACTTTGATTTGTCCATTATTTTACCAATTATTCTTCCTTCTAAATGCATCTCAGTCATTTCTTCTGGGATTATTGTCCTTATGACTGAAGTATATCTTTTGGAAGTTCATTCCATGAAAGTCCATTGGTGGTGAGACATTTTGATTTCATTTTCTCTGTTTTGATCTTTAAAAATGTTTTACTACATACACATTCCTTAGATTGATAGTTATTTTGAATATTTCTATCAGTGTTTTGAAGAAATTATTTCCTGGCTTCAGGCTTTTCTTTTTGCTTTTAAAATGACTGCTACCAATCTGCTAGTCAATCTGCTAGTCTCTTTGTCTTTAATATCTGCAGTTTTACTAATAATCTATGTTTGTGTACTGAGAATTTGTTCATTTGACATTGACAACTGGAAAAAAAAAGAGGAAGAAGCAGGTTTAAGCAGCAGTAGCCTAGAAGATTTGGCAGATTTTTATGATGATCTGAATATGAGGCAAGATTGAAAACAAAGTATAAAATTAATGACCATAATGAATAGGAAATTGAGAAGCAAGAAGCATAGCTTTGGAAATTTAGGCAGATATTATTACTGCTGTTATTATCTGAGGAATTTAAATGATATGATATCCTTGGATTTGCTTTTCCAGTTACTAAGTAATTTTGATCTATAATAATATCATTACTAAGTATTATAAGTGAGTACATTTCTTGTGGCTATGTAGAAATTTTAGGGTTTTTTTTTAAATAATCATGAAGAGAAGCTAAATAGCAGATTTTGTTCATGTGTTTTACAGAGGTAATTGTTCATGGCAGATTAGTACTATAGCATTTATAAATTATTCCTGTAACTTTGTAATTAGGAAATATTAAAGATGAAGAAAAATACTGTGAATGCTTATGGCTTCTTGAACTATGGCAAATCATACACTTTGGCCAATATTAATCTGGTTTCCCTTGACATAAGTCAGCAAAGAATCTGACAGGTAGCATTTTGTCCATTTATTGATATACAGAGGCAGTTATTAATGTGATTATGAAACAGAATTTTGAAGAGACTAAATAGTAACTAAGGACATGGAAAGTGATTACAATAGACTCTAACTACTGAATCTCATTTCTTCATTCTTTTTTCCATAACATGGCAGAATAGATTACTACATTTTTTTATAGTTGATGGAGACTTTATAAAACAGATTCTTATTTTTAAAATGCCAATATTGAATGAAAAGGAGGGTGAAATAGACAAAATACATTCAGACTGATTAAAAAAAAAAAAACAAACTCGAGCAGTAGTCTAGCTGTAGGATGATTAAGATGTGAACTACAATAGGAATGGAGAGAAGGCCAGTTCGGGAAGATAGCAGGATAGCACAATGTTGCTAATGTTCTCAAAACTTCTGCACCAGAAGCTAAGATTAAAGTGGTATGTAATTTATTTAATTCCATTTCCCAAAAGTATCTAAAAGACACTTAAATCATTTATTGAGATCCTTTGCACACATCGTTGGAGACAGTGAAAGAGATAGAACAATATATAAAAAATGAAACACAGTAGGTAAGATTAATATTACATGCAGAAAAGAATAACAGTAAAAATGTGAAGTTCAACACACCTAGTTAGAACTATTCAAGAAAAGCCTTTGCCTGGTTTTTGTACTCCGGGATTCTGATACCAGGTATCAGAAAAATGCAGAGAGGTATCTTTAGCTCCACATTTTATAAAATAACGGATATATTTGTTATGACTGAACTAAAACTCCAAAATGAGAGTTGTATACAGTTCCCATAGTTATATGCAAAATAATTGAAGGCATAGTTAGTAATTAGGAAAGAGTTCTATTTCTTACCAAAGTAATGGTGAAAATTCTACCTTAGTAGCTAAGAGCCTAGATCTAATCTGTGTGTTCCTTGTTTCTGTCTCACACATTCTAGTTTTTCCTGGAATGTCTGTGCCTTGCTTTAGAACTCTGATTACTAAAAAAGTCTTTGCTTGCACACTTTTTTTCAAAACACCATCCTTGAGTACTGTGGGTTTGCTTGTCTTCAGTTGTCTCAACAAAAATTCAGGCTGTAAATTGAGTCTGTCTGTCCTGCTTGTTTCCTGATTTCTCACTGGGTAGTGATGAGTGGTTGCAGCTGTGTTCGTGGTTATGGAAGTTAAATTCCCTTTCTCGAGAAGAACTACATTCTTCTGCATAGAACAGATGATGTTTATAGATTTCCACTGATGTAGAATGATGACATTTCTTGGCAACACCTAAATATATGTCTCCCATATTCTATGCCACAATTAATCTATGGCTTAGAATTCTCTAATTAATTATTTAAAGCCCAGTAGTATGTGATTTGCATGATGATTATGCAAAAAAAAAAAAATGCAGCCAAAAAAAGACATAGAGACACACACACTTAGAAAAGAAATGCTAATGATATTAACTTAAAACAATACAATTATGAATTATATTTTTCCTTATACTTTGCCTAGGTTTTATATTTCTTATAATCAGATTTGCTTTTATAAGAACAATACAATGAAATATTAGTGCCCAATGTTACATATGAAGAGAAAGGAACAGTGAGAGCCATTGAGAAGAGCAATGACATCTTGAGCTTCTTAAACTCAAGTTAGACCTTGAAAAATGGGACAGATCAGAGAAATAAAAAGAAGTAGGAACAAGGACATCAACAGAAGCAAAGAAAATGGACAGAATATGCTTAGTCATGAGATAATCTTTATGTGGCTCCCTCCTAGATTTCTTCAGGTATCATGTCTCCCACTTGATTAAAATTTGGAAACAAGCATTCTAACCAGGGATACTGAATATAGTTGTGTGTTTTCCTTGGGCTGTGTGTGTGACCAAATCATAGCAATTGAAAATGGCGCCTTTGAAACTCCACTATTTCATTATTCTATGGTACATCCATAGAATAGTGTTTTTCCTTCCTGTTTCTTTCTTTTGGTACTAAAAAGAAAATCAAGCATTTTGCTTTAAAGGAAGGGAAGAAAACTTGCCCTGTGCCCTCCACCTGGAGGAGAGAATGCTGGTAGGATTGTCTTTAAGTTCTAAAGACATAGTACAATCATTCTAAAGAGGTGATCGCCAGATATCTCTTTTTTGCTGGACACAGAAAATTTAAATGACTGAATTAATGTTCGAACTCAGCACTCAGGAGTTGCCTGGGAAATTGTGGAGCCAAGCAGTCAGTTTCCCTGCAACTTCTCCATCTTGATGATATCTATATCAAGAGAACATCTATATCTAATTCTATCTAATATTTTACTTGAAAAAGAACTCTTCTACTCATTTTCACCTTTCTTTCTTTCCTCACATCTCTCCCATTTTCTCAGAATTCTCTTCCCTCTCATTCTACCCATTCTTCCAAGTACTCCTCAAAGCCTGCTCCCTTAATAAAGAATTCTTCAATCATTACCACTTACATTGATCTCCATCTCTCTGACAAATATCTGAGTTTATGGTCATTTCCCACAGTATGCTTTTTGGTTGACTACTGTGTATGAATTTTTGTTTCCCTTGAGGGTATCCCGAATGTCTTATAAGTCCTTATTTATACAATTCCACAGAGTATCTAACTCAATATCTAACTGCCTAGTATGTGCACAACACCCATGTGGCTTTGTGCCGTCATGGTGTTTTTTCTCTGCCCCCAGGGTCTTAGAACCGAGAAAAGTGTTAGGCATACATAAATATTTAACATGTAATTAGATTGTTTAATTTGGGGTTATCATTGGGAATTATCATTATAGGGTATCACATTACTCAATAGTAGAGTAGTCCTCCATTCAGGAAGGTCATTCTTATTCATTCTATGTTATTGCACAACACATAAAAGACTGTGGATCTCCTTATATAATTGTCTTGACAGATGACAAATCCGTTTAACCTGTGCTTAACAACCATGGTCAGTAATTGTAATTTTTTTTAAGGTCCTCCTGGACCCCCAGGTGAAAAAGGAGATAGAGGTGCCCCTGGAGAAAGTGGTCCACAAGGCATTCCAGGTCCAATAGGTATGGTAATTATAACTAATTAATAACATGCTATGACACTAATGTACATCCATGTATGTGTATAGGAAAGAATAGCTATTTTATTTGCCTTCTGTGTGTGTGTGTATGTGTGTGTGTTAGAGGGATATTAAGTGTTCTAGTAGCCTAATCATATAATATACTGAATGCAAAGCATTGATGTGATTTTTGAAGAAAAGTAAATGCTTTAACCAGAATCACCACATAAAGTTGTTCATAAGTCTAGGGAGTGCCATCTATATCATAGACTGCAAACAGTAAATGGCAGGCCCAACTTTAGATCACATGTGAAGGAGAACAGGAAAATCATCTTTGCATTGAAAAAGTGCAAGTTATCTGGTCTTTAAGACATAAAAAACTCATATTAGTGACTTATGAGTCCAAGGAAAATTAGATTATATTTGCTATATAGTCTTTGACTGGAATATATCTGCTTAAACTCATGAAATCTGAATGTAAATATTGGCTAAATTATAGATGACTTTTACCTTTGCTGTCAGCTGCTCTCTGTATTTTACTGAGAGCAAAATTATTTCAAATTATTTTCCTCTGTCTATATTTAATCTTGAAAGCAATATTTTGAAAGAAGAAAAGAAGAGAGAGCAGGAACTTTTTTTGTTCTTAAAAATTTTTTTAAAGACAATAACAATAACATGATTGTCATGTTACTCTTGGCTGGAAATCAAATATTCTGCATGCTGTTTGAAAGTAGAAAGTATATTGCATGGTCTAATTATAACTAGAATGGTTTGTGCTGCCAAAAGGTGTCTAAATAGCATGTTGTTAATCTTATTTTTCTGTCTTTGATTATGTAAAACGTTCTTCTTTCTGATCGATGTATTGATTAGCCCAAGTTACATCAGAAAAGTAATTTTTAAAATGAAAAGCATAAATCTGATGCCTGTCTGTCCTCTATCTACCTCCTTATGCTTAAAAAGCAATATATAAAGTTTACATTAAAAATTTTTGTAAAATATTTTTAAAATACATATATGTGTGTTGGATGGGTTGGTGTTGGTGTGCCTTTGAAAGTACTATCAGGTAAGAATTTTTATTCAGAAAAGTCTTTCTACTTGACTAGCCCTCAGTAGATATTAACAATGGTGTATTAATGTCATAAGCATGGTAAATAACCAGTATTAAATCAGCTGCCAGAACTGCTATTGTCAAGGGTCTGTCATCTCTTGCATTACAAACTGCAGTTGTCAAAGCTTTATAACTCAGCCATAAAAGTTCAGTCTGGGCCACCACTTGCCATACAAAAGCTTCATCTTGGGAGCATCTTTTGCAGCAGTTTCTGAATTATGAATATAAGAAATAAAAAGGATTTAAAAGTTTCAGCCTTTGCTAATGCCATAAATAGATTCTATTGCAAAGATTATTTTTCCTTTTTTTTAAGCTTTTAAGGTTTTGATTATAAATTGATAATGTATAATTGTTTACATTTATAGGACACAAAGTGATGTCATAATGTGTTGTTCTTAGTACTTTTCATTTACACAAATAGGCATTATCTAGTCCTTCATAAAAGAGAGTTATATAATATATGGTTGTTGAAGTGATACATTGACTCTTTTAGTTTTTCAGGTTACCATTTTGTTTGGTTCATTGCAACAAAAGCTAACACAAAAATGTTCATTACAGGTCGGGCGCAGTGGCTCACACCTGTAATCCTAGCACTCTGGGAGGCCGAGGCGGGTGGATTGCTCAAGGTCAGGAGTTCGAGACCAGCCTGAGCAAGAGCGAGACCCCGTCTCTACTATAAATAGAAAGAAATTAATTGGCTAACTAAAAATATACATATAAAAAAATTAGCCGGGCATGGTGGCACATGCCTGTAGTCCCAGCTACTTGGGAGGCTGAGGCAGGAGGATTGCTTGAGCCCAGGAGTTTGAGGTTGCTGTGAGCTAAGCTGACACCATGGCACTCTAGCCCAGGCAACAGAAGTGAGATTCTGTCTCAAAAAAAAAATGTTCATTACATGCCAGGTGCTTTTCTAAGTGTTTTACATTTATTAGATCTTTCAATCCTCACATCAAACTGATGATGTAGGAATAAATAATATACCCATTTTATAGATGCACAGGGAGGTTAAATGGCTTGCTCAAGATCAATCAGCAGCTGATGAGTGGCAGGGCTGGTATTTAAACCCAGACAGGCAAGATTGCAGAGTCCATGCTCTTAACCAGTCTGCTAGACCATAGAAAGAAGACTGAAGAAAGAGCTACGGACCTAGGATATGTGAATCAGACCAGACTTAATACAAGTGATTTGATCTCTCTAGTCTTATGCTCCTGCCTCTATAAAATGATGGATTTGGACTGGATAATGTAAGGTTCCTTGGAACTCTAACATTCCATGATTGGGATTCTGTGTCATTGTACCTAAATTGCCTATGAGTTAGAAGCAGGTATCAGACCCTTTCCACTTGTCAACATATTATTGTAGAAAACTAGCTAATTGCCACCTGAAAGGCTCAGAAAGCCTGGTCTCCTGGAATAAAATTCAATAACAATGCTTATATTTAGAGGCCACATTTTCAAACATCATTGAACAAACAAGTTACACAATTTTATAGGCCATATAAAGTCTACTTAAACATCTCCCATAATAGGGGACTAATGATGGACTGATTTCTATGAAAGTGTCCCATGTGCTTCATTTATGGATTTATTTGCTCACCTATTGAAAATGTACATATTATAATTCATAGTAGAACAACTATGTTCTGAGTGTCACTGTAACGTACCCAACAAGTCATCATCAGAGAGGCCCTTTCTGTCACCACTGTTGGAAGCAGATCCTAAGACATTCTCTATTATATTTTCCAGTTTTTTCTAAAGTTATAACCTCTAAAATTATCTTCTTAATTTATTTGTTACCTTTCTCAACATGTCTCTTACCTACTTCCCCACACTGGAATATCTGTTTGCATAAGGACATTTTTAAATTCCAGGAATGTATAGAGACTGGCACAATGTATGTGCTCAATATATATTTGTTGAATTAATGGAGAAAATTGTAAAAAAAAAAAAATGGGAGTTATTTATGAGTAGCATTTTATAAAAAGTGGGGGAATGTTTTAAAATTTTTTTTAAATGAGAGAATTTAGTATCAGTGTTTTTATTTGTAAATTTGAGTGACAGATCTCAACTACAAGAACAGAGGTCTGACTACCTTGCTTAAATAATGAAGGAGGGTATAAATAAATAGTAATTGATCAGCTTGTCCTGAAAACAGATGTTAGGTTTTTTTTAAGCTATGAAATCCAGCCAATATATACTACAAAGTATAATTGAGTTGAAATATCTTGCCTTTACTAATATTTCTAAACATAATTTATCATTTTTTCTTTAGATATCTGCTTAATTTCTGTTGGAATCAAAGTTTTACACTGGGTTGAACAATATTTCTTAACTATTTAGAATAATATACTTTTTAAACTGAGCACTTCTTAGGGATAATTAGCCCAGTTTTAGGTATCTATATGAATGAACCTCAAAAAGTGATTTCTTAATGAATTAAGTATGCATAAGCATTGCCTCCTGGAACTTACAAACTAAAGGCAACATTCTAAAAGATTTATGTCAAAAAAAGATATATAATCAATTTCTCATAATGTGCCTCCCAAGGAGTCAAGCAAAGATTGGATTAATGGGATCTCTGTGAATTGGTAATGACACTTCAAATAACATACAAACTATTTTATAGTAGTTTATCTCAAACCACTAAACTCTAGGATAAAATGTTTTATTCATAGTAATATAACATTTGCTTTTATGTGTGGTTTTTATGGTCACTATACAAATATAGAGTTAAAAAATGGCCATTTTCAGTATTAATTTAAGCATACAAAACCTTAGATTTGTATAAGTATATAATGTATACACATAAGTAAATCGGTGTTTTGTGTGTGTGTGTGTATTTACATTGTTTGGGATTACAATGGAATTTGTAAAAACAGATCCATGAAAGATAAAGTAATATATTCCAGGACTAGAACCTCAATTTTTTTATAAATACTCTTTGATACTTTTCATTGAGTTATGTTTTTCTAAGGTAAATCTTGAGAATTCGATTTTCAGCTATGCACTTTAAAGTTACCATTTCAGCTGCAGCAAAATCCTGCCATTTGACAATTCGTGGTTGACTACATAAGCCCTCTGGTTAAAACTCTGAGGTTTATTTTTTATTGTATACTTTAAGTTCTACTAACAATGTTATTTATTGAATATTTACAATGTACTAAATGCACAAATGTTTATACTTATTGCTTATATGACCTTCCAGTGTCACACATGAAATTTTAGAAAAGATACTATTCCTCTGTCTGGAGATTCACCTATTTCATATTAATTTATAAAACTAGATGGTTTCATTAAACTCTCAAATCTGTATAAGAAATTAATTATTACCCACTTTTTTTTCTTTATTAACCACGTAGGTCCTCCAGGTCTTAAAGGTGATCGGGGAGCAATTGGCTTTCCTGGAAGTCGAGGATTCCCGGGATCAACAGGCAGGCCAGGTATTATGATAATGAGTATTTCCTTTATAGAATATGTAAAAGTGACACTAGTTCGTGTGTGTATATATACATATATATTTTTTTTTCTTGGATAACAAAAAATAGTTATCATTGTGTGAATAGTAGCATTCACATGCAGTTTATTTTATGGTCTAAAACATTTTGAAACTGATTTCTGCTCACCCAAGGAACATTTCCATGTCCCCAAGGAACATGGTTTTTTAAGAAACAAAAACCACAGGAACTATAAATTCTATATGATCATAAATTATCCTGAAGAATGCTGTCTATCTTAGAAAAAATAGAGTGGAAAGACTGGCAAAGAAAAACAAACAAGCAAAGTATAAATACGCTTTAACCACCACTGGCCAAACCCTGCAAAGTTACAGTTAGCAAAATACAGAGAAGTCTGAAATCTTAGCCTATGCAAAATAAACTGCCTGCTATTATCTATTAGTGCTTAATAATCAACATTGTTGTAGCACTTTAAAATGTACACACATGATGATATAATTTCTACTAGCTGTGCAAGTAGCCTAAGCTTGAATTGAGAGCTTTGCGCAGTAATTCAAGAAGGGGTTAGGCTGGTTGTTTCCTAATTTCAAAGAAAATTATCATTAAGAGAACAGCGGTGATGCTGGCCTGTCATTCCAGCTACTTAGGAGGCTGAGGTGGGAAGATTACTTGAACTCAGTCAGGAGTTGAAGAGGCGACCGTGAATTTTCTCCCTATAGCCCAGTGAGAAAATAGCCTCTCTTCAAAAGTTTAATCAAAAGGATGATTTTGTAAAGTTTATGTCAAGTATGTAATCTTAGGTTGCTCACTTTGGGCAATTAATTAAACATTTGTCAAGGTGGTTTGAACTTGAAATTCATGGTAACATGTACTTATTCTATTTATATTATTTTGTTTTCCCTCTTAGGGAATAGAGTGAGTATAGTACATATTGAATCCTAGATTTGAGTCTCTCTCTGCCTCAGTTTGCTAATCTACAAAACAAGGCTAATAATAGAACCCACGATTTAGATTTTCTGTAAAAAGTAAAGATTCATAAATGCCTTAAATTGCTTCCAGAAGTTCCTGTCCCATAGCATGCTATCTATATATGTTAGTTATTAGCTACAGCCTGCACAAGCTCAAGGATTCTTTCTATTCTCAATCTCCCAGAGTTCAACAAACACTCAATTAGTCAAATTGCTTGGGAGAGCGTTCTTTGATTCATTCTCCCAGTCAACACAATTTGATCCAGGTTCATTGCGTGTTGGAGATAGACACAGCACAGCTGCTGCGCTCAAGGAGCAGGGGCAGAAATATGTGTAAGCAATTAGCTATAATGTGATGTGGCGAATAATCAACATTTGTGAAGTTGTACAAAATGCCATGGGAGAGTTTGTAGTGATTAATCTATATCGCAAGAACATGTAGTACAGAGGAAATAATGTTAGTGCTGGCCTAAAAGATGCTTAGAATTTCTTTGGGTTTGTATTTCTCAGACTTTAGCAGACATCAGAATCACCTGGAGGGCCTGATAAAGCAGCTTACTGAACTCTGCCCCCAGAGTTTCTGATGCAATAGGTCTGGGATTACGCTTGCTTCTTGGCTGATTGAGGGTGATTCTGCAGATCCAGAGACCTCACTTTGAGAACCACATCTTTAGGTGAAGCAAAGGGGTGGAGAAAGAGAAACTTTGCAAAAAAGAAAAGCAAGAAAAAAAGGTAATAAATCCAAAAGATATCCTTAGGATATTACTTCCTTATTAAAATAGTCAAACTTGGTAAAAATGTGAGCAGCAGTGCCTGGTGCTGCTTTAGTTATATTTCATATTAAAAGAAGGGATGATACAAAGTCCCTCCTCTACAAGAATCTAAAGAAAGTGGTAAAGTTAGAAGTAAATTCAATAATTGACATAGTATTACTGATGACAGTCTAGACTATAATCAAAACATTATCAGATTTTGAAGAACTTCAAGAAAGAGCACCTCCTATTTATTTTCTCCTATTTTCTCTCCTCTCCTTTTCTTCCCCATCCTGCTCCCTTCCTTCTACATGTATTGAGTGCGCACGATCTATACGGGATACAATGCTAGATACTGGGAAATGAAAGATGAATAAGACAGTCTATGATAAGATACACAAACATGAGAAAAAGAGACTTTACAATTTCTCCATGCACAGCAGATCTATAGAGCATTTATAAGATCTGGCATATTTACTTCAGAAAGTTTGGAGGGTTTAATTGAAGTGTAACCTTCCATGTCTTCAAAATCCCTAGAGGACTTTGTTTAAACTTGTTAAACCTTGTTAAACAAAGTGGAACTTCCAACATGCATATATTGTACTCTGTACAGTAAGCCTTTAGAAGTGCATCCAAAGTGTGATGATTCCCTTAACAGGGAGCTGTGGTCATTTTTAAGATTATCTAAAACTATAGACCATACATAATTTATTTATTTGTTCAAAATACATTTACTGAACATTTTCTTTGTGGAGATATCCATAGATTGTTGAGTATATGAGTCTGGAATTCAGAGGAGAGGCCAGAGGTTTAAAAGACAAAGTTGTAGCTATGATTATATAAATGTTATATATGAATCATGTTAAGATGATACAAAACATTTATGTTTATTTATTTATAAGAAAAGATATTTTATTTACCATTTTAAAAGAAAAAGTCAGAGTGGTGTATGAAAAAAGAAAAATAAAAAACAAAACTAATTTTTTATTTGTCATAGAATCCTAGAACTATGAAGATATTAAGTTGGTCAGTGCTCTGGCTTGAGCAATTCTGTTCTCAAATATCCAAGACAAATAGCTATATAAAAAGGCTTCTAAGAATAATGCATGGTCTTGTTCTCTTCATTAATTTTGAAATGATAAAATTAAGCTTGTTTATTATATTATCTTCTCAGAGGTGAATTAGAACTAATCGGTTACACCTTTTTTAACTCCCCCTTCCTGATTTTTTTTTAACTTTTTAAAACTTTTCCTCTTGAACAATCTGAAATTTTATACTATATTTCATAAAAGGAAACCATAAAGAAATAGGAAAGCTTTTGGGTACTTTGTGCTAACAATGATTTTTGCTAGTTTAATATTATCCAAAATGACTCAATTGTAATGAAGAAGTGAATTTAGTGATATAAAGTATAATCACATTATGCAAAACAATCAGAGAATTAAAAATTCTCTTTATCATAGTACTGTTCTAGAATGGTTGGCATTTCATTAAATCTTGAAAATAAAATTTCAATTGAGAATAATTTACAGTTTATAAGTACCTCAAGTCTCATGCTACTCATCACACATTGCATTTTTTAATTTCCTAAATTAGAGTCCAAAATCTTCTCTAAAAGTTGCATAAAGATAAATATTCAAAATGAAGCACAGATAAAAACAAAATAAACTAGAGAAAGAAACCAAAAAATAAATAAATATTAACACTAAAATTAAATATAATCATACCATAAAAATGAACTGAGATGAAAAAGCCCTTCTCTCTCATAAACTGAAAATAAAATCACAGAGAGAAGATTCTAGCTAAGCTTTGGGAGATGCAAAGCAGAAATAATAAGAGCTACCATCTCAAACATGCATCTCAAATGGACAAGGTGCTTTATGACATTGTTGCTAATTTTCAATGTGGCTCTGCAATGGAAGGCATCATTTTTTCATTTTATATAGAAGAATAAACTTTAGCTCAAAAAGATTTAAAGACTTGTCCTGAGCCACATCCCTAGCAAGTGGCTGAGCAAAATAATTCAAGACGAGGGTTTTTAAATTATTGTTATTATTTCAAAGTTGATGATTTTTAAACTACATCCTCTGAGCTCTTGGATAGAAAGATAGGGGTCCTTGATTTTGTTGGAGGGTGTCAAAAACAAAGATTTTGATTTAGAGGCTGACAACACTAGGATCAGCTCTACATTTATGCCTAGATGATAATTACTTGCAAAGTAGATATCTGATGGCTGTTGGGGGAAAAAAAAATCAATAAACAAGAACAGCACCACTTTCATGAAATGAAATTGTCACGATTAAAATCTCTTGTTGGCACTAAAGAAAAATCTCCTGCAGAACCCTTTAAAAATGGAGCTATGGGTGAAGTGGCAATTCATTAGCAAAATGTCTAGTAATGTCTCCACATGCATTTGAAGTCTGACCTTCGTACAAAATGATGATATTTGTCCCATACCCCTGTGAAAATGGATGAGGTTTCTCAAAACCAAATGCCCAGCCTACAGGTTTGGATGGCCCAAGGCTCTTCCTACCTTCCCCATGATTGAGATCATCAGAATCTCAGCACTCCCAGAAATTCATTGACAGTCTAGTCTCTGGGATGTTCCACTCTCAAGAAATGGAAAATAAGATAAACAAATTGCAATAATGGGAAAAGAGAACTAGGTGTGGAATGTGTTGGAAGGCTCTGGGCTTCCTGGGGGTGGGAGGAAGACATAGTCAAAGAAAGAGAACAAAAGGAGAATGCGTAAGTACAAAACAGACTTCTTACATTTCAGCTTTGCCTCTTTGGAGAAAATTGGACATTTAGTGCCTTTGCAAATAACTTGAGATAGCACATATTGGGTTCATGACAGGCCTTCAAAAGTAATATCTATTATTATTATTAACATCAACATTATTATTACATTTCAAAATGTGTAGCTCTTGTACATCAATATTTTAGATTACCTTGTCATGCTCTATCCATCTAAACCAAGCATTGTGGATTGCCTTGATTAAAAACAATTTTTTTTTTTTTTGCTGTTTTCTTCAAGGACAAAAAGGCCAGAAAGGGGAAAAGGGGAGTGGAAGCACATCAAGTAAGTTTATAGTTTTTTTATTTTCTGTGTGCATTTCTGTAATAAATATGCTTGGGATTAGTGATCTAGGCTTGAGACAAATGTTGAGAACTTTGGTATTGATCCATAGGGAGTCTCTGGAAGCCAACTACTGTTTTCTACAAATAAAGCATGCTCAACTGGAGTAAAACAAATAGATTACATTATGCAACTCTTTCAATCTCATTATCCATTTGTGTTTTGTTTTTGTGATGAACACTATTTTCTAAAAAATTCCACGTAGAAAATTGTTCAGTTTTCAAGTCGATTTCCATCCACAGAGGGGAAAATCAAGCTTATGAAAAGAAACAATGACAGCCTCCTTACTTACTAACTGAGCTAACTGAAACCTCCTATGTAAGAATTTGATCAACTTAAGAACCTCGAAAGATTAACTCTGTAATGGCTGGGATTTTTTTGTTTTATTTTATTAAAAACTTTAAAAAGTGTTGTTCCATGCCCTAGACCTTTAAACCTGCAACTGAATAGATTTTACAGCAGGAATCATGATCGGTGGAATGTTGACCTCATATTGCAATGTAGAGAATCTTCAAATTGGACAGTAACAGCTAAATATTAGATGAGATGTCTTCAATTTGCCATGCCATGAGTCAATTGGCGTGTCTAGGCTGAATGTACAATGATATAATGAAATAGTTATGAAATGGTTATGAAGAGGAAGGAAGAATGCCCAATGATTGGGCATGGTTATGAAGAGGAATGAATAATGCCCAATTGATTTCTCAGAATCAAACACAGCCTCCTCCTCCTTCTGTATTCCTAATAGGAGCTACATGTGATATGTGTTTCTATGGGAATAACTGATACAAACACAGTGACGATAATCTTTACTCAGTGGGGGTCCCTTTTAGAGAGATTATGGCAAATCCTTTCATGTACCAAAATCTAGGAGTTTTTAGTTATAATCCTTGAGTAAAAATGTACAGTACCAATTTCTCTGCCTTAGCAAAAATAGTGTTAACCTAATATTGTGTATGGATGTCACATTTAGACAATTTAGGGTGTGGTTGTGAATACCAGCCATTAAAGTCAGTATTAGACTAACCATGACACTTTCAAAATTGAACACAGGATATTGTGTGTCTTTTGAGTGCTTTAGTGTTAATGACTATTATTGTTCTCATTAAATAGAGATAATAGAAACATTAGCATATCTTTTCTCATTTATGTCCATTTATTCTTTAATTTAATTTATTCTTTAATGTATTCTTTTGTATACTTTTTCCTCCATTTATGTCCCTTTCTTTCTCTTTTTCACACCATTTATTTTTGGTTAAGATCCTCTGATAACTTTCTCTTCCCTGTCTTTATCTCTACCCTTATTTTATCTTTTGTTTTCATTATCTCTTTTAATGAAAGAGGCTTCCTCTGAGCTTCTAAACCTTGACTACAGTCAAATAAAACACTTTTCTATTTTTAGTTTGTAAACCTAGCATCCACACTGTCTTTTGTTACCTAAGGTTATCACATGCTTTGAACATTTTTTTCAGATATGTTCAAAAGTGTTTGGGGTTAGATATTTTCAAGGCTATTTTGGCATTTAAGAGCCCACTTTCTTTGAGAAAGCAATGAGAGAGATGTTTCTGTGTATAAGTGTATTTAGCCTCTGAATTCCTCTTCATGCCCTCTCCATGTACAGTGTAAAACAACTCCATAATGTTTCAAAAAGAGAGAAAGAATCATATACGTAAACATCGAATATAGTGTGTTCTGCTTCTCACTTACGTTAATATGCCAGTCATCTGTCCACATCATTGCTTATGCCTCTACCTCTTTTCTCTCAATGGCTACACATTATTCCATGATACAGCTTTACCATAATTACCCTAATATTCAATCCCCTAGTCCTGAACCCTTAATGATTTTTGTTTGCTTTGGTTTGGCTTTAATAAACAGTGCTACATTCAGCATTGTCATATGTGATCTTGTGGGAATACTTCTTAATAGAGAATCTGCTAGAAGTAGAATCAATGGTTCAAAGGTTATATACATTTGACAATTTGATGAATTCTTGTAAATGGCTCCAACAAAGTTATACCAACTTACTCTGTAGGAAAGTGACTGATTTCCCATATTTTAGTTAGTTCTGATATATGAAAATTTGTATTGAATTATTTTAATATACTTTTAAAAATATCTTTCAGGTGTGATTTATATATACTAAAAATAATAATTGATTTCCTCTTTTACATCTGTGTCAGGACCAGTACATCTCTCTCGGCCCTTTTAAGATCAGGTGGGTTGGGCGAGACACCCTCTGCTACCATCTCATTAAAAGGCCCTTCACCTCTGGACAAGTCATCAGCATAGCTGACTTTCAAGATCCCTTTGTGGCTCCTCCAAATGACCTTGGTTCCCGTGTCATGCCCGACTTCCACATGACTTCCTCTCCTGGTCCTTGGTGCTATTTGGGCCTCTGCTTCCATGTTCCTTACTCCAATTACCCCACCATCACCCCAATCCCCTAGCACCCCCTGCCTGGACACCTTCCATGTGCTGACTGGTGGGTTATTCCAACCAGTCCTCAGACACCAGCCAGGAGTTCTCTGCTGCCCACTCAGAGTCTCACTGAACCCAATTTAATCCATTGGGTTCTAGGATAAATCTCATGGATACTGATGAGTTGGGGGTTCTTTATATTCAAAACATTCACAACCAGGGATAGGGATCACATAGAAGAAAATCATTCATTCAATCATTTATTAACTCATTCAATCATCATATTTCCATTGTGTACCTCCATGAGTGGGATGTAACAGCTAATAAGACAGATATTGTCCCTGGCTTATAGAGTGATTGTCCCTGAGAGACATACACAAATAAACAGGTAATTATAATATATCAAAGTTATACTGGGGGAAGAACAGGGCCAGATAGGTATTCAAAGGAGGTAAAGATTTTTGAATTCCTTAGAATATTTCAAAAAATTGATTTTGATTTACTCAATTTACCTTCTTGTCTTATTCTCTAAATTACAGAATTTTTTTTTTTTTTTTAAGTTTTAAAGTGAGGTACAGTGGAGTTTGGACAATTTATTCAATACATTTAAACCCAAAACAAAACTTGTTTTCTTATATTACCTGGCCATTTCAAACAAAAACATTTTGATTTTTTTTGTTGTTCCAAAAAGCCCTTTGCATGTTATGCTTTAAGTATCTAATATATATCCTGGAGAAAAAGAAATACTTAAGTAGAACTGGAGATATTTTAATGTAGGTGAAGAAAGGAAAGAAAATGAGCAAAGAGAAAAAGTACGAAAAGGCAAACAAAAAAAAAGAAATAGGAAGAATGTGGAATTCCATGTTATTTTGAGTTTTTATTTACTGATTAAAAGACCACGTTTCACAACTGTCCTCTCCTTGAACTTTTAACACATAGCCCCAGGCTTTGCACCTTTAAGGCTCTAGTAGAATTCAAAGTAGTATGCCTATGTGTATCTCACCTTTCCCCTTTCCTCCCCTATAAAATGGACATGTTGACATCTACCTCACAGGGTTGTTGTGAGGATGAAATAAGATGTTGTGTGTTTGACGATGCTCTGTAAAATCATAAAGTACTTTAAAGAAGTAAGAGGTGGTTCACAGTGGTCTTTCTGAATTGAAACTGCTGTTCCTGGCTGGCAAAATGCAGACGTTTTAAATCGGTAATCAGAACATCAGTGACAGAGAAATGAAAATGTAAGAAGCCAAATAAATGTCATGGACAAAAAGAGAGATGCTAGAGAAAAAGAGAAGATTTTATATTAGATAGAGCAACGCAAGTGTGCCCGGATCACAAATCAATGAGTTTGTCTGAGCTGAGCAGAAGAGCATTAGTTATAAATAAAAGAAGCTACTAAACAGAGTGCACGCCAGAGGCCAGAAGCTGTCAACAGAGGTTAGAACGAAATGTCAGGCTAATAAAACAAGAGTCCAGTCTCTGAAGGACAAAGCATGAGCCCAAGACACTGTTGATGAGAAAGTTCCAAGGAGGGTTGAAACAAATTAGAATTGTCGATGGTAGTCTGAGTTTATGCCTGCCTGACACTAAAAACTCCAGAAAAAATAAAAGGTGGGGGGAGGAGGAATTAGCTAGTCTTCCAGATTGTCCTGAATATTAGCAAGCTAGCAACACTGAATAGCTGGTTAATGTGAACATCTACAGATAAGTTGGATCTCTTTGCCTGTGGTTTACTTTGCTGCGACTTCCTATCCCACTCTACACTGGAGACCACGTAGAATAATGGGAAACTCTATTCAGCAGGCCTTGGTCCACTTTGGACACAGAAAAGCCCTGATCTCAGAGATTCTGGGAGATAACTCCAGGGGATTTAGCTCAGTAGATTGTTAAGTGTGAAATACTAACCCAAACTTTCCAAATTAGGGGAGAAAAGTTTCTCTTCTCTAGGCAAAAATAGATGCTGAATGCCCAGTTCAAACGCACCAATTACACCAACTTTAATAATGTATGATGAAGAGAAAAGAAGTCTGCACCAAGCTTTCCTTCTAGTCACAATGGATTGTCTCCTATGTTCTCACTCAAACTTGAAGGAGTACACTTCAGTCAAGAGGAAGAATTCCTACCATTTAGTTAAACACTTGTGTGAGGCTCTGTCCTAAATATCCCAATTACCAAGGTGTGGTTTGGTAGTATTTTTTTAACTAAGATTTGCTCATGCCCAATGAGACTATAACTAAAATGTGACTTTGGAGTTATTTTCTTATTTTGAACCTCACACAATGATAAAAATAATCCATTTTTCTTTCATTTGATTTCTATTGAGGACTCAGCTCAATCTTAAAATGAAAATTGGTCTTTCTCAAAGTATTCAGTTGATCAGAGTCAAACCTTCTTCTGTAATCACTAAATAAGTCTGGTGATAAACATTTAGAGAGCACTTGCTGTATACCGGCTGCTTCTGATGTATCCTCACACCAAATCCTCAGAAGAGACTCTGGGTAAGAGCTATTGTTATCCCCATTTTATGAATTAGAAACTGAGGCTTACTGCTCATAAGTGGAAAAACAGAAACTCAAAGCCACGTCTATCAATAGCCAAAGTCCCTATGAATCCATTCAATACTCCCGTGCTAGTTTTATGTATTTTTATATATAAATGCCATGAAGGTGTAGTGTGGAGGTGTAGAAGGAGAGAGAGAAGGAGATTTGTAATGAACAGTTTGCTTTTCTAGGATGGGCCCAATAATTTGAAGACCTAAGGAGATAAAAATTCTTACAGCAGATCAAATTCCAAATAAGCATTCTCAATTAATCTTTATTTGCTTATGTTTCCACCTTCATAACTACCCCAGCGATTACCTCCAGTCTCTCTCCAGAGCATATTACTCAGAAACATAGACCTGCTGGAACACTCACAAAGCTTCCATTATCACTAATGAGAGTTACTTATGTGCACCTGGGGAAGAGCCACATGTTAATATTCCATCTTTATTTTGGTAACTGGCTCAGCTTTTAACATTTTTCACTATCATCTGACTGCTACAATGTCCTTCTTTTTTTATTATATCTCTTTTGTAACTCCACCATGTATTTTCTCAGTAGCACTAGTTATGACGTAGCAAAGCCGAGACTACCTGAGCAGTGATGGCTCCGGGTAACTTAGATAAATGCTGCACATTCTTGACAGTGAGGTGGTGTTTAAAGCTTTCTGTGATTCCACAAATTGTTGCTTGAAAAGACACACCACATTCCATTAACACAGTAGATATGTTCCTTAATGGTGTGTATCACTAACACAGGCGTACTTTGGAAACATTGTGGGTTCAATTCCAGACCACTGCAATCAAATAAATATCACGATAAAGTTACACAAATGTTTTGGTTCCCCAGTGCATACAGAAAGTATGTTCACACTGCAGTGGAGTCTATTAAGTGTGAAATGGCATTGTGTCTTTAAAAACATTGTACATACCTTAATTCTAAAAGACTTTATTGCTAAATATACTCACAATTATTTGAGCCTTCAGCAAACTGTAGCCTTTTTGCTGGTGGAGGATGTTAATGGCTGCTGACTGATCAGGGTGGTGGTTTCTGAAGGTTGGGGGTGGCTGTGGCAATTTCTTAAAAAAAGACAATATTAAAGTTGGCCATATTGGTTGGCTCTTCCATTCACAAAAGATTTCTCTGTAGCAGACATTGCTGTTTGATAGCATTTTACTCACACTAGAACTTCTTTCAAAATTGGAATCGATCCAGCAGCCAGCTGCTGCTTTATCATCTAAGTTCATGGAATATTCTGAATCCCTTGTTGTCACTTCACCAATGTTCATAGCATTTACACTAGGAGTAGTTTCCATCTCAAGAAACCACTTTATTTGCTCATCCCTAAGAAGCAACTCCTCATCCATTCAAGATTTGTCATGAGATTACAGCAATTTGGTCATACCTTTAGGCTCTACTTCTAATTCTAGTCTTTTGCTATTTCCACTACATCTGCAGTGACTTCCTCCACTGAAATCTTAAACCCCTCAAAGTCATGCATGAGGGTTTGTATCAACTTATTCCAAATTGTGGTTAATGTTCATATTTTGACCTCTCCCCATGAATCAGAAATGCTTATAATGATATTTAGAATGATAAATCCTCTCCAGAAGGTTTTCAATGGACTTTTCCCAGATCCATCAGAGGAATCACTATATCTGTGGCAGCTTTAGCCTTACAAAGTGAACTTTATAAATACTAAGACTTGAAAGTTGAAATTACTCCTTGATCCATGGACTGCAGAATGGTTGTGTTAGCAGGCATGAAAACAACATTCATATCTTTACACATCTCCATCGGAGTTCTTGAGTTACCAGGAACATTGTCAATGAGCAGTAATATTTTGAAAGTAATCTTTTTTTTTCTGAGCAGTAGGTATCAATAGTGGGCTTAGAACATTCAGTAAACTATGTTGTCAAGAGATAAGCTGTCATACAGGCTTTGCTTTTCCATTTATGGAGCACAGGCAGAGTACATTTAGCACCATTCTTAAGGTCCCTAGAATTTCCAGAATGACAAAGGAGCGCTTGCTTCAACCTAAAGTCATCAGCTGCATTACCCCCTAACAAGAGAGTCAACCTGTCCTTTGAAGCTTTGCAATCAAGCATTGACTTCTCCTCTCAAGCTATGAAAGTCTTTGATATAATCTTCTTCCAAAAGATGGCTGTTTCATCAACATTAAAAGTCTCTTCTTTAATGGAGCCACTTTCATCAGTTACCTTAGCTAGATCATCTGGATACCTTACTGCTGCTTCTACATCATCCTTTGCTGTTTCACCTTGCACTTTTATGTTATGGAGATGGCTTCTTTCCTTAAACATTATGAAACAACCTCTGCTAGCTTCCAATTTTTCTCCTGCAGTTTCCTCACCTTTTTTAGACTTCAGAGAATTGAAGAGAGTCAGGGCCTTTCTTTGGATTAGGCTTTGGCTTAAGGGAATGTTGTGATTGGTTTAATAATCTATATGGACCATGAACTAAAACTTTCTCCATATCAGCAATGAGGCTCTTTGTTTTGTTATCATTTGTGTGTTCACCAGAGTGCACTTTTAATTGCCTTCAAGAACTTTTCCTTGCATTTACAACTTCAGTGTTTCACACAAGAGGCCTACCTTTCAGCCTGTGTTTACTTCTGATATGCCTTTTTCACCAAGCTTATTCATTTCTAGCCTTTGATTTAAAGTAATAGACATGTGACTTTTCCTTCCACTGGAACACTTAGAGGGCATTGTAGGGTTAATAATTAACTTAATTTCAATATTGCTGTGTCTCAGGGAATAGGGAGGCCCCCAGGAGAGGGAGAGAGACAGATGGGGAAATGGCCAGATGGTAGAACAGTCAGAACACACACACCATTTATCAATTAACTTTGTTGTCTTTTCTGGGCATGGTTTATGGTACCCCAATACAAGTACAATAGTAATATCAAATATTGCTGTCACCATAAGAAAGGGTGTTACTGTGTCTTCAAAAAGTTCATGGAAAGTGAATATTATGAAACAACTATGCATAGATTTCAAAATTTTTTGGCACCAATGTAAACTTGTAGTAACATGTTATAATATGTGTGAACAGGGTCTAGTTTGAGGCACTAAGACCAGCTTAAAAAGAGTCCTTATCAGAGCAACATGAATTCTGCTAAAATTAAAGAAGAACAAACATCAAATTTATGATGACGCTTGGGTAGAAGAATTGGTAAAATCATTGATGTTTTATGAAAAGTTTATGGGGACAATGACCCAAAGAAATCAGCAGTTTACAAATAGATAACTCATTTTAAGAAAGAGTGAGAGGATGTTGAAGATGAAGTCCACAACAGGAGATTATCCACATCAGTTTTTCAAGAAAAAATTAATCTTGTTTGTGCCCTAATTGAAGAGGACCAACAATTAACAGCAGAAACAATAGCCAACATCATAGATATCTCAACTGGTTCAGCTTATACAATTCTGACTGAAAAATTTAAGTTGAGAAAACTTTCCTCTTGGTGGGTGCCAAAACCATTGCACCCAGATTAGCTGGAGGCAAGAGCAAAGCTTTCAATGGAAATTTTAAATGAGTGGGATCAAGATCCTGAAGCATTTCTTTGAAGAATTGTAACAGGAGATAGAACATGGCTTTACCAGTACTGTCCTGAAGACAAAGCACAATCAAAACAATGGCTACCAAAAGGTGGAAGTGGTCCAGTCAAAGAAAAAGCAGACTGGTCAAGAACAAAGGTCATGGCAATAGTTTTTTTAGATGCTCAAGGTGTTTTGCTTGTTGGCTTTCTGGAGGCAAAAGAATGATAACATCTGCTTATTATGAGAGTGTTTGGAGAAAGTTAGCCAAAGCTTTAGCAGCAAAATACCTTGGAAAGCATCACCAGAGAGTTGTTTTGGTTTGGTTTTTCCCATCATGACAATGCTCCTACTCTTACTTCTCTCATCAAACCAGGGCAATGTTGTGAGAGTTTCCCTAATGGGAAATCATTAGGTATCCACCTTACAGTCCTGATTTAGCTTCTTCTGACTTTTTTTGTTTCCTATTCTTAAGGAAATCTTTAAAGGCACCCATTTTTCTTCAGTTCATAATATAAAAAAAGCATTGACATGGTTAAATTCTCAAGACTTTAGCAATGGACTAAATGACTGGTATCATCATACAAAAAAAAAGTATCTTGACCTTGGTGAAGCTTATGTTGAAAAATAAAATTCTATTTTTTATCTTTTAATTTCATTTTTCTATGAACTCTTTGAAGTCCCCTTGTATAGTAATGAAAGATTCTGAAATACTGTGAACATTTCCAAAATATGAGGCAGAGACACAAAGTGAGCACATAATCTTAGAAAAATGGCACCTATAGACTTGCCAGAGACAGAGTTGCCCCAAACCTTCAATTTGTAAAAAACACAGTATCTATGAAGCACAGTAAAGCAAAATGCAATAAAATGAGGTATGCCCATATGCCTTCTACATTCAAATAGAGATTTCAATCAGTTATGGATCCAGTGGTTAGCACTTGTCTGTTTAGTCCCTTTCCCTGCTGACTCACCAGAGCCAAAAAGTATCAGCCAGGTCTTTTGTACTAGTAAAATTTGAAATTCATTCATCAATGTGCAAGAATGCAGATGAAGTAGAGAGACCCAACACATTGGTTCCCTTTCCTCCACAACCTCTGAGGACCAAATGGCTTTCCTGCCCCTCTTCAGAGAACTGGCTCCTGCCTTCCAATTCTGTAATAAGAAATTTAGCATTACCTTCATACCATATGGTTTATTTTGTTCAAATTAAAGCACTTTCTGAATATAGGTTCATGGCCTATTATTTGCTTCCCTCAACCAGACATGTCTGGAAATGCTCTGCCTTTATAATGTGCATCTCAAGAGTTGGTTTCATAAAACAATACAGTTAGCTTGTTTGCACATGACATGTCTAAGAAATTCTCCCATTATGGCTTAACCTGCAGACTCATGATCCTTTTCTGAGGTGCTGCATTTATTTTCATTTTCTGCTTCCCCTAAATTCTTACTCATATACCATTTAATCCATTTCAAAGTAAAATACCTGAATCTCTGGTAGTCTAGGGAGCTATTTAAAGGAATTCTTATGTTAATTATTTAGCAAAATGGCCTTCTTTCCTAATGATGTTTTGTGTAATTCTGGATTTTTATTTCCTAGAAATGCTGAAAAACAGGTAAACCCCTTTAACCGAATACAAATATTCAGTTTCTATGCATAATATTTTCATAAAAACTTTACATGGCTTACAGCAAAATTTGTCTGCTATAAAACGATTATCTCTTCTATTACAAAACATCCTCCACCCTAGACTCTCTTCTGTTGTATTCCCACTTAATCTTTCTACTCACTACATCTCCTACGCCTAGAAATACTGTTTCTATATCAAAAGGACATGTAATATATTAATCACAGAGAGGTGCTTGTTTTTCCATTCTTGTGATACTTCACTTAGTAGAACAGGCTCCAGTTCTAACCAGGATAATACAAGAGGTGCTATATCACCATTGTTTTTTGTGGCTGAGTAGAAATCCATGATATACATATACCACATTTTATTAATCCACTCATGTATTGATGAACACTTGGGTTGTTTCTACATCTTTGCAATTATGAATTGTGCTGCTATAAAGATTCGAATGTAGATGTCTTTTTTATAGGATGTCTTTTGTTCTTTTGGGTAGATGCCCAGTAATGGGACTGCTGGATCAAATGGTAGTTCTACTTGTAGCTCTTTGAGATATCTGCATATTACTTTCCACAGAAGTTGTACTAATTTGCAGTCCCACCAGCATTGTAGGAGTGTTCCTATCTCTCTGCATCCACGCCAACATTTATTGTTTTGGGAATTTTGGATAAAGGCCATTCTCACTGGAGATAAATGGTTTTGATTTGCATGTCCCTGATGATTAGAGATGTTGAGCATTTTTTCATGTTTGTTGACCTTAAGTCTATCTTCTTTTGAAAAGTTTCTGTTTATGTCCTTTGCCCACTTTTTGAAACAGTTGCCTGAGAAATAATAGATGAAATAACACCTAGAGTTTATAGAATGACCTCTCTATACCAAGCGCTCTGTAAAGCACTTATATACCTCCTTCACCTAAGCCTCACAAGGAATGTATCACTCTGATGTTTTTCCCATGAGGATTTTAGAGCAGTTAAGTAAACTTTACAAAATCACACAACTAATCTCTATGTGGTAGGTCCACAGTTTTAATCTTGGTTTATCTGATTTTAAATTCCAGACTTGGGGATAACATACTGCACCTTAACCTGACTTTACCCCTGGAACCAATTTGAAATACATTTGTGAGCTAAATTAATCCTTGCAACATTCCTATCAGGTAATTACAAAAGATGCCAGAACAAATGAAGAAATGAAAGTGAAAACATGCAAAATGGTGTGGCTAAAGTCATAAAGCAAGTTTGTAGTGCAGCTGAGACTAGAGCTCTGGTCTCCTGGCTTCTAGTCTAGAGACACATCCTGTTTTATGACACTAATTCTGCCTCTTCTCTGATGAGTAAGAACTGGGGTCCTCTGTTGCCATAAAGCATGTGGTACTTCAACTTAACTAAGAGCCTACATGTTGAGATACATCGTTTTTTTCAAGCTTTTTTCTCTGTTTTTCTTTCTGTTATTACCCAAACAAAATGTGCCATTGCATATTTTTTTCTTGTTCCTAAAGCATTTATTTACTTTGATTACACTAACATGATCAAGGTTTAAGCTAAGCAAATATAATCAATGTTTCATGGAGAGGAGAAACAGATTATTTGTTGGATTTTTGAGACTTTGAGTGATCTGTCCCTAATACTTCTAGGCACTGCTATTGGACATGAGTTATGGTATCTCCTGTCAAGTGCAGATGTAATGAAGATCATACACACTATTGTCTAATACCAAATGCAATAAGTCAGTCTGATCACAGCTTGCAGGGACCTGAACAGTTATGAGCACAAGCAAAATATAGCACACAATGCCGTGGAGAATGTATATTGTCTTTCGATTACCTCCTACTCCGAGTCAAGGTTCAAACACTCAGTTATCTTGGAAAATTATATTCTCTTCATAAAAAGTCAGAGAATTCTGTACTGAGTTGTTGGTCCTGCCAATAATAAAACAGATTAAACTTTAGTGGTTCAAATTTGGGACACTTTTCCCTCTAAGACCCACATCTCAAATCCCCTACAATTTATGATTTCATAGGGTCCCAGAATAACTTTCAGAATAAAATATAATTAATAATTCTATTATTACTGTTAATATACTACTTCACAGTTTAAAATACATTTTTTCACATATTGTCATATTCGAAACCTCAGTCCTAAGAGGTAGGTATTATACTTATTTTATAAATGGGCAAATGAAGACAGAAAAAGGGTAAACCATTTATCAATGTCTCAACAGCTTATAAGGAGAGACATGAGGACTTTTCACAAGGTCTGGCTAAGGTCTACATTTTCAGAAATCAGAAAGAACAGAAAAATAATTTATACTATTTTATGATAGAAGCTTTCTAAGTGAGCTCTGTTCAGTATCTTAACGAATGACTTGATTATTTTTGCGCCTCAGAGTTTTAAGTGGAAAGCAAAATTTTAAATACCCTACAAATATGTAAATAAAATTTTCCTTTTATAAAGTTTTAAAAGTTCTTTCCAAGTAACTATAGAAATTAAGACTCAGTAATGAAATATTAAATAATAACAAGATTGCTCTAAAGGGACCACAAATATCCCAAAACATGAACACTATCATTGAAGAAAACAGTATGCTCCTTGAAATGCAGGTGTTTTACTTTAATTGGCAATTTGAAAAATCTAGAGGTAGTCACAGCATTATAGCTCATGATACTCTGAAGAGAACTTGTGCTAACATGTGTTCCTTTTGTTTCACTTGACTTTTGAGTTTTGTTTGTTTTTTTCTCCCACAGAGACTTATTCTTAACAATCACATCCCTGTGGTGATCTATACAACTAGGGAGGTTTATTCTTTTCAAATGCTAAGTTCTTTTTTCATCTTAAATATTTTGAAGTCCTATCTTATGGTTCAATTCAAAAATTGACAAATTAAATATAAGAAATAATGGCCTTCTACTTTTTCATTTTTATACATCAAAGTAATTTACTTTTACTCAAAATTAGGTTAGATTTACAGAATATCATCTGAGTTTAGTATAGTTCATTTTGAAGCAACAAATTCTTAACCTTTTAGTTGTTCAGTAGTTGAACTATCAGTATTTAGTATAATCATGGTTGACTTTGCGAACTAATCAATTTCCAGCATAACCAAAATATCTACTGCCCAGCTATTCTGCAGTCTTCAAATGCTGGGGGTCATTTTGTTCTTCGACATTGAAATAAAATTGAGCACCAACCCCACATTCTGAGGCAATTCCAGTGCCTCCTATCTACAACATTTTGATGAAAATAGAGAAAAATTATTTTCTTCCATGTCTTATTCAAATCTCGGCCACCTCTGTAGTCGTGGGTTTAACGGTGTTTCCAAAAATTCATGTTCACCCTAAACCTCAGAAGGTGGCCTAATTTGGAAGTGGGGTCATTGTAGAGGCAAGTAAGCTAAGATGATGTCACGCTGGATTAGGGTAGGCCTTAATATCTGTAAGAAGGGAAAAGACACAGACAGAGACACAAGGAAGAAAAAACAATGTCAAGATGAAGGCAGAGATTGAAGTGATGTGGCTACAAGTCAAGGAATGCCAAGAATTGCTGGGAGCCACTGGGAGCTAGGAAGAGGCAAGGAAGAATTCTTCCCTTGAGCCTTCAGAAGAAGCATGGCCTGGTGGACACCTTGATGTCCTACTTCTGCCTCTGGACCTGTGAGAGAATAAACATCTTTTGTAAGCCACATGGTTTGTGATCATTGTTATGGCAGCACTGGGAAACTATGACACCTTGTCATCTTTGGCTGCTACCTTCCCTCCACACCACTTCATTTCAACAATGCGCACCACATGCCACATCTCTCCCTTCTTTTGATAAATTTCCCCACCTCTACTTGTGGATCAAAGAGAATTTTACTGAAAATTTAAGCATAATAGGAAAGTTAAGCATAAGAGTCTAAAACTTAAAGCTGAATCTTAGACTGCACTGTCTTGAAATTCCCCAGCTAATATAGACAACATATTTTCCTCACTGGTGAATCTCCTAGACTTTCTCCTGCTATCATAAGATTTTCACATCCTTCCAGAATAAGGCCCTTTCCCTCTTGTTTTCTCTTCTGAACTCTGCCTCAGAATCTCCAAAATCCTTGTCTCCTCTAATTTCTGGGGAAGACTCAAAATCTGTTATATTTCCAGAGAAATTTAACTGTTTCACCAGACATCTGATATCTTGGTTATACATTTCATTGCTAAGTACATTATTAAGCTAATTATTTTAAATTAAGAATCAGTTTCCTTCCAAGAGGAGTTTTGCCATGTCATAAGGTCAAACTGCAACCAGATTTTTAAAAAACTTCTCTGTTATATTTGGATCTCAAATATTATAATTACCATTGTAATAAATTTAACCCTAAGTCCTAGTTCCAATAAATTATATTTAAAAATGACCATGAAGTAAACAATAGGATAATAATTGAAATAAAAGTGCTACTTCTCAAAAATCACTTTTAATTTCACTTCTTTACTTCCACACAGTAGTGATTTACACATGCAAAGAAGTCCTTAGATATTACATTTTCCCTGATTTTTCTTTTCAAATTAGAATTTTGTCTGTCTAATAAAAGTTAGTAGATTCATAATATCTTTTTTCTACCTTGTAAAGAAAGACCTGCATATGAAGCACTTTCATAATTTTTTTAGGGTTCAGGTACAGCTCCATCAACATTGCTGTGAATCTACTGTTTCCTTCTTTGAATAAAATACGTTTCCAACATAAAGGAAAGAAGAAAGAATATTTATAGGAAATGGCTAATACATAGTCATGTGTATACTACCTGGATTTTCAAGATGTTGACATTTCCCATGTTGACTATAGGTATTTGTTTTTTAAGAAATTAAATGCTATGAATACAGTTGAACCCCCCTTATGTTCACCTCTCCTGCTTTCCAGGGTAAACATTTATCCTGGAGCTTTTACATTTCCTTCCATTCATGCTTTTACGCATCTACTACATATGTATGTAGGTATGCATAAATAATACATGATATTATTTTGTCTGTTATTTTACACAAATGGCATTATACTGTATCTCTCATTCTGAGCTTATTATTTGCCTTCACTTTTATGAATTTCAGCTTTATTTGAGTCAAAGACCCTTTATAACATTAAAGACACTAGTGAATAGCCAGCCCATCCTTTAATTAAATTAATTTCAGTTTTAAAGATGATATAATTACAGAAAACAAAAAAGGATTATATATTTAATTTCAGTCCCATTTACAAAATTACTGTCAATATGCTTGGGAACTTCCTTCCAGTCTTGTACTATAGCAATATTTTTGGTGCAATTATAATCAAGTTTTTAATCTTAGTGTAGTCACTTAATGTTTTACTATCATCTTTTTCTACCCATTTTCTACATGGTCACTTTAATAGTTTAAGCTTCTAAAACTATCCATCAAATTTATATATTATAATTATTAATTTAACTCTATTCTGGGATATTTAATATATATCTGTTTAAAAATAAGCCTGCAATAAACAAGATAAAAATGACCATTGAAATTGTTAATTTTTACTCTATTTGGAGTTATTTTCTCAAACTAGATTACAAAACTTTTCCTTCTTTTGGAAATTATCTTTTCTGTTACTTTTTTTGGTACCTTATAGTCATATAAATATGAATGAGCTATCTTTGTAATAACTTTTATATACATTTTTAATTTTATATACAGACTTTAGAAAATATAAAGAACTTATAAGCATGATACTCTGCCCTCCAGGAAATAGGAAAAAGAATTAAGGGACTGCCTTTAGAAAGTTAAACTATAGAATGAACATACCATGAATCAGAGCAGAGATATGTCAACTCATCTAACCTGATTGAATGGATTAACATGTATAAAGAAAGATGTGCTAACCAAAGAGCACTGGGCAGTCCCAGAGGCAAAATCTCACTGCTATGTCTCATTGTAAATTAATAAATTAATTAAACTAATGATTCACTGGTTGCGAGTTGGCTTTCCATGTAGATCACCCCTGGGAAGAAAATGGCCTTGTCAAGCAGATTCACACATTCCAGTTTTTGAGGCAATTACATTTCTCATTGGAAATTAAATTGACTTTTAGTCCCAAGATTCTGTTCAACATTAGTCTGCCGGTAAGAGATAGATCCTCTCTAGGAGCTGACAAAATCAGCTTTTGTGATGTCTAAGGCTTCTGATCAGACCTTCCCACCAAATCCTCCTACCTTGGGAGGTTCCCAATAACCAGCCATATAGGTTTTTCCCATAATGGGACTCATGTTTGTGCCAGTGAAATCAGTCTTTCCTTCATGATTTTTCTTCCTGTTTCTATACATAGAAACTATATTCCTTCTAAAGACTTATAAAATATTAAATTCTGTTTCTTCTATTATTTGGTATATTAAGCATTTGCCAATTTAATCTCACTAGTTAAGGCAGTCCACGTATCAAGAGACACCATTCATTCCTTCACTCGCACCATAACTCTTCATCAAGTGACAACTAAGTGACAACCTACATTCTGTCAGGTGCTGAAAAGAGAACCATAAGGGTTTCAGTCTAGTGGGGAATTAAACAAGATTACAGGGCTTTAATGTAGTAGTTGTAATAGTGCTATAGGAGTTGAAAGGGTCAACCTATCCAAATATGGGGCTTAAGTGTGCAAAAATGAGAGTGAAGGAGGGAAAGGAAGAAGCAAGCCTTGCAGACAGGGACCAAAGCCTTGGAAATAAAGAATAAGGCTTATTCCGAAAATGTGAGTAGTTATATAACTGGAAGGAAAAGGTAAAAGGATGCATAGGTGGAGAATTTCTCAAAGGGTTAGACTGGAGAGGTGAGCAGAGATGAATCATGACCTTATGTGTTCCAGGAGTCATTTAGCAGGAGAATCTCCACTGAAATCCTGTATCATTCTAGTCTATGGTAACTCTACCAGGGGTTGCCAAAGTTTTTCTGTAAAGGACAAGATAACAAATATTTGGTTTGTATGCCATTTGTTCTCTGTCACAACTATTCAACTCTCCTGTCATAGCCTGAAAGCAGCCATAGATAATACATAAACTGATGAGCGTGGCTGTATTCCAATAAAACTTTATTTACAGAACAGACAGCAGCCTGGAATTGGCCCACAGGCCATAGCTGGCCTCACCACTGGTCTAGAAGAGTCCCTCCAAAAAAATAGAAAATCACATTTGGAAATAATAAAGGCAAACCAAACTCACATGACATCTGCAATCATAGGGCAGGTTTTATCTGTCGACAGAAGCTCATTTTCATAGGTTAATAATTCCTCTTTGAGGAAGATACCATTAAATGGAGAATTATTAATAGTAAATATATATGCATATGTATAAAGGTGATTAATATCACAGACAGATAATACTTTAATTCTTTTGCTTTCATTGCAAAATAGAAACCTCAAAATTTTCAAAACTTATAAAAATAAAAACTTTATATTTGTACAGAATTTTAAAGAATGCATTATTTCTTCTAATAATGTCTCATGAAACTTGAAAACAGGATACATGTCTTAGCCAAATTGTTCCTAGAAACCAGGAAAGTACCTGGCACAGAGAAGTTGTGTTTAAATGCATTTAACTTAAAGCAGATATTACCTTCTCTCTTAAAAATTAAAAAATTTGGTCCCACAGAGATTAAATGGTTTATCAATGTCACATTAACAGTGTCAGAAGCAGAACTAAAATCTAGATTATCTGACTTCTAGATTTTTAATTTCAGTTATACTCTAGAGTCACAGGTAGGAAAAAGAGTATAGGACTAAACATAAAGTATAATTGATATTATACAAATACACCAAGATTATGAAAATATTTTTTATGGAATGGACTTAAGATTTTTGCAATAATCTCTGCTTCAACAAAGAAATGCCTCCCCATTCTCACTCCAAAAATGCCGTGTTCATACAAGTGACCTTGCCTAGGATGTTTAGTACGCAGATGTGCATCTGGCCCAAACTAGGCCATAGAAGGGCTTCCCTGGATATTTTAAAATCTATCACTGAGAAGGAGACTGTAAAATATAAACTCAGGTGACTGTCAGAGCTGTCTGTCCCTGAGAAAAAGACTATAAAATATAAGTTAGCAGACATGTCTGTTAGCAGACATGTTCTATCATGTGAACTGGACAGCAAAGATATCCAGCTTCCAACAAAAAAGAATCATGAAGCTTGTATAAAAGTTGGAATCCTGAGCTGATTCAAGTCTTAGTTCAGCAGTTCCAGATATCTAACTATAGTCTTATCCCTGGGTTGCATGGAAAATCCCATGATCCTTAAAATGTATTATTATTTCCATTTTGGTTTAAGTTACTTTGGTTTCTGTTTCTGTTTTGGGTTTTGTTTTTTTTTTT
>VBSM01001927.1:14024869-14060274 GCA_008086735.1 Cheirogaleus medius
AAAAAAAAAAAAAAAAAAGGCAAGGGCAAACAGGAAGCAGTCAAAAAATATACCTCTGCACCCCTGAACTATCCTTTAGTGAGGGAAGTAAAAATAATCTCAAAGAAAAATAAAATATATCAATGGGTCAGAACTCAAATTCTTATATACTACTCTCTGCAGTATATAGTTGAAAGTTTTTAAATGTAAATTTTTGGATAATGAATATTATGGAAAGAGTAATGTAGAGCCCATAGAATTTATAACATACCTGTTTTGTTACTTACAGTAACAAAGACAATACTGAGTATGGAAAAGTATTATTTGTCAAGTACATACTGTATGATCTCATGTAGTATTTGCAATGTCTGGGAGAAATATATATTATAACCCCAATTTTTCATAAAGAAAGTAAATATGGCTAACAGAAGTCACCAAATTTGCTCAAATTTTCAAATTTTCATGGCCCTTAGGGTGCTGATGGGGGATAGTGGAGGAATGTCAAGACTCATGCCTTTACCTGACTCTCTTACCACACTCTTTCCACTAGACAGAACATCCTTCTAAGTTCTTTATACTTAAGAACTTCGTTTATCAGAAGACTGCTTCTCCAGAATCTTAGAATCATAGGATGTTAAAGGTAGATGAAATCTTGGAACTATTGTAGCCCCACTCTTTTATTCTGCATATGATAAAATTGCAAAAAACTAAACAGTTTCTCCAGAATCACAAAACCAGAATCCAAACTATAGTTGACGTTGACCTAGTCTCCATTCTGATTCCCATGGCATTTTCAACTTTAATCCAAAAACTCAATGTTTTTCTCAAAGGAGACACTGTTCACAAAGCACTTCCCAAATAAAAATCTTAAAAGTGATACTGATTCATGTCACCCAGCCCTGACTAAGTATAATTAAAATACATTCAGACACTTTTAACCATTAGTGACTTTTGCTTACCCTCTTCTCTATTCAACAGCTAATCTCAAATCTTATCACTGTATATCTGGGTAATATATGAAAACCGATTACTTTTTTTTCCATAAAAGTGTTGGTAATATTAAAGACACTCGAATCCCCCAAAGAAATATCAATATCTGTCTTTTTTATAAAAAGGTTAAGAGAAAATAGTATCCTTTGTGAAGTATACTCTCAAGCATCATAAACTGAGATCATAAAACTCAGAAGCCATAGACAACACCCTTATTGGTGTCTGCTCTTAGAAACACAAAATCAATCAAATTTTCCTCCCTATAGCCCTTAAATTGTAAAGGAAATCATAGATGTATCGATGCATAGGAAAATAGGTAGATAAGTGAGAGAGAGAGAGAGAAAGGGAGAGAGGATGAGAGACTAAAAGCCTATCTAAGATAAACACATCAATTTTGCATAGCTTTCTACTGAGGACAAAGAGTAGTTCAGAGGCAAAAAAAAAAAACAACACACAAAACCAAAACCTACAATGACAGCAGCAACAACGAAAATCATTGAGTAACAGTTATTATCTAAAGAAATAAAAACAAATTTGTTTTTTATCTCTTAGGTTTACACGAGGATAAAATTTTATGAATTTTATGCTGTCTTGGCATTAATTTTTTAATGCAGAAAACAATTTGGAATGAGATAGGAAATATGTATTAAATAAATTTTTCCCTTAGGCCCAATAGTCCTGAATATATTAATGTAGAAGTAAAACAACAAATCTTTGGAAATTATTTCTATAACTCTCTTTGGGCATCTATGTAGCCAAATGAATATCACTAAGTTTTAAGTGTCATCATGTTCTGTTGCTTGGCTCTATTCTCTGTCATTTTGAGAAAGTCATACACCCTTCCTGAGTCTCAGTTAATGTATCCATAAAATGGAGATAACTGCCATTATTTTTCTAAGTTATTATAATAAGTAAATGTAAAGTTAGACATGAAAACTTAGCATACTGTCTTATACCCAAGAACTCAAGACACGTTCACTGTGTCTGAATCTTTTCCACGTAGCAAAAGACAGAGTTACCAAATGGCACCATGTATTTTTCACATTCCTGTGTCCTTGGTGAAAAAGAACTAGAATAAAAATTTAAGGTTCTAGATGCAAGGATCAGCTCTGCCACTAATTGTATATGTGACCTCAGTTGCTTTATCTACCTAGAACATAAGCCCTCACTAAGAGGTCAGTCCAAGAGAGAAGGCTTTTGGTTTTGTCCACTCATTAGGCATCCAAAGCATGTTTGCTAGATGACTGAATCGAACCATGCAAGGGATTGCAGTAAGTCATTGATTTAAGATACTGGCTCAGAGCAGACACAGGCTGGGAATGCTCTGTAACCTACAATAGTTCCTTTTCTCTTGGATTTTCAGTTTCCTCAACAGTAAATGGCACAATAATGGCACTTAATATTTTAAGGTTGTTTGAGGATTCAGTGGGATAACATACCAAAAATGCTTTGAATGTTTCCTGCCACATAGTAAATTCTTAAACGAGTGAGTTTAAATTTTCATTATTATTACCACAGCCTTGGTATTCTAACATGCATGAATCCCTTTCCCGTGGTTTTTAAAAATGTGTGCTCACTTGTCAACACATGAATTGACCAAATAATTTCTTCCTTGTGCTTCCCCTTAGGGATGGCCTTCCTGGGGCTGCAGCCATTGGAAGGATTCTCACTCTTAATTCTCTTTTCCTGGCTGGTAAAAATTCTGCACTGCTCAGATCTAAATCCAGTAACTAGATCTACAAAATATAGAGCAAAAATATCACAGTCCCCTGGGTCCAGAAGCCATGAAGTCACTCCATTCTTGTGCTCCCAAAATTATGACAGAGCCATGGCTTTCACCAAAAGTTAACTTCCATTTATTTATATATTAATAATTCATAAATGTCAATAAATATACAAAATACAACTTATAAATGTCCCACTGCTTTGGCCCCCTTCTATGTTAACTTGGGAATAGTTTTATTATTTGTGCAATTGTTTTTATTTGCCTGTATTTTTAAGTAGCCCTTGGGAGCTTTCAAAAAGTTTTTGTAGACTTTTATACTTAAAAGGAAATATAAATACACAAACACACCTACACAAACAAACATGTTCACGCATATAAATAATCACAAACACAAAAGAGAATGTGCCATATTTAATCAAGATAATTTGGAAACCAAAAATTGTTCCTGGAAAGGTTTCTGATTTTGAGATCATATTTCCTTATTCTTTCCTTTTTGTCTGCCTTAAAATTCCAAGTTGAAAAGCTTCAATCCTTTATAAACATCTCAAAAAATACTTGAGCTGTCCAGCTTACCATTACTACTCTTATACTTGATCAGCCCAGGAAAACCTTTGCTTTTTTGTAATAGAAACATTATTTGAATTCCAATAATTTAACTACGATTATAATAAATAAAAAATGTATTTTTCATGATTAACTTGGTAATACAAACCAAAATATAATTTGTCTCGTGTTTGAATCTTTCTGCTGATGGCAGAAATTATTCAAAAATTAAATGAATCACCAATTTATTTTACATGTGGAAATCAAAAAGTCGTGTCTAATTCTAAGAGCAAATAAAAACATGAGTATTCAAACAAAATGTCTGTATAAACATCCATGAACTGCCCTGATCTGCAGATTCCTTCTTCTTCAATCCAACTTCAACATTTCTGCAGACATACTCTTCTAAATTATAGATCTGATGATGTCATTTATTTTGGTGACTCACAATATACAATTTAAGTATTTTTATAATATGGCCTCATATTTCTACCTAACCTTCCCAATGCATCTTCTTCCTCTCGTTAATATATTTTGAGTTTTAGATACCAGGAGACTGTCAACTGTTCTAATACATTGAGCATTTTCATGCTGTCCCTATATATGGAATGACTTTTTTTTATACATATGAAAAGCCTCTATCAATTTTTTAAGGTTAGCTCAAGTGTTATCCAAATTGTAACTTACAAAATCACTAATATCTGCTAATTTATTTATATATATACATACTACCATATAATTATGCACATTATTAACCATGTACATATTGTTATATTTTATTCACTGAGCTCACAGAATATTATATTGTTATTATATAGGCCTTTGAAAAACAAGGCTTCATTTAACACTATATCATGTAACTACACAGAGGTCTGTTTCTAAGTTGAAGTATTTTTTTTTTAATTTTTATGGTGGGGTCTTACTATGTTGCACAGGTTGGTCTCAAACTCCTTGGCTCAAGTGATCTCGTGCCCAGCTTACTGAAGTTATTTCTAAATATGTCTTATATATCTCTTGTGACTGAAAGAGAACCATTCAACATCTTATTGATCAAAATTTAAGAAATATGTTATTATGCTTACAGTATTAAGGTGTTTACTTGCCAGCCACTAATTTTACAAAGGTGTTTGTTGAAATTTAACTACTGACTCATTGGTGTCTTGATGGCATGAAATGTTCTTGAAAGCTCACCAGGGGGGTTGCAATTTTATATGTTTAACAAAATCTGATGAAACAATTCATGTAGAAGTTTTTCAAAGATTCTGTTTCCAGAAGTCTTAAGTGTAAAAGAAAGTAGAACTAGAGAATATTGGAAAGACATTTCCAAATATTTCTTTTCAAAATTATCTTTTCATGGCATGGACTCCTCTCAAAAAAACATTTTTTTCTTATTCATTGATAAAATGTGTCCTTATCAAATAAATAGTGGTTACATTTGTTTATTTATTTAGTTAAATATCTGCTAGGTTAGCCTACTGCTGACAGCCATTGATTTTCCTTACAATGTTTCTGAGTTGAGCTCAAAGAGAGTAAGTATTAGCTCTGTCACTTTCTTGTTGTTTGCTTGTGCTTGTAATTAGTAATATTCTTAATCCATGGTTTCCTTACCAGGATAGTGTGTGAGCCCTTTGCTGATTGAATTAGTGTCTGCTTAATTAAAAATAGATAATATATTTGGTAAAACAGGCTCACGTAAATTGAAATACACTGGAAGCTAAGAAAGGGAGAAAGATGCTGCTATTGGATCCTCCCTTCTCTGGTATATCATACCTTTCAATACACCCTAAGACCCTTTGAGATCCAGATACACTTAGATCATCAGATTATTATTAATACATATACCCATAATCATTAAGGTTTATTTCCTTCCTTATTTTTAGATTAATAATAAAACTAAGTCCTTTAAAAAAAATCAATCACTCTTTAATCTGCACATCCATAGAACTGTACAGGTGCCTTTGTTATACCTCTTATGGCTTTGTATTTTAGTAATTTACACGTTGATAGATATAACGTTTTCTGAGACAGGGAATTAAGTTTTGAATTCTAACAGAAAGCACAGAACTTGCATATAGATAATGATCAACACCGTCTTGTTTAATGAGTGAATGAATTAATGGCTTTATCCCACACAAACAAGCAGCTATGCTTACTAATGCATTTGTATCTGATTATTGCAGGTACTGGCCCAATATGGCTGAATGAAGTATTTTGTTTTGGGAGAGAGTCATCCATCGAACAATGTAAAATCAGACAGTGGGGTGTGAGAGCCTGTACACACTCTGAAGATGCTGGAGTCACTTGCACTTTATAATGCATCATATTTTCAGTCACTTTTATGAAATCATTGTTCAGAAAAAATATTTTTATTATTTTTTCCCATAAAATCAGTTTAATGAATATTTAAGAGATTGGAAATATTTTCCAAAGTATAAGAATTTTTTAAGTTACTGAATAAACATACTGAATACCTTCTTACTATATGCCCATATTTAAACCATTTCAACTTCCACAGGTTTTTAAGTATAATTTTCTCATATAATGATTTATACATTGAATGAAATATATTGAAATTTAGGAAGAAATGGAAGGAGCAAAGAAGGAAGGAAGCAAAGAAAAAAAGAGAGCTCCAAGGAATAGAACATTTGCTAATCATCTCTTCATTATAGGCCCAAAGTTTCGAAATAGAAGGTAGGTTGGTTTGTGATATTTCATCTTATGCTCAAGAACTGAGTAACAAATTAATTGAAAGAAAAGGCCCTTGGAACTATAATAATATTAGATGATTATTTCTATCTTAATATTCAAATCCTCAAGTTCACTTCCTATTTAAAAACAGCCTCATTCCATGTTGCGTGTAGTAAGAAAGTCAAGAAATCTCAGAGAAACAGATTTATCATAGAACATTTCCCACCAGTGTCTGTGTACTCAGATTAGATTATATTGGGGGAAGAACTCTGCCCCGAAACTTAACTTATGTTCACATATAGACAACATAACAAGCATTTCCTATGCTAGAACACCATTTGTTTTATTTTTTATTTTAAAATAAAATGACAAAATGAGTTATTATCTTTTAATCATCAACATTGAGTAAAATGATACCACATTGAGATAAAGCACAAATGCACAATATTCTCTATCTGCGGATGATGCTATTCTCGCAGAGAATAAATACTTAAACAGTTCATTACTATTTGCCAAATGCCTTCTCCATGAACAAGGAAAGCAATGTCTGGTCAGGGAAAAGGGCTGGCTAGCGTTTGTTAGGAAGTGACGTGATGTGGTCAGCATACCAGGCAGTATTGGGTCTGCCTCTTGCTGACAGCACATTCTAACAGGGAGTCATTTAACCTCTAATCTTCAGCCTCCCAGCAGGTAAAATAGGAATGATTATCTGTGACCTACCTAATTCAGGCTGTGATTGTGAGGACCAGAGGTGAACATGTATTACCAACAAGACAAAAAAGTTAATAATTTTCAACTGCCCATAATATCTAACCCAAGCCCTCCCACATTTGATGGCGTTAATGAAAGTAAAAAATTGAATTACTTTGAAGTTGCTTTTGTTTTTCCAGACTGTGTCCTTTTTCATTTTGACATGACTCCGAGACTCCCACATGTCATGGTTTTATTAGGGTTCACAATGTGAGAGTGCTCTGTAAATTATAGAAAATTTATTGTGTAGCTAGAACTCTTAATCTTCCCAGATCTCTATGGAGGGAAAAATGCTGCCTGAATCAGCTTAGTCTAACTTAGTGAAGGAAACTTTTTCAGTCTTGTAAACTGAAAAACATTTTAAAAAAACACATTAAAGGGGACATATCCAAGGCTGCCTGGGAATACTTGGCCTGTCTGGTGTAGAAAGCCAGTTCTAGGCTTCCACAGGAGTTCAGAGAAAGAGGAATTTTCATAGAAACCGTTGCTACATGAAGGCACAGCAGAAATCTCAGATCAGGATGCATTGGCAAAAACACTCCCCAAATAAATCTACTTCCTCTTGCTTTCCAAAGTTGCAGCCATTTTAGTTCTCTCTTTTCCTCTGTGCTCTCCCATCTTCACTGTGTTTTTACTTTCTCTTCTTACTCCAGAAGGGCCTGGGGTTTCATTTAAAAGTTTGCTAGACTAAATTTGGCCAGTCCTGGAGAATGCCTCCCACGGTCTTCCACCAAACCACTCATTCATGATGTCAGTCCGCCAGCATCTGACGCCACACACACCGTCATCCAAGTCAGGCCGCGGAAGTTCCCCAGAACTAGGCAACAAGAAGGAACAAAAGGAAGAAACTTGGACCCCCGCTGCACTCCTTTATGATCTGAAGGAGAAGAATGTGGTTTGGCATGAAGGAGATTTTTTATAAGCGGTGCCATGATAGGATGAACTTTTAACGACCTGCGTGGAACACTAAAAGCTGAAACCAAACAAACCAGTTGCTAGAAGAAGGAAAACTTCAACTCAGGAGTTTTTAATTGGATTTAAGAGGCATCTGGGAAGCACTGTAAAGTCGTGGAAAGGAAAGTACTATCTAATGATGATTGGCACTAGAAGGAAAGCTGGTGATCTGCAGGCTTGGGGGGCTGTTTAGACATAATACCAGCGTGATAACTAGGCTCATTTGAGCTGAAAGTGCTGCTCCTTACCGTTGCTCCACAGTGATTCAGAGGTGGTCACAAAATCAGGATTAGAGCCTCACCAATGCCCCTGATGAGGACATTATCTCTGCTTAGCATTTTTTCACCTTAAAAATAAGGTATTTGCACCGCGACTCTCGACCTCGCAGTGTCACTGGTGTGATAAAATTGGATGCTCATATGAAAATTTGTTTAAGCTGTGCAGTCTAATAACACTGAAATTAGCATTATTATTATTGCTGTCTAGGAAGAGATGGCAAGAGAGAGGCAGAGAAAACTTGTTTCTGTTTTGCACTTAAGGAGTGAGTCTCGCTTGGTATAATTCTGTACTCAGAATGATATATTGGTGTAGGGTAAATTTTTAATATATGATAATATAAGTTTCTTAGTAGTTCTGATAAATCATTTTGGCCTAATTACATTGCTTTATTATATAATTCATGTCATGACATTGCCAGGTGCCAGTATTGTTAGTATCAGAGGCTCTACTTTAATGCCATATTTTTCTTAAATGGCTTAAGCGAGGTGCTTCTTGGCATATAAAAGGCGCGGTGTCCTGTGGTAAGTTTTAGGGAAAGAATTTGGGGCACAGGCCATGGCTCAACCTTCACTTATTCCTGTTCTTTCAGCATCATGGCCAGAAGATAATGAGGTTGGTGTTGGTTCTACCACCTAAAAGTTAAACTCTATGAGCATCAATCTTCTCACAAGTGTGTATGGGGTCAATAAAAATACATCCTTGTTGAAAATAAAAAAAATAACGTGAGAGTAATTTAGAGTAATTTTTAAATGCTGACGTTCTATAAGAAATCACCTAGGAAGAAGAGTTTCTCAACAGTGAAAGACAATACTGATGGGCATTTTATGAAAAGCTTTGAGAAAAACAATGAGAATGGACAGAATTCTATATATTCTTTTAATTCTTGTGGATTGTAAGTCTAGCACCCCACCCCTAGAGTTTTTAATAATTGAACTTTCAGGACGTGAAAATATGCAGTAAGAGACTAATTTTAAAAATTCATCATTTTGAAGGATTATAAACGTGTTTTTATAGTGATCAGAAGTTCCTTAAGGTCCAAAAATTTTTTTAAATGCAAGATGTATAATGAATTACAAAATGGGAAGCAAAGATGTTAGAGAATTTCTCTCTGCTCTGATGGCCTGGAGCTAGGGTGTCTTCAAAAAATTAACAAATTATTTGATATTAAACTGATTTCCCTTCTCACCCCTTCCAACCTCTCTGATATTTTACTGGAGTGAATAGTCAGAACTGACACTTTAGCTCATCAACTGGGATTCCCATTCCCACTGCTTCTTAGTTAAATTTAGGGTTCATCTTAGTATTCCAAGAGTACCTTTGTTTTCCTGCATTGTCTCATTATGAACATTAATTCCATTATGATAAAAATATAACAAACATAAAGTTTGAGTACTCAGAGAAACAGGTAAGTTCCCAATAACATAACTCAGAATCAAGTATTAAGCATCCCTGTTATTGAAATCTCCTGCCATTGGGGATATCTTGTTGGTCTACGTTATTTCCTGTTTGTTTCTCAGATATCTCTTTCTTCAACTCCTTCTCTTTCTTCTCAGGCTATATTCTAGCACCCAAATGGCTATTAATTGCTTGTGCATCATAGATCTTCTTTTATTTTTTTAACTATGTCCCTGACTAAGGAGTCTTACTTTCCTCTTGTAAAGCTACCAGCAAAGATTTAACTAATACAGTTAGCATTCTGTCTAAGAGATCTATTTTGAGCTGCAAAAACAATATTCTCTCCCATTCCATAGGTTAGTTTTAAAGAGAAAATATCATCATACATTTACTACAAAGTAAAAACAGGCAAGCATTTATCTAGATATTGTGGGAGGAAACAAAAGTCAATAAGATGCCCTGGTCAATAAGAGGTAAATAGGCAGAGTCACCAAGGTTTCAAGAATAATGAGTTTGTTATTCAGGTTTAGCAGAAGACGTTAGCAAATAAATAGGCTCTGTTACTTAATGAATCCGTCTGGCCAGTTCTTGAAACACGACTGAAAACATATTAGAAGCCCACTCCCAAATCAGACAAGTACAATATCAAATCACGAATACAGCTATAGTCCTGGTATCTATCTATCCTATTTCCAGAGAGTCCAGAGTATCCTTTTTGCCTCCAAAAACTGCCTTCTCAGTATCCCTCCTATGTTAGCTGGCCAAATTATTGGATGTTTGCTTCAGTGCCTGGTTATCATAGGGGTTCCCTGCCAGCCTGGAGGACCTCTTGGGACCCTGCCCAGCTTGATGGGGTCTTATGGTCCGATTTAGTCCATGCCAACACCTCCCATTTAGTCCAGCTGGGTCCTCTGGTCTAGTAAACCCTAATTGTATCTCTGCTCATACCAAGAGAGACCATGAAAGCTACAATCTCTTCTATTTTGATATCTGGTGTTGTCACTTGGACCCATCTAAAGTATCCATCCTTTGGATGTATCCCATTCAGTGTTCAGAAGAGGTGGAGCTCACTTAAGGCACTTCCTAACCATCTCTTGCACCAAACTCATTGATCCCATAGTATCTCTCCAGTTGCCATTTCAAAACAGTTCAACTCTTTTATCACTTTATTCTACTGGTAATGTAATACTTAACTTTACAGTCTGGTGCTTTTTAACAATGGTCACTTTTGAAGATAATGTGAATCACTATTGGTACAAGCACAGAATTGTTAATAGACCATAAAAGGGTATTTGTTCATGTAAAGTATCACTCATTGGTTTCCTACCATACCCTTTATCTAAGCACTGTGTTGATGTCTCTGTGCAGCAATAATTTTGTTCTTGAACTTTAAAATAAGCCTTGAAATGACTTAAGCATCTGCTCCGCCAATGAGGCATAACCTTCCCTGAGTGTTGGTACCAGGGCCTATTAACTGGGCTCCCTGAACATTTTCTGACTTCTCATAGCACATTTTAATAAATTAAAGCTAATGTAAAACAATTTATACCTGAAATAGCAGACGAGTTGAAAATGTAATAAATTGGTTTTAAAACTTTTTCTATAGCTGAGTATTCTCCCACATGAAAGTGGTGGACTCTCAGAATCAGCAGCTTTTAGACAATGGAAACGGGCAGAGAAGGAAGTTGAGATAAGAAGAAAAGTGGTAGAATGGAGAGAACTCTTGGTTTCTCAGCATTTGTTATATCCGGGGATTCATCCATAAGGCAGAGTGGTAGGAGAGGGTGGAGGATGACATCCCTTCTGCCCCAAGCCAGAACAGAATGGGACATAGGGTGGGTTTGGTTGAGAGATTTGTCAAAGTTTAATCACATACTCTTCACTGAGGCACTGATGTGATGTATTGAGATTATCCAAGCTGTGTGTTGAGCATAGAAATGGGGAATTGAAGTAGGTACCATGGTAGGTGAAAATGCACAATGGAAAGGAAACAATCTGAAGTCCAGGAGATCTGAGGCCAAATCCTGACTCTGCATTTTGCTAGTTTCCTAGTTATATAACCTTAGTCAAATGATTTAACCTTCCTTAGACTCACCGGCCTTATCTATTATATAACATTAACATAATAACAATTATCACAAAAAATCATAGTAATCGGGGGGCCTTACTGAACGTTATACACTGTATTCTGACACTGTTCTTGGATGATTACCCCAGTGATGAGCATTAGGGAAATTTGTTCACAGATAACAGGGTGATACTTCTGGACCTATGAGGAAGCAAGAAAGGGACTAGCAAGAGGATAGAGCCTGTTGAAAACTTACACTAGTGTTTAAAAATGGAATAAAAACAGATAAATCTGTGCCATCTAGAAGCTTGCAAAATTGGGGCAGAATCCAAGGGCAATGAGGAATTTGGGTTCCAGCACTCAGCATTAGCACGTGACGAGCTGCTGAGCCTTGCAGTAAGGAGGATATGAGCACAGCACCACACAGGGGCCAAGGAGCTGGCACTGCTGCCCTGTCCCAGCTTAACCCAACTGAGGCAGCAACTGTATCTATTCTTCTCTATTCTTCTGCTTGTTGTTCCAGAACATCCTCTCTCAAGGTTAGATCAGTACTTAAACTAAAGGCTGTTTTGTCTACAGAAGAGGAAATCACTCATTCTTGACTTCCCTCATAGATCTATGAATACAATCATTGAATACTTATCCACTAAGCCCTTAAAAAATGGTCTTTGTTACTTAGGGGTTAATGATTAGGACTTTGTCCTCCCTGCAATGGATTTTCCTAGAGGCATCTGGGTATCATATCACTGAAGCACCATCTCCAAAGTCTCAGGGGGGGTACAATCCACAGGATATGTCTATGATATAATCTGAAAACAAATGCCAATATATTGAGGAGCGAAGAGATGGGTACTGCAAGTCTAGTTTCAACTGTATTTATAATGTTTTAATTCTCAAGCTAGGCAGTGGCCTCATTGGTGTTTATCCCATTATTATTCAAACATTTTTGTCATTTTAATAATTTCATTAAAATTTTTAAAAGAAAAAGTATTGTAAAGGTATGATATTTGAAGGTGATTTTTTTTCCAGAAAGAGAGAATGGGAATAGTGTCACATGCCACAAAAAGTTCAAATGTGAGAAGTAAAAAGTGTCCGTTGGATTTAAGGACCTAGTATATTCTTGTTGACTTGGTGGCAATAGTTTGAGTGGCATCGTAGGAGTGGAGGTTGAGGAGAGATTGGAAATTATGAAATAGAGACAGGGCAACGTATATGAAAGATATATTTACTCCACCTGAATTGTGTTGTAAGCTGGCCTGGAATAGTTTAAAGCAAACCTAGCCTGGAGAGTTTTATCAACAGATACTATAATCAGTGCGCCTCCTGAGAAGTCCTAATGACAAAGCAGGTGCTTGTAATTATATATTATGTGTTTTTAGAGAACGTGGTTGCTTTGAATATAAGCCATTTTACATACATGAGAAGCAGCCAAAAAGGTCTGCAGTTTGAGTACTGTTGGGTAAATTTACCTAAGAATGAACTGAGCTTGGAAGTGGGGAGAGAGTTTCCAACTATTGTCTCAGTTTAAAGGGGTGAGAGGAAAATGAGAGGTGGGGAGCGATAGATCCGGGAATCAGGAAGACACAAAAGAGAAACAAGAAGAAATGAAATAGTATGAGAAGTGAGGATTAGGAAAAGCCTTCCTCAATTTGCAATTACTGACCCATGAGAAAGCATTTAATACTTCCTTTGCCTTCAATAAATACATTCACAATTAAAAACGCATTATCTGTGCATAACACATTGTAAAACTATGTGCTGTCTTCTTGAAGCAGCCAAGCTCAAGTATTTAACTAAATGCTTACAAAAATGTTAATCCTGTGGCAACGATGTCTGGGAAATTCTGTATACCAAGTAAAGTCAGAAATAAACAATCTCAAATGAGGGCCAAACCAGAACATCATACTAAAATATAAAGATGGGAGATAAGAATTTAATAGTAGTAATCAAAATGAGATATAGTCAATAATCTGTTTTTAATCAGGTGGCCAGACTTAACAAATGATAACACAGGATGTTTATTTTAAATTCGAATTGAAAATAAACAACAAATAATTTTATAGTTGTGAAGTAGAAATAAAATCCTTGCCCCCTGGTAACTGAATGGGGGCCTCTTGGCTAAGAAACAGCTTAAAACTGAGTTCCCAGCCATGATGGGTTGGGAGAGATAGAAAACAATTATATGTATATGATTTCCCTTCAAAAATATCCATAACTCCTCCTATAGCTTGTAGAATATGTGTATTTGATTACTCTGCTGAGTGTAAAATCCTGTTCCCTTTTGTCTCTTCTTTGAAGCACGTGTGCCTGGCTTCTGGCCAAGGCTCTGCTTCCCAACCTCTTGGAATGGCAGCCCAACAGGTTGCTGCCCTTTATGAGAAATACACCTCGTTAATTAATAGTTAACAAGTGGTAAAAAAGAAAAAAAAATGTAGTAACCACTAAGGGACCTAGAGAAACCTGCAGCTTCCCCCAGCGTAATGGGAGGTCAATGCACTGACGTCTGCGAGAGCCCATTAATACAGCTCAGCTGTCTCCTTGACCTCTTACCAGAGTAGAAACCTCTGGTAAGCTGCCCTGGATCCAGGATCTTGCATTTTTTAGGACTCAGATCTCAGAGGCTTTATTTCTCTCCACTTCTTCCCTCCATTCCTACACCAGTTCCAGTTCCCTCCATTCCAGATGCCAGAGGGAATGTTTTCGTAGGCCTCGGCTTGTGGGAGACCTAGTTGGATTCAGCTGGTCTACTAAGGTTTATGAGGATGCCCATGTTTCGGCTCTTGGGGAGGACACTCTCAGAAAGGTAAGTGCAGCTATAAAAATAATGTTATTGTGGTTATGGTTTTAAAGAGTCCTTATGTTCTCTAACTAGTTGTTTAAGTATTTATAGATAAAATGATAAATGCTTCAAAATAATGAGAAAGAGAATGATGTATAAATGAAACAAGAATGGCTGTGAGTTGATAATCAGTGATCTGAGTAATGGGTACATAGAGGAGTTTATTTTACTCTGTCTGCCTTTATAAATACTTGAATATTTTCCTACTAAAAGGTTTAAAAAATGAAGTTGTGGATGTACATTTATTGAGGTTGTAAATGATCATAAATTTTTTGCTAACTAAAAAAGTAAGCAGTATATGAAGAATGGTTTTTTGTTAAACACATATAGGTGAATAAATAGGAAATTATTGGGGGAAAAAGGTAGGCTGGATTAAGCTATGATGCTGGATTTACTTTAGGTGTATTAAATGCATTTTCGACTTGTGATATTTTCAATGTGTGTTGGGTTTATAGGGACAGAACCTCATTCTACATCAAGGTATGTGTGTAGATTTTTGCAAATGAAAATTATAAAGTTAAATATATACACTCATTTACATATATAGTGTAACTTCGTCTCTGTAAAATGTCTAAGATGATGGTAAAGAAAGGATTGAAATAAAATGATTACAGATAAGATCAGAGCTGAAACAGCGACAAGAGAGTAAATTATCTTTAATACTATGTTAGAACCATTTGTCATGGTGTGGGACTCAGAGTACTGAGAATGTGGGTAGAAAAACTTCAAAAGATTTGGAAGCAGAGATGGTCTGACAGCTAGGACTGATAAACCAGGTGTCTAGCAGTCATTTTATTTGTTACAGCTGCCTTTAAACGAATGGTTAGAACTTTAATCAAGACACAAGATAAAGCAGCCTCTTAGACCACTTTCATCTTAATATTTCCTGAGGAGACCTCATAGTATCTTCCACCTGCCTACAAGTCAGGAAATGCTTGGCCCCAGCCTGCAATCCAGGTAGAGGCACATAGTCTGTGAACCTAGAGCAATCAAAAAGCCTTTTCTTTCTCTCTTCCTCCACCCCTTTCCATTGCCTTTTGCTTCTCTAGGTCATAATTAGCAGGATGATTGGGAAAGAGGGAGAATGGTATCTTTGTAGAAGGCCTCTGCCTTTGTTGTAGGATCTTTGCTAAGAAAATGTTAGCACAGAATTATCTATTTTTGACAGAATATGTAGCAGGTGATTAAAAAATGAAACTTAGGATAAATGTCAACAAAAAGAGGATAATTTTTGAGTTTCGGTGTAGATTAAAAGAAAGATGCAGTACAAAGCTTAGACTTTGCACTATCAAAAATATAGAAATATGAAGCGTGATGAAGGATCCTTCTCTGCAGACTCTGTTATGGGTAGACAGGTGGTGCTTCCTTAAATTGCCTCCCAGGGGTTTATAAGCCCCAGGAAGAAAGCTGAGTAGGGTGGCTTCAGTAGGAGTGACTACAGGTACTTGAGGACTGTAATCTTTGCTGACTCTGTTTGATAGAGTGGGACTTCTAATACTTGTTAAATGGTGATAAAAGATCTCTTTCAGGGGGAGAGAAGCAGCCACTCTATGTAACATAAGGTACAGAAAGAATAGCTATTTGAGGCTGCCATGGTTGCAACTTTCTTCCTAGATGCAATTTATGGTTAAAAACTTTGAAATTGTTGGTGTTTCCAATTGATTTTTCTCTATAGATTATATTTTTAATTTAGGAATTACTCTCTGCAGGTGCAAAATCTGCTAGATGGAATACATTTTAAATTGTATTTTGTATTAAAACATATAAATATTTCAGCTAAAATATTTTGGAAATTACTGTGTTTTGCCTCCTTTCAGCATACCTTTCTTCTGTAAACATTTTTACAAGACAAAAATATGTTTCTATTATTGGTACTTTTGTGAAATTTTGATACTGCAAAATAAGACCTTTTCAATTCATTCTGGTAAAGAACTAAATGTAAATGTACCCAATTATAAAGACAAGTACCATCAAAAGATTCTTCCCACATGTTGAGATATTCCAAAGCATACATATTATTTTAAAATTATATCTTTTACACTGAGCTTTCATCAATTAATTTGCTCAATTCCACCCTTGCTCTCACTGGGATAACTTTCAACATCTTTCTGTTTATAACTGTATTTTTCAAAGACATGTTGCCACTTGTTGATATTTGTATCTAATTTTTATAATAGCATTCACAATGATGTCAGATATTTACATTTGAAAAGGAAAGCCCTGAGTTACTGACATAAATGGATATGAGAAGTACATCTTGAAAATGCATAAAAATTCAAAATTATGATGAAACAGCCTAAAAGAATCTGTAAAACCTTCCCAGAGATCAGAATGAGGAAGACCATTTCCTTCCCACCTATTTTCCATAATAATTTAAAATGATGCAGGACAGAATAATTTATCTATTAATATGCAAATCATCTTCTACATTTCACCTGGTTGTTTGACTATAAACCCCTACATTAGATGAGGATGTTGCTAGAAGCCCTGGTTATCAGGAAATTTAGCCTCATATTTTAAGCTTTTCCCAAAAGCAGGAAAAATGGCATGGATTTTTAATAGAAAAAATATGTAAACATATCCCTCACTGACACTGCATGGGGAAACTTTTGTTCTTATGAACTTACAGAAATACACTAATGAAGGGGATAATTAGCTTGGATTCATAACAGTAGGAAAAAATTAAATTGATACAAGTGGGTATGAGTAGGTATAAATTAGGAAAATGGAAAGAGATTAGGTGCCCTACATTTATTTGGGCCATGAGTACTCTTTGTAAGTTCATTTTTATGTTTTTAAATTTTAAATGTTTTTGGTTACATGGATTGCTTTTGTAATGCTTGAGTCATGGCTATGAGTGTGCCCATCACCCGAATAGTGTTCATTGTACCCATTAGGTAGGCTTTTCCCAATACTCTCCTCCTACTTCCCCTGTGCTTTATTTCCGCTGAGTTTGACTTCCCTCTGCACATGTGGGCTCATTGGTTAGTTCCAATTTAACAGCAAGTACATTTGATGCTTGTCCATTCTTTAGATATATCACTTAGGATAATGGTTAATGGTCTTCAGTTCTATCCAAATTGTTGCAAAAGGCATTAATTCATCTTTTTTATGGCTGAATAATAGGACTCCACTGTATACATATACCACATTTTGTTAATCTGTTTATGAATTGATGGGCACTTGGGTTGATTCCACATCTTTGCGATTGTACATTGTGCTGCAATAAGCATTTGAGTGCAGGTGTCTTTTTGATAAAATGATTTCTTTCCTTTGGGTAGATACCCAGTAGTGGACTTGCTGAATCAAACGGTAGCTCTACTTTTATTAATAATTCTTTGAGGAATCTCCATACTGTTTTCCATAGAGGTTGTACTAAAGCAGTCCCACCAACAGTATATAAGTGTTCTTTTCTCTGTACCCACACCAGCTCTGTTGATTTTGAACTTTTAAATAAAAACCATTCTAACAGGGGTAAGGTACTATATCATTGAGCTTTTAATTTGCATTTCCCTGATGATTAGTAACATTGAGCATTTTTTCATATGGTTATTGGCTGTTTGTCTACTTTGGAAAAAATTCTGTTCATGTATTTTGCCCACTTTATAATGGGGTAGTTTTTTCTTGCTGAGTTGTTTGAGTTCTTTGTAGATTCTGAATATTAGCCCATTATTGGATGCATAGTTTGCCAGTATTTTCTCCCATTCTGTAAGTTGTCTATTTGCTCTGTTGATTATTTCCTTAGCTGTGCAGAAGCTTTAATTTAATCAAGTCCCATTTATATTGTTGCTGTAATTGTCACTGGGATCAGTTGGCTGTATGTGGATGGTCTTGCATGTGGAGTCTCTGGTCTGTTCCATTGGTCTGTGTCCCATTTCTGTGACAATATCATGCTGTCTTGGTTACTATGGCCTTGTAATATAGTTTGAAGGATGGTAATGTGATGCCTCCAGACTTGTTCTTTTTGCTTAAGATTGTTTGGCTATTCATGTTCTTTTCTGGTTCCAAATGAAGCATAGAATTATTTTTTCTAGATCTGTGAAATATGTTGTTGGTATTTTGATGAGGATTGAGAAATTGTGTGGGAATGAGCAAGACGAAAAGTGAGGATCTGAAGCTCACTGGGGAGGACAAAGGTGCATGGTGGGTGGAGAAGCAATACGGCCCCTGACATGGCAGCTCGAGTCTGTGGTGATGAGAAGTGACCCGAAGGGGGCCGGCAGCCTGGTGCTTTGTCTTAAGAAGCTCCCAGTTCACTGGCAGCAGCAGCTTTGGGGCTTGTGAAGGTAGAAAGGCTCTGCAGCAGCCCAGGAGCCTACTGACTGCCAGAGATGTGAGGGAGGGAGAAACAATCCTCCCCTTTTTCATCGGGTACTAAACCTCTCAGGAGTTGATCTCTGCTGCTATCTTTCTCCTTCTTGTTCTGTTCTGCAGCTTCTTCCTGTGGAATCTCTGCTAGGTTCTGCCACTTTTCCCTCGGATTTACACCCAATCCATGTTTGTTTGTTTGTTTGTTTTCTTTTTCATCTAAAACTTGTCCTCCTCTCTGAGACTATCTGGCAGCTCATGTCTCTGGTAAGCTATCTTGTCTGGTCCATGAGTACTCTCTGTAAGTTCGATGGAAGAAAAAATGTTAGCGTGACAGAGGTATCCCACTTATATGCACCATCCTGCCAGGAAAACCAGAGATTTCTTGTGGTCAGAGTTCCCTGAGAGCAACACTGTATGAAAGATTCTGTCATGCTTTGTCTGTTTAATATTAGCCAAGCTATTAAAGTCTCTGGCCCCAATCCTGACTTCTGACAGCTTAGGGCTAGATAGGTTCTACCTAAGTATCTCTAAGGACAATATAAACAATACTTCTTCATTACTTGGGAAGAATATTAAACTTCACATTTTCAATGGAATATTTTTAAAGCATCATATTGCCACATTCCCTTGATATGTAAGTCTATTAGTGACAATATTGGCTGCTGCCCCAGGTGAAAAACACAACGGAGAGGTCCAATATTGGATTCCTAGGCAGCCTTGCAACTTATAAATCTCTTTGTCTACTTGGCACATTGGTTCGTACATGGGAAAAACTCAATAAATGTTTGACAATTGAATGGAGAACATGAGTGTGAATTACTTCTGGAAATCAGTTTTTAATACTTCAATTTATGTGAGTATATCATGAATGAGAACGTGATATCTTTATTTTGCTGACAATTTCTGAAACTTTCAAAGCCTATTGCATCCTTATATCTATTTTTTAATCTTGAAAAAGTTTATTTTCCTTCCCTTTAAGTACGCTATTATTTTATTTTTTCATTTGCAGTGAAGGACTAGTGCTGTTATTTTAGATGGGAATAAGTTCCAAGCAATGAACTATGTTCTGCAAATTTTGTGAAGTTTGAGAAAACTACTTTTTTCTCCAAAGTGTGTATTGAAAAAGCTGAAGTTAACCTGACTAATTTAAATGGGATCGAATCACCTTCCTCCTCATCCTATATGTTGAAAAACATGTTTTCTTCACTCATATGATTGAAAGATGTTGCCATTATTTCAAATTATCTTTTTTTTTTAAAGAGTTTTCTCAAGAGTTATGTCAGCTCCTTTTCAAACTATATACTTTTTTTATTTATTCAAAAGTACTAGTATTTTTATTTCAGCATATTATGGGGGTACAAATATTATGGTTACGTACATTGCCCATGCCCCCCTCCCCCCTTGAGGCAGCGCCTCTATTTTCTAAAGCATAAGTTTGGTTTCCTATTTCTCTAGTATCCTTCACTGATTTATAAGGTGTATTTATAACTTACACATTGTAGCTTTTTAGTCCTAGTGTTAATGAGGTGATTTTTTTCCTACTATGATGAGTTCCTTTAGAAAGAACATTTTTATTGTCTTCTACCCTCTATATGATCACAGCTCACTTTCATATTTCCTATAATTTGTTTCTAAATTTACACCTTTCCTATAAAAGTCAATTTCTGATCTTTTTCAAATTCCTTGCCATGATGAATTGTGTTCTTTTATGTCTCTTTCCTTCTGTCTCTTTCTAGGCTCTTCTGCTCAGTTTTTATACTAGCATTCATATTCCCTTTCATTTATGTTTTTCTACCTGCTTTCCTACATTGCATTACAGGAATTATGTAAAATATATGTTACAGGTACCTCTTTGGGCCAGATCATTGCCCTTTATATATTTCAAAATGCAATTTATTTCCCAACCTACTTTTCCATTGTTGGAGAAAGCACTTTAGCTCCTCCTCTATTACACAAAGTTAAAATGTCTACAAGGTAGCAACAGTCCAAATTTAAGAATTCTGGAGATCCACACATGTAAGTAAAGATAATTGATAATTTGGAATAAATGAGAGAACAAAAGCTCACAGCAAGGGAGAATATGAACTTTAAAAGAAAGAAAGAAAGAAAATGAGATAAACGGATAAGATTCTAAGCAATGTTAGGCAAATCTGCTTTCCTGAATTGTATGTTACATCTTGGAGGAAGCAAGTTTCTTATCAAAATATTTAATTTCAAGGGAATATTGTTAATATCAAATATGCAAAGCAACATGTATGGTTCTGTAGGGGGTTTCAGGAGCTTGAAGAGGATGGCACGCATGTCATGCTTTCTGGGAGTTCACAGTTTACTTGTGAGAAAATCTATAACATAAATAATTGCACAGGAAAATAAGAAATAATACAAGATCCTATTTGATTAGGTGGCAAATAAGTGGAATAAACCATCACAACTCCAAATTCAAGTTTTCAAAGAGGACAAAGTAGTTTTATTACTGAGATCAATGCCTTTATCCTGTTGCATTTTTATTTAAAAATATTTCTCTACTAAACACATACCTTTCTATACATTTTTTTGTGTGTGTATAATTTAGGAAGCCAATAGCTTACTGATTATTAGAAACCAAACATCTGTGGTTAATTAAAAAGGGAGTTTGAAATGTCTGCAACAAAAAGTTTGAAATGTTTGCAATTTAATTAAAGACAAAATAATCTGTGTAAGAAAATGGCAGTCTTTAATAAATGTTCATCGCCACGTAGAGCTGTAGACCTGAATGTGTAACTGCCCAAGTGCTTGTTAATCAGGAATTGGTAAATGTTTCTGCTGGGATGCCAGATGCAGAGGGCCAGGAAGTCTTAACACAAGAAAGAAAATCAAAAGTGAAATTTAAGCTAGTAGCTAAAATCATGGATTACATTAAATAAATGATAAAATAACAGGGTTTGAGAGAGAGGTTGGCAGTAACTGTAAACCATTTTAACTTGTGTGCTTTTTTACAATCTTCTGCAATTTTTCCACTTTTTCTGCTGAAGCTATCAAAGAAGATCACTGCAATTTTGTATGAAATGTTCCACAGTTTTTCCATTGATTAAAACTCAATGGCAAAATAATTCGAGCTGCCCACCAGATCCCCTTGAAAATGGCTAACAATCACAACAAATAACTAAAATCTTTCTCAAGAAGCAATGTGCTGCCATTAGGCATTTTGGGTGAAAGGAAGAATGCACTGAATAGATGCTGTTATTCTGATAATATTGTGGATCCCCTCCCTCCTGCCACTTTAGAATGTTATAACACGGATTGGATACTCTCAAAATACACTTGGAATAGACTTGAGCTTTGAGAAACCTGAGACAGGCTCAGGAACAGCTGGGAGTGGTGAATCTGCACAGACTGCATCTGCTTTTTGAGCAGTGTGGAGCACATACAGCCTGAGGTTGGAGGCAAGTAATGTGTTCAGCACGTCCCGGCTGTTCCTGGGAACACAGTGTGAGGCTATTTGCTTATAAAATTCGTTGGGAGGGAATCATCAATAAAAGGGTTTTTGTATGTTTGTTTGTTTATAAATTTCCTTGAAATGCCTTTCATCAAGTTATATTGGAAATTATTTTTTTAATCAGAGTAAGTCACTCTAGTATTTTTGAAAATCCTTGAAGGGGAGCATTGCCTAGAAGATAAAACACTGGGTGCCTATCATGGAATGAAAGACCCTTTAAAATTTTCCCCACCCCATCTCCCACCTCTGGGCATGGTGTAGCATGCATGTAGTCCCAGCTACTCAGGAGGATGAGGCCGGAGGATGGCTTGAACCCAGGAGTCTGAGGCTGCAGGGAGATGTGATTGGGCTTCTGCATGCCAGATTGGGCCACAGAGCAAGAATCTGTCACCAAAAAAGAAAAAAAAAATGTTTCCCACACCTAATGCTTCTGCTGCCTCAAATCTCATCACTTCTCCTGCATGAGCTAGAACTGGCTACTCACAACTCTACCAATGCCCTGTGCATTTTTATATCTCTGTATACGTGCTTTATTTTTCCCTCTGCTTAAGATGTCCTCATTTCTCTGATAGACTCCTCAATAATTAAGAAATGAAAACTTTCCCAATTCTTACATTCTACCCTTGACCCTTCCAAGAAACTGCCTCTTTCTTACTCTGGCATTTCCCACAGTACCATGTAAATATTCTATTGTCCCTTAACACATTATTAATAACACTATTTTAGTTTTATCTACTCGATGGCAGGAATTGTGCTTGTGTTGCTGGAACTAAGCATCGTGACTAGCATAGAATAGAAACTCATCAAATAGTTACAGAAAGAAATAACCAAAAAAGAATGGAGGATGAGGGAGATGGGAAAGAGAGAAAGAAGAGATAGAGAAATGAAAAAATCAAGGAGGAAAGAGGAAAGAAAGGGAATGAGAGAGGTGGGGGGCAGGAAGGGAAGAGAAGAAAGGAGGAATTGCATAATTAGAAAATAAATGTCTCCAACCATTTGAGTAAATCAAAATGTCACTATTCATCAAAAATGAAAAAATCAAAATTCAACATGTGCTCACTGGGGAAATATAGAAATCAGAAAGTATTAATAGTTAGTAAATACCATGAACTAAAAATAAAATTCTAAGCCTCCCTGCCCAGAATGGACCCCCTAAAGTGGTATCAAGCATGACTGCACAGGCACGTGTTTCTCCTTTCATAAATACTCATGACTTTCTATAGCTTATTAAATATGTATATTTGGCCACCATCCTCAGTATAAATTCCTGTTCCCACTGTCTCTGCCTGGAAGCACTGATTCCTGGCTTGTGACTGTAGGCTCTACTTTCCAGCCTGCCAGAAAGGCCACCTGCAGGCTGCAACCTTTTATGACAAATAAAGCTCCCCTTTCCAATTATGAACCTCATTATCTTTTTTCAGTTAACAATGCCTATAATAAATATCACAATAGGTAATACCTGGCCAATAAAAATCAGACTGACTCTATGAAGCTTTATTCCAGCATCCTGAAGTCACAGGGGCTAATTAGTTAAGCTTTTGTCAGCATTGATCTACTTTTATTAGAATCAAAAAAAAAAAAAAGTAGGTAGGTGTCATCACCTAAAGGTGAAAGTAATAATGTCAGTTCGTGATCTTGCAATGAACATTTTTGAGAAGCATCCTAACAACTCTAAGACCATTATGTAAGGACTAATGACATTTATTCTAAGCTAGCTGTCTTTTAGAATTTACTGACAAAAGTAGAGTGATGATGATGGAAATAATAGGGAATTAGAAAGAGAGGGGAGAATGGAAAAGCAAAGATACTTTATCCTTATGTAGGCACATCTTTAAATCTATTTAAAATACTTTATATATCAAACCTATGTCGGCCCAGATCAGGAAAGAAAAATATGTCAAGTAGAACCTATTTGGTGAGATGCAAATAATTTCAGTTGCTATGGTAGGTCCTTAATTTCTTTCATATTCCAGGAGCCTTTATTTTAATTGCCCTGGGCTCAGGACTTTATTACATCAGATTAATGGAAGAAATATATTTCTAGCATACATATAGTTCTGGATTAATTTGTTAATTGGCTTTAATTGTTTCTTTTAATCCCTCTCTAACCTGCTGCTTCCTTTTCAGTATTTGCCTAACCTATCAAGGTGTGATGTACTTCATAGAACTTGATTATCCAATATGTGCACATGTATTTGTAACTTTCTGTCTGTGATTAATGGGGCATCTCAGTTCAGCCCACTGTAATGGGTTTGGTCATGTTTGCCTATAACATCAAAGTGTAATGACATTTTGCTGAACTTTGGTCGCACTTAAGAGGGGAAAAAATGAAAAAGGAGTTGTGCACCTGTTTCCATTGTTCCTATCTTCAATCTTTCAGTAGATTGGGTTGAGAACAAGAAAGACTGAGCCACCTGCAAAAAAGAAACTTGACAGGCAATCAAAATTATAGGAGGGAATTACTTCTAAAACATCTCGCTGCAATTTTCGGCCTGGCCAACACAAACTCCGTTAAGGAATATATTTAAGGCACCACATTTTCTTTCCAACATTTTCAGACAGCTACCTTTTTCTTTTAAAGAAGCCAATAATTAACCATGGGTTCTGGAAACTGTAATAGATTATGACTGTCATTGGAATCACTGTTAGTGGAGTATTGATGGCAGGTTTCAGACAATTCCCAGAGAACAAACAGAGCATTATCTGAAATACTTTTTATATAGCTTCTGTGGATGTCTCTAAATTCAATTTTCTGTTCTTTGTGACAGGGGTTCCCAAACATTTCTAGAAAAGTGTACTGTGAAAATCTTGTTCCATACTGCAAGGTCTCCTTGGGAATTGATTATTTTAGCAACAAATTTATTATAAAAGTTATGGCCTAGAATGAACTTGCATGCTTCCACTGGAAGCCAGTAGTATGCAGTGTGCACTTGCAATCATTTTAGTTTGAGTCTTTCCTTCATTTATAATACAATCTGTTCACTTAATCCTGATAATATTTTTTCTGTTCTTTTCCCATTTTAAAGCAAAAATGTGGGTTACTAGACCTCAGTCCTCCGATTGGCTTCAGCTTGGTCATTTTTCAGAAGCTCCACTTGTTCTATGCCATTCCTTGTCCCTGTTAACTGAAAGCAAAACACGTAAGAAAATAATGATTTTAACATGAAAACAATTCAGTGTATTTTAGAAAACATTTATAATTTTTAACATAAAACAATAAAAAATTAAGATACAAGGCAAATCACTATGCCTTTGATTAAGCTCCAATTTTATTATCTGTAGGGTAGGGGTGGGCTTAGGCTGAATAATTGATATCCTCAAATAATCCTCATTTTGTGAACAGTCTCAACCTTCCTCCTTACTATTCTCATTCAAGGGCTATTAATAAATAGAAAAGTTGATGGGCTTGAATTTCACTTTTTAAAATTTCCGTATCGCTCCCTGATGGTGTTGCTAATATTCAGTGAAATGATCCTAGGGAACATTTTGGTGTGGGTAGGGGGATCCTATAAAACTAAAAATATAGATAATTAAAAACAGAATAAATGGGCTTTCTGAGCTATCCCACAGGTCTTGAAAACTCTTGGAGTTGAACTTAATGCTTTTATTGCACGTCTTGCAAATAGCATAGTTGAGGGCATGGGGAAGAGAATTCCTTTTGGATACAGCATTAGCAGAAAGAGGCCCTCACTATATGGCAAGATGTTCAAGGGAAGAAATTACATATAATCCTTGCCTGACTTATTAGGTGCTCAATAATGAGTGATAAGTGAATACGTTAATGAGTGAGTCAGTGAGCAGGAATGGGAATTATATTCAATCCTTGCACAACCTATTTCTAGTTACATGAACATGCACGTGCCATTTCACTTATTTGAGTATCAGTTTTCTCATCTAAGAAATGATAACAGATATAAGAGTTCTGGCTATATAACAGAGTCATTCTGACCTTCACATGTAATGAGAGTTTTGAAAACACTGTAAACCTACCCATATTCAAATGGAAAAAAAAATTATGAAAAAAAAAATTTATGTACCTCTTTCCTGCTTGCATGGTTTATATGTATTCTCTTCTCTGCATGATCCTTGCATTGAACTTGAAGCCAATCAGTCAAGCTGGATTGATTTAGTCCTCGATGGAACCAGATTAAGACACTGCAAAGCTGGCCTTGGCACTTCCTCACCTGCTTGTAATTTGTACATAGATCTGTTAGATACTGCCTGATACACCAATATCTCAGAATTTTGATATCGGTGTCTTATTTCCCTCTGCTCTTTGAAGCTCTAGCATTAAATGGACTCTAAACCTTTGGCAAGGCCTTTATAAGTAGCTTTTGAGCCAAGCCTGGAACTGAAGTTGCTGTACATCATCCCTCTGTCTTTGCCCTCAACTCCGATTGAAATCTCAGCCTCTTGTCATATTTGCAATCTCAGTCTGGCCACCACCTGCTGCATTGGTGTGTATGAATAGGCACTCCAGGCACTGGGTCTCAGAGCCTTCCTGCGCTGATACTATTGCTATGGAGAACGTCAAATCACAGAACCCATTCCCATTGGACCTGAGATTGCTGACTTGGAAACCCTCAGACTTTTTTCTTTTTTAAAAAATATTTATTATCTACAACGTCAAAACTGTATAAGAAAGGTATATGAAAGAGTCTAATTTCTATGCCTCACTATGTTTCCCATCCCTAACAGGCGTCCTCAAACTACGGCCCGTGGGCCACATGTGGGTGTTTTTGCCTGCTTGTTTTTTTACTTCAAAATAAGATATGTGCAGTGTGCATGGGAATTTGTTCATAGTTTTTTTTAAACTATAGTCCGGCCCTCCAACAGTCTGAGGGACAGTGAACTGGCCCCCTGTTTAAAAAGTTTGAGGACCCCTGCCCTAATAGGTAATTATTTTTACTTGTTTACCCTTGCAGTGTTTCTATTAAATACAAGCAAATATGAAGATACACATATTCTTATTCCCACACATCCTTCCATGAAAGTCGTATGCTATATTTTTCTTCCCCATGAATTTTCACTCAACAGTACATACTTATCAGTGTATAACTATTGGGATATAAATACTCTTCAAAATTTTTTCAACCACGTAATATTCCTCTGTGAGAGATGTATTATGGTTTGTTCGACCAGTTACCTATGAGTAGAGGACTGGTTGCTTCCAATCTTTTGCTATTACAAATTATGCTACAAAAAATAACCCATGCATACTGTGTTTTCATACGTATGGTCACAGGAAAGTGGGATTGCCTTGCAAAAGCATTGATATATCTGTAATGTTTATATTTTGTAGACATTACTAATATTTGCTCATAGAACTTGCATCATTTTGTACTCCCAATAGCAATGTTTAAAAATATTTTTTAGTTTGCTGTTTCTGTTTAGACTTCATTTACGTTTGTTTTCTGTGCAAAAATTTCTAAAATTTAGCAAGCTGCTTTTATGATTTCTGGATTTTGACTCATTAAGCCTTTCTGTAATTTTTTATTGATTCTTTGAGATTTATTAAGGATGACTTTGTGGATGAGAAAATGGCCAATTTTATGAATGTTCCACATGTGTTTCAAACTAATATCTAATCTTACTACAAAATTCTACATCTATATGTTCATTTGAGATTACTAATCAATTTTTTTCAGATCTTCTATAACTTTACTCTTTTTCTTCCTGTTTTACATATTAATTTCTGAAAACTGTAAGTTAAAAATCTCCAAATGCATTTTGATTCATGTACTTTCCTCTGGAATTTTTTAGGGGTTGCTTTTTATAAGACAATATTGTTCTGGCACAGGTATTTATGATCAGTTTTTTTCTTGATTGAATATCGCTTTGTATATAACTTTCCTTCATTGTTCCTTATGATTTTTTTCTCTTAATTCTATTTTATGGCTACAAAAATAGCTACCAAAGTTGTCCACAATCAAGGTAATTAACATATCTATCACCTCGCATAGTTATGTGTGTGTGTGTGGTGGGAATACTTGCAATCTACTCTGTTAGCAAATTCCAAGAATACAATACAGTTATTAATTATAGTCACCATGATGTACATTATTAGCTCTCTCAAACTTAGCACTTTTATAACTGACAGTTTATACCCTTTGATCAAATTTCCCCATTTTCTCCATTCCCCAGGCCTTCATAACTACCATCCTATTCTGTTTCTATGAGTTTGACTTTTTTAGAGTCCACATACAAGTGAGATAATGCAGAATTTGTCTTTTTGTGCCTGACTTACTGCACTCGGCATAATGTCCTCCAGGTTCATCCATGTTGTCACAAATGGTAGGACTTTCTTCTTTTATAAAGGTAAATTATAGAGTAAGAAAGAGGTGGGTTTCTTGGGCAGTGTCCCACCCACATAGCTCACACAGCTGGGGAAGCTGCCCACTCACTCACTAACTCTCGTTTCCCCATGGAAGGAATTTAGGGACAGGGCACTGAGCTTCCCTGTCTTGGGGTGGGGTGGGGCTGATGTGGGTAAAGTAAAACTGTTCTTACCCTTTTCAATGCACCTATTCTCAGATTTTTTGCATCAACTTCTCCAGTGGATTTTCAGGCACCCACAAAGGTATTCTCATTCGTGGGTGGTTGTCAGATTGCATTTACTATGGGGAGAGGATATATATCAGAAAACTTCTATTCTGCCATCTTGCTGATGTCACTCTCTCTTTTTCTTTTCTTAAATCAAACCTGGGAATCTCTCTTTCAGCTAGTGAGTTTAATATATTTTCATTTAATGTGATCACTCACATTTTTGGAGTTTTGCAATAAAATTTACTTTGCTGTTAACTTTTTCCTTTTTTATTATGATTTTAAAATCATGTAATCTCCTTTTTGTGATTACCAATATTTTGATAAGATGTGTATTTATATCTATTTTCCTCTGTCAACTTCCTAAGCATTTTAAAAATCTGTATTTCTCCAAAACCTCTTCCCAAACAATATAGTATTTTCATGTACCCTTGTTCACTGTTCTGTTCATTGTCATGCCTCTCTACTGTATTGGAATTGTTTGGAATTTTAATTTTGACTTATTGTTAATATATCTTTATGTTGTTTATCTTTTTTCTTTGCTTTTAAATTACTTGAGCATTTTTTGGGTTGGATCTTTCTTTTATGGTACTTAAGCTTCTCATATATTTAGATATTTAGTCCCTTCAACTCATATCCCCTTGGGAAAATCTGGTAATATGTTTTTGGGGAGTAGCGAAGAGGTTGAAAACCCTCTTTAGAAATTGTGGTAAAATATGTTTTAGGGTAGAAAGTTTTTGATATTTAAAATGTTTCCAAACTTCCCAGTCACACCATCCCTCCTGTTACAATGTGGATGTTTGTCCTCTCCAAATGTCATATTGAAATTTGATCCCAATGTTGGAGGTGGGGCCTAGAAGGAGGTATTCAGGTCATGGGGATAGATTCCTCATGAATAGCTTAATGCCTTCCTTCAGGGGTGAGCGAGCTCTATTAGTTCCTGAGAGAGCTGGTTGTTAAATAGAGCCCAGCACCTCGATTCTCTCTCTCTTGCTTCCTCTCTTGCTATGTGATCTCTGCACATACTGATTCCCTTTCACCTTCTGTCATGAATGGCAGCAGCCTGAGACCCTCACCAGAAGCAGAGGCTGATGCCCTGCTTCTTGTCCAGCCCACAGAACTCTGAGCCAAATTATCCCGTTTTTGTAATAAATTCCCCAGCCTCAGGTATTCCAGGTATTCTTTTATAACAGCACAAAACACACTCAGACACCTCTCATCAATCAATCTTGTATTTCAGGGAATCTCTTAATAGTGCAACTCTTGGCATTCTTCTCAAAGAAATACCCTGGGTGTATTCATCCAGATGTGGTAGATGAGAAAGGAATGCATAGTGGCCAACCTGTCAACACAAGGCAGAACTGTTATAATCTCATTAGAAGCACCTTCTTGATGCTACCTCAGTGAGTTCGGTCACCACTGAACTCCTACAGATTTTTTTTTTTTTGCTCCAAAATAGAGCGGGCACAATAAATGATCCAAACAGGGCACTATCAGCATAGCTGCCAAAGGGCTCTATTTGGCACATCCTCCTTTCTACCCAGATTGTCATTTTCTGAACTTACATTAGGACCCAAACACCATCCAGTAAATCAGCAGTTTCTTGTGTTTTAAGTATTGGGTTCTGTGATAAATCAAACATCCTCTTGTTTCTGGGCTATCTTCAGGGTCATGTGTAGCACTGGGAGTCTGCAGCTATTCATTCACCATCTTATCCTGAAGTGGAGCTTTCATCTGCCCCTACCCTTCCTAATAAATGCATATTGCATAGTTTGTAATGAACTTCATAGCATCTGTCCTTGAAGGATGGCAGAAGATATTTTTGAGAAAATAAAAACAAGCCTTTATTGCATAACTATTTATTAATATAAAATACATGAGCTTTTTGAAAATTGAGACCACATGTTCCATGGTGAGCAGGTCTATGCAAACCTGCTCCCTAAGTCCAAGGAAACTGAGAAGCCAAAGAAAGAAGATGATGCATCTATTTTCTCAGGAGGAAACATTTAGTAGGGATGTATGAACATCAGCCATGTCCTGGGCAGCCCAGAGAGGAGATGGTGGATCCTTGTACCATTACTCCCCCGACTCAGGGCTTAGATATCATAGAAAAGGAATGGGCAGGACAATTGAAGTCAACCCTTCAGGGAAAAACAAGAAGGCTATGTGAGTCTACCTAAGAGCAGGATTTATGGTCAAGGTTGTTTTTGACCTAAAGGCAGGCTTTACAGCAAAGTAGAAATCTTGGAGGCATCCTCAGAACAGGGGTAAATCAGAAGTCAACATTATGGATTAATACTCAGGATAAAGTTGCTTTATCCTTTGCACCATAAATGATTAATTATTGAATTTTTCTATATATCTGACAAAGTGCTTTTAGCATAGCAGGTGCATATGAAAAGTTACTTGATTTTAGTGGGCTTTTTCAACATTACTGAACTTCAGAAGGATACCCTTTTGCATAAGGACAAGGGATATGGAAATTCATGTCATGTCAGATCTACCATCCAGCTTATTTTTCATATGAGAAGGATCTTCTCTTTATCTTGTTGTTTCTGAATGAAATATTTCCGTGAATACTATAGCTTAAATTATCTCCACTTCATTAGCTTTAAAAGCCCAAAGCAGAAATCTATTGTAAAATTTTTCACTGCAGTACTCAAGAGCTATATTCTTTTTTTTTTATTATCTGAAACATAACCATGCCACATGTTGAGCTCAGAAAATGAAAGTCATAAATTCAGTTTTTGAAGAAGAGGGAGTATTGTCTAGTGTTAAAATCCTGGGCTTTAAAACACAATTAGTTATTTAGCAATTACATTTTATCTCTAAGAAGAACAAGTAGGGAGAAATTCAAGATGTCAGTCTAAGATAATGAATTAAAAATGGAAAATGAAAAAGAATCCAGGATAACTTCAAAGTTTGGGGCCATTTGTAATATCAGAAGAAATTACCAATCACCCATGCATCTGGAAGAAAACCTATTTATAGAAGATGAGAATAGTAAAACAAAGTTGCTGGTGGATCCATAACCCTTATCACTGCCAAGAAATCAAATCCTTATTTACAAATAAGAGTATTTTCTTGCCAAAACTCTACACCATCAACTGTATGCATTTTTGTTGCTAGTATCTGGATAACTAAATAGAACTGGAGAAAATGATACAAAATGAATGGAAACGATCATAAATGTACAATTATTAGAGCTTAAAACCGTTTACTATATTTCTTTAGTTGATTCACTTTCATGTTCCCAGCTATGACACTTAGAAAACTTTCTGTAATTTCCTCCAGCTTCTCTTACCTGCACTAAAGCCTCCTAAGTAGTCTCCCCAATTCTATTCTTGCTCCCCCCAAATACTCTTCATGAACAGCTACAGTGAGCTTTATTTTTTCTTTAACTTTTTATAAAAGTATAACGTATATGCACAAAAATCCAAATATCGTAAATGTACCACTTCATGAATTTCAAAAACTGAAAATATCCATGTATTTTTGTTGCCAGTCAAGAAACAAAACATCGTTGGCATGCAGCATGTTTTGTTTTGTCTGTTTTTATGGTTCATATGAATGGATTGATAGAGAATGTATTCTTTGTTGACTGGGAATTATTAATATGATTATAAAATTAATCCATGTTCCTATATATAGTTGTATAATGTGAATATATTAATATGTATGTTTATTATATACTATTATATATTTTTATTGTGTGTATATACACTAATATATAATAATCCACCCCTAAAGGCCCATTTATATAGTGGGCATTTGGTTAGTTTACAATTAAGTCTATCATGCAATAATGCTGCCATCAGCATTTCTGTTGATATCATTTGGTGAGTATATGTGTGCCTTGTTATTGCATGTGTACCTAAGAGTATGCTAGATAATGCATTTATTCCATTTTATTATATAATTTCAGTTTCCCAAAGTTTAGTACCCATTTATACTACTAACAGCATGAAATTATAGTTTTATTTACAAGTATAAATGAATGAGAGTGGCAGTTGCTTCAAATATGTGTCAGCACTTGATAAAGCCAGTCCATTTTTTTCTTTTAAAAATTCTTGAGGATGTGTAGTTGTCTTGTTGTGTTTTCAATTTTCATTTCCCTGACAACTAATGAACTTGAACACATTTTCATATTTATTGGATATTTGGATATCTTTTGTGTAGTTCCCATTTTTCTGTTGAGTCCACTGGCTTTCCTTACTTAGAGGACTTATTTATACATTATAAATATGAGTTCTTTGTGAGGCATATATATTGCAAATATCAGCTCCCATTCCATTCATTGCCTTTTCATTCTCTTAATGATGACTTTTTTTTTTTTTTGAGACAGAGTCTCACAGTGTTGCCTGGGCTAGAGTGCCGTGGCATCAGCCAACTCACAGCAACCTCAAACTCCTGGGCTCAAGCGATCCTCCTGCCTCAGCCTCCCGAGTAGCTGGGACTACAGGCACATGCCACCATGCCCAGCTAATTTTATCTATTTTTTTAGTTGTTTGGCTAATTTCTTTCTATTTTTATAGTAGAGATGGGGTCTCACTCTTGCTCAAGGCTGGTCTTGAACTCCTGAGCTCAAGCAATCCTCCTACCTCGGCCTCCCAGAGAGCTAGAATTACAGGCGTGATTAATGATGACTTTTTAGGAACATAATTTCTTAATTTTACTATAGTCAACTGTATCATTTTTTTCTTTCTTGGTAAAAATTTTATTTGTCCTTTAAAAGGATATTGGCCTACTCCAAAATCACATTTTCTCTAAGTGCTTTATTGTTTTACCTATTACATTGAGATCTACAGATTCTTGGTATGAGGTAGAGGTCAAGAAAATTTGCTCTCTATATGGATATCAAATTATTCCACTACATTTAATGAAAAGACAAGTCTTTCCCTCAGTGCTCTGTAATGTTATATTTACGCTAAATCAGATGACCATGTATGTGTGTCTTTTTCTTCTCTGTCAACTTATCTGTCTTTGATCCAATATTACATTGTCTTAATTATTACGCTTTGTATTAGGTCTGATTCTTGATACCTGGTATTATAAGTCATATAGCTATTAATCCTCCTTCAAGATTTCTTGGACTATTTTTGGCTTTTTGTATCTCTGTATAAATTTTAAAATCAGCTTATCAATTTCCTTAGGGGGAAAAAGTTGGAATTTTGATTGGGACTGCATTGAATCTCTCAAGTACTTTGAGGGGAGTTAATTGAATGTTACTGGAACATGGTATATTTTCACATTTATTTCAGTCTGCTTTAATTTCTCTCAATGATGTTTTACAGTGTTTAGTAAAAATGTCTTGTACATCATATGATAAATTTATTCCTAAGTATTTGATTTTTTATTTTATTAATGGTTTCATTTTATAGTTTCCATTTCTCTTTATTGCTAGCATATAGAAATACAATTGATTCTTGTATATTAATTCATACTCTATTATCTTGTTAAATTCATTTACTCTTATATTGGGTCTGTAATTCTTTAGTATTTTCTATGTCCTGTCATGTCTTCCATGAATACCTACTGTTTTATTTCTTCCTTCCCAATTCTAATGCCTATAATTTAATTTTCTTGCCATATTTTTCTGATATTTCTAGTATAATGTGAAATAGAAGTTGCAGTAGTGAGCATTCTCGTTTCTGATCTCAGTGGAAATTTTTTTCAATATTTTATAATTGATTATGTTCATTGAAGATTTTTTATGGGTAGTTCTATTAAATTAAGGAAGTTCATTTCTATTTCAAGTATATTAAAATTTTATCATAAGTGGATGGTGAATTTTGTCAAATTTGTTTTCTACATCAATCTAAATACTCAGTTTTTCCCTTTATTGTATAAGTCTGGTTAATTGCATTGTTTGATATTCTAATCTTTTATGGTTCATACTCGAAACCAATCCCACTTGGTCCTGATGCATTCTCCTTTAGATATTACTAGATTTAGTTGGCTAATGATTTGTTAAGGATTTAATGAGATAGACTGTGGTCAGTAATTTGCCTTAAAGATAGATAACTTTGTTTCTTGAGTTAATGTTATGCTGGCCTCATGTAAAATTTCTCAATATGGCAAAGCATTAAGCCCTGCCTCTGCAAAACAAATAAAACTGTGCTAATTTATGGTTTCCCTCAATTTTTGCCTTATTTTTGATATACTGTATATGCTTTCTATTTTATCTCATGCTGACCCTCATGCAAAACTGACTCCTGTTGATTAGAACACACACACCTCACTTACACACTCAGACCCACACAGCCTTAAACATAGCATTTTGTAAACTTAATAACTTTACAACAGATTTGAGGCGTAGAGGTCGGGGAGTCACATGACACAGTGGAGTATTCTTTTTCTCATGCTGCTCCTTCTCTGAATCTTCTCATCTCTAACATCCCGATGCCAAGTCATGTCCACTCCCGCAGAGACTCATTTTCCCAAGTGGTCTAATCAAGGCATTTTGCAAACAAAGGCAGCTTGATCCCGAAGTCACTTTTTCCTACCCAACTATGAGAACTCAATTTTCTCCCTCATTACATTCTCCTGTGAGCAAAACAGTTATAGCTCCTTGCAAATTTATTTTGTTAATTCTCTCCTCGAACCTTATTGTGAGTAAAAGAAAAGCGCAGTGACAAGCAGGCCCACTCACTTGGCCCAAACTCTGTCTTTTTTAATCTGCAGTTCGAAAGGACTCTTCTTCGAGGCCCCAGAAAGATACTGTTTCCCGAATTATCCATGTTGTTTGTCCCTTTCATCTCTGGGAGTATTTACTACCTACCATGGTCCTCTTCTGCGTTCAAGACCAGCAAGCTGGCCGGGCGCGGTGGCTCACGCCTATAATCCTAGCACTCTGGGAGGCCGA